>JAKSZP010017071.1:0-595120 GCA_022478985.1 Massospora cicadina | reverse complement strand
CATTCAGGATGATTATACATGCAACAAAACTTGGCAATTGGTCCTGACTAATTGGGAATAAGATCAACTATTCAAAGTAAGATATCGTCCAGGGATTGACCTGAAGATAACGTCTAAAGATCCAAAGGACAAATAAAGATCAGTAAATTATAATCAAATTTACCACCCTAAGGTGAAATTTGTATGTTGATCCTCATAATTGGCACATTAGCACTTGCACATGGACTTCCTGAATGGGAGTACCTAGTGCTATCAAGAGAGGCCATGTCGACTTCCCAATTAGGGTTGTGTCATTTACTTGAATTAAATGCCAAAATTTCACATAAGATGTATTTCGTCATAAGTATGACAAAACTAAAATTGAGAGGATCCTAGGACAATTTTGCATGTTCTTATTCAGACTTTTGTCCCTGATACACTCCTGGATATGAGAGTATTTTGCCACCAATAAAACTAGTAATGGTCATAATTGTATCAGTTTAAGGGCTGAACTGAGGTGAAAAAAAATTTGTGGAAATTGCGTGATCAATATGTGGCCAGGAGATGCTCTAGAGGTATAAATACTGGCGCCTGGCCTAATGAATAATCATGAAAAATATAGTTTAAATAAAGATCTATTTTATTTAATCTTTTATTAGTTTTTCATCTGAAGTCTCTTTTTAAGAGTGTTGACAAGCTAGAATATAAGAATCTACAGCTTGTACCTTTGCCTGCCTTAAAAGAAGCTATCAAATGTGAAGGGAAAATTGAGCCCAAAATTGACCAGAAGAGTCATGGTTATTTAATACGCCTAGTAAACTTCTAAATCGTCAAAGTACCATAAGCCACCGGAAAAATCTGGGATCATTTGGCTAAACTCCAGCCATTTAAGCGTGCAGGATCAAATAAGCATGTGATCCTTAGATTTTAACAAGTACAATCAATATGACTGTGCCCATATACAAGAGAAAAGGTTGATTAAGAGGCTAATAAAGCGCCACGTAACTATTCTCTAATGAATAGGGAACGTAAAGATTTTAGAAAATTGTTAGAACATTTAAGACAAAGTCTGATCACATTCACTTTTGTTATAACCATTGACATTTATTAGATTATAAGTCAAATTGGCACCTTTGACAACAAGGGGCATTCCTCTAGCAGAAGAGTAATATTGTAAAGGATGTGTTTATCCCATTTTTTACATTCTGACTCATATTAGGCTTTTCTGAAACTAAGTCAGATTGTTTAAAAGATTTTATGGTTTGCTCACTTTGGTCGTTGGGTTGTGCCTCACCTTAGTTGTAGATTAGGCTTGTGCAAGCCTAACCAAAAGCTTGGGTGAGGCCCCCAAAGTGCTGCCTTTATAAGGCGCGCATGCCCATTCCAAAGTTTACTTCAGAATTTTCAACCTAACATGTCCCTTTCCTGGGGATCATTGTCAGTTTCTCCCAAGATGATCTCTGGTCAGTGGGCCGTTTTATCATCCAGAATAAAATAAAGGTTGTTACAGGGCTCACATACCTCGCTTACCTGTTGGTCTTTTCCCTCGTCAAGGAGTTTTTGTGTAGGTTGGTTTTGAACAAATCCCCCAGAGGATTTGGCATAACCAACCAATTGTAGGTGAATGTTTGGCTGCTTGTCGGTGCCCCAAACCTCTCCCTACTCGATTAGAATGCTTTGGTTGACTGTCAGTGCACTGATTTATTGTTTAAATATATGACAGGAGGAACTGGGGTTTTTCCATCCATTACACATTCTGAAGTCGTTGTGAGCTGCACGCTGCTGATCCCCAGCTTGGCCGACCTCAGTGGTCACATGGTCCCAGTTGTTGAGGACCAGCACTGGTGGGAGCCGGTGACTGATGGCCAACCCTGGATCCAGAGTGACTGTCAGTTTAATTTCCCAGTGGGACCTCCCGCCCACCAGGGATTCAGTGGCACCATGAGGACCTGTCCCAGCAGGGCTCCCTCACCCACAGATGGTCCACCCAGAAATGGGTCAGACGTCCAGCTGCGCTGCACCGTGCACCCCTCTTGCATTTTCTTGGTGAAAGCGCCTTCTTGGTTGGGATGGGAAGACCATCGTCAATGGTAGCTTGGGAGGGGGGTGCAACGCAGGCCAAGTGCTGGGCGTGTGGTCTTGGGCCAGGGCCATTCAGCCACGCTGAACCGCGCATCACTCTCACGTTTTCTTGGTAAAACCGCCTTCCTGGTCAGGATGGAAAGACCATCACCAATGGGAGCCTGGGAGGGGGCGCGACACAGCCACATGCTGGGTTTGTATCCTCATGCTGAGTGGACTGATACCAGCAGCCCAGTCCCGATTCACCCTCACCATTTGTTTTTTTCCATGAGGGGCCCAGAGTTTATCTGGGCAAATTTACCTGGGGCTCAAGGCAACTCGCCCAGGAAGCCCTTGTTGTGGCGGCCTTCTGCTGTGGGGCCCCTCTTTTGTGAGGGGCCTTCTTTTATAAGGGTGATGTAATGGATGGGTTTATCCCATTTGTTACATTCTGACTCAGACTAGGATTTTCTGAATCTGAGTCAGATCGATTAAAAGATTTTATGGTTTGGTCACTTTGGGCGTTGGGTTGTGCCTCACCTGAGTCATATATTAGGCTTGTGAGAGCCTAATCAATAGCTTGAGTGAGGCCCCCAAAGTGCTGCCTTTATAAGGCGCGCCTGCCCATTCTAAAGTTTACTTCATAATTTTCACCCTAAAATGTCCCTTTCCAGGGGAGCATTGTCAGTTGCTCCCTAGATGAGCTCTGGTAGGTGGGTAGTTTTATCATCTAGAATAAAATAAAGGTTGTTTCAGGGCTTGCATAGCTCGCTTACCTGTGGGTTTTCCCCTCATCAGAGAGTTTTTTGTGTAGGTTGGTTTTGGACCAATTCCCAAAGGATTTAGCATAGCCAATCAATAGTAGGTGAATGTTTGGCTGCTTATTGGTACCCCAAACCTCTCCCTACTCGGTTAGGCTGCTTCAGTTGACTGTCAGTGCTCCAAAGTATTGTTCAAATAAATGGTGGTCTGAACATGGGTTTTCCGTCTGTTACAATTATAAGCCTAAAAAACTTAATTCTAATTGTTGAACCAATAAATCAATTACATAATGAGCTAATGTTATGAAGCACTCAGTTTTTAAGAGATTCTTGATTTGGTGTTATGCATAAGAGGATTTTCAGCTTAGGAGCCTAGCTACTTAGGCTGACGCCGCTTTTTTCGCCTTGTCAGCTTCTTTTCCAACGCTAATCCTCCCAATGATTAGGGAACCCACAATAGGAATATGGATGGCGTCTGCTTCTAGTTTTTAAATTTTTAAAAGAGCACATTTAAGAGGTTGATAAGTCTTGCTGAATAAGTTTGATTAGTCTCTGGTTTAGTAAGTTTCAAGCTAGCCTCTTTGACATCAGGATTTGATGTAAATTATGCTTAGAAACTTTATGTGTAAAAAAATGTTTTTATATATATAAAAGCAGATATCATAGCAGATATCGCATCATTTAAAGAATCTCAATCAAGGATGCTAGATGCTAGTACTTATATTTGAAACAGTTATCAAATTTTAAATATGACATATGATTCTTTCAACTTTGGCTGTATGCACATACTTCTTGGGTTCTGTTAGACAGGGCCAGATTACTTCCAAGCTCCTTTTATTAAAGGCTGCCTTCACCTTTTCTTGTGCTTACAATTGTAAATGGAAGCATAATTAATTTTTATTAAGCACTATCAAAGTAATTTTGTAAATATTAGATCATATGTATGCCATTGGCTTTTTTCTAATCTCATACTTCTACATAGGAAATAGGAAGGTTTAAATACTCTATTACCTGGGACATATTTCTTTAAAGCAGGCTTAAATGGTCCATAAATATATAAAGAACATGTACAGCTGTGATATAAGGTTGTTAAGCATCAAAAGGCTCAGGTACAAGTAATTACCCTGCATACAAGTGCAATCAATTTGTTGACAAACTTAATTAAGAATCTTTTGAAGGCCTACATCAATGGTTCACATGGGGTGGATGCCATATCACATATTGCTTAATAAATTTACGATTTTTTTCAACTTTGTTATTAATCTTCCAATATTTTTTCTTTTTGATCCTCTAGGATCTGTAGTTACGAAGTAATTTGATCAATATTGAAATTAAGGAATCTAATTGACTCTTTATCAAATTATCAAGTTGGAACTCATTTGATGAATATAAGCTATAATCATATATATGCGCTTCTAAAGTCAAGTTGAAATGGTGGCAGTTACTTCAATATCCACAAGTACTCATGGAACACCCCTATCAATTGATGCTTAAAGTTTCTAATTGATATTTTATTTTTTTCTTCTTAGGGTGATTTATTATGCGGAAGAAGGTAACGTGGTTCAGGAAGCCCAGATGGGCTGGGTTGTCCTCTTAATCTGGTAGGTTCTTCTAGGCTCTTGGGGCCAGTTTTTCCTTCCTGAATATACACTACTTGAGTTAGAGGCAAATTAACTCATTTAATAAGCTGATAATTTCAATTGGACATCTCATCAATTCAATAAAAGTTTAAAAAATTAAGCTTTATTTATTGGTTAGACAACTTGGTCACAAATTGTTTCCTTTTATTGATAGATGGTTTTAAATAATTAAAAAATGCTGAGTGACCACAGTAGGTAAGTCTCCATCAACTCTTTTATCAGATCTTAAAAATATGTTTAAATCAACAACACTCTCATATTATCCAGAGTTGACTTCTCAGTTATCAAAACCAAAGTCTAAAGCAGTCTTCTTAACTAAGGTGGTAATTCAGATGTTTGATAAGAGCAAATTGTTCCTATATATCTACATGATGCAATAGAAACGTGCATCTAAAGATGTAGAGTATGATATACAAACAGTCAGAGGTAGTTTCAGTTTTAAAAACTACCACTTTGTACTTGGGAAATCTCCAGTTATCTACAGATGCAAAAGTTTTTGGGGACACAGTATGAGCGGGATCTACTAGTCCAACATCCAGAGTGTAACGTGTCATAAATTAAGCTTTCAAAATCTTAGCCAATTTAGCTTGTTATAAAATATAGGTGTAATATCAGGAGCTATGAGGATAACAGTCATTGATGCTCTGAATTTTAATCAACTTGTACTAGGGATAGGAATTTCAATATTTTGAGAGTGGACCCATTGAATTAAACATGCTCTTATCCTTCAGAGGATAGTCATCATTGCTGAAATTGTTCATCAACTTGAAGTCATTTATTACCTGGTAGCCTTAGAAGAAGCCTTGAAAGGAGGAGTATTGAAGATATTTATTTATTTTACTGGTCCTTTGAAAGGCTAAAAGATAATTAGCATTAGTAGCTCATTAATCTTTTTATAAGATATTCTTTTACTACAGCAAATATGCGCTTTCTATTATAATAACTAGTTGAGATATAAGATAGAGCAACTTTATTTGAAGAAAAATTGTGAATATTTATTATTTTTTCTGGTGTAATCTTCCATTCCAAATGTTGTGTACTGTGTGGAAAAATCTTTGCCAAAAAATGAAAAAGTTTTTTCTTTATATTGTTATGTTACTAAATCTGCTACACTTAATGGGGGTTTTTCAATTTTGAAAGGACCTTTTGTTCCCTTGTCACATTTAATTTGATAATGGATTCATCAGTCATAAGATATCATAGGCTAAGGTTGACTCATCTTTAACTTGGCTCATTTTGAAATAAATTGATTATAATCTCTCCTTACAATAGATTTAATTGAGTCATTGTTGCAATCATAAGAATGAGGATCCCAATTTACCACACTTATACAAGAATAATGTTAAGAACCAAGGTTTAAACATTTGACCTAATCCAACTGAAGAAATTTTACAATGTTCATTTTTTCTTTATGCTAATGCTGAAAGTACATATGTTAAAGATCAATACTTTATTCATCCTAGTCTATATCAAGCCATATCACTAAAGTGATACCAAACCTCCTGGCCTTATAAAAGAAAAAATAATCACTACTTCTTTTATAGATTTCTTATCTATATGTAAATTCGTTAATAAAGCTTACTCATGTTTATTTTTTTGAACTATTTATTATAAAACCAAATTATTTATAGTTTTAGAAATATATCACCCAAGATATATGAGTTTTCTTACACCACAATAAAAGTAATATTATACACTCTGTTAACCAAAACAGCTGCAGGTCTAAAAGTTAGCATAATTTATGAAAAGGACTGACTTTAACCCAGTCTGCCGTGCTTACAATATTTATTAGGTGATTCACCAGCATGACTCGATATCAGAAAAATTAGTAAAGTGAACCTAGGTAAAATTTATGGAGAATGCGGTACTCTATTCAAAGGAAAAGTATGTACCCACTGATAAATTTAAAAAACATGTGCTCACTATTCTCTTTATAAGACATTATTCTAATTTATGCATGGTGCATGCCTTACCCATTTTCTTCATGTCATCTGATATAGATTTTATCAGTTGTCAATTTGTATAGTTCATATGCATAAGAATAAAATTACTATTCTCTAACTTAAATTTAAAAAAGTTTAACGAAAGATTCAATTATTTATGATGCTAAGTAATGCTGAGCTCTTTAATTTTAACAAATTTTTTAATAAATATATATCAGCAAAAAAGGGAAAAATCCTAGAAAAGTTTTGTCTACAGATTGTTGAATTAATTAATCTCTATGAAGGCCATGGCTTGGAAAGGTTGTTTGATTATTAGTTGAAAGCAGCTCCAGCGCAATCTCTTAGGTACAGTGTTCCCTAAGTCAATTATAACTCAGTGGGTAGACTTTGCAGTGGCAATCTCTGTTTGTGGAACAAGCATAATCTCTGTAACAATATGAAAAATAGCCGCAAGTAATAACGACTTGGAAAATCTGAAAGTATCTTTATCGGTTAAAAGCTAGAGATATATAAAGTTTTTAAGATACTTCGGTTCACCTGGGGTGAGCTTTGAGTGATAGTTGTGATCGAGTTGGGTAAGGAGATCTCTTTATCAGTGTGGCAGGATGCATAGGCTTACTTTGTAATCAGCTCTCTTTTTCCAGGGTGATAGAATCTGGAGACCTTTAAGTGGTAAGTTCTTTATTAGCTGAATCAGCGGATTCTTCTAAGGTTTGAGATTTTTTTGCCATTTTAGGAGTTCCTTATTTTAGTTGCCTCAATAATCATTGAATCAGTGGAGCTTTTTTGACCATATTGTGACTTGGATCACATTTGAATCTCGCTCATGTTCATCCAATTCTCTTGATTCCTGACGCAGATTGAAACTACTTTAAATGAGTAATTTATGCCAGGCTGCATTTATTTACAAGTAAGCAAATCTTACTTATAACTAACTCATGACTCTTGTACCCATTTAAAACAAGTATTTCGCAACGTTGATCCTCTTAAATTATACAATCTATCATTTAGGGTTGCCAAGAAGTAATCACTCGTTTTAGCACCTAAAAATGAAGTAATAGAAGACTACAACGTTAAAAATATGACCAAATGACATAATCTAAAGGTATTAGTCTATGACTAAATTCATCTTTATAGAAGTTTTAACGACACTTTGTAACTTCATAAAGAAAAGCTATATTTGAATAAATTTTTTATTACTAAAAGAATTGAGTTATAAACAGATGACCTTATCATGCTTTCTTGTGGTCATACAAAACCTAGATAAAGTGTATGAAACTTTGTTTCATTTTTCTTTAAATTACTTATTAATAAACTTACAGCTAACCTAGTATAGACACATGGACTAACTTCCTTATGATAACATAGGATAACCTCATGATAAGGGCATTAATTTATACTCCGCTGCCTCCAGTGTCAACATCTTTTAAAAATAAAAATAAAAAATATGAAGATCTCATGACGTCCTTACTTTATCAAAACTAAATAGAAATAACATAACTCACGCATTAAGTATTGTAAAGCAATCATGCTGACCCTTAGCCTCTATTGATCCATAACTTATGATCTCATATGCCTTGACCAACTTGAGCTTATATCCTAGTCACCAGCATCTGAAGCCCAAAACATGCCCTGCCCAAGGCATAGTGTCAGACATTCTCCTTTTTGATGTAAGAAAAAGAATGTTGGAGGTCTTAGTGCTTCTAAATCTGCTACTATGATTGGCCCATCACCTGCCCAATCTTTTAATAATATTGTGGATACCAACAATATGATTACCCACAGCGAAAAGACCTTAGTGGTTCCTAGTGGAATCCTAACAACTGGAAAAATATGATTTATCACAAAAATCAGCTTAAAAAAGGTAATAATTAGTAATAGGATTACTATGACTCCTCGGTCAAATTTGAGATGTATAATATTGCATGGATCTGAACCTCTGCAAGGCAAGAAGATTTTACCCATTGATGATTGGGTACAAGTTAACCAATCATTATCATCTGAGTCTAACCACCACCAAGGTGCAAAGATTTTACTCGAGGATGATAGGGTAAAAATTAGCCAATCACTACCATCTGAGTCTAACCACTGCCAAATTACCCAATCATTACCATCTGAGTCTGCCCACCGCTGAGGTTAAAAGATATTACTTGATGGTGATTGGATACAATATATTAAATTGTTACCACATGGGTTGGTTTTGCCTCAAAAAAATTTTATCTTTGATATAATAGGCCAAAAACCTATATTCCCTAATTTGGAAGACTGAGCTTTACATTCTTTTGCCTCAAATATTGATGGTCTTGAAATCTGAACTAGTTTAAATAGGAAAAACTAGTATTGAGAAAAGGACCTTTCTTGTTTTGCCCTGCCTGAATAATAAAAACATAAAAAACTTTAATAAGTATTAATTTATACTTTTATTAAAAAGTAAATATCTCACTTTAAAATATTTGTGGCATCCATTGGCAGATCCCACAAATTGGTGCTCGCTACAGGGGTCAAGCCCCCTGAATACTTCGATAAATATTAACAAAAAAATGGAGAGTGTCACCCGTTGGTTGCAGAATGAAGAAGGGACTAAAGGAGATGATCAAATGGACAGTCCTACTGCTTTAATGTTTGAAGAAGAACAAATTGAGCCCATATTAATACCTGAATCTCATCGCATCACTTGGCGAGCCACTGAAGCTGTAAGAGACCTTACTCATGGTATCCTTAACCCTGGTGACATTGCATCTCCCAAATGAGCATCATTGGTAGAGGAACGCCACTTGTTTCTCTATAAGACTAGTGTCCTCCCAGAGATTTATGGTCAACTTACAAACTTGTCCACCTATGTATGCAAGTTTGCTCACCCTGCCTTGGTCCATATGATGCATCTCTTAGCTGGCCATCATGAAGAGCTTCATTGACACCTAAATACCCATGCAGCTTCGAATTAAGCCTATAATAAGTTATATCAACTGACCTCCAAACATCTTGGGGCATTTTTTATCTGGTGTGGAAGCTAATCACAACTTCATCATACAGCTGCATGACTGACTTATGACTATGGAAATTGGGATTATAAAGTATGTCAAGGAGGCCATGAAGATATTCTGGGATGAACTGAACGCATCCTCCATTAGCACCTGCTCGTTGTTGGAGGAGTTTGCTAAAGAGCTTGAAAAGCAAAATGAGCAAACGCATTGTGACTTTTCAGCCCTCGACTCCATCCTTCAAGAGAAATATGAACAGCGTGTGGCTGTGGTGGAGCGGCAGTTAATTCAGGCCTTTTTGCATGTTGATGAGCTTGAACGTCATCTGTTGCTTGAACCATCTAGCGCCACCACCACCCTCGCGGCCAAGGTTGTTCAGTTAGAAAAAGTTCTAGCTCTTAAAGCTTTGTTGAAAAATACCAATTTATTTGGCACATCGCCTGACTGAATGTGAAACTGAAGCAAAAGGAATAAAAACTTCACTGGAAAGCCATGTGTTGTTGAAGGAAGTATACAGCTGACTAACGCAGGTCGAGCGAAAGTATGAACAGATTAAGGAGGGGGTACAAGGCCCCAGCTCCCACTCTTGTGACGATGAAGGATGTAAACAAATGGAAGAAGAGCTGAAGAACCTCGGGAAAGCCGTGGAAATTGCTCAATTAAGCCTAAGCTCAATGGTGTCACAACTTCATTTTCAAGTCTCTGCATTGGAAAACTGAGTGGAATATCTTGAAACTCAAAAAAACAGGGATCAAAGATTGACTAAGACTATTTGAATCTGGGCCCCTAGAAGCTCTCTCTAACATGAAAACCCGGCATGAAGCCATGCATGATCAGTTCAATTGCCTTTTGCGGGCTTTTATCAGTTAAGCTACCGCTCTGAAACCTCGGAAGCAGAAGCTCCAGCTATTCATACCCTTTTTGGGAATGACTATCATTCATTCAAACCCACATTTAAAGACAAGTTTATCCCCGGCAAGGGTAGCATTGCTTCACTTTTATATGTTTATGAAGCAGCTATGGAAGGGGCGACTGATCGTCAGAAGGCCAAGCATATCCTTTCCTGTTTGGGCCGCATGGCACAGGAGGTGATGGTCCCACATATGGATGCTCTTAGCACCTGGTCCGAGGTTAAAGAGGCCCTCATAAACATGTTCAGCTCAAAACAGGCTTTAAGCGTGTTAAAGCAAGCCTTTATGCGTATGAGCATTCAAAAAGGGGAGTCAGTGGTTGCCTTTGTGGAACGATTCTATATGGAAGCACAGACGTTGTTAACCTCAAAAATGTTGACTTTGGATGATGCTATAGCCGCCGCTTTGACTGGAGTGGCTTCTTACCCATTGCTAGTGATGCACATCACCTCCGTTAAATGCTATTTCCATACCGTTCAAGACATCAAGGAAGCATTAATAGATGTTGCTGATTTCTATAAGCCTGAAGTTCCACATGGAGCAGTATCTCATCCTTGCACTTTAACTATTGAGGATTCAAAGCCTAAACCTCGGGCCTTAGCTATTAAAGACAAGAAGGAGCCCCATCAGATAATGGGCCCTGAAGCGCAAAACCCCAAAGCAAAATGTCCTGAACGCCTTAAGTGCGAATACTGCAGCAAGTTCGGACACAAAGAGGCTATGTGCTAGAAGAAGAAAGCTGACGCTGAGGAACAGGAGCAGGGAAAAGAAATGTTAGCACAGGGAAAGGCACACCTACTGCTGACAAACCTCATGTGCCTAACTCAATTAAAAAACTTATGCCATTACCTCACGTTACAAATACCCCAGGGGATGATTCTGAGGGGGATACGGATGAGGTCAGCTATTATGTTGTAAGAGCACCTGCTGAGGTGGAAGTCCCCAATTGCTTGAATGCTGGAGGAGTAGATGAGGCCGCCATACCATAAGAGACATATCTCTGCCAAGTTTTAGGGGAGCAAATTATTTAATAATGCCAGTGATGCCGATGAGGTGATGTCTCACCTTATTCGCCCTATCCAGCATGGCCATACCATGCAATCCATCCAAAAAAATTACCCCAAGACCGCGTGTAAATTAAGCTCCAATTTCCATCTCAAGGAGGTCTTAGCGCTATCGCCCACTTTTGGGGGGATACTCACAAAGGTTGAAGTGGTGATCCAAAAAGTTTGGGTGATGGCCATCTTAGATACAGGCTCTCCAGTGAACGTAATCTCCTCCAAGTTGATGAAAAAGATCAAACTTGCACCTGAATTGGTTTACAACCAGGACTTTGGAACCGCTGGTCCTAATAACACCCACGCGCTGGGTGCTTTCTTGTCCCTTCCCATTCATATTGGGAAGCTTATCCTATCAGCCCCCACAGTGGCTTTGGATAACAACGCTTATGTTATGCTTATAGGTACTCATTTCATGATTGAATATGATGGCATTATCAATATCAAGCAAGAGTTCTTGTCATTGCTCACTTATGAAGTTCCCTTAGTTCTAGCCAATACCAAACCCAGCAAGAAAGATTACTCCTGCATGTACACCAACCTTGCAAAAACAGCGGAAAAAAAGGGAAGGCTGCCAATAAGCTCTGCACCCCCTTCCTACCTCTCAAGTGTATGAAAAGGTACCACACTACCATAAATGCAACACCCCTACCAACATTCTTGAGGGGGCAATGTCAGACATTCTCCTTTTGATGTAAGAAAAAGAATGTTGGAGGTATTAGTGCTCCCAAAGCTGCTACTATGATTGGCCCCTCACCTGCCCAATCTTCTAATAATATTGTGGATACCAACAATATGATTACCCACAGCGAAAAGACCTTAGTGGATTCTCAGTGGAATCCTAACAACTGGAAAAATATAATTTATCACAAAAATCAGCTCAAAAAGGTAATAATTAGTAATAGGATTACTATGACTCCTCGGTCAAATTTGAGATGTATAATATTGCATGGATTTGAACCTCTGCAAGGCAAGAAGATTTTACCCATTGATGATTGGGTGCAAGTTAACCAATCAATACCATCTGAGTCTAACCACCACCGAGGTGCAAAGATTTTACTTGAGAATGATAGGGTAAAAATTAACCAATCATTACCATCCAAGTCTGACCACCACCAAATTACCTAATCATTACCATCTGATTCTGCCCACCGCTGAGGTGAAAAGATTTTACTCAGTGGTGATTGGATACAAAACATCAAATCATCACCACACAGGTTGGTTTTGCCTCAAAAAAATTTTATTTTTGATCTGATAGGCCAAAAACCTATATTCCCTACTTTGGAAGACTGAGCTTTACATTCTTTTGCCTCAAATATTGATGGTCTTGAAATCTGAACTAGTTTAAATTGGAAAAACTAGTATCGAGAAAAGAACCTTTCTTGGTTTTGCCCTGCCTAAATACTAAAAAACATAAAAAACTTTAATAATTGTTATTTTATACTTTTAATAAAAAGTAAATATCTCACTTTAATAAATTATTTGTGGCATCCATTGGCGGATCCCACACATAGCATGCTCTGTTCACTCTACTATGATAAAATAACTCTTTTAGATTCAATACATAATTATATGAGTACTTAAGCCATTATTATATGTAGCTATTGTTATTTGCCCTAGTTTGATTAAATCCTCAACTTTAGGTATACAAAATTATATAATATAACTGTTTTTATTTATAAACTATCGATTTATGTTTTATTGGCCTAAGGTAAATAATCATTTTTGTCATCAGATCTTAATCACAGAGCGGTTTCCTTGATAAAGCTGAATTCAAAAACTAAACAATTTCCAAATAAATCACCAAATTTATGCTCCACAAGCCAATGAGATAGGTAAGAGTGCCCTGAACAACTTATTCTCATTGTGATATTATAGAAGGGGGTTACTTCAATATTTTAACTCTCCCATTTGCTATGTACAAACCTTATGTTACCTATTATGCCTTACTATATGTTGGCAACCTAATGGCAGTTAATGGAACAGTATTTAATGTGTTATTATTACTAATATCAGTACAGCCTTGGATGATTAGTCCTGATATTTTACTTGAACCTGGTTATTCCAACTTCTCCTAGATGGAATATACTTACTCCTTTTTATGTAGTATGTATCTATCACAAAAGTTAATCTTATTTTACTATGGTACTTTGAATTATACTAACTTTATAACAAAGTAATTATTACTCTTTATTTTTATGCTTAGTAAAAGTTGGTGTTCCTGAACTAGAGATTTATTGTACCAGGGAAAGCAGTAAAATAGACAATGTGCAGTAAAACTATTTGATTTTAGCAGATCAGACCATGTCAGGCGACAGAGGTTGAGTGATCAAGGAAGATAAAGAAAAGTTTTAAGGAGGAACTATAAGATGTTCTAGTGTGAATTTGCCATTCACTACAGAGGCTAACAGACTTCATCTGGGATCTTAATTCCTGATATACTATTATTTTGGAGCAATTTAAGTGTTCAAGCGGCAGCATTTTTAAAAGATTTTCTGATCTAGATATATAATTAAAGTGTTACATAAGTTTAGTATTGTGGTCATATCATAATCAATATAATTTTCAGTATATATGCGATAGCATCAACTACCTGCTGATTGAAGTGCATGCAGTAGTGATTTAGTAATTAGAATACTTTTAGTGATGATTAGTTTGAAATTGGTAGTAACCAGTTCCTAAGCTTAGAGGCTAAGTTTGATAGTAATATTGGTTGGCCAGTGCTCTCATATGGGAAGAACTTCTATTTAGTGGCGAAAGCATATGTATGTTGCATAGAATGTATAGTAATTAATGACTTGGAAATGATTTTTCTATATTTATATCTTTGATAAAGAAGTTTTAATGTAATATATAGGATCTTATTGGCCATATAGATAATTATCAAGCCTTATAATATAGCTATATATTGATTATATCATATCTAAATTTACCAATACAAAGATGTCATAAGCTACTATGTATTAATTTTCAATTAAATTCTCAGAACTATTTTTCTGAGTTGATAATTAACTCTAAAGACATTCAAGCAGCTAATCAATTATTAAAATGGGATATATTATTGAACCAGTAGACTTAAGATTTCTAAAAGCCCTATTTAAGTTCATTTGATCAATTCAAATTTAATTGTCTAGATCTAAAGACTTTTATATATAAATTATGCATTATAGATATCATACATGCGGATTATAAAATTAAACTATATCACACTCTGGATGTGCTATGGTCTAGTAGAGGATTAAAATCAGGGGCAGAGACATTCTTTGGATCTGATGTGGTAGTCCTAGAAGATATGTTGTTAAATAATTATGTATAAATATACTAAAAGGCCTTTAAAACAAATTAAATGTCTGTAGAGGCAACTTAGGTCATCTGGGGTTATCAAAGGCAGAGAGGCGGTAAGATGACAACCTTTGAATTTTACTTATTTTAGTCTATGGTTAGTGTGGTATAAGATATAATTGATAGTTGTTTGAATAGGCGAATTAGCAGATCAAAACACTTACTCAATGGCTTATAGCTTCATAACTAAGTAACATAGACTTTTGAACAGTCAATGGTAAGCGTAGAGCTTTTAGAAAAAAATTTATAACTTTTTTAGAGTTTGCAGGGTTTTCAGAAGGACACAAAAGTAGCAATATGACTTATACTGAGGTTGTTATGTAATGATTGTTTAGGTGTTGGGGTTGACTCAAAGTTTCACTATAGATTTGAGCCATGGAGGAGAATACTTTCATATGGATAACACAGAAAGAAGCAAAAGTAGGATTAAGATATGATAATATCAAGTGAGTAGGGAATATCCTTTGAATAGAATGCTTTATTTACTGATAAGGCAGAGTTAGAAGGAGAGAATGAACTAGCAACAAGCATATGAGGATGCTGCTACCCTCTATATTGGGTGAAAGCTAATATAAAATATATCTAGCCTCTGTGGGGTAGTAATTTATTATGTGGGAGGGCATTTTCCTAAGATTTTAGAAAGCTAGGTTTTGATTTTAAAAGCAAATTAGACTTGGGATCTGATCCAAGAGACCAGGGGTACTCAGACCTAAAGAGTCAGGATGGCATGCTGCATCATTGTTTGTGTCAATATGCGCAATATGATGGTTTATTAGTGATATAGATGTCAATTCTGGTCTGAAATGGCCAAAAATATTAATGGTATATTAAGTGCTAGGATTTTGGCTGTATGAGTGCTTACATTGTGCTAGCTCAGAATTCCAACAATAAGGCAGTAGTGTTATGCTTAGTACGTTGCCCTGCCTGAGAGAGAGGGGGCCAAAGTTCCCCCTAAGATCACAACCTGACTTTTTTAGTGAAGGGGTTTAATATTAGTTAAATTAAGTATAATAGGGTAAAAAATTTTATTGGGTAAATAATTAGCACACTAAATAGTGTTAGAAAAATAAAAGATATTATAGAATGATTGTTGTGTACCCTGGTGGAAGTTGGAACAGATTAGAAAATATTATCCTAAATCTTTTATAGATTAAAGTGAAGCTGGTGGTAGGATATTATAAGATAGTGCCTAGTTTAAGGGAAATTGGAAGCATCATTTGTCAGTCAGATAACAGTCAAAATTCAAATTTTCAGTAACAATCATAAATATCCTCAGCTTTTGGTCATCAGTAATAGTAAAAATTGAATTACTATTCGTCACAATCCCTGATAGTTTTAGACTATTAATTTGCTCAAAATCAAACTTTTCTTTCTTGTTGCAAAACACTTTTACAACCCATTCAATTCAAGACTAAATCTAGTTTGATAATCTCATAGAGGGGATTAGTCTGCGCCCATGTCTGGGAGCAGTTGGGCAAGCAAGGCAAGAGGAGCAGGCGGAAGGCCCGCGGCCTCTAATGTTCAAAAATGCCCCGGAGAATCTGGCGGAATAGAAAAAATTCTAAAAAAACTGGCGGTCACAATTTCCCCAGAGATACTCGCGTGGCAAGCATGATGCAACTAGTACATCAACACCCACATTCCCAGCCACTTTTGTCGGTGGAATTCAGAGTCCATGTGTATCTGGACATCCAAAAAATGGCCCTATGGGAAAATTTTTGAAGATGTACACAAAATTTTCCTGACCGCGGTGTACGTTGCACCTCACTCCATGTCGCATGGTTGGCTGGACCTAGGTTTCAAAAGCAAAATAGCAGCAGATGAGGCTGCAGCAGTGCGCATAGTGGTCGACCTCCCCAAAGGGCAATGGGTCATCGAAACTAAATGCACCAGATGGACAAAATCAAACTAAATTTTCCTCACGTTTGACTTTTTGCCTACTACAGTAAAACGTGACATTTTGGAGCAACACCTGAAAGATGGTTTCACCATATATGGCGAAATACAATCTTTCGAAATGCAACGTTTCACGCTGATGCCACACCTGTGCACCGGCAAAGCCATCGCAGTTCTGACCCCAACTGAGGAGATTGCGAAGGACCTAACCCAGATCCTGCACTCCACCTTTATTGACATCGCAGGGCACACCACCCACCTATTCCGGGTAACCGTGGACAGCGCGCCCCCATTTGCACCCACTGTGATGCGTTTGGCCATAAGGCACATGCATGCCCCATCAAAGAGGGCGTCACATTCCAAGAGCACCCCTCAGCGGCCATGGCCAGCAGAGAGGCGCACTACGAACCAACTGTAAGCACCAAGGAGGCTTTCCCGTGGGGAGCACAAGGCTGCTACCTATTGGTAAAGCCCATCTCCCCACAGGAGCGGAAGAAGGCCAAGCAGGCCCATAGGACCACGGCCAAGGAAGCAACCAAGGCCACCACCACCATCCCACACTCACAACGCCAGGAGGACATGGAGACCTTCGCGGTGGAAGCAACTTGGGAATCCATCACCCAATCAGATTGGGAAGCCCATGCCAAATGGGCCACTCAATCTAAGGATCCAATGGGAGATTCGATCTCACCCAATCGCTGCACCCAAGCCCCAGTCAAAACCAACTTGGGACCTATCCCAACCAAAAAATTTTTTTTTTGCCCTCTTGACGGTGCACTGAACTTATCTGCACCGCAAAAAATTCATCCGCCATTGGGAAAACAAAAAGTGAAGGCCAAAGCCAACGCGACTCTTTCCACAAAAATTAACAAAAACCCCAATAGCGTTGCTGCTAATACCCACGCTGCTGTGAAAGCCCGTGGGGACCTGGAAGAGGCTGGTGGGCCTGGGGGCCCACCCCTCACACCTAAGGTGCGATGGGGGAAACCTTCACTCTAGGGACACTGAATATCGCTGGACTCAAGGCCTCCCCATCCCAGGCTAGGAAACTGAGTTTTTTACAAAACAATTTACCCGTGGATATCCTGGCTATCCAGGAGTCCCACTGTCCATGAGGTTCCGAGGAAGCTTGGAAAACAATACTCCTACCATCCCTATCCTTTTGGTCAAAGCACTGTGGGGTGCTAATTCAGAAAAACAATTTTTTCAAATTTACATCTTCAGAAATATTCCTAAATAGCTGAGTGCTCGTTGTCACCTTCTCATGGGCCGATGTTGCACACACAATCGTCAACATTTATGCCCCACTCAGTGCACAAGAGCATCAGGAATTTTTCTCGTCGGTCAAATCCCTCCCGCTACCCCCAATTCTTTCCTAATTGGCGACATGAACTGTTGGCTAACCTCACCAACGTACCGGTGGCCGCCCTCACCCCACACCCCACTTGGTCACGTAGAACTATGCATTCTAAAAGCTACCCTTGGGTTAATGGATGTGCTGCTGTGACATGCCTCACTGCTCAAAAATATGATGCGGCCCCACATCCATAATGGCCAATTAAGGTCCATGACCTGCATAGACCTTAATCTAGCACCGGCGAAATTCCAACCCCACATCTCCCACTTCAAAACAACGAGAATGGAATTCTCTGACCACCAACTGGTCTCAATAACATACCACTTACCTGTCACAGTTGCAAAGGCCCCACATTGGTGCAAAATCCGCCCCCCAGAGCTCGCGTCGCCAGGATTTTCCACATGGGTGGAAGAGGCAACTTTGGCAAAATCGTTTGTTGCACTGTTTTGTGCGGACCCCATTTCCACATGGGCAACTTTCAAAGAAGACACCATCCGCCACTATTGCCAAATCTCATCCAGATGCTCACGAGCCACATCGGCGGTTATATCACACACACTGGCAGAATTGGCCCACTTGGAGTCCAACATTCCAGCCTCAGGATATAGACCTGCATGGGGCCAGAAGTGGGCGGAGGCAGCCGCCCACCTCAATGCACTTGAAAGGCAACACAAATATCGGGTTTGTGTCTAATACAGGGCCACACGCATCACTAAAGGCGACAAGTTCACCGCATACTTCTTCAGAAAATTTTTTGCACCACGCCAGAGCGTGGCCTGCACACAGGTGTGAAGATCGGAAATTCTATTGTAGACACACTTGCCAAAGTGGCAATCGAAACGAAAAGATATTACTCCAAGTTATACCAAGCTGAACCAATTCAGCCAGCCAAAATGGCAGAAAATCTTGACAGAGCTCATATCTGCACCATTTTCTGATACATGGAAATAATGAATTTAATTACTCTGAACGAATTATGGACTACCATTTGCGGTGCGCCAAACTGAAAATGCCCAGGCCCAGATGGTATTCCATATGAGTTCTACAAAAAATATTTTAAATATAT
This sequence comes from Massospora cicadina, assembly GCA_022478985.1. Lineage (NCBI taxonomy): Eukaryota > Fungi > Entomophthoromycota > Entomophthoromycetes > Entomophthorales > Entomophthoraceae > Massospora > Massospora cicadina. The sequence continues at coordinate 576,125 of JAKSZP010017071.1, read as the reverse complement.
ATCCCCATTGCTGCTAGCCTCACTCAACCAAAGCCTGTTGGAAACGCGCCTCCTACTAAGAGGACATGAGGCCTTTACAGTCACACTCTTCAAGAAAGGGGATAGGCTAGACTTAGCCAACTGGCGCCCCATTTCTCTAACATACACAGACACCAAAATTTTAACAAAAATCATGGCTAACCATTTAGGGACTGTAGCATCTGCCACTATCTCCCCAGAACAATTCGGTTTCATCCCCAGAAGGTCGATTTGGGATAACGTGCACTCTGTAGCTAATGTGTATCAGTCCACAGCCTCTGGGGCATTTGTATTCTTGGACCAACAAAAGTCCTATGATAGAGTAAACTGGGAATACCTTAGGGACTGCCTCCAACAATTCCGCCTACCTCCCCGCTTCATTAACTGGGTGATGCTGCTCATGGAATCTGCCACAATGGCAGTGCGCGGCCCAGGTTTCCTAACGGAAGTAGTCCATCCTCAAAGGGGCCTGCGACAAGGGGACCCCTGAGCCCACTCTTATACAACTTCAGCCTTGACCCACTACTGCGAAATGTGAATGCCCAACTCACTGGGGTCCATGTGCCAGGCCAAACCCCAATCAAGATGATGGCATTTGCAGATGATTGCGTGGTGGGGGTGTCTAATAACAAAGATGCACGCGCGCTTGAAGCCCTCATCCAGGAATATTCCCAGGTAAGCAACGCGGCACTGAACGCCTCCAAAGCCAAAATCATCCTCCTTGGTCAGTTTCAGAACTGCTGGGCCCCAGCAAGTAGTTCCCAACCCGGCCCATCTGCTCGCCCACGTCCATGCCTTACTAACTCAAAACACACCGCTCCACTGGTGCTCCCCTTTGTGCCACGACCTACCATAGGACTGATACGCCATCTGGGCGTGTGGTTGGAGGCAGGTGGATACGCGTCAGCAGTAATAGAGTGCCATATACTGGACAACGTGACGAAGCGAATCGCCTCTCTCAGAGCCCACCCTACTACCCTCACTGGCAGGGTTGTTCTTGCCAACTCTATGCTCCTATCCAAAGTCTGGTTCAGAGCCCATGCCATCCCCTTCTCCCAAGCTTCTTCAAATCCCTGTATGCTTTGCTACAAGGTTGGCTTTGGTCAGGCCGCCCTCCACCAGTACGGCTAGAGGTCATGTTTGGCCCTCATCATCATGGTGGCATGGGCCTACTTGACTTCAAAGCCCATGCCACCAAGATCCTGGGCATCTGGATTGCGGCCGTCACTGCTCCTACACTCCCATCCCAACACTGGTCCCGCGTGGCCCGCTCCAACTTCTCCCGAGCCTTGGGTCTCAACAATCCATCAAACCCCCACTCCCTGATGAAATACCTCGCATCACACACATCAGCCACAGGTCCTCACGGGACCAAAACCCACTACAAACGAATCCTACTCTCCATGCGAAGCGCAGAGTGGAGAATTCGTATTAGTGGACATACAACCTGAAGAGGCCGCCCCTCTCCTCAGTTCACACAAGAGGTACAGGGGCTACCCATCCATGATGGAGTGATCCCCATTCGACCCCAAGTCCTATCCAGGGTGGACTACCTGGACATGATGGACATCCCTTATTCCACTGAGACCCAAAAGACTATCTGGAAATACGCACACCATCCTCTGTTGCAGCCTCAAGTCCGCTCCCATGTGTGGCGCTGCCTGAGGCGGGTGTATCGTACAGCTGAGCGCTCTAATGCTTTACACTCATCCTGTGTCGTGTGTGGCCAGTATGGAACGCTGTTTCACCGCCTGGAGAAGTGCCCCACCTCTAAAGTATATGGCGCGAAGTCCAACGTCTGCTAGGCCAGGATCAAACACATCCCTTCAGTCTGTCAAGAGATATGTTTGCTTCATCAATGGCCTCCCCCTCCCACCCTCCCTTCGTGCTCTGGTGGTTGCAATCGCCATGTGGACTATTCACACGATTGTCTTGGATGCCATCGCTGGATCCATCCCCACCCTCCCTGAAGCTGTCCACAGATTCCATTCTCATTTGGTGGATCACTTTCAAGTGTGGATGTTTGGATATCTCCCACCGCGTCACCGACAGCTGGTCTCCTCCTGGTTCCCAGTCTGGTTCATCAAATCAGACCCCTTCCTCCACACGTGCTCAATAGTGGCTACGTCACCTACACACGTTCCCTCCCCCTTCCCATAAGTGGCGTTACCGCTGGCAACAAGAGATAGCATCGCTTCTCTGGGGTGCCTCCCCTGGTACTAAGTTTTGTCTCGTCTGAGTCATATTCGGAAGTGTCCATCCCATGGTTGGACTTTCCCGCAATAAATTTAAAAATTTAAATTAATTTGCTCAAAATCTTAATAAGCGTGCAGTGGATGATCCCCAATAGTTTTAGGACCATTAATCTGCTCAAACTAAAAATAATTAATAGGGATGATTTTTAACACATAAAAGTGGCTTATCACAAGTTAATGAGAAGCCCAATTTGGCATTCACTAATAATTGAAAATTAGTGAGTATAGGCCCTTAGCAAAGGCTTCAACCATTAAAGGGCAACGCCTGACAGAACTTCTAAAAGCCTCAGATAGGGGTCAAAGCCAAAACATCTCTGAAGAGTGGGAGTCATTATATATAAAAAGGCTTAGTCTGGTAGGGCTGAAAAATAGCAATTAAAAATCTGGCGGCCATACTTTTCTGTAAAGACAAAGAAAGGTCTAAACATAGTGGTGGTGATATAGGCCAAAGGTTTATGGCGCAGATTTAACTTCAAAATCTGGTAAGAGGGAACTTCAGCGTTAGTTGCCAGCAATGCTATAGGCTTCAGGGAGCAACTGAAATCTTTGACTTTTTTATCAGATCATCAGCATCAGTTGCTGATAAAAGCATAAGCGGTGAGCAACTGAATGCTTGGCCTCTTTAAGATTTTTGATATTGAGCTCTAGTAAGAATATAAGCGATATAAAACAACTGAATCTTGGCCTATTGAAAGTCATCAGTATTGATTTCCAGCAACAAATTGTGGGTTATCCTCAACTTTAAGTTGCTAGTAGCCCTTTAATCCGCTCATATCAAATTAATAAAAAAACTTAGTCCAAACTCTCTTCAAATTTTAGATGCAATAATCTTTGTGCGCCCTAACAACAAAAACTCAGCATTTGATGACCATATGTTAAATTTTTGCTCATATTCCCAGCCTGCAAGGTTACCAGAAATCGCTAGGGAAAATTCCCTAAGGCAAAGTGAATTGGAAATTGTTAGGTCCGAGTTTCAGAGTTACTACAACTGGGGGATTTTGGGATATTTGCCTAGTCATATCCGTCAGGGATCAATCTGAGCAAATACTTGAGATCTAGCTGGGTGGATTTGTCAATGAAATAGGGACATCTGATAGTGATTAACAATCAGGTGTACCGATTGAGATCAGTCAGGTTTCATAACTGACTGATTGGGAATGAATAGCAAGGTGTGAGAGGAGTGATGCCACCTACAACTAGCAAATCGATCTTAGTGCGTGACCTGCCTTAATGAGTAATAAGTCCTAATACTTAAGTAGGTCACTAGCCAAATATGGATGGTTTTCTTAGATCAAGAGGAAAACGTTAGAGACACATTTTCTGACTCTTTCCGTTTAGGTCTCAAGGATGTCCAATGACGGAATCCTAGCCAGGATGGGGAGGACCATCACTGCTGAAATAAGGATGGGTGATTCAATAGAAACAACTGCCGTTTCATCAGAGAGGTGTCAACTGAGGGTTAGAGGACCAAATCCCCACTATAGTCCCTAGAATTCACTTCAAATAAAAAACAGTTAATTAGATCATATTACAGATTTATAGTTTTTTAGTTGTTCATCCGGTATATAGTTTAAGTAGAAAACTATTATCAGCTTTCAATTTTCTATTCATCTCAAGAAATATTAATGCTGTGTGCGATAATTGGGAGACTCTTAGTGAAAATAGTGAAGATCTGAACGGGGATATAGAGAAGAAGGAGAAGCAATCAAGAATTACTGATGACTGTGTGTTGGACCAAAGAGACTGTCACCAGGGAATCTTAGAGAAGATCAGGTTGGACAGAATGAGGGAACAAATCCCTAGATCATGACAACTCAAGTATTCAATCATGAATGCTGGCTGAGCGTTGGGCCAAGATATAAGAACCACACTCAACTATGGATAATATTCATCATACTATTTTTTTAACTGATAATCTAATATACTATACAACGCAGACAAAGTGCACAAGAAACTGAACCTGTGCAGTAAAAATTTTACTGGGGTTTTTTACTGATAATAACCAACCAAGGTAATTTTTACAAGTTGGTGCTCACTACAGGGGAGTAGTTGAGTTGAAGAATTTATAAGAATGTCGTTTAAAGATGATTTACACAGACTGTGGATGGAATTAGCCACTGTTAATCAGAATGTCCTAAACTCAGAAGATCATTGGGAATTTGCAGCCTTGGAAGAATGAGTCGCCAAGGTGGAGGAAGGGATAGACAATGTTGTGAGTTTTGGGAACAAGTTAATTGGGAAAGTATTTTCGTTGAAGAAGAAAGAAGGGTACCTAGTTTGAGAGGTCTTATATCTGAAAACGGAGCGAAAAGTGGATCTCATTAATTTGAAAAATTTCAGTGCAGATATAGAGCGACTGATCAAACAGGTGGAGGAACTTAATACTCACAAACGTGGTTGTGAGCCAGATATGGCAAGCAATGCTGAAGAAAGAAGTCCTTGCACAATACTTGGGAAGTCAAATACCCCAAGGAAAATGCTGCCACTTTTGCTGCCATTTTGGAGATGACGCCCAAAGTCACTCCTCAAGTTAGCTAAGTGGCCAAACCTAGAGAATCGGCTAGAGATAACTTGGAGGATTTTAGGCAATGCCAAAGTTCCCAACGTTCCATTGGGATAACGCCCCAGCGTTTGTCTGACTATTCAATATGACCATGTATGGCTACAGGGATTGTCAAAAGGCGTTGACAGTCATGAATTGCTTAGACACCAACTGTCAGAACTTAGTGTTACCTCATCTGGAGGGGGACAGCTGGTCATGTGTGGAGGCAAAGGCGGCCATCATGAAAGAATTTGGGAGTCCAATGTGCATGTCAAAGTGCAAACTGGAGGTTATGGGAATCCAGTTCCATAAAAACGAGTCTCTAGCAAGCTTTGCAAAATGGTTTTACCAAAAGTCACAGATCCTGGTCCGAGCAAAAGTAATGGATGACTTCGATGCCAGAATCGTCTTACAAGTGGCCCTTTGGCCCTATCATAATTTTCATCACATGATGTCTTCTGTGTTCATGACAGAAATAAAACCTCTGTAAATAAAAAAAATTTGAAGATTTTGAGAGTGAATTTTGATGCCCCAAATATAAGCTTCAAATTTAATCTGGTACATAATCAGAATCCCATTAAGGGGAATGAAGGTGCTAAAGAAATGACCAACCAAACCATGCTGGGGAATAAGCCTTAATATCAGACGGTTGAATAAGAAGGAATAGGTCTGCTATCAATGTGGTGGGAAAGGACATTTTGCCGTGCACTGTAAGAAGCCAAAGGATCAGATCAATGTGGTCAAGGCAAAAGAGTCATCTGTCACCAAGGAATTAGGAAAAGGGCCTGCAGCCTAGATGGGGAAAAGTCTAGAGCTTCGGAGAAACCTGTTTTTCTCAACATCATGACCAAGGAAAGTGATATCAGTAATCTGCTCATGGACAAAGAATAGTATCAAATGTATCAAGTGATTAATTTGGATTTAAATGCTGTGACCAGAGCTGGGGCAAAGAGAATCAACCCCTAGATAATCAAGGAAGTTGCCCAGGCAAGCGCCTGACAACTGGTGGACAAGAGAAAAACCGCTGAGAATCCTGAAGAATTAAATGAAGTCCAATTAGATGAGGCTAATTTGTCAATCACCTCAGCGCAATAAAGGAATCATTTCCTGATTTATTGGCGCAAATTTTTGACACCCTCAATTTAGCTAATAACGTCACTATTCACTCAGTAAAAACTATATTGTAATATTCTGAGTGTACATATATAGACATACAAGTGAATCAAGTGAGATTGAGAAAGATTGTTGACAGCGGAGCACTCATCAACATTGTCTCAATCAAGCTGTTAAAGAGGATGAAGATCTCACCGGACTTGGAACATAAGAATGAATATGGGACAGCTGAGCCTAACACCACCATCTCCTGTGGAACGTATAGTGCAGTGCCACTACAATTTGGGTCATTAGTGGTATCTGCGCCAGCAATAATTTTGGCCAACCAAAACTATGACAATCTGATCATAACGGAGTTTCTATGGAAATACGGAGTTGAATGTAGCTTTGAGGATAATACGTTGACCATATTGGGTCAGACGTTATCATTTGTATATCAGAAGGATGATGAAGCTCCGCTGAATTAAAGAAAAAGCTTCATCAATCTATTATACAATAATGGCATTGTCTTGATTTGATATCAATTAGTTGGTAGGAAGCGACGAGAAATGCTGGAAGAAATCCTAGAGAACTTGGGAATTCCACTGAGGATCAAGATTGAGAAGACCATACCTCCAGGATCTCAGATGATAGTCAACATTGGGTTGACCTTGGAGATGCCTGAGCTGTTGTATGGGGAGGTTGGAAACCCCTGGAAGAAGTCCAAAGTGGAGCCTTGGGTGGCTCCTGGAATAATAATTCTGGGCCATGGAGAAATTAGAGTTCTCCTGGCGAATTTAAGTGAAAAATTGATGAAGATTGGGAGGAATCAGATCATTGCATTTGGTCATCTGTTCCCTTTTCCAGAATTGAGGAGATTCCATGATTTTGGGACTCTTGACGTGATGGGATTACTGGCCAGGGTAACTGAGAGCATCAACCTATTGGTTGATTGAGAGCAACTCGCTGATCTGTCAGAAGGCCAGCAAGAGGAGGTGCTCAAACTATTTGAAAAGTATCGGGAAGTGTTCTTTCAGAATGACCACAATTTGGGATGTGCACGAGATGTGATCCATAAGGTCAACACTGGGGAAAATTTGCCAATTAGGATGAGACTGATCTGACAATCAAAAGTAGCCAAAAGGGTAGTAGAGGATGAAATCAGCAAACTAGTGAAGCATGGGCTTCTAATTTCATCATCAAGTCCCTGGGCGAGTCTGATCCTAATTGTGAAGAAAAGGGATGCTCCAACCAGGTCGTGATTGACTACCAGAAGCTTAATAGAAATTACAAAGAGGGATTTGTATCCCCTACCAAGGATCAACGATGCACTAGACTGATTGGGAGAAACGAAGTATTTCTCTGCAATGGATCTGACCTTAGATATTGGCAAATTGACTTACCAAAAGAAGACTAGTAAAAATGCGTAATTATTACTGCGCAGGGGCTATACCAAGCGATTAAGATGCCCCAGGGTCTATGTAATGCGCCTGCAACGTTCCATAGGGCCATGGACGCTATACTGAATAATTTGAAGTTGTCATGAGTCCTGGTATACTTGGACAATATAAATGTGTTCAGTAGGACGTTTAATGATCATCTACACCACTTGGAAAAATTATTCAAGCGACTGTCTGCGGCTAACCTGAAGATCAAGTTGAGGAAAAGTCACTTCTTCAAAAAGACTTGAAATATCTGGTATTCGTGATCAACTCTAGTAGATTGCAGCCTCAAGCCCAGAAGATTGAAGCCATAGAACGGATGGCTGTGCTGAAGAGTGTCCGAGTCATCCAAGTGTTCCTTGGGATGGTTGGATAATACAGAAGAATTATTTGGGACGTTGCCCAAATAGCCAAGCCTTCTCCCATCTGTTGAGGGATTCAAAAAATGGATGTTTATGGAATGAAGAAACCCAGGAATCCTTTGATGAGTTACGCTAGTATTTAATAGATTCTCCAATTCTGAAATATCTATATTTTGATTAAGAGTTTATCATACAAACTGATGCTTCATTGATGGTGATCAGCGCCATAATAAGCCAAGTAGACAAACTTGGGGATGAACATCCGGTGTCATATGTGATCCAGACACTCTCAGCCGCTGAGAGGAACTACACCGTAACTGAGTGTGAATGTCTTGCGGTCATTTACGCATGTAAACAGTTTTGGGTGTAAATTCATGGAACGCACTAAAAGTGGTGACGGGTAAATCTTCGTTGCATTAGCTTCACAATTTGAGAGAGTTAGAAGGACAACTGGCCCGATGGGCACTTAAGCTACAGGCTTATAATTATAAGATTGTCCACCGAGTGGGGACTTCTCACCAGAGTTCGGATGGCTTATTGCAGTTACCAATGGTCCAGATGTTATACCCGCAGATGGATGAGCTAAACCAGAGAATGGTTGACAGAGAAAATGGGAACAAGCCCCAAGTAATCCAAGGTTCACTTCAGAAAGTGAAGGATAACACCAAGACCATGGATGGAAAAGTGTCTAAGATGATCAATGGGAAGCAGCGATTATTCCCAAAGCTGTCAGAAAGAGCAGCTATCATTCAAGTCGCTCATAAGGTTGTTGGGACTGGAGGCCTGAGAAAAACAACCAATCATATTCGCCAGTATCAATACTGGGAGTCCATCAACTACGATGTCACAGATTATCTATCTTGTTGCATGGAGTGCCAGCTACACAAGCCACATAAGAATACAACTGGATACTGACTGGTCCTCCCTGGATTTGCCTGGCATATGGTGTCCATCAACATGATGGGACAGCTGATGATGATCACAGGGGGAGTCAAGTACATTAAGTTGCCATTGACCATCTGATGAAATGGGTCGAGACAAAGGCCCTAATGAAAGTAGATGCTACTAGCACCGCGAGGTTCATCCTGGATCAAGTAGTATATTGGCGCGGATGTCTGCTGGTCCTGCTTAGCAATAAAGGGACAAACTTCACGTCTCATTTGATCCCATGATTGAACAAGTTTGGGATCAGAGGAGTCGTGTCAGTAACCTACTGGACAGATATAAATGGACTTGTAGAAAGAGTGAATGGAACGCTGGCCATGACGCTGAGTAAGCTGGTCACAGGAAGAACCTCCACGTGGGGAATGTACCTGAGTTTAATGACATTTTCATACAACATCAACCACCATTTTGGCGATGGGAAAAACGCCATTTTGAATTGTTATATGGGAGAAAGGCCGCATTGACACTGATTTTATATTTGTTAGTGGAACCAACGTCGGGGATGAGTACTGAGTAGTACTTGAACCAACTGACGAATATTTTGATCAATATGCAATTGTAAGCATTTGATACTACGTTGAAGAAGAGGATATAAGCAAAATCGATGGACAATAAGAACTGACAGGACTTATCAGAATATTAATAGGCGAAAGAGTTGACTATTGCTATATACATGATTTTGGAAGAAGAAACAAACTATATGTGTTGTGGTTAGGTTATTTGAAGTTATCGCCAAGATGGTGACTGATGCCTACTTCATCAAGAATCTCTTAGATGGAAGAGTTATAATTCGAGTCCATGATAAGTATCTGAAGTGATGGATTGATGATAAAATAAAAAGAGTCCAAAGGACCAATGAACCATTAAGTTGGTCATGTCCTGATGATTAGGTCAAGGCTGAAAAAAGGACCTCTGAACCATAGAAAACTGGCAGGTTTAACTACCCCAGGACCCAGTTTGGAGGAAAAAATAAAATAGATGGACTGCTAAACTGAAACAAGGCCATGTCCCATGGAAAAAGGAAGAATAAAAATACAAAATTGTTAAAAGATAATAGAAAAAAATTTCATAAACCGCATAGAAAAAACCAATATAGTTTTAGAATTTCTTATTTCTATTAATTATCCTCAATCTGGAATGATTATGCCTATGTTGCCTCTTGGGGGAGGGAGGATGGATCACAGTAGGAAGGAATAGCCTGTCGAAATTGATGTGAGATCAGATGCTAGTGAGGGCTAGACCTACACAAAACCACGTTCTTTGAGCGGATGTAGAGCCCTGCGAGAAAGCAACTAGGGGAAGAAATTGAAATGTCAGAAGAAGCCAGTCATGAAACCCTGGAGTGGGGAGGAAAGCAACAGTATAAGAAGAGGCAGTCAGCGAATAACTCTGAGTAATCCTGATCTGGTACCAGAACTTGAAGATTAGTCTTGAGTCCTGACGATGGGCTTCATCAAGGACACTGGACATATGGGCTGGCAGCAAACAAGGGATGCTTGCCAGGGGTTACTTATTATGCCCCCTACTAAAGCCATCAGCAGAAGATACCAATGGGAAGTGCCAGCAAAGAGATAGTCATGCAAGAAGCGAATGGCATCCTGCAAGTGACAACTATGGGCTTTTCAGAAGCTAAAGCTGAACGAATGATGGAACCCAGGTGAGGCTGAAAGCTTCATGTACTAACTCTAAAGACCTTAGCCAGCAAAACGAAGGGCATAAGTAGCAGTATCCCAATCCATGATGTTATCATGATCTGAGGGATTCAGAGCTAAGGACAAAGCCTCAGCGACTTGTGCCCAGAGTTCAGCGTAGGGGAGCTCAAAATAATTACTGCTACCAATGGTGAGCTCTGTAGCCAGGACAGCGGGTTTGTAATATTGTCCGAGTTGGAAGAGGAACTCAGGAAGCAGGTCTGACCTAGCAAGAAAAGAGCAATCAAGAGTGAAAGGCATAATCTCTGGAGCATCCACTTGATGGTCGGTGCATTAGCAAAAGGAGCTGAATCCAGGAGAGTTCTGAAATACAACTCTGGAAAAAACAATAGAGGAAGAATCAGCTGAGAGTTGTTTGAAACATTTGCAAGTTTGTTTTGGAGGTATTGGTTATCATTTACAGTAATTCGATGGAAGGACTAGCTGCTGGCGCCAGACACGGCGTATGAGTCCTGGAAGGACCATAGAATAGGTTCTGCCGTGCATCCTGACCCATCTGCTGGAAGAGCCGGAGGTCTTGTTTAGACAAACTATTTAGAAGCTGCTGGTATCACAACTCGAAATTTGACATATGAGCTGGATGAGAGGAGTGATGTTGGACTTAAATGGAAGTCGACATATGCACTCTACAATCCATTAAGCTCAAATTTTGGTGAAATTAATCTCAAAATATATGAGATAAGCTCTCCAAGAGAAGAATTAGAATGACTTGAGCCAAGAGGTTATGAGAGAAATAACAAGGGTGAACATAAATAATATTCTTAATTGAGCTATGAAACAAACATCGATGGAAAGAGTATCCAGTCTAGGATGAGGAGAAAATCAGTAAATCAAGTATGCTGGACCAAGAATCCTGAATATGACAGCGTGTCCTATGCCCTGATGGGGGAAAACTGGATCCCAGGACTAATATCATCATGAGTAAATCAATCATCCTGGCACAACAGTAGATTGTGGGAACTGCGCTCTGAGTATGCGGTAGCAAAGAGGAAGATGATGAGTGCCACATGCTGAAGGTCATCCCGAGCAGCATTGAGTATTGACAAATGTACTCCACTTGATCCAACAAAGTATTTGACCAAGTATCTGAAGTGGTGTTCTCATGCCCTGGTCCTTTTCTCGCTGGAAATCTAGGCAATAGGGGGATGTGTTAAGATTTTTGCCCATATTCCCAGCCTGCTAGGTTACCAGAAATCGCTAGGGGATAATTCCCTAAGGTGAAGTGAATTGAAAATTGGTTGTCCCAAGTTTTGTAGTAACTACGCTTGGGGGATTTTTGGATATTCGCCTGGTTGTATCCATTAGGGATTGATCCAGGCGAATACTTGAGATCTCGTTAGGTGGAGTTGCCAATGAAATAGGGGCATCTGATAGTGATTAACAATCAGGTGTACCAATTGGGATCAGTCAGGTTTCATCATTGACTGATTGGGAATGAATAGCAAGGTGTGAGAGGAGTGAAGCCACCTGCAACTAGCAAATCGATCAGTTGGTGCATGACCTGCCTTAATAGGTAATAAGCTCCATTACCTAAGCAGGTCGCTAACTAAATATGATTGGTATGCTTGGATTGAGAGGAAAAGGTTAGAGAAACGTTTTCCAACTCTTTCTGTTTAGGTCTCGAGAATGTCCAATGACAGAATCCTAGCCAGGATGGGGAAGACCATTGCTGCCAGGACAAGGATGGGTGATTCAATGGAAACAGCTGCTGTTTCATCGAAGAGGTGTCAACTGAGGGTTAGATGACTGAATCCCAACTATAAATTCCCTAGAATCCACTCCTAATAGAAAACAGTTAATTAGATCATATTACAGATATATAGTTTTTAGTTGTTCATCCGGTATATAGTTTATGTAGCAAACTATTACCAGCTTTCAATTTTGCAATTCTTTTTAAGAAATAATATTGCTGTGTGCAATAATTGGGAGACTCTTAGTGAAAAGAGTAAAGATCTGAGCGGGGTTTTAGAGAATAAGAAACAATTGGGGATTACTGCTGACTGTGTTTTGGACCAAAGTGACTATCAACAGGGAAACTCAGAGAGTATCAGGTTGGAAAGAACAAGGGAACTTATCAATAGATCATGACATTTCAAGTATTTAATTGGTAATACTGGTCAAGAGTTGGGCTGAGATATAAGAATTCACACTCAACTTGGATTTTAGTCGTCATACTATAGTCAATTGATAATCTAATATACTCTATAATGCAGACAAAGTTCACAAGAAACAAAACCTGTGCATTAAAAAGATTACTGGGGTTGTTTGTTAATAAGAACCAGACCAGTAAATTTTTACAACATACCACCAAAAATTCATAACTCTAAGTGTTAGAATCACCATCGCACTCTATAAAAAATAAAATCTCAGTATTTTCTGGCAATTTGTTTGTCTTTAGTGTAATTTGCTGTAAATCTATCCTAGTAAATATATTGATACCCTCATCTTCAGTCTCTAATATTGACTCACTAATAAAATACAGTATAATATATATATATATTATTTTTATTATATTTTTCTTTTGCAATAGGACTTGACCTATCATTAGGTTCATAGGTCCATTTTTTCCTATGCAGGCTCAGAGGCTCGATTTTAAAATGTAACCAGCTGTTTTGGTTCAGTGGTCTCCTCTCAGGATTAACCATCTAGTTATTTCAGCGGTACCCTCTTGGGACATGACCAACTAGTTTGGTTTTTGGTTCCCTCTTGTGACGTGACCAACTATTTGGGTCATTGAAACAGTTTGTTTATCTATCTTTGGCATTAGTCACTGGTGTCTGAAGAATAAACTCTATCAGGGATGATCTTCAATAATCAAGAAATGACTGATAGATTAATTGCTCAACCCAATTAATTGAAGAGCGCACTTTGGGATAGTTCGTCATACTTGTTCATCATCAGTATGGCTCACTCAAAACAGAGAGCAGCTAAATCAGATCATTCTTTAACAAAAATGATAATAATATCAAAACCTGGTGAATTACTCAGCAGCCAACCCTGATTAGCTTAATTACTGTTCTCAGAATTCATACTCAAAACTTCATTATTTCAGGATTTAGTGAAGAGGTCATTGATACCACCTCTCATCTCTAAACAGCGTTATTAAAAAGAACCAAGATTCTGAAATATGCTTTGTTACAAATTTAGTGAAACTTTACAAATACACAAAAGGGTTTTTGCACAGGGTCAAGCCCACTGAGCAATAGGACGGATGACATGTAGATTGGTATCCTCAGAACACACTTAGATAATTTAATATAATAAATAGGAGCAATTTCCCATTAAACCTCTTTTAGTTAAACAAGAAATATACAGCGGATACTCACTGTTTTGCTCGCTCTCTTCTAGTACCAATTCTCCTCTATCAATCTTCTTGTATTGATTATATATCAGCAACTTCTGTTAATACTGACCCTTTTTCTTTGACTAATTGTTCTGCCATATTCTCATTAGTTCCAGCAGAGTTCGCCATTTATTAAATCCACAATTGCCTTAGTTTGAGGCGATACACTCATTATTTGTAATATATCAACACCTCATTATATGTCATATGTCTATATCACCTTATAACCTGATTTAAAGTGATCCAATAACTAACCTTTCCAACCCAATATTACCCCACACAAGGCGCTCAAATAATTGTAAAATAAATCATGGTTGGCGGATTAAGGTCAATCTGCTATGGCTATTTATGGCTTATCATCCAGTCATATTAGAATCTTCACATTACCCCCCTTGACTGAATAAGTTTACTATTGTTTGTATGCCCGAAGGAACTTCATGTGCACTCAGTTGATAATATAACCACTTGTGGGGTCCTTGATAGTATAGGCGTAAACACATGTTTTATTAATAACTTCAAATGGACCAATCTAAATGCTGACCGTTTGTGCTTCCACCTAAACCCATGCTGGTAGTGGAATAGAACCATATCCCCATATTTGAACTGGGTTAGGCTGCTAGATCATACATGATTGGCAGCCTGATTTTTTATCTTCTTGGCCAAACTGAAGTAGTACACTTTGTTTTGCAACTTGATCAGTGTGTCCACTAGTTTAGTCAAATAACAATGGGGATCCATTCTGACAGTATCTTCTACACAAGAATAAAGCAGTGCCAGGAGGGCAGGGTGTCATCCACCTAGAAGTTGAAAGGGACTCTTCCCTGTGGCAGAGTGATAGCTGCTATTATAAGTGAAGAGGGCGGTGGACAGAAGTGAACTCCAATCTGAAGGTCAATCCGCTAAAAGTTTATAAAGAAATTTAATAAAGTCCCATTAACTTGCTCAACCATCCCTTTAGACTTATGGTGGTATGGGGTCATTATAACCCTGAGGATGGCCATAAGCTCGTTCAGTTTTGGAAGGATGTTGGAAGTGAAAGTAGTTTCATTAATGGTAAAAAGGAACAGAGGGCAGCCATGTCGCTGAATAATATATTACATTATGAACTTGTCCACTATGACTGCCCCAAATCACGTATCACCCATAGCTCAACCCACTTGGTCTAGTGGTCATTTGCCACCAGTTGTATTTGGAACGGTTAACTCCTGTTGGTAGGGGCAACGCATCCATATAAACCGTATGCCACACAAAATGCAGTTCTACTAACTGGTATGAGGTCTTCTAGCAGAATGGCTTTTCCACTTAGCACTGGTGGCAGCAGGAAATAATTCCAAGCACATCAAAGTTCCTGCTTTCTTAGTAAATCATGGACGCAACATTTTTTAACGTCTTGAGAACTCCACCATGTCCAACTGCCTTATGTGCATTTATGATAATGCTGGGTCAGGCCAAGGGTCATAGGTAAATCACATAAAATCCCCAATCCGCTTGTATAACTCACCATTTCGTTGGTTGGTATTCACTTGCATCTCGTTTAGCACCTTCATGACTTGAGGCGGTTTATCGTCATATTTTCCGCTGAACATTTTTTTGTACATCATATTGCTAAAGTTCGCTGTGACAGCAGCGCTGACAACATCAACGAGCAATCAGTGTTCTTGTGTTTTGCCCCAGGTCAGTTAGAATCTATAGATTCAAAAGCCTGCAGTTTGATGGCCCATCGAGCTAAACGCCCTTTGGGCTCCTTGAGGTTCTGAAACCAGCGTAAAAAATCGTGATTCGTTATAACTTGAACTTCAATCCATATAAGAACACTCTATTCTGCTTATATGCATAGATCACCGCTAAGAACTCCCACTTGTTCACAGTATAATTACGATCATGGCAGTTCAGGCTCTGATTGCAGTATGCAACAGGACGCTCCTCCCCTCATCATCTTTTTCAGATAGGACAACCCCAACTGTGGAAAGGGATGCATCAGTCTAGACAATAAGCTCTTTATCAAAATTGGAATAGCACAGCACCGGGGCACTGCTTAGTGCCATCTAAAGTGTATTGAAGGAGCATTGTCAATGTTCCGTCCATTCATATGAAGCATCATTTTTTAATAATTCAAACAGCGGACCTCCAATACAACTAAAGTTAGGTATAAAGCAGTGGTTTAGCCAACCATTCCTAAATGAACTTGTATCTTGCGCTTACTGGTTGGCGTAGTCATCTTTCAGATAGCCTCCACCTTGGCTGGTTGGGGCTTCAGCACAGTCACATCTACCACAAACTCAAGGTACTACAATTGGTCCTTAAAAAAATGGCATTTATGAGGCTTGATTTTGATGTTGGCCTCCACAACCAACGGAAGACCTCCTCCAGATGGGTAAGATGCTCAGAGAACATATGCAAAAAGACATTGATATTGTTGAGGTATATGAAGATGCAAGCCAGCTTCAGGTCACCAATAATTGTATTCATGACCCATTGGAACGTATCCTGGGCATTACACAGCCCTTGTGGCATCCATGTCGGTTGAAAAGGCCCTTGGACATGATAATAGCACATTTCTCCTGTTCCTCCGCAGGCAACTCAATTTCCAATAACAAGATATCAAATCCATCTATGAGAAGTAATGAGCTCCTCCCAACTGATCTAAGGCATCATCAATTTGTGGCAAGTGGTATGTGTCTTTTTTGGTAATTTTGTTGAGCTTATAGTAATCTATTACTACCTGGTAGGTGCTGTCATTATTTTTTAAATAAGAATGGGTGAAGCCACGGACAAATTGATGATTTGAGCATCCCTTGCTCCAGTAGCTTGTCAGTCTCCTCTGTCAATAATTCTTTAGCTGCCCTAGACTGACAGATTGGCTGAGACCTGATGGGGGATGATTCTGGTGTCCACATGAATGACCACCCCCCAAGCGCATCTTAAGTCATGGTAGTTGACAGCAAAAATCTCCTTATATTTATGAAAAAGTTTATACTCAATCCTTCTGTGTTTTAATTAGCCCTATTAATTAATTTCACAGTACCACAGTCACTACACTGAGCTGTGGTTTTTTGGGTAAACTAAATTCATCTAGAAACCCAAAATTGTGAACCTGAAGGACCTTTTCATCTATGATCAAGTGTAAATATGCCAATACTATGCTAGTAAATTTCATTGGTTCATTTTGTAAGTTTGCTAGTAAAACCTTGAACTCCCCATACCCTGTGAGTATAATGCCTGGAGCCACATGAGGCTCAAACTGCAATTGCTTATAGGGTCCAATGATCTCCCCATAGAGCCCAACTGTAAATCAACCTCTGACTCAGTTTTTACTAGGACTTGGTGCCTTGAGTGAATGGGTATAGCTCCAGCAGCTCTGAGAGGCATCCCTTGCTACCCATATATCTTCTGGGGGAGATCCCTAGTATTCATAATTAATTGATGGTAAGGCACTGGAATTACATTGTCACTATAGGAGAGGTTGACCTGTCCCATAAGCACCAGATCTATTGGTTCTCCACTGGAGGTGAAATACATTGGGATCCGCTGCCCCAAAATTTCAAAGGCCTTATTTGTCATGTCATTGACAGCATTAAAACTGTCTCATAAAAGCAGTTCCAATAAACAAGTCATAATGATTGTTTGGTAACACTATCGCCAGAGCTACAACAACAATTGACCCAAAATTCAAGGGGAGTGCACTGTACGCTCATTCTGAGACATTGTTTTCTGCTTCAGCAGTCCCATACACCATGAAAAGATCTAAATTAGGTTTTAAAGTCAACTTTGCCACCAACTTAGTGGAAATTATGTTGACTGGGCACCCATATCTATTATTTCATGGACCTACGTTTTGGCTATAACAATGTCACAGTACGTACATAATGAAAATGATGAATCTTGATTGTTTAGCGCATGCACATTTAAAGACATATATATTTTTAATGAAACTCGCAAACCCTTTACCAACTTTAGGGTATTCTTTGATGATATGATGACTGGAAGGGCGACGTCTACTCTTTGCAAGGAAGTTGCATCAGCAGATGGGTCCAGCTTGTCAGGGGAAACTTGTTAAAACATTTGACAAGCTTACAGCTTGGCCTTCATCAAAGATCCTTCTTCTGCCATAGCTTTGGCTTACACTTGTGTCAATACGTTCATTCATAAAACCAGCTGCTGATACAAAAATGCGACATTTTGGATAGACTTCCGCTGAATATACAGTGTTAAGTTCAGGTGGGACGATTGGGGTTGAGATAGCGAAGGTAGAGAGTCCCATCTCTACTCCGCTCTGACTTTTCCCAGATAGAACTGTTTCTGCTGTACGTGATGGACCAGATAATTGTGGCAGCCTTTTTCCAGGTGCTCAGGGCGGCTGAATTTAAAACAATTGACCCCTAGGGCCTGTATCCTTTATTATTGTAAGATAGGCCTCACCAATAATTTGTTTGTGGGTGATTGGCATAATTACGACCAGGAAAGTAATTGGGCTGTTGACTATAAGCAGGTCTGGGGCTGAAGTTGAAATTCTGAGGGATAACTCAGTAAAATCTGAATTAGATGGCTAAATTCCCCCAAATATGAAGATTTGATAATTGCGGCAGTATGTTTCCACTCTGTAGTGGGTGGAGGGAAGGTTATGGATAGATGGCGCAAAAACAGAAAAATTTAAGCAGAGGTACGTTTTTATCCAAAATTGGGGCCATGACATTGTAAAGCTCACAGTATGGTTTCACTGCAGAGGTCATTACAATGCATACATCGGATTTGGATAAAGTCCCTACCCCAATTAACACACGAGCTTCCACTGTAAACTGATCATAAAATGCAGTGAGGGTCACATTATGCTGAAACCCAATGGTCAAGAACTCAGCCTTCCGCTGCGACATCATTGCAGTACCTCCAAACAACTTCAGCACAGTTTTAGCTTCTTGGTATGTAGCGGAACTGATTGGAAGATAACAGGTGAGCTGGTACACATCCAACAATTAAGGTGGATATTTACAGTTTTGCTTTCTACCAATCTGAGGCTTCTTCCATTGCAAACTTGAATCACTTAAAGAACTCATGAAAATTCCCGCTGTGATCAAACTGAGACAGCTTATCACTACTAACCTTTTGAAGAAGCTCATCCTGACTAATAAGCACAGCGTCCAGGGCAAGTTTGAGTTTCACATAGTTGACTGGTGCAGCATGTCATGAGATTACCATCAAAGCAAGCCTAATGCTACATGGCCAGCAGCTGGAGAATTATTTTTCTCTGTGATTGATCAATGGGACCCCTGTAGTGAATACCATTATTATAAATTTGGCTATACTTTACTGATATGCTGAAGGTTTTTGTACAGATCAAGCCCACTGAGCAATAGGACGGATGATTTGTAAATTGCTGGTCTTCAGAACACTTAAAATAAATTCAATATAATAAATAGGAGCAAATTTCCTAAAACACTCTCTTATTTAATTTGATATATACAGCAGATACTTGCTGTTCTGCTTACTCTTCTAATAAACAATCCTCTTCTTCCAATCTTCTCATATCGCAAATATCAGTGACTTCAGTCAATACTGAACGTTTTTCTTAGACTATATGTTCTCTGTATATTCATTGGTTCCAGCAGAGTTCAGTATTTATTAAGCTCACAATTGCCATAGTTTGAGGCGATCCACTCCTTTTTTGTTGTACATTGACACCTTAATATTCATTGTACATCAGCATCATTTTATCACCTGATTTTGGAGGTGATCAAATAACTAATTTTTCTGACCCGCTATCTCCTCTTCTTCCAGGCGCTCAAATAAACAGAACTATAAATCATGGTTAGCGGAAAATGGTCAATCTGCTATGGCTATTTTGGCTTGTTGTCCAGTCATATCAGAGTCTTGACATATTGTCCTCTGACTTAACTGACAGTGGCTTGACGCAGGTAAGTGGTTGGCACTGCGGCCAGAAAGTTCCCAGTGGTTGTAAGCCCCCTCTTAACCAAAAACCTAATTAAGAGCGCTCCTTTTCACCCTTCAAATTTGGCAGGGGGATGGTCAGGCTCTTTTTGGCCTGCATCAGGAATTGGCCCTATAAGGATCATCAGTGCTGATAGCTGGCATCAGGGATTGGCCCCAGAAAGATCATTGGCTTTATAGCCAGTCTCAGGATAGGCCCTGTAAAGAGTGCGCTGAGGGGCTCAACAAGCAAGCGGATGTCTTTGCAGGGCCATTAGTTGGGCAGCAGAAAGCCGGAATGTAATCTTCTTTCTAGGTTCAGAGATTCTTTTACAGCCTGGGGGTATGGGCATGACATCTTTTATAGCTTCTCAGGAGCTCATTCTAGCATGAGAAAGCATAACCCCCACTCCAAGGCATTAATGGAAACTTTTGGTGTACAGGGGCCCTAGTAATGAGCACCAATTGTCGCAATTATGTCTGGACGGGTTTCTCGCTTGGTGCTAGCCCAGAATAACAACATTATGGCAGGAGTGGTATGCCTAGTACATTTACTTGCATGAGAGAGAGTGGCAAAGTAATAATAAATTTACAACCTGGACCCTTGTTGGAGAAGGATCTGCTATATAAATTTAAATTGAAATTAAAATTAGGTATAGTAGGTAAAGATATCTTATTGGGTGAATAATTAGCACTTTAAATAGTGCTAGTAAGATAAAGGATAGAGAAAGAGATATAAGGAATGATTGGTGCATACCCTTGGTGGAAGTGGGAACATATTGAGGATTATATTAACCTAAACCTTTTATACAATAAAGGAAAGCTGGTGGTAGGATACTAGAAGGTTGATGCCTAGCTTAAGGGAAACTGGCGGCAATCAATTGGTTATATAATGGTAATTTTAATAATTTAAAATATCTGATATTACATGAGTTGATCAATTAATATCAGCTTTTAGTCTTTAGTAATTAAAAAAATTAAATTACTATTGGGAACATTTCCTGATAATTTTGTATTTATTTGCTTAAGTATCAATAATTGTTATCAGGGATGATCCACGGTAGTTTTGGGATATTAATCTGCTTGGACTAATAATAGTTAACTTTAAAGATCTCTGAAACATTGAAGTAGCTCAACTCAAGTCAATGAGGAGCGCAATTTAGCATTCACTGTTAATTAGATATTAGCGAGTCAAGACCCTAGCAAGAGGCGCCACCCATTAAAGGGAAATTCCTGACACTAAGTCAAACCTCTTTTATGGAAAATAAGCCATATATTGGTTAGTACTATGAGGTCTTCCTGTAGCCCTGGATAGGGCATATTTTAAAGTCTAATATCCTTAAACAGAAGAGAAGAGTAAAAAATGTGTTGAATAGAGAAGTCTTGTAGGGAAAGGGAAAAACAAGCGCTTAGCTAGTACATATGTAAAGTCACTTTAAGAAATAAGTTTTGGGCTTAAGTTTCTTGAGATATTTTTTGGACCTTAAAGGAGGTATATCAAACAGAAAAAGGATTAGATTTTACTAAAAACAGTGAGATATATCATTAGTATATCCTAAGTTACCTGTTTATCTTAATAAACATGGTCAAAATGATGTTAAAATTTGTTTATAAAATATGATTTAGTGTCATTGTGATATAAAAATTTAAAAGCCTAACTACTAACCTCTTAGTAAAAGGTATGCCTGACTTGATGCTTATCTCTGGAGCCAATTTAAATAATCTCATTAACTGATATGTTTGAATACTGAAGTGAGGTTTTTAAAGAAATTTTATCAGTGACAACTGTATCTTAACTGGAGGTTTTTATAAGCCTTATTTATATATAAGTCAAAGACCTGATTATATTGTAGTTTAATATCTAAATAATTTAATTGCCTTTGATGGGAAAAAATATTTTAGCTATCATTTACATCCTGTAAGGGGAGGGTACCCTGTGGTAAAATATGGACTCACTGCCACTGCCTCCCCAAGTTCATTCCTGGTGGATGAACTTTAGGCAGGGGACAATTATGACCATGTTGCGTTGCGCACCAATGCTCTGAACTGAGATGGCAAATAAGAAAGCGGTCCATGGAGTTCCTGCCTATCATACACTGCGCATGGAGGTTTTCTGTGGTTTATCATCCTTTCCCATTAAATCAAATCCCCTTCATTGGTGCATTAACTTCCCTGTTTGAATCAGGGTTTTTAAGTGCTCACAGGTGCTAATTTGCCCCTGATTTAACAAGATGGCAGGATAAAATTATCTCAACTTCCAGAATAAAAGTAGTAGGGGTTTTTACCAATAAATAAAATACTACCGCTTATAAGTTATAATAAAAGTTAGGTTCTATAAGCTTTGTTATATAGTGGCGGCGAGGGGATTAAATGTGACCCTCTTAAAATCTCACTGTTTGGTATTTAAATCAACTCTGGCTTGGAACAAGATAGGCATAAATTCAAAATTAACTTCAAACCTATTTGAAAAAATATGGGATGTCAACCTATCAGAGCTTTTGATTAACCTCACTTTGCTGAAACAGCTGAAGGAGGATCAATAGTAAGCATGACAAACCTGTGGGGTAACAATTTGATATACTTTAGCCAATCACCACATGAGAAAATAGTTTCACCTTGGCGGACTCCCGCCAAGCCTATAAAAGGGGGTGGTCCCCGCTTAGGTTGTTTGAATTGACCTGGAAGTGGGACGGGGAGGAACCTCCAGTGGACTCCACAGATTTTAGCATATATTCAGTGCAATTTGACTACCCGGAATCAGTATTATTTGCCCAAGATATATTAGTGAAAATGTTACCCTGATTTAAGGGTTCCCACCGGGAATAAATCAGGGTCTTTTGGCCGATTTTATCTGTATTAGAAATTGAGACATTATCATTATCAGCTTGGTTAGGTAATTGTCTGACAAGTACCAAGTTAGAGCTGGAGCTGTGGTAGACTCCCCAATAATTTGAACTATTTGCACCCAAAACAATCTTTTCTATTAAGAGGACAGGCAATTGTCCGACATTACCCCCTTTAAAAATTTTGAAGGAAGAAAAGGGGCGCAGGAATCGTCCATGTACTCTGTTTATGATAATACCTGAAGCCAAAGATTTTACAGAGTACTTATACCCTCTCTTGTAAGTGACAGTTAAGGGACCCTCCAAGATAGATCCAAGCTTGCCACTTCTGGGTTTGATGCGGTTATGGTAATACAGGACCAGGTCAGACACTTTTAATGAAGGTAGGAAATCCCATATCTCATTGGCAGCTTGTCCCTCTTTTGTAACTGTTTTAGCTAAGTTTTTCAAAGCCTCAGAATGAAGCTGAATGATACATTGAGCCAATCTCCTCATGGCTTTCTTAGGTTCCTCAACTTTAGAGGAGAAAACATCTTTAACTAAAAGGGAATGTATCCCTGGTTCCCGTCCATACAGAACATGTAATGGGGACATTTTCAGGGTCTGGTGATAACTAATTTGTATGCCATAAGAGCACTGGGTAAAATTGATCCCAGTTAAGTTGATCAGAGGATGCCATTTACCACAGGATAGAAACTAAGGTTCCATTTGCTCTATCCACCGTCCCATTTGTAGAGGGGTTATTTGGCCAAGAAAAGTTGTTAAATACCCATGGACGTGGCCAGGATATTGACTACTCTGGAGGTGACGTTCTTACCATTTTCACAAAGTAGAACTTGGGGAAAGGCATGGCGAGTGAGTATATTTTGATGTAGGAACGTTGTTATGGCATTGGCCATTTAGATAGGTTGAGCCACTGCTTTAACCCACTTAGTAAAGTGATTAATGCCTACTAGGAATATTTGTTTCCACCGTTAGTCTTTTGGAGAGGACCTACTACGTCTAGGCTGATAGTGTGGAACGGTTGTTTAGGGGTGGTTTGTTAAATGGTATCTATACTTGTAACTGGATTGCTTTTTTAATGTAAGGCAGGCATCCAAGACTTTGACAATAGTTTAATGATTCCTTCCCAATAGTACTGCTCTCTAATCCACTCATAGCTTTTCTTGACGCCCCCAAAACCTAGTGTAGAGTGAGCTTCCAGGATAGCTCATATACATTCCGAGGGCTGTAGATAAGGCAACCACTTTGCCCCCACCTGACTATACAACTTCCCGCCTTCCACTTTAGTGTTGCAGGAGTACTGGGCTAACATCTTCTGGGCCAGATCATCCTCATCATCCCATTAATTGGGGGTCATGAATAGATAACATAATCTCTTTGCCTCACTATTGTCCAAATGCAGGAAGGGCAGCCAAGTTAAACCATCAACACACATGTGGCAGGTTCCTGCATGATGTTCATTATTTGTGTCATAATGCTGGAGCTTTAGAGCCCATCGCGCTAACTGCCCAGCAGGATCCTTTATATTCTGTACCCATTTCAAAGAAGCGTGGTTGGTAACCACAGAGAAGATAGTGCCATACAAAATAGGGCGGTAGTGTTTTACAGCTAACAAAACAGCAAGACACTCCTTCTCTGTGACGCTTTATTTGCGCTCCGCCTTTGACAGCATCTTACTGAAATAGGATACAGGATGATTTACATCATGTTCATATTGGGCTAATATGGCCCCATTGGCATAGTCCGAGGCGTTGGTAAACAAAATAAAAAGTTTGTTTAATCTGGGTGAAGTAGGATAGAACGTTGTTGCAGAAGTTGCTTCAGCGTTTCAAAAGAGACCATTTGTTCTGCACCCCAATGGAAAGGAGTGTTTTTTGTCAATAGGCTGATAAGGGGCTCGCTGAGCTGATTGAACTTTGGGATGAACTGATGATAACCCATCATGCCAAGAAATACCTGATTATCCCAATGATTCTTAGGGGAGGCATTTTTGATATGCCTTTGACCTTGTCCTGTAAGGGTTGGATTCCTTATTGGGAAATGGATTGTCCAAGGAAATATAACCTCCTTTGGAAAAAATTGCAAGTAGAGGGTTTTAATTTGATGCTAGATTTGTGTAAGCATTGAAACACTTCTTTCAGGTGAGTTATATGTTCACTGAAGATCTTTGAAAACACTGGGATGTCATTGTAGTAGACAATGACACAACTTAACTTCAGGTCTTGCAAGATGTGGTCCATGGCTTGCTGAAAATTTTGGGTGCAATGACAACCCTTGAGGAAGTCGGGTGGGTTGGAAAAGACCTTCACTGCAAATGAGAGCACATTTCTCCTGGTCTTCGGGGCATAAGTCCTTTTGTTAATAGCTTCTAGCCAAGTCCATGGCAGAGAAGAAGATAGAGCCATAGAGAAGGTCCAGGTCGTCGTCAATGCGTGGGATAGGATAGCTATCCTTTTTGTAAGGTTATAGAGTTTTCAGTAATCCATGACTATCCAATGACCTCCGTTTTACTTTTTGATAAGCAACAGAGGGGAAGACCAAAGGCTTTGTGAAGGAACTATTAGCCCCGCGTCTAGTAACTGCTTGAGCTCAGTTCTCATCTGCTGTTCTTTCACCTTTGATTTTTGGTAAGGTTTGGACCTAGTAGGACGGGCATAACACACATCAATGGAATGACTCCAGTCCTTCATAAGGCCATATTTATTATCCAATCTAGAGAATATTTATCTATAACATACCAATAAAGTATGGAACTTTTCCAGCTCATCTGGGGTCAGCTTATCCAAAATATGGACATTGAGTAAGGTGCATAATAGGTTACCCGTTGGAAAGCCCAAATCCATAGTAGAGCCAATGAAATGAATATGTATAATGTCCACTATGGGGACCAATAAGTCTTTACCAATCTCCTGGTGTTTTTTATATCCATGTCTTTGACGGTGAGGTTTCCCAAAAGGATAGTGATAGGTCTCTGGTAGGCTGGGTCTAGTACCCAGGCAATACCCGAGACTCCAATGGGCTAACGCCCTCAATACTTACAAGATGCAACAAGAAGTGGGGTGGGATTTAGAGCGTGATTTTTGTGTCATCTATTCGTTGTTCACCAGGCTTAATTAAAACCTAGTCTGCAGACTAGAAAGGGATATCGTCCTTTGCATCCACTGAATTGGGCAATTTCTTGTTATTTCGTGCAGGGGTGGTGTAGTGTAAAGGCAAAGCGGAAAAGGGATACTTGACAAGGCAAGAGTATTTGTTCTTGCTGAGTTCTTTCTTAGATAAGACTAAAGGGACTTTGTAATTGAGTAACGAGAGGAAAAAATGCTTCATGTTGATTATTCCATCGTACTCGATCATAAATTGTTTAACTATGAGCATATCATAGGTGTTATTGTCAAGGCCAATTCTGGGGCTGATAAGATGAGCTTCCCAATTCAAATGGGAAGGGAAGAGAGGTGTAGTGATGGCACGTGTGTTTTTTGGGCCCACGGTTCCAAGTTTTTGATTTTATTCCGAGTCAGGTGCCAGTTTTATCTTTTTTATCAGCTTAAAGGAGATTACATCAACTTGGAAGCCAGTATCTAGGATGACCATCACCCAAATTTTTTGAATGATCATTTCAACCTTGATGATTGTTCCTCCAAAGTTAGAAGACAGCCAAGACCTCCTTGAGCCAGAAAGTAAAGATTAATATATGAGCAGTCTCAAGATTTTTCCAGGATCTATTTCATGTTATGGACCTGCTGAAGAGGTCGAATCAAGCCAGCCATGAACTGATTGGCATTGCTGGAAGTATCAATAACTTTTAGGGCACCCTAGTACTTGTTTGGGGTACATGTACTCAGGTATGGGGGTCTCTTCTACTTCTTCAGGATTCATTCAATCCGGTATATTTACTTTGGCTGGGAATCCTAGAACATAATAACCAACACCCTTAAAACCCCCTTCAGAATCGTTATCAGAAGGGTTTTCCACACACATTGGGTGGACTATAGAAGGGCGTTTGGAGGAATAAGCCACAACTTTAGTAGCTGTGGGCCATCTGCAACGATGATCATTGGAGGAGCAGGCAACTTAGCTTGAGCAGCGTTGTCCTTGAGCCCATGATTGTTGGGAGTGACTGCCACCAGAGGGGGAGGTTTGAGCTTCCTCATGGCTACAGGTTTTGGATTAAAGTTGGGTGGAGGATATAGCGTCGTGGAGGGGGATGCTGTAACTACGCCAGTTTTGGGTTGATCAGAGGCTGTGAGTTTTGGGAAACGGGTGGTTTAGATTTGTTGACTTGATCCTTAAGCCCATTGTTGGTGGAGGCGAATGTCACCTGAGAGAGGGGTTTAGGCTTAGGAGCAGGCTTTGGAACCACTTGGTGAGATTTGTTAAATGGTAAAAGCTGATCTTGGTGGCAAGTTTAAGGACGGGAGCGTTGTCCCAATGACAATGATGCTCTCTGACTTACTAGCTTGAGAACCTCAGGTTGGCTGTGTGAAGGAAGATCAGGTTTGAGCTGCACTGCAGGTGCTGGACTCAGAGTAGTAACCAGCATAGGGGTCAAAGTAGCCTCCTTTTGTGGGGTTTCAGTTTAGCACTCCTCAATGGTCCAAGTCTGAGGGTTCATCATAGCTTCATTTGTGTCATACATGTATGAAAATCAGCCATGTCTAAAAAGGCCGCTATGTCATGGACGTTTTTAAAGTTTCACTTTAATTAGATGATATGCTGAGCTAAAGAGGTTGGGGAGACACCATCTAGTACTAAAAAAAGAGGTTGGGGAGCTAACCCAGTTAGCATGGCAGCGATGGCATCATCCAAGTTTAGCATGTTAGATGCTGAAAACCTCTGAGCAACAAGGTAAAATCGCTCATCAAAGGCAGTGTCCGTTCACCTTATACATTTCAAAGCGCATAATGGTTTGTTTATCCCTGGTTAAACTCTGCTTGGCCAAATTCAGCTATAAGCACTTCCTGAACCTCGGCCCTTATGTGTAGTTTATTCATATAAGAGACCATCATTTCTTGGGCCAGGATACTTAAATGAGGAAGGATGTTCTTTACATTCTGGTGGTCAGTCGCCCCTTCCATGGCTGCTTCATAAACGTATAAGAACGAAGCAATGCTACCCTCAACAGGGGTGTACTTGTCTTTCAAGGGACATCTTAATGGGCGCTGTTCAAGCTTTTTAAGTCGTGATAAAGCGCTGGCTAGTTTTTGTTCAAAGGCTACTAGCTGGGTTTTAGAGGCAGAGTGGAGGTTGCGAGGGTTATTTCCCCCAGCACCCTCCACTTTCAATAAAAGTTTGTGGTGTACTACCCCCTGTAGTGAGCACCACCTGTTAGAATCAGGGTTTTTATGTGCTCGCAGATGCTAATTTGCCTCTGATTTCAGCAATATGTCAGAGGAAGTATTATCTCAAAAGCCAAAATATAGATAATAGGGGGGCTTTTACCAATAAATAAAATATTACCACTTGTAATTTATAATAAAAGTTAGGTTTCACCAGCCTTTTTTATAAAGTGGCAGCGAGGAGACTATAAGAGACCCTCTTCCAATCTCACTGCTTAGTATTTAAATTAACTTGGGGCTCAGACTGAGATAGGCATAGATCCAATGTTAGCTTCAAGCCTATTTTGATAAATATGGGTTGTTGACCTATTAGATCTTTTGAACTCACCTCACTTTGCTGAAATGGCTGATATAGGGTCAATTAAAGGCGAGATGGACCCATGAGGTAACAATTTGAGATATCTTATCCAATCACCATGTGAGAAAATAGTTGCACCTTGGGGGACCCCCAATAAACCTATAAAAGGTGGTGGCCCCCACTTAGGTGTTTGAATAGGAACTAGCAGTGGGCTGGGCAGGAACCTCCAGTGGACACCCCAGATTTTGGCATATATATTAGTGCAATTCGCTTACCTGAAATCTTATTATCTTCCCTAGACATATTATTAAAAGTGTTTCCACGATTCAAGGGGCACCACCTGGAATTGAGCATGGTCTTTTGGCCAATTTTATCTGTATTAGAAACTGAGACATTATCATTATTAGATTGGTTAGGTAATTGTCTGATGAGCACCAAGGTAGATCATGAGCAATGGTGGACTCCCTGATCATTTGGACTATTTGCACCCAAAACATTCTTTTCTCTTAAGTGGACAGGCAATTGTCTGACAGTCCCCAGGTCGTCCCACCTCAAATTAAATTTAAAATTAAATACATATACATATTGCTTATTGACTAAGGTATAATACTTGAAATATAATGCATTATTCTGATAGCTTTAAAATCTCTAACTTTTTTTAATTTCACTTAATTTATAAGTATAATAGGCAAAATACTACATATATATTTTTTAAAAAAAACTTTTTAGTTTTAATATAATGCTATATAATTTTAGTTTCAAGTTTCATACATATGCCTTGCCTGCCTCAAATAAAGCATAAAAAATTATTTTATCATAAGATTAAATAATTATAACTTGGCCTATTAAGACAAAAAAATATTAAGCATCTTTAGGCTTTAAAATCTACCTAACAATAGGATAGATCTTTCTAATTTCCTTTAGGAGTTGGCAAGCAATCTCTAGTATATCCAGATAGTTCTATTATCTTTAAGCAAAACATTAGAATCTTTACAACTTTTAATATTACTGTTTTAATTGCTGTTGTATTTTAGGTTTTTATTAATTCATTGATGTTTTTTAGTCACAAACTCCAACAATTAGGGGATTGAAATCACTAATAGAAACTAAACACTAAAATACTAGATAGTGGGGGGTGGAAGGTGAGTTGGTAGGGCTTATGGCTACCAATATGAAGGTTGCAGGTTCAATTCCCGCCCTTCACACATTGATCAGGGTACCAGCTGAAGGAAGCTATTGGCGGTTAGTAGGTATAATAACACAAAAACCTTACCCATGATGTAACCAGAAAAATTTGAGTCCTGATCTGGAGGTGAAAAAAAACTTTCTACGACAGAGTTGACCCTGCTCAGGTTTCATGTCAATACTTTCTTTCTCTATTTCAGTAATGTCCATCCCCTGGTCAGCTTGCCTCAAATAAATAAAATACTAGGTAGTTGTATTTTTTATATTTATTAGTTCCCATGGGGGTAAGAAACAAACCTACTAAATTAATCAATACTTAGTATTTAAAGTGTTGAGGCTCAAAGTTTGGATTGCTTATTACAGTCCAAATTAGGAATTATTGAGATTCAACCTATTGGAGCTCAGAAAACTCACTTCCCTTTGATGAGAAAGCTGATGAAGGGCAGGTAAAATAAGTCCATGTAGTAAGATTATGATGTATTTTACCCAATAGATGGGCTGAGAAATATTTGCACTAGTTTAGAACCCCCATCCCTATTGGAATTTTAGTTGAGATTTTGATACTCAAGCGCTATGAAGGGTACAAAATTATCAGCTTCATGGCTCTAGTGAGTGTTAAAACAAGTCACTCAATTTTAGTTTTGTTGCAATAATGGATTCCAATTGGAATAACAATATTCATTCTTAGTTGACCAAAAGTTAATTATGTGAAACAAAATATGAGGTGCTTTATTAGTTATAATTTTGCGATACTTATAGGATAGGATTTTGTAGTTCTTTAAAAGGATCTTCATGCTTCAAATGAGAAATATCTTTTCTGTTAAAGGACTGATATGGCTGCTTGTCAAATATGATACAACTTTTGATAGATGAAGTCAGCCTTCTTATCATGGGATAGCCCTTTCATATGATTAACCCTTAGGAGGCTTAACCCCTTCAGAGGGATGATACTGATAACTCCAAAGAGTTGATCATTAGTCTAAAAGAGAATCGGATTTTTCTGAAGGATTTTTATAATCTTATTAGACTGAGTTGCCAAACCTTGATCTTGATTAGGATCAGTCATCACATGTTAATTTCCAACAGTGTCCCCTTAAGCTCTTGCCTATGGAGCATGTACATGAAAAGAAATCTTCTATGAACTCTATTTATAACAGTCCCAGTGTCAACAGCTGAAATGGAGTATTTAATACTCTGACAATAGATAATAAAATCTGGTCCAGACCATAAGGTATCAAGTTTGTGAATTTGTCCTAGGGTATATGATGATAAAAGAGTACAAGATCTCCTATTTGATATTCAGGTAAGGTAGGTTGGGTAGCATTGGTCCCAAGTCCTTATTTTAAAGTTGTGGTAGCAAGAAAACTCAAAGCTAAGGATAGCACTTTGATAATTTCGTTGTAACCTTCTCTTAATAATTCATTAGTTTAAGGGGTAGCAGTATCAAGTATAGGATGTACACTGGAGATAAAAATAGGATCCTGACCATACAAAGCCTTGAAAGGAGACATTCCAATTATATGATGATAGCTAACCCTGTAAACTAACATCAAGCTAAGTAAGTATAGATTCCATCTACTAGGGCTGGTTGAAGCCAGCTTTTTCAGAATGGCTACTAGGGTACCATTAGCTCGTTCAACTGCGCCATTAGTAGAAGGGTTATAAGGAGCTGTAAACAACTGATAGTACCCATCAATTTAGTAAAGTCGGATACTACCTGTGAAAAAAAATTGGTCTTATTATCAGATAATAGTATTTTTGGGCTACCATGTCAGGTGAAAACTTGCTTAAAAAGAAAGGATGTGATAGAATTAGCATTAACAGTGGAAACAGAGACAGCTTCAATCCATTTATTAAAATGGTCAATAGCTAGAATGATATAATGATGTCCATAAGTAGTGGTAGGTATGGGACCCACTACATCAATACTCATAATAGAAAAAGGTTCCTAAGGTCCCACAATTTTATGTTGATAAATCAGATTTCCACTACGTTGTTTTTGGCAAGTGAGACAAGTCTCTGACACATTGTGCACACTTTCCAGCATATTATCCCAATAACATTGATTTTTAACTACTGTAAAATCTTAGCAACAGCTCCATGCCCCATAGCTTGATGAGCCACCATAATGGTATTGGTCCTATCTGAAGACCAAATAAAAGGTAGCTAATTAGATTTTGACTTCTTATAAAAAGAACCTTCTTTAGTTTGAGTATTCTTGGTTAAAGATTGTAGCTTTGCTATAACATCCTTAGATTCATGATACCGTAGTTTGGGACTGCCAATTAGGTCATAGATGTGATCCTCTTCAGCAGTGAATAGAGTCAGCATAAAATTCAAGAGAGTCCATCAACAATTTTTGATTTATAGCTCCAGCGCGATGTTGAATTAAAAATTCATGATTCTAAAGCTTTAGATCCCATATAGCTAAGCATCCACCAGGATCCTTAATTTTGTTTAACCACTTTTTGGGATGCATGATCTGTGATGATAGTAATATGTTTGCCATAGAGGTAAGGGTGAAAATTCTTGATGGTGATAGGACCACGAGTGCACTCTCTCTCAGTAACGCTATAATTGTGTTCTGTGTTAGAAGGGTTTTACTGTAAAAGGCAATATGATGATCTCTTAGATTGGAGTCATGCTGAGTCAGAATAGCCCCAATAGCTATATCATTGTCATCTGTAAATAAAAGAAAGGTTTCAAAAATCAAAATTGCTAAAATTGGGGCACTAACACTGAACAACAAAATTTTGGTTTTTTTTGTTTTTTACAAGAATGATAACAGCTGAATTTTATAGAATTTTTGATGCAAATTTCAAATATGCAAAGGGTTTCTTTCTATTGGGCATAGTTTTTTGTAATTACCATTTTTTGAAAAATGTTTATTATACATACATGCAGATTTCAACATGCCTAAATTCTGCTTATTTTTGATTTATGGCGCAGTGTGCTCTAAGTAAATCAGTCTTCAGATTCCTGCAATAGGCAGCTAGCATCCTTAAGTTTTACTTTCCTTGGTAGCGCGTCTCCATGGTAAATATTTCCTGGTGAAAGCATTCACCATGTAGGTGCCATAATTTACATGAATCATGTGTTTGATTTGTAAAATTTTCATTATTGTGTTGAAATAATAAACTTATCTGAAATGGATATTAATGAACTGAAATATATTAAAAATTATTTGAGATGGGTCGACCTTGGGACAAATATACCACACTGAGAATGTTTTCTAACCAGTACAGGTTTTGAACTCAAAACCTGCACTAGGGGTGGAAGCAGTTTTACTCACTCAGCTAACCACCCCTAATGAACTGAAATATAATAATAGGTATACAGTTTATATAACAACATAAATTTTGCAAAAAGTAAATTAATAATTACATATATATTGCACTTACATAGTTTGTGCCCATGTACTTTTTTAGAGAAGTAAGAAGGGCAATTTCAAAAAACCTGAGGCCGATAGGGAATTTCTGACTTCATATTAGGAATCAGCGCTCAACTGTACATAAGATTCAGCATGTACTAACCATGTAACAAATTCATTGTTGTCCAGTGTGATCAGAGATTGATATAATAAGATCAAAAGCTTGCTGTTGAAATTCTTCCCATAAAAATAGAACCTCTTTATGTAGTAAATAAACTAAGGGTTCCACAATTTCAGAAAAATGGGGTGAATAGTTGGCATTAACCAACCATCCCTAAAAACACTTGACTATTGCGCAAGTTTTTAGGAACAAGCATTCCTGTAATGAAATAATCTTATTAGACAAAGGTAAAGGCCCATTGTAATTAGCCTTATGCCTAAGAATTATATCTCAGCTTTATAAGAGCACACTTAGACGATTTTAGTTTAAGAGAAGCTTGGCACATTCAGCTGAATACTTCTTTTAAATGGGCTAAATGGATATTAAAAATATGAGAAAAACAAGTAACATCATTTAAATAAATTAAAACACAGAAAAGTTTCAAACCACCAAATAATCCATCCATGCCCTTTGAAAGGTAGCAGGGGTATTACAAAGCCCCTGCGGCATATGAGTAGGTTCAAATAACCCCTCACTAGAAATTAAAGCGCATTTTTGATGATCTTCAGGAGCCAGTTCAATATTCCAGTAACCACTAGAAAGGTCCATGACTGAAAGAACTGTGATCCAGACAGTAATCTTAACAAGTCATTGATGTTTGATAATGGATATGAATATTTTTTGGATAACAGCATTAAGATGACGATAATCCATAGCCACTCTATGACCTCCATCCTTTTTTTGGATAAGCAGTAGAGGGGAAGCCAATGGACTTTGGGAAGGCGTTAAAGCCCAGCTTCAAGGAGTTAGTTTAACTCCAATGAAACTTGAGCTTCATCAACTTTAGATTTTCTGATAAGTCTGGGCTTGGATAGGAGAAGTATCCCCCGTTTTTACTTGATGATGTACATTTTTCACTAATCTAAAATCTCCAGAGCCATTGGAGATTATATTCACATACACTTCAATTAGAGCCTCAGCTGCTTGTTGTGTTCTGAAGTAAGTGAATCTCCATATTCAACTTCAACTCCAGCAATGATAGGGGGGTCGTCCAACTCAAAATCACGTAACTCCCCACACTCAGAGACAGATAATGTTTCTTTTACAGGAGTAGGCCGTACATAAGCGATATGATTATTACAATCCAATTCTATAGGCCAAAAAGTGATATTATCTTATAAAACTTGAACAGTTCTATTATATGCAGGATCAAGGATACCAGGACAGGTTAAGACCTCCAGATGGGAGGGGTTAAGGTTACCTGTGATTACTAATAAATGATCAGTCAGCACTAATACTTGCACTCCAGTGTCAATTATAACTTGAACTTTAATAGGAATTATAATTGAGTTAAAAGAATATAAAGGCATTCCTTTAGAGGCACAGACTGATGAAGGCGGAAGATTAGTTTTAGGTCCCAAAATTGATATTCATGATGAGAGATGGAGTTAGGATATCATTAGAAAAACACGTCATTTAAGTTTGCCCTTATCATTTGGGACATCCTATATAATCAAATGTACTCAGTATCCAATTAAAAAAAGATAATTTTTATTTATAACTAGATTATTGCATCAAAATCAATAAAAATTTGGCTCCTAAAATTAAGTATAACGGTTATTGTCCAACACTGCTGCAGGGGCTGAAATAAAAAAAAACTTTCTGAAGCTCATTGGAAGAGAATAATAAGCTCCTATGGATTTAGTATATGAGGGACTGACAGCTCCATAGTCTTGAGAATGGGTTAAGTCTAGTGCAACTTTGATTTTTTTTCATAAGCTGGGATGAGATCACATTTATGGGAGATTCATATCAATGATGGTTAAAGCTTTTGCTTTGTGTACCACAACCTCCACTTGAGTCACATCAGTACTAAAATGTGGGATTGAAAATACCAAAGGACTAATTGGTGAATTTGAATTAGAAGATGAAATAGGAACATAAGAAGAAATAGTATCTTTGCTGATTAAATCATCGGGGATATCAAGTTCACATGAAGGAGAGGTCATATAACAATCTTTAGAGGTATTAGAAGTTTGAAATTGAGGCACAGGAGATATGTCAGCACAGGGAGCATCTTGCCTTATGCTGACTCCACTTTTTTGACTTATCAGATTGCTTTTTCCAATATTGTTGTTCCATATGACCAATTAGTCTGCAGTAGCCACAAGAATCCTTTTAGGTTTAAGTTTGGGCACAGGAGTCACTGCATGGACATAGGAGCGAGGATTATGAATAGAACATGGATGCACCACACCATTAGTGATCTCCATTAGCGCCTCTTTTATTTTGAGAATAGACCGGAAATTAACTCTTTGAGATTTCAAATAAAGTAACAACTGAGTATGAGAAGCAAATACACTCATCACAGCCAAAGTAGCATCATCTAAATTGAAATGATTACAAGTAGTGAGAGTCTGGGCATTATGATAAATTATATTAGTGAATTCTTTGATTGATTCTCATCACTTAACTAGGATTCTCATGAAGGCTTGCTTTTGATTAGAAAGGATTTGTTCACTTCCAAAATCCTTAATAGGGGCAGTTTTCACTTGAACTCACATCTGACAAACCTTAAGGTAAGGAACCATTATTTCTTGAATGAATCGACTTAAACAAAAAGTAATATGCCAACTTTTTTGTTGATTAGTCGCTCCATCCATCGCTCACTCATAAACAAATAAAAAAGAGTGGATACTACCTTCACCTGGCTCATAGGAATCTTTAAGGTAGGTTTGAAAGAGACGAGTTCATTCTTATTACATGAACGCCAAAACCAGGACCATCTCAGCTTCTGAGGGTTCAGACTCATGGATATGAACTTGCGTAAGACTTTGGTAAGCTTGTTGATATAAATCGTTAAGATTACCTGTAAGCTTTGGACCCATTAATTAAAGTGATCAATAGAAGATAAATGATTTAAGCTACAAATAACAAAGAGAATTTCTTCTTGCTTATTCTCAATTACTTCATATTTAGCGGTTAAGCTGTCAATGGTAGCGGATAACTTTGCAAACTGAGTTTCTTGAGTCAATTGATTAGCATCGCATAGATAAAAAGCATTGTAATACCATCCAATAAATTGGTTGGCTTTAATCTGGATTAGTTGGGTGGCCTTCCAAAGAAAAGAAATATCCCTGAGCTATGGCTCATATTTAGATTTCTAAGGCGTGCACTCTTGTTGTCAATTGATTTAAAGTTTAATAGTCAGGAAAAGAAAATGTAGGCCTGGGGGAATTGGGGGTCCCAAGGGGACCTTCAAGACCTACAGGCCCAGGGGGACCCTGTTGACCTGCAGATCCTTGATGACCTCGCTACCCAGTAGGTTTTGGTGTCACAGAGGGAGAACTGGGTGGCCCTCAGAGGTCCAGAAGGGCCAATAGAACTGGGTCTACCTTCAAAAATATTTACACAACTTGGACAAGTTATTGAAGTAGCTCATCTAATTTAACAAAGCGTTCCTCATGTTTGGTTTGTAACTGTCCTAGTTGAATAGTAAACTCCTTTTCAAGAGTATTTATTTGATGGTGAAAAGGTTCAGCCGCTTCAGTAACCTGTTGAGATACTTCCTGACCTAAATAACTCACAACTTTATTAATAATTATAACAAGTTGTTTGTGAAATTCATTTATTTTTCTCTGAGTGTTGACTATGGCTTCTCAATTATCACCACTGAAGTTAGAAGTGGTTTCTTAAAAACAGGATAGCTGAGAATGAAACTGTTGAGCCATAGTCAACTGGCGTTGAATATCCAGATGATGTAGCCCCAATATTGAAGTAAATGATTAATAATGGGGTGCATGTACTGCTTGAGATGCTTCTCTGTTCTGGCCAACCAGACTTCAGCATGTTGTAAGACAGCTCGGTTCTATAATTCCATCATGTTAGGTGAGATCTTAGATGCTTGTTCTCAATTAGGATGTGCTCCTGGATTTTTAGCCCATTTTATTAGATCTTTAACTGTTTCTGCTACATAAGCAGCCTTGAATTGATAATCTGTTTGGTTAGGGCCCTTAATGTTTAGCTTCATAGACGCTTGAAAATGAAGATTGATAATATTAGCAGAAGGCATTTCCTGCATGTTGGCATGTGCCCATTGCGGGATGATCATCAATTACTCTGTAGAGAAACTGTCTTTGCTAGAATTATTCTTTTTGTGAAATTATGTTTTCACCAGATAGCTTGGAAGTGGACCTTGCAGGGAGCACCAGTATTTGAATTTCGTGTGAAAATTTAATATGCAGTTGCTACAAAGGCTACAAAATTATTAGTTTTGTGGCTCTAATGAGAGTTGAAATAAGGCACCAAAAGTATTAGTATTGTTGCAATAATGGACCAATTGGAACAACAATATTCATTCTTAGTTGACCAAAAGGTAATTACGTGAGAAAAAATATGTGGTGCTTATTTGTTAGATTCTAGAGACATTTATAGGAGAGAGTTCATCAGATCTTTATAAGGATCTTTGTGCTTCAAACGAAGTTTAATATTTTCTGTTAGAGGAGTGATATGGCTGATTGTCCAATATGATACAATATTTGTCAGTTGAATTCAACCTTCGCATCATGAGCTCAGCCCTTTCATAATGCTTAACCCCTTCAGGAGGCTTAGACCCTTCAGGAGGATGAGACTGTTAGCTCTGGAAGAGTTGATCATAAGTCTAAAAGAGAATTGTATATATATATGAAGGATTTTTAATAATCTTATTAGACTTAGATGCCAAACCTTGAGCTTGATTAGAATTGGTCATCACAGGTGAATTTCCAACAGACCCTATAAAAGGGGCTGGTTTCCATGGTGTAGGATGTAATAAAATAGAAGTGGCCTGGAGAGGAGCTTCCAATGAACTCCCCAAATTTGAATAACAATTTGGTGCAATCTGATTGTCTGAACTCATTTTGTTTTCCAATTATTATTGGGAGTGTTACCCCAATTCAAGGGGTTCCACTGGGAATTGGCCAGGGTCTTTTGAACGATTTTTTCATCATTTTCCTCTGAACCAATCTAAAATAAAAATGACTTGTAATTGTTTGACAATACCCCTTCAAGAGTGGTAGGGGGAAACAGTCACGATAACTGTCCATGCACTCAGTTAATTGTAATTTCAGAAGCAAGGGACTTAATGAAATACTCATTCCTTCACATATAGGTAATTACTAAAGGCCTCTCCAAGATTGACCCATACTTTTCCTTTATGGGCATTATTTAGTTGTTGTAGTAGAGTACAAAGTCTGCCACTTGGGAGGAAGGGATTGGTGGCCAGAGCTCATTGGCCGCTTGGGCCTCATTAGTGATCATCTTTGCTAAATTAGTCATTGCATCAGATTGTAACTGGATGATGTGCTAAGCCAACTTCTTCATGGCTTGATCTGGATCAGTCTTAGCTGAGAAAACATCTTTGACTAGTAAAGCAGGCACCCCAGGTTCCGGCCATACAACATGCAAAATGGAGACATCTAAGGATCTGGTGGTAACTGATACGTTAGGTCATGATGGCACTGGTAAGTAAAGTTCTAGTGAAGAGGGTCAGAGTTGGCCATTTTACAAAAAATAGATACCAGGGTACCATTTTCTCTTTTGACGACACCTTTGGTGGATGGGCTATAAGGGGCCAAGAAGATTTGTTCTCCCAAGGAGATGGCGAGGAGTTTTACCAGAAAGGAGGTAAATATTTCCCATTATCACAAAGGAAGACCTGGGGAAAACCATGCCGCGTAAAGATATATTGATGTAGGAAGGTGGCAGTGGCCTTAGCAGTCTGAGAGGGGAGAGCAACAGCTTCAACCCATTTGATAAAATGATTAATTCCCACCAAGATGTTCTGATTACTGCTGGTGGTATGAGGTAAGGGACCTACCACATCCATATTTATGGTGTGGAAAGGTTGTTGAGGCGTTGTGGGTTGATACTAATAAAGAGTATTTAAGCTGGATTGTTTTTACATGTCAAGAAAGCATCCAAGACTTCATTTATGGTTTCCATCATGCCCTCCCAGTAGTACCGTTCTTTTACCCACTTGTAGGGTCTGCGCACTCCACCATGTCCAATGATATTGTGAGACTCCAAGATGACAGGTACTCGCTCTGATGGGTGGAGATGGGGCAACCAATTTACTCTTACTTTCTTATAAAACTTCCCGCTCTCCACCTTTGTGTTGTGGGAGTGCCGTTCTAACATACTTGTACTGGTTCATTTTCATCAGCCCACGCATCAGGAGTCATTAGGAGGTCATGCAACTTCTCTGCTTCGCTATTGTCAAGATGAAGGACAGGCAGCCGCGTCAACCCATCAACGTTCATATGGCGTGTCCCAGCTCAACGCTCAATGGTCATATTATTTTGCTGGGGCTTGAGAGCCCAGCAAGGCAACCGCCCAGTGGGATTATTTGTATTATTTAACCACTTCAAGAAGGTGTGGTAGTAATTGCTTTGAATGATGTCCCATATAGAAAAGGGCGATAGTATTTGACAGCGAGCAGAACAGCTAAGCACTTCTTCTCAGTGACGCTGTAGTTACGCTCAGCTTTTGAAAGCATTTTTCTGAAGTAGGACACGGGATTATTGACCAATTTTAATCCAACTAAACAAGATAGATCGAACGGCATAGTCAGAGGCATCCACAAACAACATGAAGGGCTTGCCATAATCAGGGTGACGGAGGATGGGCCTTTGTTTTTTCAACTACTCAGGGGCTTGAACACGGCTTTTTGTTCAGCATCCCAATGGAAAGGAGTGTTTTTAGCCAATAGGCGGATGGAGGTTTGCTGATCTTGGGGAATTTTTTGGATTGATTGATGGTAGTAACCCATCATGCCCAAAAATACCTGAATGTCTTGAAGGGTAATGGGTGACAGCATCTTGGATATTGCTTTAACTTTATCTTTTTGAGGTCGTATCCCATATTTTGAGATGGTATGCCCGAGGAAATACAACTTCTTTTGGAAGAAAGTACATTTAGAGGGCTTCAGCTTTATGTTGGATGCTCACAAGCATCAAAACACCTCCTTCAGGTGCATGAGATTCTCGATGAACATCTAGGAAAAGACTGTGATGTCATCGAGATAGACAATCACACAGCCCAGCTTAAGGTCCAGGAGAATGTGATCCATTGCCTGCTGGATAGTAGAAGGCGCATTACACAAACCCTGAGGTAGCTGAGTGGGTTATAAAACAAACCCTCAGTGCAGATAAAGGAGTACTTCTCCTGATCCTGTAAAAAAGGACCATCTGCCAGTATCCACTAGACAAGTCCATGGCGGAGAAGAATTTAGACCCAAAGAGTTGGTCCAGAGCGTCATCAATGCAGGGGATAGGATATCTTTCCTTCTTCGTGAGGTTATTCAGTTTGCAAAAGTCCATCACTACCTGAAGACCTCCATTTTTAGCAATAGGAATGGGGATGAACAAGGGCTTTGAAAAGGCACCAACAACCCGGCGTCCAGAAATTGTTTGAGCTCCGCCCGCGTCTGTAGCTCCTTGACTTTTAATTTGAGATAGGGTTTGGAGTGGATGGGGAGAGCATCTCCAACGTCAATGATATGATTCCAACCCTTCATGTGTCAATAGTTGGTGTCAGAGGTAGAGATGATGTCTTTATAGGACTCCAGTAAGGTTGACTTTATTTAGCTCAGCTGGGGTAAGTTCATTGGAGATATGAACGGAAGGTAGGGTACATAAAGACTGAATGGTGGGTAAGCCCATATCACCATAGATCCAATACTGTAAACTTGTTTTACTTCCTCAAGAGAATTAACATGCCTTTTCCAATCACTTGATGCTTTTTTACAGCTATATACTTCTTGGTTAGATTCTTTAGAAGAAGATTGATAGGTCGTTGATAGGCAGGGTCTAGCACGCCCAGAAAAACTCTGAGCTCAAAAGAATTAACTCCGTCAATGATGGTTAGATGCAATATGAAGTTGCGGGGGCTTTGTAAGGTAATCTTAGTGTCAACTACCCAATGTTCACCTGCTTTGATTACTACCTCTTCATAATCATAGAAAGGGATACCCTCAAGTGCGTCCACCGATTGAGGCAACATTTTTGTATGCTGTCTTCGATGGTGTAATGTGAAGATAAGGCGGAAGAGGAGAACTTAACTGTGAAAGCATACTCCTTTTTATTAAGCTCATCATTGGTCAGAATCCGAGGAACCTTGTAGTTGAAAATAGAGAGATAACCCTAATTCAAGTTAATAACCCCTTCATACTCAAGCATGAACTGTATATCAATGAGTAGATCATAGGGATTGTTGTCCAAGGCCACCGCTGGAGCTAACAAGGTGAGCTTCCCAAAACTAATGGGCAGAGAAGAGTAGGCTCCAATGGCGCGTGTTGTTTGGCCCTGCAGTTCCAAACTCTTGTGTATAGTTAAGGTCAGGGGCCAACTTAATTTTTTCATAAGTTTGGATGGCACAACATTTACAGGGGACCCAGTGTCAAGGATAGCCATAACCCGCACCCCATTAACAACAACCTCCACTTTAGTTAAAGTTTCACCAAAGTTGGGGGAAGAGCGAGGACTTCCATTAGATGGAGAGTAGAGACAAGTCTTTTGACAGTTTCAGGGTATTTTTCTTGAATTGACAGCAGGGTATGAATGCACTGGGTAGATTGGATAAATATGGTGATGAGCTGGTCAGCGTCACTGATAGTGTCAATAAGCTCAAGACCCCTCAGCGCTTGCCGGAGATAAGTTTGTTGGGGATCTTAGCCCAATCCACTCTCTCCGGGTTTAATTGGTCAGGTACCTCCACTTCATTTGGGGCTCCTAGAACATAATAACCCATATCTTCACTACCCCTTCAGATTTGACATCAGAGGGTACATCAATGCATATTAGGGAGCCCACGGGGGGTGAAGTCGGTTCAGGGCTTCCCTTATGGCAGAATAGGTCCTGGGGTTGTTCCTCCACCTTACTAACTTTTGGGGAGGCGTTGGAATTGTCACAGCTCGATTTTCGACCTTCAAAGTAGGGGGTTTGTGCTGCCTCATGGAGACAGGGTTCAGACTAGAGTTAGCTGTATGAGAGGACGAGGGAGGTAGTGTTGTGTAAGTGGATGCTTTAACTATGTCAGCTTTGGGTTGATCAGTGGCAGTGAGCTTTTGTGATTCAGGAAGTTAACTTTTGTGACCTAGTCATTTAATGTAATAGTTTTGAGGGCTATTGGCACCCGAGAAAGGGTTTTAGGCTGAAGAGCAGGCTTTTAAAACCACTTGGGATGGCCACTCTGAAGAAAAAGGTGGGCATGGAAAAGGGACGACTTTTTCCCCAACTGAGCTTTTTGAGCTGAAGATGAAGGGGAGAACTGTCAAGAGAGTTTCTGTAACTCTCTCGTTCCAAGTAAGGTGGTGTGGGATGCAAACCCACACTGCTAGGGAACTAGCAATTAGGAAAAGGAGAAACAAGGCACCTCACTTGGTGCCTGTACAAAAGGGACCCAAGGCAAGGGTGTAGAGCGCGGTATACAGTACCAGGTAAGCGAGAAACAACATAGCTTGAGTGGACCCCAGAGGGGAGTCCATAATCAAGTGTAAATCGGTGCCAAAAGGTTTGGGTGCATCAATCTGGAGGGGACCAGAGCGGCCCAAGGGAGCACCTGAAACTTTTGTAAATTGGGAAAGTATGTAGTGGCCAACATAGTTGGAGACCTTCTCGAAGAGGTCTGCACTTAAGTTTGCCCAAAGATCCATAAGAAAAAAGTGAAAAAACGGGTAAGTTTATTTTGTGAAAAGTCAACCAACAAGGAGTGTTGGTCACGAAAACATATTTAAGCTGAGTTGGGGTAATTATGGATCCGCGGAAGTGTGCCCAAGCCTTGACACTCCAATAGGCAAACGCTCCCATCCAATCTGGTAGAATACACCAAAACTGCCTTCACTCAAGTGATTGATTGCAGCTGTATTCTACCTGTACTCATAATTTTGTAATTAAAATGGGTTTCAAAACTCCGTTTCCAATTAACTTAATCAAACCATCTTTGTTTGTAATGTTGATTGTCTGTTTTAACGCTAGGGCTGACACAAGGGACTGGGCATTTTGCACCTCATTAGTACCAACCTGGGCATATTTGGCTTGTACCCAGCGTTGGTCTAACGTGTTCTTAAGGTCAGGAAAAGCCTGAAGTTTCACCTTCTGGACCTCCTGTCACCCATCCTTATCCTTGGCATTGGTTCCCAATATTATGTCATTCAACCATGACAAGCACTGCCCCATCACAGCAATTATATTTGGGCTATCCTCACATGGTGAAGGA
This sequence comes from Massospora cicadina, assembly GCA_022478985.1. Taxonomy (NCBI): domain Eukaryota; kingdom Fungi; phylum Entomophthoromycota; class Entomophthoromycetes; order Entomophthorales; family Entomophthoraceae; genus Massospora; species Massospora cicadina. Next base: position 533,043 of record JAKSZP010017071.1, on the reverse strand, counting down.
GCATCTTGTCGCTGCAGCTTTGCGGAAACATTGTTCCAGAGGGAGATAGTCATTAAAGCGGTTGGAGGGGTTAAAGTAGATTCTTTCTTCATAGCTTTTTGCTTAAATTCAAGTTCATGAAAGTCAGCCACTGCTAGCAGAGCCTCTTTGATATCCCATACTGTTTGGAAGGCGCGCTTGACTGAAGAGATATGCATTGCTAAATGGGGATGAGACGCCAAGGCAACCATGATAGCAGCAATGGCATCAACTAAAGGTAGCAGTTTGGCAAGCAACAGAGGCTGAGCTTTACTATAGAATCGCTTAACAAAAGAGGGAATTGATTCTCCCTCTTGCAGGATAAGGCAAATAAAGCCCTGTTTTTGCCTTTGTAAACTTTGTATAGAGCCAGATTCATCAATAAGCGCTTGTTTCACCTCCGTCTAGGTACTGAGATTGGCCATAGTGGGAACCATTATCTCTTGAGCCATATGACTCAAGCAGGGAAGATAATTTTGAGTTTTGATGGTCAGTTGCTCCTTCCATTGCAGATTTATATCCAGGTGGAATGACGCAATATTGCCCTCACCTGGATAAACTTGTCCCTAAAAAAGGGGTTTTGTGAATGGTGGAAGAGGCTCCATAAAGGTCTTGAGAAGGGTGCAGCTTGAGCTTCTTAAGTTGGGACAAGGCACTGGCTAGTTGTAGTTTCTAGAGCAAAGATCCTTGACTCAGATGAAGCGGGGAGGTTATGAGGGGTAGTTTCCCCACCAAGCTCCATTTTTAAGAAGTTTTATTGTGGTGTACAGGGCTCTCTTTAGTGAGCACCACTTGTTGGATATTAGGATTTTATTAAGCTTGCTGATGCATAGCAGGCCTAACCTCCTTTAATTAGGGATTGAAACCACTGATAATAAAAACAAATATTACTAAAATACTAGAAAGTTGTATTTTTTACATACTATTAGTTCCCACAGGGGGTAAGAATTAAACCCTCTTAATAAGTTGATACTTAGTATTAAAAGTGTCAAGGCTTGAAGTTTGGATTACTTAGTATAGTCCAAATTAGGGAATAATGAGTTTTGACCTATTGGAGCTAGGAAGACTCACTTCATTTTGACAAAATGGCCAATGTAGGGCAGATAAGATAGGTTCATGCAGTAAGGTTTTGACATATTTTTCCCAATCAGTGGGCTGGAAAATTTTTATACTGGTTTGGACCCCCTCTGATCCTATAAAAGGGGCTTGTCTTCACAGTGTAGGCTGTACTAAAATAGAAGTGGCCTGGAGAGGAGCTTCCAATGAACTACCCAAATTTGGCCACCAATTCAGTGCAATCTGACTGCCCAAACTCATTCTGTTTACTCAATTATTATCAGAAGTGTTGCCCTAATTTGAGGGGTTTCACCAGAATTGACCAGGGTCTTTTGGCCAATTTTTCATCCTTTACCTCCAAACCACTCCTTCAATACATCAAAATTGTAATTGTCCAGCAATTACTTTGGGTAAATCAATAAATATTACTTGATGAACAATCTTTAAAATAAAATCATGATACTTTGGCAAATGCCCAATAGGAGGGTTTTTGGTGATGTTAAAATATGAAACCCTACTAAGCCTTATCATAAATCTTAAGATGTAATATCCTAAAAAAAGTTCATCAGACTTTTGAGGGCTATGTTTTTATATAGAATTTCCACTAAAATTCTAACTTTATATAGTACAATATTAGCATGTTTTAAATAAACTATAAGGATATACGGAAGAATATCTGCATGGATAAAAACTACTTGAGCTTTACCATTAACTAAATTGGACCTTCTAAACTAGATGGCGCGTGAATTATTCGACCGAGTTAATGTAAAATGCTAATCAGACGAACAGCTACCGATAGTTAAAGGTCTAAAAAGGAGGGCAAAAAATATGAGGCTACATTTTTAGGCTATGAACGCTGAACCACAATTCTTTACAGGGTATTCCTTTTTTTAGTACTAGATGGTCCTTTACAGGGTATTCCTTCACCTTATAGTCTGAGATTTTTTCTCGAATAAAGTTGAGTGAAATAATTAAAACGATGAATTTGTTTTATAATGATGAAAGAGAAGCTGCTTCTTTAAATTTAACTACAATATTTAATCCAAATCTCTAATAATACATTTGCTGTCATATGATTGAGTCCTACAGTTTCTATACGTTTTTAAAAAAAGAGCCAAGGACCGTCTCCTAGTCGGCTTGCCCCGAATGAATAAAAAAGCTGTGGATATTGAAACATGCCATACTAAAAGAGAGTTGCAACCGATATTTTTTTAATTTTATTAGTTCAACCAATGATCTAAATAGGCTTCGTCATAAACGTAAATCATATTACGAATTAGTCAAATTCTCAACTTATTATTGAAGATCCTTCTAATGAGTAGTTTCTGAGTTATACCATTTACAATCCACAAGTCCTTGAGGAACGGTTGAAGTACATAAAACTGACAGTTAACATAGATATGTTATAAGGATTCTGAATATCTCTATCCTTATAGAGCAAAGTGGCATCCTCACTACGAAGGTTGAGTATAATAAAGTCAACTTCATTTGGAAGCTAAATAATGTTGCAACCTTAAGCTAATTATCCAGATATAGAATATAATTATGATAGATAATTCCAATACGCATGCTAATTTGACTTGAGATTTACTATTATAATTTTGGCCAGTGTTAAAATCCCTAACTTTTCAATGTATATCACTGAGAAATTCAAAATGAGTATTTACTAATATAGAATTTTTTCTATTTAACTTTTGCTTGATGGTCAATCTGAAGTTGGTTTTATTCCAATGAAAGCACGAAGCATGTAGTTTAATAAATAGCTTACGTTAATCAGTTAAAAGATAAACTTCACTATGGAAGCATACCAAAACTAAAACTCAAGCAAAGCTCCGTGTTAATTTATACCATATGCTTAGAATATTCCACCTTATGGCTAAACGCAAAAAGAATGTGCTTATAAGAAGATTAGACCAGACGTCTGGATATGAAATTATCAAATTATCTTTTAGTGGGAGCTATACTCGAGAAAATCAAGACCTGTGGTTCGAAAGGCATAGTTGAACCACGAGAAAGAACAAGTTTATCAAAGGAGAGGGCCAAGGATGCAGGATTTGGTTCAGTTCTACGCAGGGATATCTCTGGAGCCCTTAAGGAGGATACCGATCATGAAGTTTACCTCCACTACTTCCTCCAGAAGTTTGAGAAGTTGGGACTTCATTTTGAGCTCTCAAGGAATATCAACGATACCCACCAAACTGCACAAAAGTTACTGGATTACCATAGGGAGGATATGTTAGTTCACGGGAAGCATGTGTTTGAGAGCTTTTACTACGCTTTATCAGAAGTTGACAATTTCTCGGATCTTGTGGAGGCGTTGACCTTTTACGATGGCACGTACGTATTTGCCCTGAACTCCCTCCGTGCCATCTACTTCAATCAAATCCGTCAAATCGAACTTATCCAGTACATCGCAACCAAGATGATCAAAGCCAAACTATATGGACGTAACAAAAATTTTACTGAGTTCTACACAGATTATATGGAACGCCAATCGGAATTGAGTAATATTTATAATATCGTCAGGCAAAATCTAGCTGTAGCATACGATAACTACGTTGCACTGTTGAAGCAGTTGGATTGGAGATATAATAAAGAGTTGATCATTTTAAACAACCAGTTCAGATAATAAACGTATCCCTATTTTCCTTACAGCATTTAACCTTTAAGTTATGATTTTAAAGTTGTTTATCCTTGAAAATTTACCTGTAAAGTAACTCTATTCAACTCAAGCTTCATAGAATTAAACCATTAATATTTTATAGAGCTCACATATGCTAGTTGCTTTTTGATGTAAATTCAAATGTGGCTTCTAAGCTTATAGATAAAAGCCTAATTTACCAATACGTATTGAGTGTCTGAGATAGGCTAACCAGGGATGGACACCATCAAGCCAGAAGGTATAAAGGTGTGATTGACTAAATAATTTTGGGTGAAACTTCAATTGATAAAATCTTACAATTTATTTGAGGCAGGATTTTAGTTACCTCTCATCAGGAAAAATCTCTGGTTGGATAAGTTAAAATATCCGCTAATAGGACCCTATGGAATGCATCCAAGTATATACACAGAGGGAAGACTTTGAACCTACACCTTCAGGATGGTAGTCAGACATGGTACCAACTAATACACCCTGTCATTATATAGTATAAAAGTTGAGAGTATAATAAGAGTAGAGAATAAGGGGTAAAGGCATAATAGGCAATGTCTATGATGCTCATTTGGGAGGTGGGGTTCAAACCCTATCTACAAAATATACTGGTATATCAGCTGTATACCAGTTGGTGTAGAGTTAATATATAAATCAGAACCCTTACCTTTTTAGAAATAACTCAAACTATTTTAGAATAATTGAAAGTTTTCTGAACAAGTCTTCACTTGATAGGTTTTAAGTTAATCATTTATATATTCTTCATTTCTCAACTATCCTTCCCCTGTTAAATATACTCAAGTAGCTAATAGTAGAGATTAGTTAAATAAAGTTGGGTATTCAGCTTAATATGAATGATTCTGGTCACCTTGTTCAAAGCAAAATTACTTAAATCACCATAACTATATATCTATTAAAGGCTATAATATAACTAAAAGTTAAAAAGCATAATCTGTATATATGAAACAACCTTAAAGTGTATATTTATATAGTTTTAGAAAATATTATTCTAACAATTACTAATAAAATCTATATAAAATGATTGGCTAGCTTGATGGAGTGGTCTTTTACCAAGCACCAAACTTGTAAATTAAAGTGCTTCAGAATAATTTTAAGAATATCAACTTAGTAGCAGGCTATGAACCTATAGAGCAGTAAAACTGAAACAAAAACAGCGCACAATCACAGTAGGGATCAAGTTTCCTGGCATAAATAAGCTCATATAGATAAAAAAACCCACTATAACAGGTTTTATTTTTTTCTTAAAGTACTTTTCATATGAATTATTAGAATTACAGAGGCTTAACCAACAACCCTAAAACTAAAATTTATTTATAACAAAGCCCAAGAAAATCTAAATGATTCAGCCAACATTCCTGCCATCAACGTGGAGAAGATTTTTGAAGATGGCTTAGGGTGACTTAAATCTGATGATCCTTACCAAAATGCAATTTATAAAAAATGTCAACAATGCTAAGGCAGAGTCCACATCTTCCTCCCCTAGGATTAACCTAATTAAAGCTGCCAAAGTGCCAGCTGGAAGGGCCTTGAGAACAATTAAAACCCATAAAGCAAAATATATTATAATAATGCCATATAAATATTCTTATGGGGGCCCTATCTTTTAAAGAATCAAATCTTGATACCTCATTCCCATACGGTGAAATGATTGCACAAAATTACTTAAGATAGCTGGTGTAATCAAACATCAACAATTCTTATTAATTTCTTGAAAAGGCCCCCAACTATGATCAATACTAAAATCTGATTCTCAGCTCATTTGGGCTAAAATGTCAATGAGGTTTTCATCATGTCTGGTTCAGAGTTAGATCTATTAGATCACCATTACAATCATATGGCAAAAAAACCAAAAGTACAGGTAAATGATAACAAACCTGCTGATGCAATTTAAGAATCAGGGGGTGTACCCCTCAGTGTGATTGTAAAATAATGCAGGATCAGAAATGTTTGCCTGTCAATGGAGGTATCTCTGCCCACAGCGTCGAGTAATAGAAATCTCTAAAATTCCCTTGATCTATGGATACACAATGGATTGTAAAGGCCATACCTCACAACAACTGCAAAGTGGCATGAGAATTAGTTTTCAAGAGAAACTCCAAAGAGTTAGCTGGCACTCAGATAATATTTAATGTTAAAAATATTCTTTAAATTATTGTGAGTTTGCATAAAGGAAACCCTTAAGTGGTTAATTTGCCTGTTGACTGCCAAGTGAAGGAGGCAGCAGTCTGCAAGGACCCCAAACCAGCTGATTCCAAAGCCTGGTTTAATTTTGGTGTCAGGATTTCTAACTAACTCAGAGATTTGAATGGGGCATATGACGGGAATCAAACCCAAGCCATCAAAATTATTGTGGATACTCCCCAAAAAAACACAGCCTTGCTACATTGGGGTTAATTCCCAATTAAATTTAATCCCTAAAATTGGGGTTCAAACCTGATCTATGCGGCAAATGAATCCCAATTAGGTAAGGAGAAATAGAACTTGGCTTAGTATGCATGGAAATGGATTGGGTACCCTGATGGATCTCCCTTATAATTTTATTAAGCAAATGAAGATTACTCTCTTTTCGCCTAATTTTAAGTTAAAATTAGATAGATTTATTAGTAATTACCTAACCAGACGAAGCTATTGGAGTAAGACTTCTCAACCAAGAGAAGCAAAAAAGATATAATACAACACCCTAGAGATTTGGGTCCCCTGGCCTAAAATAATTAAGGGATATGTGGTATTACAACCGTGGTTGCATCAAACCTGGTGCTCCCTTTCAGGTACACCCTGAGTTTATGGCGAAAATATAAAATAAAATCAACAATGGACAACCATGATTTTGCATCAGATCTCTTTTTAGATATGGAGCACCTTAAACCTTTGACAAATTTATCCACTATGATGTGTGGGATGGAGCAACAATCTCTCCTTTGAGCAACATCAACTCAAACTTTGGGATGTGAATTCCAAGCTCAAAAGCAAAATTTGGCAGTTAACCCCACTTGTTGTCACCAAATCAGCCATTTGTGCCACCCACGATCAGGTTGACTCAATAATTGAGGATTTTAACACCTTACAAAATAAAGCGGATGCCCCTACCCTTATGAAACACCCAGCAGTATCTGTTCCTCTTTTTGTGAAATCATCCCCTCAATGTCAGTTCATATTGTTCAGCTGTTAACCCCACCAGTGGCACATTCAAACCATTGTTTAAAAGAGAAGTACATCTCAGATGAGGGGAGCATCTTCTATTTCCTATTTTGTTATGAAAATGCCATGAAGAAGGCTACTGACACCCAACGGCTCAGACACCTAACCAACTATACCAGTCAAATAGCTCAAGACGTTATGGTCCCCAATTTAATGTATTGGCAGACTTGGGATGATGCAAGTCTTCTTTGCTTTGTGAATTTGGGAGCAACTTAACTTTAACCAACCAAAAGCAATCTTTTATGAAAAAAAGCCTAAATCAGGGAGAAACTGTCACTGAGTTTGCTCACTGTTTTTACTTTGAGGCTCAAAAATTGGTTGCCATAAAACATCTTACTTTAGATGCTGGTATTACTGCTTCATTTTCAGCATTTAAAGATATGCCTAATATCCTACTCTATATTAAAGCCGTGAAGTCTAAATGGACGTCTCTTCTCCATATTAACCCTTTACACTCCGCTGTCCCCTCTCAGGGGCATCGTAATTCTAGCATATCACTTGGATGTCCCCTCTCAGGGGGCATAAAAGTTAATTAGTGATTATGGGGAATTAATAAATTTTAATGTCCCTTGAGAGGGGACATCTGAGCGATATGCTAGAATTATGATGTCCACTGAGAGGGGACAGCGGAGTGCAAAGGGCTAGAATTATGATGTCCCCTGAGAGGGGACGGCGGAGTGCAAAGGGTTAAAGAGGACATTTTGGAGATTATGGCTGATTTAATCAAACTCACTGGCCCCTTGCTTTAATAATACAAAGCCTTGGCCTCAAATGTTAGCATTTAAGCCCCCAAGTCTCTTATTCCTAAATTATCCTGCAATTTGTGCAAGAGAAACAACAATATGGTAGACACTTGTCACTTCTTTCTATGTAGGCTGGCAAAAGTTTAATTAGAATAAGGCAAGAGGCTCCCTATTCTGACAACAAACAAGTGCCTCAAGACCCTTGTATTATCTCTAATCCTACACTCAGCACCTCAGGATGCTGTGTTAGCGGCGCCTGAAGAAGTCAACATGCCTCTTTCTATCTGAGAAAATAAAGATCTTCAGTTTTCCTATTTTTATGTTGGTCAGTTACCCAAACAACTCTTGGAGTTCAGTTCCTCTATGGAGAGCCAAGCGCTGGCAGATAAAACCTCTAAAAGCATCAAACAGCCCCAAGCTTGGCCACGGCATAATCCTCCATTTGCTTCACTACAAATCCCATATAAAAGTTTATTAGCTGTAGATTCTCTGTTTGACTCTTTGGTGGTTCAAGTAGAGGTAGTTGTTCATAGGGTTAAAGTCTTGGCGATAAATGACACTGGTTCCCCAGTTAACGTTAGTTCCTCCCAACTTCTCCAAAAGATAAAAATGGCTTGGGACTTGATTACTGACGCTGAATATGAGATGGCTGGTGATTGGATAACTAAAGCAATTGGGGCGTATTCCTCCTTATCTTTGATTTAGAAAACTTTTTGATTGCTACCCCTGCCATTGCATTATAAAACAATAATTATGAGTTGCTTATTGGAGTCTAACTGGTGCGGGAGTTCAACTGCATCATCAACCATAAAAAAAGGTACCTTTCACTATTAGGTTATTGATCCCGTTGATATCTGAACTCCCAGTCAAGAGTAAAGGAGCCTCAAAAAAAACCTACCTCAAGGAATATCCGTCCTCCATTTGTAAAATTAATTGTCAATTCTTAGGAGAAAAATCCAAGTTACCCCTGAGGCTGTGAACACGAAAGATGGAATACCTCTATATGACCCCATCCTATTATGGTACCCTCTGGCATACAAGTGATTGGGGATATGGGGATCAAGATTTTCACCCCTCCTAATCAACATCTGGAGCTAAGCGGATACCCAAAACCTTCAATCAAAGAAACATTGACCTTCCCAAGGATTTTGGATCCTGCCTATAAAAAATCTATCTCTATCTTTGTTAGGGAATCTAATGAACCAAACCCTACAAGTCCCTCAGAATGTCCCTATTGCTTACATAAACCTATGTCCCATTAAGAATACTGCCAAAGTGAGCTGTTTTGGATCTTTAAAAGATTAAGGATTTGAACCCTTAACAACCATAGCTCTGGTTAAAAGTAGGATTGTGGATAATCTCACCCCTAATGAAATCCAGAACATCAAAGACCTACTTGATGAATGTTGTGATATTTTTTCTTCAGGACCAAGAGACTATGGAAAAGTGTCCGGGGTAATTCACCAATTGAAGCTGAGGCTCACCCTCCATTCAAATACCGGTCATACTGCAAATCCAATGTTTAAGAAGCTCAAGTGGCCCTAGAGCTACAGCAACTGTTGGAAGCTGGATTACTCATGCCATCTAAAAGACTGTGGGAATCCCCAGTCTTATTAATTCAAAAAATATGGTGGCAACCATGTTGTCATGGATTATTGCCGCCTCATTTTAATCACAAGAAAGGATAGCTATTCATTGCCACATATAGATGACTCCTTACGCTTAATGTCAGGTTCTCACTTTTTTTCAGCTATGATTCTTGTCAGCGGGTACTGGCAAGTCAGTTTTTCACTAAAGGATTGTGAAAAATGCACCCTCGTCTCAAGTGAAGGATTGTTAAAGCCCACTTGAAGGCCGAAGGGGTTATGTAACGCCATGATACCTTCCTACGCACCGCGGATGGACTTTTAGGAGATTTAAAACGGTCTTGTGCTTTAGTTTATCTTGATGATATTACCTTTTTTCAAGAACCTTTACAAAACATATAGATCATCACAGGCAAGTTTTCCAGCAGTTACGGTAAGCTCCACTAAAACTAAAGCCAACAAAAATGCTCCTTCTTTCAGAATGAAGTGGATTTTCTAGGTCATAAAGTAGGAAAAGCCAGAACACCCCCAATGGACAACAAGGTCTTGGACATCTCCAAAATGTCCTCCCCTAAATCCCTACAAGATGTACAAGTTTTCTTAGGGATGGTGGGATATTATCGCCAGTTTATTCCCCTCTTTGCCAACACCTCTGAGCCTCTAGTATATTTACTGAAGAAAGGGATACCCTTCCAATGAAAGAAGCACAACAGCAGAACTTTGAACTGCTATCCGTCTCTCTCTCCCACTCTCCAGTACATATACATCCTAATTTTGACAAACCCTTTCTCCTCTTTACCAACACTAGCAATATATCCATTAGAGCCATACTATCGCAGCATGATGAAAACCTAGTAGATCATCCTATCGCCTACTATAGCAAAACTCTAACCAGAGCTGAATGCAACTACATCGTTTTGGAATGCAAATGCTTGATGGTACTACTGGCTATCAAACATTTCCAACCTTATTTGTATGGGAAATAATTCACTATAATCACTGGTCATGCTTCCTTGAGATGGCTGCAGCAAATGAAGGACCCCAATGGGAGGCTATCCCGATGGGCGATAAAGCTTCAAAACTACAACTTTTCCAATATTCTTTTACATGGGCCAATACATCAAAATGTGGATTGCCTATCCTGGCTTCCCATATTAAGTTTAACTGATCCCAGAGAGGATTAACTATATGACCTCCTAACTCAATTGCAGTTATAATAAGATGAATCCCCAGCCCTTCAAAAGGATTAGCAAAAATATAGAAGAATAATTAAGTCCAAAACAGCCAACTGTATAAACTCATGTCCCAAAAATGGTTGCCCTATGTATAATTTTAAGCTCAAACTGATGTCATATTGGAGGGACATTGGAAAATGGCCATGAGGGAATCCAGAAAACCCACCAGTGGCTCAAAACTCAATGCTACTGGGAAGGAATGCTTGTTTCAATCCAGGGTGTATAAGAGTCCTGCCTGGTATGTCAAAGTTAAGCTGGGCCTAATTCCTGACCTCAACATCCAGTGGTTCCCCCCAAAAAACCCTTCCATAATATAAGCATTGATGTTGTGGGACCTCTTCCTCGAGCCTATAATGGTCATCAATTCCTCCTTCTAGCCATGGATCATTTAATCAAGAGGATTGAAGCTTTATCAATACCATCCGCTTTGGCAAAAGCTACCGCCACATTCTTATATAATTGGATTATCACCCAACATGGGTGCCCTAACATTATTCTATCCAATACCGGACAAAAGTTCTGATCAATGATGGTGAAAGATCTAGCCAAATTGATGGGATCCACTCAGGTATTTTCCACTCCACACCATCCTGCAACCAGTGGAATGATAGAGCAGGCAAATGGTACTCTAACTGCAAACCTCCGGAAAATGGCTATGACTGGCCCCTTCACTGGCCTCAATACTAGCCTAGAGCGATTCTGGCCTACAGAAAAAGCTATCACCGAATAAGAAAGATGTCACCCTTTCAGGATTTGTATGGAAGAAATCCCCAGTTGCCTTCTAAAGTGCAGACCATGTTGGATCAAGCTTTACCTGATGCCCCAGAAGTTACAATGCAAAGCATTGTCAATGAAATAATCCAACTCCAGGATCTAGCTTCTGAGAACTTATCTGCTACCACTAGTATAAACACAAGTCGCTTTAATGACAAACATGAACCTCTGCACATCTTCCAACTGGGTGTCCTATACTTTTTCTACCTATATCAGCTGGGAGTTCGTGATAATAAATTGGGCACCAACTGGTTGGGGCCCTACAAAATCATTTATAAGAGAAGCAATGAACACTCGATTATAGAGGTCATTCATGTTACTGTGATAAATTGCATACATAGTCTTTTTTTCATTCATTCTCCCACCTAGACCAAGATCTAGAGGGGGTGTTGTCAAAATTCCTACCCAGATCAGAGATTTAAATGAGGCAGCTGACGGGTGCAAACCCAAGCCATCAAAATTATTGGGGATAATCCCTGACTAAAATCACAATTTTGCTGCATTGGGGGAAATCCCTGACTAAATTCAAGTCCTAAAATTGGGGTTCAAACCTGATCTATGCAGCGAATGAATATCAATTAGGTAAGGAGAAATATATCTTGGCTTAGTATGCATGAAAAAGATTGGGTAACCTGATGGATCTCCATTATAATTTTTTTTAAAGCAAATAAAGATTACTATCTTTTTGTCTATTTTAAGTTAAAATTAGGTATATTTATTAGGAATTGCCTATGCAGAAGAAGCATCTGGATTAAGATTTCTAACCAAGAGAAGCAAAAAGTTATAATCTAACAACCTAGAGCTTTGGGCCCCCTGTCCTAAATCAATTAAGTGATACATGGTATCACATCCGTTGTCCCAACATTAGGTATTGACCTCCATGATGTCATGGAATCTAAATAAGATGGGGTCCCCACTATGAGGGCACACTTCACAAAAAGCCTGGGACTATTGCTGATGGAGCTTAACTTCTATGTCAATAAGTGTCTCAATGTCTCAAACGTTCTTGACTGGCATGTCATGATAACATCAATGATATTAAACTTGACTGCAAACAATACCTTCACCCCTGAGGAGGCGTTGTAATTTATTACAGCTGGTTTATGGTTACCAAAGCTTCGCACTGATCATATATGTGGATCCTCCATGCAACTGCATCCAACTTACTTAAGGCCATATGGACAAAAGAGAAGGTAGTAGAATGGGGACTATTATAAATTTGGTGGTATTTAATAGATATTCCGGCGGATTTTTTCACAGGGTTTAACTCACTGAGCAATCAGGACTAACGATATGATGATCATTGCCCTCAAAACAACAGAATAACTTATCAAATAAATATGGAGCACTTGCTCCCACAATTTCTTTTATTAAATGTACTTAATACCGCGGATTCTTCTTATTCCGCTTACTATATACTTACTTAACAATAAACTACCTTGATCATCTCGTCTTGCCTATATTGTAGCGACTTCTGATGCTATGACTCTTAAGGCTTAGTAATTTAATTCGTCCTATCTTATTGGCTCTGTAAATTCTTCATTTGTTAATTTCACAATCGCCTAATTTGAGGCGATTTCCCAATATCCCACTATCGCCTCATTTTGAGGCAGTCAAATTACCATTACTCATATTGAATCTCGACAGATTCCATTCATTCCGCCATAATGACCTTGGGCTTATTGTCTAGTCATATCAATTTCACAACATTACTCCCTCCTTGACTGGACAATAAGGATTTTATTGTTTGTACGGTCAGAGGAACTTTGCATGAACCCAGTTAATGATCTGACCACTAGTAGGGTCCTTGATAGTATATGCATCTATACCAGTCTTTTCAATGACTTTGAATGGTCCAATCCAGATACTGGACAGCTTATGTTTCCAGCCAAACCCATGTTGATTATGGAATAGGACCATGTCTCCATCTTTGAACTGTGCTAGGTCACTCCGCCATACCTGATCAGCAGCCTGGCTTTTTATTCTCTTAGCTAAGATGAATAATACTCTTCAGTTTGCAATCTAATCAGTGTATTCATTAGGGTGGTCAAATAGTGCTACAGATCCATTCCGCCGGTGTCTTCCACACAAGCATATAAGAGCGCGGGCAGAGTGGGGTGCCATCCATAAAGCAATTGGAATGGGCTTTTCCCCATGGCTTAATGATAACTAATATTATAAGCAAAGATGGCGGTGGACAAAAAGGAGCTCCAAATGAGAGTTGACTCACTACCAATTTATGGAGTATATTCAATAAAGTCCCATTGATCTGCTCCACCATCCCATTATATTTGGGATGGTATGGGGTTGTCAAAACCCTCAGATGGCCATTAGCTTGTTAAGCTTTTGAATAATATGGGAAGTGAAGTTAGTTCCGTTGTCAGTAAGGATGAACTGGGGACAACCATGCCACTGAATTTTACACTCCATGACAAACTTGGTCACCGTTAGCACCCGTAAATCATGTATTGGCCACGCCTCAACCCACCTGGTCAAGTGGTCTATTGCTACCAAGATGTATTTGGACAGGTTTGCCCCTGTTGGTAAGGGACCCACAACATCAATTGAAACAGTGTGCCAGGCGAAGTGTGGCTTCACTAAATGGTATGAAGTCTTTTGGCGGAACGGCTTTTCCACTTGGCACTGGTGACAGGAGGGATAGTATCAAGTACATTGAAGTTCATGCTTTCCCAGTAATACCGAGGTCGCAATAATTCCATGGATTTACGTACTCCACCATGTCCAACTGCTCGGTGTGCGCTCACAATGATAGTTGGGTGGGCAGAAGGTTTTGGAATATTCATGGTAGTGTCCCCTATCCGCTTATACAATTCTCCACTTTTTTGGAATGTATTGGCCTTTATATCATCCAATACCTTGATGACTGGGGGCGGTTCATCATTGTACTTTCCACTAAGCATCTTATCAAACATGATATCACTCACATCTGCCATAACTGCAATTTTGGGTGATCTTGATAAACAATCGGCATTATGGTGTTTTGCTCCAGGTCGATGCAAAGTTTTGAAATTGTATGCCTGCAATTTAAGAGCCCATTGGGCTAGACGCCCTTCTGGTTCTTTAAGATTTTGTAATTAGTGTAGCGAGGCATGATTTATTACAACTTTGAATTTTACCCCATGCAAGTACACCTGAAATTATTTATAATCATAGATCACTGTCAAGCACTCCCTCTCAGTCACAGTATAATTGCGTTCATGGCTTTTTAAACTACGACTGCAATATGTTACAGGATGCTCTTCCCCTTCCTCGGTTTTTTGGGATAGGAATGCTCCTACAGCAGAAAAGATGCATCCATCTGAACAATGAGCTCTTTTTGAAATTGTGATAGCACAACATTGGTGCACTGGTTAATGCCACTTGAAGCATATCAAAAGCGCATTACTGACGTTCAGTCCATTCAAATGTAGTGTCCTTTTTTAACAACTCGAATAGTGGGCCCCCAATACAGCTGAAGTTAGGGATGAAGCGCTGGTAATAGCTGACAATTCCCAAAAAACCTGTATATCCCGCTTAATGGTGTGTGGAGTCATTTTATGTATAGCTTCCACCTTGGCTGGTTGAGGACACAACCCTGTGGCGTCAACTACAAACCCCAGGTACCTCATCTTGTCCTTAAAGAAGTGGCAATTCTGAGGTTTGATCTTCATGTTAGCATCAGCAAGCTGGAGGAATACAGCTTCTAAATGATCGAGGTGTTCAGAAAAGGTTAGGAGAAAACATTAATGTCATCAAGGTATACAAGGACACATGACAGTTTTAGGTACCCAAGATTAGTAACCATTGCCCATTGAAATGTAGCTGGGGCATTACACAGCCCTTATGGCATCCGGGTTGGTTGGAAAAGACCTTTGGATGTTATTACAGTGCACTTTTCCTGCTCCACCGGTGGCAACTTGATTTGCATTAACCTGAGATCATGTCCATAGCTGAGAAGAAATGGGCTCCCCCAAGCCGATCCAAAGCACCATCAATCTATGGTAAGGGATAGGAGTCCTTTTTGGTGATGCTGTTGAGCTTCCGGTAGTCAATTACTACACAGTTGGTACCATCCTTCTTTTTTATAATCAGAACAGGTGAAGCCCATGGACTCTTTGACGGCCCAAGCATCCCTTGCTCCAATAGCTTGTCAATTTCCTCATTTACTACACCTTCCGCTACTCTTGATTAGCGGATCAGCCTTGACCTGATGGGAGGGTGATCTCCAGTGTCCAGCCTATGAACCACCCCCTGCGCGCATCCTAAATCGTGGTCAACAATAAAAATCTCTTTATGTTTTTGAAATAAAGTGATTGCCCTATCTTTCTGTGGTTCCAACAGTCCCATTTATTTGTCACGCGATTTACTGTCATTACATTGAGCTGCAGTTTAAAAGGCAGACCAAATTTTTCCAGTGACCCAAAGTCATGAATTGAACTAACCTCCTCAATGGGGATTAAGTGTAAATATGCCACTATCTGGTGGCGGCGGATTTGCAATGGTACATTTGTAAACAAGCAAGCAAAACTTTGACCTCCCCCTGCCCGGGTAATATAATACCTGTGGCCACGTGAGGCTCGAACTGTGACTGCTGATATGGACCAATAACCTCCCCATAGAGTCCATATGGAACTTTTATCACCAAGTCAGTGTTTACTATAACTTGATGCTCTGATGGGATAGATATAGGTCCAGCAGCTCAGAGCGGCAGCCCTTAACATTCATAAATATGTTGTGGAAGGGCCCAGGTTTGCCCTTTAACTGATGGTAGCACACTGGGATTACTCTGTCACTATAAGCTAGATTGATATTCTCCATATGCACCGGATCATTTGGCATTCTGCTAGAGGTGAAGTGAATTGGGATTCTCTGACCCAATACTTCAAAAGTATGATCCATCATATTAATAACAGCCCCATAGTGTCGCAAAAAGGCGGTTCCAATCAGCAGATCATAATTGCTATCTGGTAACACTATAGCTGGGGCTACCACAACAATAGAGCCAAACTGCAACGGAAGTGCAATGTATGCTCTCTCAGAGACTGTGTTATCCGCTCCAGCAGTTCCATATACCACCCGATGGTCCGCGTCCAGTTTTAATGATAATTTGGCCACCAACTTGGTGGAGACTATATTGACAGGGGCACCTGTATCTATGATAGCATGGACCCAGGTTTTAGCTACAACCAGGTCACAGTAAGTACATTCAGAGTAAGATGCATCTTGACTGCTTATAAAAATAGACATTTATGGCATCTCTGTTTTCAAGAAAACCCATAATCCCCTCGCCAATACTGGGGTATTGTGTAATAATATTGTTGACTGGATGAGCGAGGCTTGCCGCTTGCAAAAAAGGGGCATCAGAGGAGAGGTCCAAATTTTCATATGAAACTTGGTCAAACATCTGGTAATTATACGGCTCAACCTGCAACTGAGACCCCTCTTCCGCCATAGCTGCAGACTGCACTCATGTCAAAATATTCACCCCTCAAACTGCTGCTGATACTACTGACACATCTGCCAAGGGAGCTTCCACTGAATATTATAGGGTGGGTACAGGTGGGACGTTTGGGGTAGGGATAGCGGAGGTAGAGAGTCCCTTCTCTACTCCGCTCTGACTTTTCCCTGACCATATTGTTACAGCTGTACACAAGAGACCAGTGGATTAGGGCACCATCGTGTCAGATGCTCCTTACAACTGCATTTAAAAAGGCTAACCCCATAGGGCTCACATTCCTGATTAATGTGATACAAACCATGTCGAGAGTTGGGCTGGATGTGATAAGTGGCAACAGGGGTAGAGCAATAGTTGGGCCGGTGACAATAAGCAGGTATGGAGCGGACGTTTAACTGCTGCAAGTAGCTTTGTGGAATGTGAACTGGACTAGCAGAGTTTCCCAAGATGAATTAGCAGTTCTAGCAGAAGGATTCTGTTCGATATTAGGTGGAGGGAAGTTGGCATATATGCAGTGCAAAAACTGAACAAGTTTAAGCTATGGTACATCTTCATCCAACAGGGTGGCCATAACGTTATGTAACTCATGGTATGGCTTCACAGCAGAAGTCATCGCAATACATATGTCTGCTTCAGATAAAATTCCATCTCCAATATGCACCTGAGCTTCTGCTGTAAATCTCTCAGCAAATGCGATTAGGGTCTCATTCCGCTGAAACTTGATGGCCAAAAATTCGGCCTTCCGCTGGGACATCTTTGCAGTTCCACTGAACAACCACAGCGCCATCCCTTTGACTTCTTGGTATGTAATAGAACTTCCAGAAAGGTAACAGATGACTTGATCAGCACTTCCAATATCCAAGGTAGAAATCAGCAGTTTTACTCTTCAATGATTCCAAGACATCTTCAGTTGCAATTTCAAATTGCTTAAAGAACCCAGGAATTTTCCCTTTGTTGTGAAATCGACCTTGGGCTCTGCTAGTGTGCCAGGCCAACCAGTATGAAGACTGGTGGCCCTTTGCTATTTCGCCTTCATTGGCTTACCAACCCCTGTAAGTCCTGCGTCAAACCTACCAACTAACCACCAACGGCTTTGCCTTTAGCCCCAGGCGTCCTCAGCGTGTGCCCCAGAAAGTCCTGCCCCTTTCTGGGTGGCTCAGGCACTCCCGTGCTGCCCCACCCTCACGACCCTTCACCAACCCATCTGGACATGCCCCAGAGAGTCCATCCCCCTTCTTGGGCAGCTATGGCACCTCCCGTGCTGCACCCCACTGGGGTTGGTGACTATGCAGCTCACCACTGGTAGCCAGCTTGCCAGGTTCCCACTGGTTCCTCATAAAGAGGAGGTATTGGAGCTGGCAGCGACAGCCACTCCAGGCGTGATCACCTGTGCATATTGGGGATCTCCTATTCCACCTTTCCCATTCTAGTGGCACCAAGCTACTTCAAACAAACATAAAAGATGGCAAATGAGAGATGTTTATTAGGAGGGAATGAACGACTATTTATACTACTTTCAGGGCTACTGAGCCCAAGTACTCTTTGGCCAATCAACTACCAGAAAACACATTGGCCTCTTGATGCCACAACACTCTAGCAGATCATAAACTCTATTCATTCATACTCATTGTGATTCCCTCCAGATTCGCTCACTGATCGCCAAATTAATATCAGGTCAATCCATCCTCAGCATAAGTTGCTGGTCAATCGTATATAAACTCATAAATAAATAGGTATTTTAGCATCCTCAGCATGAGTTGCCGGTGCTCCAAATTAGGCAACAGAACCATTTTAGACGAGTTCATAATGGATTCATCAGCTTTTCGCTGGAAACTCCCACAACAACCTTTGGTTGGCATTTTGACAGCTAACGCATCTTTCATCAAACCTAAAACTTGAACAAATATATAACATTAAATAGTATCAAACTAGGCGATTAGCTGGATATTACACCCCACCAACTGAAGCCCTTAATTTGGATACTAAAGGAAGGATTCATCTGGTTAAAATCCTGACACCCTTCTCAATTGAAGGGAGGCAGCATATTATAGCAAACCTCCTGGAGCATCTCATCTTGTTTTTTCAGCAGTGTAAAGCCAGTTTTAGATTCACATAGGCAACTGACCCAGAGTGCTGAGAAGAATTTTTTTCAATGCAACAATGATGCATCATAGCTGGCAACTGAGATTTTATCATTTATATTTGATCAATGGGCCCCCTGTAGTGAGCATTATTGTTATAAATTCTTCGGTTTTATATATGCTGGCGGATTTTTGTACAGGGTTTAACCCACTGAGCAATAAGGACTAACGATATGATGATCGTTGCCCTCAAAACAACAGAATAACTTATCAAATAAATATGGAGCACTTGCTCCCACAATTTATTTTATTAAATGTACTTAATACCGCGGATTCTTCTTATTCTGCTTACTCTATACTTACTTAACAATAAATTACCTTGATCATCTTGTCTCGCCCATATTGTAGAGACTTCAGATGCTTTAACTCTTAAGTATTAGTAATTTAATTCGTCATATCTTATTGGCTCTGTAAATTCTTCATTTGTTAATTTCACAATCGCTTAATTCGAGGCGATTTCTTTATAAACCAATATCGCCTCATTTTAGGCAGTCAAATTACTATTACTCATATTGGATCTCGACAGATTCCATTCATTCCGCCATAATGACCTTGAGCTTATCATCCAGTCATATTGGATTCACAACAGGGATCTGAAATGATTAGTCACTAGACAACACAATTAATGTGAGTGCAGATGGCTTCACCCCTAAAAAATTGAATTTCTGTACCCACAACAGATATAGTATTGATCAGGTCCCCAATTGGGCAAGAAAGGGTATAGTTAAGAACAACCACGAGACCCATAGCGGATGCTTTTTCTCTATGAACAAAGTGGATGGTATAGAGACCCCGCTTCCTTTGAAAAAGTGGCAGACTGAGATGCATTGTGATTCACACCAAAAATAGTACACATCATGATTGATTACAAGATCCTACCCCATGCAGCGGCCATGATCCTTGGGGTTATGACCCCTGAATTTTAGTGTGACTGACTACATATAGGCATCTGGGGGAATCAATTTGAGACTAAAAACTTGTCCCCTCAACCCTCCTTAGTGGCCCATTAATTATCATTGAATTTAAACCATTAGAAGGCTTCCAATGGTATAAAGCTAAAGTACCTGTAAAAATGACATGAATTTTACTAACTCAGATTGGAACAGCATAATTGTAAAAACTGATGCTAGCAGAACTCAATTATTATTGAAGAGCTCCAGCAATATCTTCACTCAGCGTGCAGGCCTGTAAATCTTTTGAGGATTATGCATAGGTTTGAGGTGAGCTTGAGATATTTCTGATTGAGATAATATTGAGTACGCTGATAATTTATGAAGACAATCATCCTGTTTAAGTTATTCACAACAAATTTAATTAGATTTTCACCACTAGACAGGTGCTGATGCTATTCCTTCTAGTAGCCAGATTGCACTTCTGGACAACAAGGGAAACAATTCATTGAACTTAAATCCCAATAGTTGGCAATCCACTTAGCAAGAAGGGAACCTTTCCCTTCCACTAATGACACAAGAGATCAAGAGATCTTGAGAGAAAAAAATATTAAATAAATTTATTTAAGGTAAGCTGACCAGGGACGGACATATTGAGTTCTCAAAGAGCAAAAATAACAAAAAACCTAACTACCAAACAAAGATGAACACATGAGCGTTTCAAAACAAAACTGACTAAAAAGAAGCCAACCAGATGGGAAAGCAGTTAACCGTAAACAGACCATGGTGGAGGGGGAGTGGGACTGAGAGGCGGTTTGATACCTAAACTAATGCCACGTTAGCTTTGATTGAGGCAGAAATCAAAGGTGTGAGGTCATCCATAGATGAGGTGCCAGATGCTCAAAGGGAGGGTCAATTGAGGTAAGCTGGGTTGGGCTTAGAGGCTCAAAATAATTGGCAAGGTGATGCTTAACATCCATGCGAAAATCAGGCATATTAGTAATCTAGGAGGCATTTAAAAAGGTAATACCTCTTTCATTGGACACTGATCGTGACCAAATTTACAAAACAGCAGCATGTGCGCCACTATTTTACTTTGTGATTTCATATTGTGTAATGCGGGGAATTTCAGTGGGGAATGTGGGCTTAGGCAAACCTCCTAAAAATATGGAGACTGATTGATTGTAAGTTTTGTGGAGTTGAATATTCTAAGGGGAGCAGCTGCCATCACGGCGTGCTGATAGTCACCAAGGAATGGTTCAGCATTTGTCTTAGGAACATACCTATTGAGTTTGGGTAGTGTAATAAAGTCATAGTTCCAAAAGGATAGAAGACAATGATTTTGGACTAGTATGGGATGATTTCACCTGATTCGTTAACCTCACCATTAATTCCCATGGATATTGGCCAAGTTTATTGGGGTAATGATGGAAATTTGGGTATGGGGGAGCAAATGGGATAGCGCTCATGTAGAAAAAAATAGTACAAGCCTAATAATGATTGGCTGAACTCAATGCTGGTGGTTGATCGAGGTGGGAGTTAAGAGTGGGGGTGTAAGCTTTGCGCTACCCCAGCAGTTGAGTGGGCTGGGGTGGAAGGGGCAGCAAAAGACCCCATGCAGAAGCAGCCGTAGCAGCCTCCAAGCTGGAGGTGAAGCTGGTTTCAGCAGTGCGGGGCAGGCTTTTTTTGTATGGTCCTAAGCAAAACAGATAGGACAAACATGTCAAACATTGTTGACCCTAGCCCAAAAGCAAGGATCTGGCACCGCGCCAAAGTGAGCACGTGGGGGATCTTCTGGGCAGCCTGGGGGTGGTGGGGGTTGAGGGTAGCAGTTGCATGAGGTGTAGTAAGGCGTTCTGCACCGGAAGGTACAGCAAAGTGGAGTATGGAGTTGATTCCATAGGCTAAAAACCCTGCCATCAATGCATTATACAAAACCTGGTCTGGGAGATGCAAAAGGTAGGTTTGTAGAAGATACCACCATCATTGTATTGGTAGGGAGGCATGTACAAGTGGTGGTAACATGAGTATCTCTATATCAAAGGGGTCGCTGCTGCTGCATCATCCTTGGAAGAAATTCCCAATATCAAAGTAGTTTTATAAATGGCGAAAATCAATAAACCCTACTAGTGTGAAGGCAGCAGAGGCAAGCTCAGTGATTTCCTAGTCAGCATATGGGGTCAAACACCCATAGTAAATGCAAAGGAAGAAGCAAATACTGAAGTGTGAGAGAGTATCAGGGTGAGGTAAAGTCAGATGGACCTGAGTTAAGTGCAAAGTGAGGTTTTTGGGGGAATAAATTGACCCAAAAAATTGGTTGTACTGGCTGAGCCAGGCTGCAAGCGTTTGCCCACCTGGCAAAAAACGCATGTAGGAGATGCACTGCTGCCCACATGGGAGCAGCAGGCGGTGGTACTGAGGACATCATTGGATTGGCGTCATGTAAGATTAGGAGTGTAAACTTCTTTTTACAATAAAGTGCTCAAAAGTGGGATCAACCAGAAATAGAAGGTTTTATAGAGCAAATATAGATAAAGGAAAACTATCCTTTTAACTCTAATCACAAGAGCACAATATAAAAAAGTATACCAATATTAATTTATTAATTCAAAAAGTCTGTTTATAAAAACTATTATGTGATTTAAATAGGGGAATTTTGCGCCCAAATATTTCATTGGCGTCCCAATGTGAACTGTATCCATGCCAATGAATCAAACCCTTGGGAGTCTTCTAGATGATTACCTCTTCCACTTAGTCAGATTCCGCCGCTAATTAGGCTAAAACCCCTCCTGGGTTGAATTTCAAAATAGAATATCCCAACGCCTTTACCCAACCCAGAGGATTTATCTTATGAAGCTAGTAACCATCTTAGGTAATGGGACCATTTATAATAAACAGAAGACTGCATTGCTTAAGCAAACCTGCAAGTTAAAATTTAATACAAGAATAGTCAACGCTTTAGAAACTGATAGTAAAATCCTTATCAACTGGAAAAAATCCAATTGATTGTGCAATATAGCTGTTTAATAAGATAAATCAATAATTAGAACCCTTGCAAACATTGTTGGAGTTTATCCCTTATAAAACATTATTTATCCCATAGAATCAAATCCACAAAATAAAAAATATTCTATTAGGAAATAATTTAAACACTAGTTATCAACTAGCAATAGCTTCAACATCTGCTATTAATTATATTAAAAGTAACTCCCATCAGATTAATCAGATAATAAATTATAATCTATCAAAACTGAATAGTGTGACCATTCCAAAATCCCAACACATCCCCCAGCTTGACCATATTATCAAGTGAAGATAGAATCTAAGAGGTAGATGCTTTGTTCTGTGGCATGAGTCAGCCAACATGCTTAAAATTAATTTTGGCAAAGCTAGATCGTTTTCTCTTGCTGCAATCATCTTCTCATGGCTATTCTCAGCAGTATGGTTCCTCTTCTCTTTCACATGTTCCCTGCCACCTCACACAAGCGCAATTCTCCAGGGTCACTTGGTTGATCTCGTCAATGATGAGCTCCTGAACACATGTTCTCACCAATTTCAAGGGTTCTAATAAGTCTGGATCTCACAGATACCCACCACAATCGAATTACTCAGTCAACCTTGTTGATAAATTCTTTAACGCCTGTTTTCCTCAGGCTGGGGCTCTCACAGCTAAACACTGTACCAGGATCACTCAGTCAATCTCACTGATGAATACATAAACGCCTTGTTTCCCCAGGCTGGGTTCTCATAACTTGATCAGAGCGGATATTCAAGTTCTCTTTTCTTGCGACTCCATAGTGAACCCAGTTTCAACATGCTGGTCCTAACAACCATCCATAATCACTTGATTTTCTTTGCTTCCATTATAGTACAAACTACTTCTCCCCACAACACCAGGAATAAAAGCACCTCCATAGTTATACAATTTTTGCAAAAAAACCATTGTTATCTATATATTGATTTTTTTGTTTTTTTGTAGTTTTAACTATAGAAAATATATATTTTTCATATTTTTATATATATTTTTTCTATTTTTATGTTAAATTATGTTTTATTCTTTTTACTTCTTAGACCCAATACTTTAAATAGTTACTATGTACCTGATTCACTTATACAACCAATAGAAATATTTTCTGCATTTAGGCATCATTTGCTGACTTGGTGATAATCTCATATGGTCCTAACAATAAGGCATTTATTCCTGACTTATTAATAAATTCAACAAGTCAAATTATTAATTTATCCTACAGAGGTTTTCAATCATATCTCCAGTATCATAATAAGCAACTTTATTGCCTATTACCAGTTCCTTTAAGCATATTGTTTGTTTTTCTTCATTAATAAAGTATTGACATTATTCACCGTGACTAACAAACAGGTTGTCCCACTAACAGATATAAAATGACCCCTTTTTTGCAGATTGGTATAAAATGTTAGTATCATCAAGTTTTGACTTGATTGTTTTTTTTGTTCTCAGCATTTTGTGCCTTTTCCATTAACTGATGAGCATTATTAAATGCAACTTTTTTCACATCCTATGGTTCAATACTACTCGCCTTAATTCTAGCAACGCCATTTATTTGAAGACAAGACTTGATAGCATATCCTCTCCTGGTTTTTTTACAAACAAATATGAAATATCAATTACTTTGAAAAGATATTTTGAGGCTAATTTTCATCGCAGTGCTAGTTTGTTCCATATTATTTATTTGAGGAAAGCTTACCAGGGACAGACATTACTAAAAAGAAATATAAAAAATAAAATGGACAAAAATGCTCAAATGAGCAAAAGGCACTGAAACCAAACAAAAAAATTTATCCAGGCTGTCAATGGCAACATTTTAGATGACCTTGGTGGAGGGAAAGGGGTAAAGGGACGTTTACGCAGCATTGTCATTGTTGAGCAAAGTGGGGGCCCAGGTGGAAAGTAAGGGAGTGGGGGCATCAGCAGTGTAGGGATCAATATCTCCTAGGAGAGGGCCAGTCCAGTCACCATGCATAGCCTCAAAGGCAGTGATGTAGATGGCAAGATCTTGTTCTTCCTGGATGTGTGCATCAGGTAGTTTGATGAAGGTGACGATGTTGGTTTGGGTGACCTTGACTTTGGGGTTCTTTGCCACTGCCACAACTTTCAGGATAAATTTTTGGCGTTTTTGGGATTTAATGAGGTCCCACATACCATCCGCGGTAGGGGTATTTGAGACAACAAAGGGGAACACCAGTGGCAAGCATAGCCACCGACTTGGCAGCAGCTTCACTTAGAGGGCAGCAGTTGAGCGAGGTAGCCTCTCTACTGTGAGCTGATGACCAAAGTGGAATGGTGCTGCATTCATTTGAGGGATATATTGCGTATGGGGACTGGTCATTGTAATCTGTTTGTAAAAAACATTCTAGAGTAAATGCAGTTGGTTCAATGAATTCACCCAGCTCATAAGCCTCAGCCAATAAGGCCCAGAGACTCTGATTATACTGGATCAGGATTTCAGCAAAAGTTTTGGATTTGGCCAATGAATGGGAGGAAGCACGTGGTTGACATTTGTCCAAGCCACTTCCGGATTGTCTAAGATAGGTGTGGGTGTGGGTTGAGAAGGAGCCTGATTGGCTGCTATGGGAACCGTTGCAGAAAAAGGCTTTGAGGGAGGGGAGGCAGGATGCTATCCCACACAGAAAATACTGCAGGGGACTGGCAGTGGGTTGAACAATAGCGGAGGTGATCTCAGTTCCATTGAAAGCAGCTGTTGTAAATAGGTGGTATTCAATATATACACCGGCGGTTTTTTGCACAGGGTTAACCCACTGAGCAATAGGGACCAACAATATGATGATCGCTGCTCTTGAAACAACAGAATAACTTTAAATAATTATGGAGCACTCGCTCCCACAACCTCTTTAATTAATATATTAATATTACCGCGGATTCCTCTTATTCCGCTGCCTTTTATTATTAAAAACCTACATTCCCTCGATTGTTTCATCCTGCTTATATTGTAACAATTTCAGATGATATTACTTACAATGCTTAGTAACTCAATTCGCCATATCTCATTGGTTCCATCAATCAACAATCCAATATAGCATCATTATGAAGTGCTTCAATTACCATCACCAGTTTGATTCCAGCAGATTCCATTCATTTTGCTGGATGACCTCAGGCTTATCGTCCATTCATATCAATTTCACAACATTACCCCCTCCTTGACTGGACAATAAGGATTCTATTGTTTATACGGTCAGAAGAACTTTGCATGAACCCAGTTAATGATCTGACCACTAGTAGGGTCCTTGATAGTATATGCATCTATACCAGTCTTTTCAATGACTTTGAATGGTCCAATCCAGATACTGGACAGCTTATGTTTCCAGCCAAACCCATGTTGATTATGGAATAGGACCATGTCTCCATCTTTGAACTGTGCTAGGTCACTCCGCCATACCTGATCAGCAGCCTGGCTTTTTATTCTCTTAGCTAAGCTGAATGAATACTTTTCAGTTTGCAATTTAATCAGTGTATTCATTAGGGTGGTCAAATAGTGCTGCAGATCCATTCCGCCAGTGTCTTCCACACAAGCATATAGTAGCGCAGGCAATGTGGGGTGCCGTACATAAAGCAATTGGATTGGGCTTTTTCCTGTGGCAGAATGGTAGCTAATGTTGTAGGCAAACACCTCAGTGGAAAGGAGGGTACTCCAATTGAAAGGCCTATCATTAACCAACTTCTGAAATATGTTCACCAGGGTCCCATTAGCCTGTTCAACCATTCCGTTGGACTCAGGGTGATATGGAGTTGTTAGAACCCCACAGATGGCCATCAGCTCATTTAGCTTAGGTAGAATGTGTGATTTGAAGTTTGTCCCGTTATTGTTAAGGATGAATTGGGGACAACCATGTCACTGAATTTTACACTCCATGACAAACTTGGCCACCATTAACGCCTCCAAATCTCGTATTGGTCGCGCATCAACCCACCTGGTCAAGTGGTCAATTGCTACCAGGATGTATTTCCACCAGTTTGCCCCTGTTAGCAAGGGACCCACCACATTGATTGAAACGGTGTGCCAGGCAAAGTGCAGCTTCACTAACCGGTAGGAAGTCTTCTGGTGGAACGGCTTTTCTACTTGGCATTGGTGACAGGAGGAGATAGTATCAATAATATTGAAGTTCATGCTTTCCCAGTAATACTGAGGCCATAGTAATTCCATGGTTTTATGTACTCCTCCACGTCCAATTGCTCAGTGTGCACTCATAATATTAGTTTGGCGGGTGGAAGGTCTTGGAATATTCACAGTAGTGTCCCCTATCCGCTTATATGCTTCCCCATTTTTCTGAAACGTATTGGCCCTTATTCCATCCAATACCTTGATGACTGGAAGCGGTTCATCATCGTACTTGCAACTAAGAATCTTATCAAATCAGGATATCACTCAGATCTGCGGTAACTGCAATTATAGGTAATCTTGATAAGCAATCAGCATTATGGTGTTTTGCTCTGGGTCAGTGAAAAAATTCAAAATTGTATGCCTGCAATTTTAGAGCCCATCAGGCTGAGGCCCTTCCAGTTCTTTCAGATTTTGTAACCAACATAGCGAGGCATGATCCATTACAACTTTGAATTTCACTCCATGCAAATACACCCAAAATTGCTTATAAGCATAGATCAATGCCAAGCACTCCCTCTCAGTCACAGTTTAATCGCATTCATGGCTGTTCAAGCTGTGACTACAGTATGCTATGGGGTGCTCTTCTCTTTTCTCGTCCTTTTGGGAAAGAACTGCCCCTATAGTGGAAAGGGATGCATCCATCTGAACAATGTATCTTTTTCAAAATTGGAATAATGTAACACCGATGCACTGGGTTAATGCTTTTCAAAGCGTATCAAAGCACGTTGCTGATATTCCACCCATTCAAACATAGTGTTTTTTCTTAATAACTCAAAGAGTGGGCCCCCAATATAGCTGAAGTTAAGGATGAAGCGCCGATAATATCTGACCATTCCCAAATAGACCTGTATATCCCGCTTACTGGTGGGTGGAGTCATTTTCTAAATAGCTTCCACTTTATCTGGTTGAGGTCTCAGACCAGTGGCATCACCCAAAGCCCCAGGTACTCCAGCTGGTCCTTAAAGAAGTGGCATTTCCGGGGTTTAATCTTAAAGTTGGCCTCAGCAAGCCAGTAGAATACAGTTTCTAAATGGTCTAGGTGTTTGGAGAAGGTTTGGGAGAAAACATTAATGTTGTCAAGGTATACAAGGACACACGACAGTTTTTGGTCCCCCAGAATTGTATCCATAGCTCGTTGAAATGTAGCTGGGGCATTAAACAACCCTTGTGGCATCCAGGTTGTTTTGGAAAGACCTTTAGATGTGATTACCGCGCACTTCTGCTCTTCTGGTGGCAATTCAATTTGCCAATAACCCTAGATTAGGTCCATAGCTGAGAAGAACCGAGATCCCCTAGCTGATCTAAAGTGTTGTCAATCCAAGGTAAGGTATATGAGTCCTTTTTAGTGATGCCGTTGAGCTTTTGACAGTCAATTACTACACGTTTGGTGCCATTCTTCTTTTTAACAATCTGAACAGGTGAAGCCCATGGACTCTTTGACGGTTCAAGCATCCCTTGCGCTAATAGCTTGTCAATTTCCTCAGTTACTACTTCTTCCACCATCCTTGATTATTGGATCGGCCTTGACCTGATGGGTGGATAATCCCCAGTGTTCAGCCTATAAACCACCCCCCGCGCACATCCTAAATCATGTTCATTGACAGCAAAAATCTCATTGTATTTTTGATATAAAGCGATTGCTCTATCCTTCTGTGTTTCTGAAAGCCCCATTAATTCATCGCGTGATAATACTGCCATTATATTGAGCTGCAGTTTGAAAGGCAGACCAAATTCCTCCAGTGACCCAAAGTCAAGAACCAAACTAACCTCCTCAATGGGAATAAAGTGCAAGTATGCCACTATATGGTGGCAGCGGATTTGCAGTGGTCCCATTTATAAATTTTTAAGCAAAACTTTGACCTCCCCTTGCCCTGGTAGTATAATACCTGGGGCTACGTGAGGCTTGAACCGCGACCGCTGATATGGCCCAATAACTTCCCCATAGAGTCCATCTGGAACTTCTATCACCAAGTCCGTGTTTACTATTACTTGATGCCTGGATGGGATATATATAGGTCCTGCAGCTCGGAGTGGCAGCCCTTGATATTCATAAATCTGTTGGGGAAGGGCCCAGGTTTTGCCCTTTAACCAATGGTAGTACAATGGGATTACTCCGTCACTATAAGCTAGATTGATATTCCCCTTATGCACCGGATTATTTTGCATATCTCTAGAGGTGAAGTAAATTGGGATCCTCTGACCCAATACTTCAAAAGTATGATCCATCATAAACAATAACAGCCCCATAGTGTCGCAAAAAGGCGGTCCCAATCAGCAGATCATAATGGCTATTTGGTAACACTATATTTGGGGCTACCACTACAATAGACCAAAACCGCAATGGAAGCGCGCTGTATGCTCCCTCAGAGACTGTGTTGTCCGCTCCAGCAGTTCCATATACCACCCGATGGTCCACGTCCAGTTTTAATAATAATTTGGCCACCAACTTGGTGGAGACTATATTGACAGGGGCACCTGTATCTATGATAGCATGGACCCAGGTTTTAGCTACAACCAGTTCACAGTAAGTACATTCAGAGTAAGATGCATCTTGACTGCTTATAAAATAGACATTTATAGCATCTCTGTTTTCAAGAAAACCCATAATCCCCTCGCCAATACTGGGGTATTGTGTAATAATATTGTTGACTGGATGAGCGAGGCTTGCCGCTTGCAAAAAAGGGGCATCAGAGGAGAGGTCCAAATTTTCATATGAAACTTGGTCAAACATCTGGTAATTATACGGCTCAACCTGCAACTGAGACCCCTCTTCCGCCATAGCTGCAGACTGCACTCATGTCAAAATATTCACCCCTCAAACTGCTGCTGATACTACTGACACATCTGCCAAGGGAGCTTCCACTGAATATTATAGGGTGGGTACAGGTGGGACGTTTGGGGTAGGGATAGCGGAGGTAGAGAGTCCCTTCTCTACTCCGCTCTGACTTTTCCCTGACCATATTGTTCCAGATGTACACAAGAGACCAGTGGATTAGGGAACAATCGTTTCAGATGCCCCTTACGACTGCATTTAAAACAGCTAACCCCATAGGGCTCACGTCCCTGATTAATGTGATACAAACCATGACAAGAGTTAAACTATAATTGATCAGCATATACAGGTCTAGGGCGATAGTTGGCCCAAGGACAATAAGCAGATTTGGGTCAGACGTTTAACTGTGGATGATAACCTGGTAGATTCTGCACTGGACTGCCAGTGCTTCCCAAATATGATGATTCAGCCGTTGCAGCAGAAGGACTCCGCTCAGCATTAGGTGGAGGGAAGTTGGCTGAGATACGGTGCAAAAACTGAACAAGTTCAAGCAAAGGTACATCTTTATCCAACAGGGTGGCCATAACGTTGAGTACTCATGGTATGGCTTCACAGCAGAAGTCATAGCAATACACACTTCTGCTTTGGATAAAACTCCAGCCCCAATTAGCATGTGAGCTTCTGCTGTAAATCACTCAGCAAACGCGGTAGGGGTTCTCATTCCCCAGAAACCTAATGGCTAAAAATTCAGCCTTCCTCTGCGACATCTTTGCAGTTCCTCCAAACAACCATAGCACTGTGGCTTTGACTTCTTAGTAAATAAGGGAGCTGTTTGGAAGATAACAGACGACTTGATCAGCACTTTTGACATCTAAGGAAGAAACCAACAGTTTTGCTCTTCGTTAATCTGAGACTCCTTCAGTTGCAATCTAAAATCACTTAAAGTACCCATAAATATTCCTGTCATAATCAAATGGGGGCAGCTTATTGCAGTATACCTCATGGAGCAGCTCATCTTGCCTTTTAAGCACAGCATCCAGCGCCAGTTTCAGCCCCACATGGGCAACTTGAGGCAACATGGCTGACAACTGAGTCTTTATCATATTATTATTGATTATTGGGCCCCCTGTAGTGAGCACCGCTAGTGTAAATAAAGCGGTATTTTATATGTACGCCAGCGGTTCTTTGCACAGGGTTAACCCACTGAGCAATAGGGACCAATGATATGATGATCGCTGCCCTTAAAACAACAGAATAACTTTAAATAATTATGAAGCACTTGCTCCCACAACCTCTTTTATTAATATAATAATAATACCGCAGACTCCTATTCCGTTGCCTTTTATTATTAAAGCCTACCTCCCTCAATCTTCTCATCCTGCTTATATTGTAACAATTTTGGATGATATTACTTACATGGCTTAGCAACTCAATTCGCCGTATCTCATTGGTTTCATCAATCAACAATCCAATATCGCCTCATTTTGAAGCGCTTCAATTACCATCACCAGTTCAATTCCAGCGGATTCCATTCATTTTGCCAGATGATCTCAGGCTTATTGTTTAGTCATATCAATTTCACAACAGAGGCTAAGGTTGGACATTTTCATTCCAAGTGATCTAACTGAAAAAGTCAAGAAAGATTATGCATCTGCCCTCAACATGGGCCCAGAACAGATGGTTAGGGGCAGAAGGAGAACGGAACCTTGGGGGATCAACTGTGACATTTGATTTAAATTTTGGGCATATCATGGCAAATGCTTGAGGACCTGCTAGACGTGTGGCCCCATTTTGGACCATAAACTGAAGGATGTGATCAGAGCTGTAAGCGGCCAAACCAGCCATCAACTCTAGATTGAGCACCGCAGGGGAGGGAGATGGGAAGGAAACCCCATGAACCAAACCACCATAGTGGTGTCCGCGGGAAGCTGATACAAGTGGTGGGGAGAGGAGTGCCCTAGAACACCAGGTAACAGTTGCCGCAGTGGCGGAATCAGCTTCACAGGTGAAGCCAAGGTCAAAATACCCCTTGTATGGCAGAAGTAGAGAATCTGGCAGGCTCTATTACTACCTGGGATGATTCATTAATTAGTTTTACCATATGGGAATAACTTCCTATATTTGACCTTAAGGCCAAAATGCATGCTGCTCTAAGGGAGCACCAGGGGGCTTTGAGGCACCGCCTGGGTATAAGTGAGGTGTACGCCAAGATCCTTGATTGGAACAAACTGGCCCAAGGATTTGGGAGGACTGGATGATTCATTTCAAGCGCTTTTCCCACTAGACGAGAAATGCTAGAGGATGTTTCACCGCTGCCCCACCCTGATGCAGCTGGCAGAAGATCTGAGGCCATCAGGGGAACTGGCAGGCGAGGGGCGAAGTTGGAGTTATCTTTGCTTACTTTTATCAAAATACTCTCATAAAGTTATGCCAAGTGGAAAAAGAAAGTATTTAAATTGTTCCATAGATAGATTGATGAATCTTTTCCCAAATCTTAACAATTTTCCTTCACTTGAGGCTATACGTGATTCACATTATCTTTTAGTTTCATACCCCAACAGTGGGAGACATAAATGTCCAGTGCACCACATTTAAGACAGCAGTTTTGAGATTTCTCTGTTCATTTTAAACATTGGGTCTCTTCCTCATAGAAACTCAGTTCTGATATTCATCAAGATTTCCGTTTCTACTTGCTTATGACATTCCATACTTTTGACATCGAATTCTACCACAATTTGATCCTCATCAGCCAGATTAGCTTGGTGAGTTTGATTAGGCGCATTATATGTTTAGCCTAAAGTCTTCATATAATCCACAAGTTACGATGTGGAAGCCTGAGTTGCCAGCGCTGAAGTCATGGTTCAGTGCAGGTTTCTGTTGGACCAGAGTGCCGCTTGCAAAGCAATACAAGTCAAATTCTGATAATACTTTTGCGCCTTCTGAGATTTGCAGTTCGTGGTAAAAAGGATTGGTAAAATAGTAAGGTTTCATTTTTTTAACTTGGGCTTACATGAACTCCTGTTTTGGCTAGCTCTCTGTTAAAGACTGAAAAACTCATTCATGACCGCCTATTTAGTGTCTTTGTACGGTTAATTATCACCATCAAGATAGGGCAACAACAGATTTTGACGATTGGTATCTAACCTTTTTGTAACTGTGACCACTTTCTAGTGGTCACAGTATCTGGACAATGTCATTTTTAATAGTTGAAAATCGCCGGATCATTATCCCAGCGATAAATAGGTAATTTTTAAGTATCCCAAGATTCTTCCGCTACTACTGTAATGGGAGGTACTCTAATGTAATCCAACCAATGATGGGGGTATTCTCAAGAGTCTTCTCTAAAAGTGCTGCAAACGTCCCAGGCATGTTTCTTAGGAGTTGCACTTCCCAACAAGTTTTCTTCATCTATAATGTTGTCAGCTCAATCTGCCTTCATCTGAGCACAGTTAAACTTGTGATTTTCTAGCTTTTGTATCCGGTTTAGGATTTGCATTAAATCATCCTGAATATAGCTGAATTGTTCTTTATCTGTTTCTCAAGAAGCCTTTTGAAACATCAATTCCTTAATTCTGCAATCTTCCGCTTCAAGGAGGTGACTTTTCTGTATAGATTATTAACATTTTCAACCTGCTCTAGTTCCACCTTAAATTCTATTACTCATTCTGCCAAGGTAGGCAGATCAGTCTAAAACGCCAAATCCAACATATTTCTGTTCACCGTTTCTAGTTCCATCCACAACTTTCAAAGTTTGTTCTTGTAAGATATAATTCTGATAAATCTAATGGACTATCTGTCCTGAAAACTCAACTCCCCTGTAGTGAGCACCAAATGTAAACTTTTGAGCTTCTTGCTTAAGCCCTCAAGTTTACTGCATAGGTTCAAGTATGCGTTAAACCAGATTACTGATATAATAGATTGAGTTGGCAATAGTATGGGAACTATTGCCCTAGTTGAGTTTTCACACAACCAACTGACTCTTGTCTTCAACGCTAGACAGGTGCTAACGCTCTGATACCTCTTCCAAACAAGAAAGGGATTTCTACCCATCAACTCTTTTTGCAGAGACGTGGAGCACTTCACAAGTAATATTTTAGCTAAGGATATCTAATCCTCCACCTTTATTCCAAGAGTCCATAATACATTAGAATGTATAACTGTTGGAAAATTAAATCTTTGCTTTATGTTTTATTTTAATCAGGGTCAAGGGAACTTATAGAAAATCCGGTGCCAACTATTACGTTGGCACCTCCCTGAGGAGGTAGCCGCCGTTGCTAATGGATTACCTTTTAAGTCACAATCTTACACAAATTTTTCTCCTCCGCCATCTGGATTGCAACATCAGCAGGTTAACATAATTAGGATAACCAAAAGTCGTTAACAGAAGCCTTGTTGAGCTTTATCAACTAATAAAATCCCTGAGCTGATCAGCGAAAAACTCTGTTCAACTACTATAACTAAATTGCCAATAATTCAAATGTCAATCAAAACATATAGTAAAATACATTGTCAAGGATCATCCCAACTAACAATTAACAATCTGGAAGAACAAACCCCGGCGAATTTGACTCCCACCGGATTGGATAATATTATAGTTGGGGCTAACTAGAAACAATAGTTATCATCTTCCTATGAAAAGTTATCCAATAAGATAAATCACCTAGTGGGAAAATCAGATCTGTCAAAATCTGTTTGGGATGGATGATATGGACACAAAATCCCAACACCTACATGTGGTAGTTCCATTTCTAAAGTTATGGATAACCTGACTAAAGACCCAAAAATATTGGCTATGTACTTCAACCACCTATCTATGCTTAGTACTTGTTAATGACATCAGTTGTGTCTAAAGGTTAGAAGCCTCAGTGACTTTTGTTTAATTGAACCTCCCACTATAGCTTTAGTCACCACCTCCAAAGGGGAAGACCTTACCCTAGAAAAAGGCGAAAGTTGGTGAGTTCTTGGAGGAATATTCTGACTTTTTCTCCATGTCACCATATGACTTAAGTAAGATTAAAGGGGTTGTGCATAACATATATCCAGGAGATGACTCACCCATACACTCGTGACCCTATTGAAAAAGCAAGGTTGAAGAGGACCAAGTCATCACTGAGCTTAAAGAGCTTTTAACTTCAGGGCTGTAAGTACCATGCAAAGTCCTTTGACGTCTCCACTTTTGCTTGGGAAATAGAGGATTGGAGCCGTCATGTCATCATGGATTATTGTAAGTCTAACGCAGTAACGCAGAAGATAAGCTTTTCTCTCCCTAAAATTGATAGTCCACTTTGGCTCCATGCGGGGCCCAATATTTTTCTGCAATGATATTTGTCAACGGGTACTTGCAGATCTATCTAGCCACTGAATTCCAAACTAAGTGTGCCCTTGCATTGAACAAAGGGCTGTTTGAACCAACCCAAATGCTGCAGGGGCTAAGTAATGCTCCTGCTACCTTCTAGAGAGCTATGGATGGGCTCTTAGGTGATTTGACGAAGTCTTAATCCTAATTTACCTCAACAATATTACCTTTCTTTCAAGAACTTCAGAGGTCACCTAGAGCATCACAGCCAAGTTTTTGGTTGCCTCAAAGGAGCGTCCTTGAAGCTCAAACCCGCCAAATGCTCGCTCTTCTAATCGAAAAATGAGTTTTAGGATACAAGGTCACTAAAGAGGAATTCAGTCTCTATCAGCAAGGTTGCCACCACAGAAAAGATGATATCGCCTCAAAGCCTTTGGAACATACAAGTGTTTTAGCCATTGGCAAGATATTACAGGAAATCATACTATGGTTTTTTGACCTGTAAGAACCCTTGGTGTATTTGCTACACACAAGATGTTTCCTTTGAGTGAAATCATCAACATGTTTAGGCTTTCAATATACTCAGGACTGTACTAATCTCTCAGCCTGTGTTGATCCATCTAAACTAAGACTAATCCTTTGTGTTTTATACCTATTATAGTGACGTGGCTTTAGGGTATCATGGCCCATATGGATGAACAACAAGTAGATTGACCCATGGCTTAATCTAGCAAACCCATAATAAACTGAAAGAAAAATATAGCATCACTGAACATGAATGCTTAGCTGTATTGCTCGCGTCAAGCATTTCCAACCATATTTATATGAAAACATTTTACTATTGTCACTAAGCACGCTTCCTAAGATGCTTCAACAGATTAAAGATCCTGATGGTCGATTGGCCAGTGGGCCCTCAGTCTTCACATCCATGACTTTTCTATAGTACGTTCAGTGGGCACATCTCATCAAAACGTTGTCAGGCCGTCCAGGACGCTGACCCACGCAGTATTGTTAAATAAGGAAGACTGCTTATATGATTTGATTATACAGATGGAATTATGGGACCTGTAAAAACCTGGAAACAATGAAGATGTTTGCTCAATGGCCTATAACACTCATGTAAGAGATGGTATGATATACAAAAAAGTCAATTGAAAATGGCTGCCATACCTATGACCCTGCTTAGAAACCAAAAATTATCCTTGGAGGACACAGCCATGTAAGACACTGGGCAGTCAAGAAAACCTATGATTGGCTAAGGAAACAATGCTATTAGGGTAAAGTACTTGAAACTATCCATGAGTTTCTAGATGCTTGCTTGATGTTCAGAACCTAAGAATGACCAAAACCTCCCTACTAGCATGAAATTGTCCCCTTTACGCCATTTAGCGTCATTAGTGTTAATGTTGTAGGGCCTTTATCCATGGGCTTCCATGGTCACTGCTACATCATCCTAGCCATTAACCATATCACAAAGTAGGTTGTGGCCATCTCAGTTCCTGCCACCACTACTAGGGCTACAGCCTTGTTTTTGTTTTACTCCATTTTTACCACCGTAGGTGCCCCAGAGTTATGCTCTCAGATAATGGGCTAAACTTCACCTCGCAAATTGTCTATCTAACCACACTATTTAATACTAACCATCCTTTCACTGCATCTTATAATACATCAACATATGGTGCAGTGGAGCAGGCGATTGTCACCATAGTTTCTATTCACCAAAAGGTGGCCGCCATGGATCCCATGCATTGGAGTTACTACCTGTCTTCCACTTTATTAGCTTATTGGATCAACTACCACAAGTGAACAAAATATCCCCATTTCAAGCCCTCTATGGTAGGGAACCCCAACTACCTAGTAGTGTCCAGCCTTTATTGGACTCTGCCTCTCCTAACACTGTGAGCTAACTATGAGAGCACTAGCCAATGAGTTATTAGGCTGCAAGCGCTCACCAAAGGGATCATCTCTACATCCAGTGAAACTACTCAGTCTAATGCTAAACATCCAGCTCTCCCCTTATTCAATATCGGAGACTTTGTGCTATTCTGCCATCATCGCCTAGGTGGGCGCCCATATATAAGATAGACACTTCCTGGTCAGGACCCTACTGCGTACTGTAAAAGGCAGGCTCCAAATACTCCAGTGCTGATATTGACAATGCACAGTTGTCAACCGAGTACATTCTAAGTTCCTGCACCCTTATGTCCCCTCCACCAGGATCTTGAGGGGTCAATGTCAACATTTATACTAAAAAATGTCCCAATTTATCTCTAGAATGGACTATAGATCGTTTGGTCATCCTCCTCTGGGGTTGAGACTTCTGAAATCAAATGGATTGTCATCAAAATGAGCCCTTGCCCTTAAGCAGGCAAAAATAAAAAAAACATTTGAGAATCATCACTATATGAGACTCTGTTACTGCCAAAAGCTTCAATCTAGATGCCTTTGCATAATGAAAGGCCAACAATACCAAAACCATTTAAGAAAAGAGGCTGCAGTTTAAACCTCATACTGGATGAGAAGCAAAGATCCCGAATAAAGAGGACTCAAGCGCCCCATCCACTACAAACATCCAGTCTCCTTATAAATATTAAAAGTTTTAACCACTAAAATTATTTTGTGTTTCCCCTAGCATTTTTATATCTCTTTTTACTCTTTACATATCTAAGATAATTAGTATCATAACCCAAGATAGTGCAATGTACCAGACCCTGAAAAGAAAAAGTGCTAAGCCATCGCCTTTCTCCACCCAATTCACACTGTCAAGTAATTCTGAACAACATTTTCATTTGTTGTTCCTATTACTCCTGATCCAAACATTTTTATATTCAGGTTTTCTTACAAAAAACCAAAGGTCAGTATCTTGAATGGCTTCTTTGTTGGTATGTTTCTAGCGTCAAGAGTCATGAGATCCCATCCTTGTGCTTAGGTATTACCTTTCTCTTCCTGTCTGCATTTTATTAAGGTCTGGGTCTCAGCACCCAAATCAATACTACACCTGGTGTACTTTATTATGAATTTTGAAAAGTCAAAAAATAGCTTTCACCCTGGACCCACGGCTTAATCCTTAGTAAATGAGGGTTTAATACTATATATGGCAAGGAATGTCAGAAAATTACAAGTCTTATACTGTAATAAGAGTGTTAAAATTTAAATAAAGGTAATAACAGCCAAATAGTCTGATAATAGTAATAGGGTTGTGCTGGGTCTGCAGCCAAAAATAGAGTGTTATGCTAAGGCTCCTCCCCAGCCCTTAACAGTTCAGTTCAAACACCAAAGCGTAGACCACCCCTTTTATAAGGGTGGATGGGGTCCCGCAAGGTGCAAATATTTTCCCGCCCATTGATTGGGTTAAGTATTTTAAATCCTTGCCTAAAGGACTTATCTTACCCATTATCAACCCGCCATTGGCCGTTCCATTGAAGCAAGATGATAATTGAGAGCTCTGATAGGTCAAAACCCCATATTTTCTAATTTGGATGCTCATAGCTTATATTTAATTTCTTGGCCCTCTCACTTTAAGCCTCAGATTGTTTAAATACTAAACAGCAGCATATTAATAGGGTTCTTCTTTTACCCCGTGGCTGAAACCAAAAGATACACTATAAAAACGCCTCTTTTATTTAACTGAGAGAGGCTGACCATGGGACAGACATTACCAAAACTTGAAAAGATAATAAAATAAATCCTTAATAAAAAATAAATAAACCACCCAAAATGAGCGGACAACACACAAAACGTGAACACAACCAAACAGGTGGGACAGTGAGAACCACTTATCCCATCATGGTGGAAGGGGAAGGAGGATCAGGGGCTCATCCTTGGCCTCTGCTTCACTCCAAAGCAGGGCATGGGCTATGGCTTAGAGCAGGGGCGTCAGGGCATCATCAAGATTTGGAGATAGATTTCTGATGATTGGGGTGGCAGGAAGACAGCAGTTGAATATAAGAGATCTGACATAACTGGCCAAAGCTGCTTCAACTTTCATGCGTACGTTGGGGAGCTTTACAAATGTGGCGATATTGGTGTGGGTAATCTTGGATTTGGGATTCCGCGCTACCACTGCCATGTGCTGGATGGTGTCATTGGCAGCTTTGTGAGATTCATTCACCATCTTCTTTTGGAGCATATTGGCAGTGGAGGGGATAATTGGAGGAGGGATTCCTCCTGCAAACATCGCCACTGATTTGGCAGCAGCTTTGCAGAGAGGACAACAATCTGGATTAGCTGTTGCTTCAACAGCCAGATGGTGGTCGCTGCGGAACATTCCAGCATTTTGCTGAGGGGAATATTGATGAGGCGGTAGTGTAGCGTCATGGTCAGTAAACACAAACTGATCGAGTTGATAGTGCAGTCTTCAATAATATTCCCTTATTCATCAATTTCAACAAATAAATCCCAAGGATTTTGGTTGAATTTAATTGTGGAATCATCATATTCCTGAGGTTTGGTTGGTTCATTTGAGGACGCATGGGAGCGATCTAAGGTCCAATCCTGTGCTGTATTGGAGGGAGCGTTTGTGGCACTGGGGAGAGGAGGAGGCTGATTGGTGGCTGCAGGCGCAGCTGCAGCAACAGGCTTTGGGGGAGGGGGAGGTAGTTCGTACCCCATACTAAAGCTGGCATGGGGTGGGCAGTGGATTGGAAGCAAGCAGATGAAATTCAGAGCCATCAGAAGCAGCTAGGGTCAGATACTTGCATTACAAGTAATCCAACTCAAAACAGGATGGATAGATAATCTTCCCACCCTCAATGTGAGCCCAGAATGGATGGTCAGGGGCAGAGGGTTGATGGCATGAGGGGGAATCAACAAGGCAATTTGGTTAGATTCAGGGCTGATTGTGGCATATGCCCAAGGCCCAGCGAGGTGTGTGGCCCCATTTGGGACCACAAATTGTAAGATGGGGTTGGAGCCATAGGATGCCATACCTTCCATCAGCTCCTAGTGGAGCACCTCAGGGGGAAGGTGGGTGGGAAAACCAGCGAACTGAACCACCAAAGTGGTATCCATTGGGATCTGGGTCCGAATTGTGGGGATAGGGGTACCCTGGAAGACCAGGGGCACAGTTGCCATAGTGGCGGTGTCAGCTTCACAGTTAAAGCCAAGATCAAAATACCCCTTATAGGAGCAGAAGTCAATAATACTGGCGGGTGTCATCACCGCCTGAGCCATTTCAATGATGGCTTGGTCGTAGTAAGGGAAAAGTTTCCCATAATTGACCCTAAGGCCAAAACGCATGTTGCTCTGGGGGAGCACCAGGGGGCAACGAGGCACCACTTGGTACAAGTTTGGTGAGCGTCGAGATCCTTAGGAGGATCAAATCGTCTCAGGGGTTTGGTATGACTGGGCGATCCAGTATGAGCGCATTTTCCTGCTGGATGGAAAATGGCAGGGGGAGTTTTTCCGCTGCCCCACACTGGAGCAGCCGGCAGAGAATCTGAGGACATTGGACCAAAACTATGGTGGGCGAGCGAAATTTACTTTCTTTTTTCATATAATTTGCTCAGAAAGTTACACTGAGCGGAAAGAGAGGATTATAAAGCACCTCTTTTTATAGCTATAAAGTTCATATTTTTAGGTTAAAAGTATTATATAGACCCCCCATTCTCATAATCAGCAGCTGAGTGTTTTGATACTCCTGCTCTGCTAAATTGTCAAATCCTGTGCAAATAGCACCAGCGGGCATTAGCAAATGACAGGAATTTTACAAGTAGTGCAATACAGGAAGCTGTACACCACAAAACACAAAAAAATGGAAGTTGGTGGGTAAAGTAACCCTCACGACCTTCCCGCTGAACTCAGTAAATGGCTGATTACTCTGGAATATTAATTAGCCAGTGCTTTTTCTCACCATATAAGGCTTATGCAGCACAATTTTAAGGCCCTTATGGGGCCTCCCCTAGTATCCACAAAACCTCTTTAGGGACAAATTTACCTTGATCAAGGTAAGTACTGCCCCCTTCTTTTTTATGTATGAGGCTGCTAAGAAAGGAGCAGCTGACACTTTTAAAATCAAGTTTATATTTCCCTTCTTGAGTCATATGGATCAGGAGATAATTGTTCAACACATGGCCACCCTCAGCACCTGGGAAGAAGTTAAACAAGCACTTATTGAATAATTTGGCTCCCTCACAGAGTTTGAAAAGGCAAAAGTAGGACTTTATGTGCCTTAGCCTGAATAAGGGAGAATTGATAGCCTCTTTTGTTGAGCATTTTTACAGTAAAACTCACCACTTACTGATTACAAAAATGCTACCAATAGATGATGCCATTGCGGCTATCTTGGCTGGATTAGCATTCCTCCTCCTTGGCGATGCATATCTCTTCAGTCAAGCACTTTTTCCAAAATGAACGAGATATCAAGGAGGTCTTGCTAGCCATGGCTGATATCTATGAACTTGACCCTATGCAAGAAGCCCTGTGGCAAGCATTTACTCTGACCACTCTAGCCTCTTCTATGGTTGTGTCTTTCTGAAAATCTGATCCTTTAGATTTGCCACCACAAAATTCTTCTTCATTATGTGAAGATAGCCAGAGGATAATGGCCATGATGGGGCAGTGCTCACTTCCATCTTCAGCTCAAAAAAGCCAGTTGGTGAAGGCAGTCGATCCTTTGCCTTGCCCCTTATTGAGATTCTGATTTGACCGGATGATAAGCCCTAAGAAGTTACAATGAAAGGGTGATATTGGATGAGCCAATAAGTTTAATATGAATGAGATCGCCTTGATTTAAGGCAATAGGGTGATACCAAGCTTCAAACAAATACTTAGTGGATTGCATATAAATCAGGCAATAATACAATGTCGACATATGACAAATAATTAGTAGATCTCCTCAAACTAAGGCAATCATGGATTCAATGATTTAGTAGACTCTGCTGGAACCTATGAACTATTGCAGAAACGAATAGTCTAAGCAAAAAGGGTCAGTATTGACCAAAGTCACTGATATATAAGCAAGACGAGAAGATTGAAAGGGAGAGATTTGTTAGTAGGAAAGAGAGAGCGAAACAGTGAGCATTTACTGCAAATATAAAGTTAAAATAAAGATTGGTCGTTGAGCAAGTGTTCCATATTTATTATTTAAAGTATTTAAGTGTGTTCCAAGGAATGGTGATCTTCATATTGTCCATCCTAATGAACAGTGGGCTTAACCCTGTGCAAAACTCTTCTAGCGAATAGAAAATATATCGCCCAAAATTATAACTATGATGCTCACTACAGGGGGCCCATTGAACAACTACAAAAATTAAAAATATTCTCCAGTTGCTGCCTATGTCATATCAGGCCTGCACTAAAATGGAATTTTCCCAATCTGCTGTGCTTGCAGAAGCCACGGAAATCAAACTTGTTGTGGACAAAGTGCTCAAAAATCAAAGGAGCTCCTTCAGGAGCATGACAACGTTAAAAAATCCAAATTTAAAATGCGGTTACTCAGTTGTGGATACTTGAAATACAGAACAGGCAACTTGCCAATAGCTTGGACAATGCTACAGAGTGGCTACAATACACGGAGCAAAAGTTTAAACCCAACCCAACGAACCCCCTATGTTATGGCAGTCCTGCTCACCAAAGAAACCTACGCTACCCCTAGAGCTGCTGACCAGCCGTGTGCCAATGGCCCTTCTGAGCCAGCTCATCACCGAGATTCCAGCTCTGGGTATCAATCAAACCCCCAGTACACTCCCAAGGCTTGTAGTTATGAGCGGGAAGAGGAGGTTTGCATAGACAAACTACCTCCATTTG
Source organism: Massospora cicadina (assembly GCA_022478985.1). NCBI lineage: Eukaryota > Fungi > Entomophthoromycota > Entomophthoromycetes > Entomophthorales > Entomophthoraceae > Massospora > Massospora cicadina. The sequence continues at coordinate 490,304 of JAKSZP010017071.1, read as the reverse complement.
ACTGCAATAGATACATTTATGGATTCTTCAAAAGATCTGAATCTGCGACGGAAGGAGCCTCATATTGGCGTAAGGCTAAATTACTAATATCCTCACTGGATGTTGGAAGTGGCGACCAAGCTACTTGTTATCTTCCCAACAGCTCCGTTACTTATCAAGATGTGAAAGAGATTGTGCTGCGGTAGTTAGGAGGCAATGTGAAGATGTCACAGTTGAAAGCTGAGTTTTTGACCACAGTTCATTGTAATCAGACTCTCGCTGAGCTTACAGACTGTTTAACAATGGAAGCCCACGTGCTAATAGGGGCAGGTACTTTAGCTGAAGCTGATGTGGTAAATGCGATGACCTCTGCGTTGAAGCCATACCATGAGCTTTACAACGTCATAGTTCCATTTTGAATGATGACGTACCCCAACTCAGAATTGTCCAAATTTTGCGTCGTCTATCTTTTACCTTTACTCCGCCCAATACAGAGTGGAAACCTACAGCAGTCGTCGCCAGACCTTCTTATTTGGGGAGATTTATCGCTTTGTTCAGAGCCCGCCTAGTAACCCCTGGACTTATTATTACTACGCGCCTTGCCCTTAGCCAAGTTACCACAAGCAGTTTAACTATCAGGTTGGGCCTGTTTAAGCCGATCACTCACAGTCCAACTATCAGATTGGTCCATCTTATTACAATCAAGGATGTGGGCCCTACAGGGAAAATTGTATTGAATGCAATTGCCCGGGGCTTTTCTCGGAGTTGCCCCAATTGTCAGGTCCATTACATACAGCAGGACCAGTAGTACCAGGTAAAAGTAAGAGTGGAGTAGAGACGGGACTCTCTGCCTCCTTTATCCCAATCCCCAACGTCTCACCTGAATCTATCAACATATTCAGCGGAAGTCCCTCAGTATGATGATGCATTCCTATATTGGCAGCTAGTTGGAGAAGTGAATGTATTGGCATGAGCGCAAGCCAATGCTGCGGCTGAAGAAGGGTCTCTGTGCAACCAAAACCGTACACTTTTCATATGTTTGACCAAGTTTCTCCTGGCAAGCTGGACCCATCCGCAGATGCACCTTCCTTGCAAGGAGTAAACGTCGCCCTTCCAGCAGACACTATTATCAAAGAATACCCCAAAGTCAGTGAAGGGATTGTGAGTTTCCTAGGAAACAGAGATTCTTTAAATGTTTATACATTAAACAATCAAAATTCTTCTTATTCAGAATGTACGTACTGTGAAATTGTATCCAAAACTTGAATCTGTGCAATAATAGATATGGGTGCCCCGGTCAAAATAGCTTCCACTAAGTTGGTGGCAAAGTTGAAATTAAACCTGATGTAGATCATCGCATGGTGTATGGGACTGCTGGAGCTGAAAGCACGGTTTCAGATGGAGCGTACAGTGCACTCCCCTTGTGGTTTGAGTCAATTGTTGTTGTAGCTCCAGCAATAGTGTTCCAAAACAGCCATTATGATTTGTTAATTGGAACCGCTTTTATGCGCCACTTTAAAGCTGTCAATGACATGAAGGAAGAGACGTTCAAAATTCTGAGGCAGAAGATCCCAATTCATCTAACCTCTAGCGGAGTGCCAAAGGATCTGGTGCATATAGGACATATCAACATAGATGATAGTACTGGAATGATACCAGTGCGCTACCATCAACTAATGAGCAGAACCTGGCCCTTCCCCAACAGACATATGAATATCAAGGGCTGCCTCTCAGAGCTGCCGGGCCTATATCCACCCCCTCTGATCACCAAGTAATAGTGAACACTGAATTGGAGGTAGAAGTGCCAGACGGACTCTATGGGGCTGTCATTGGCCCTTATTAGCAATCAATTCTTGAGCCCCACATGGCTCCAGGCATTATACTACCAGGACATGTGGAGATCAAGCTTCTACTAGCTAATCTACAAATGGAACCATTGCAAATCCGCCAGCACCAAATAGTGGCGTATTTACACTTGATTTGTTGAGGAGGCCCTTCAGGTTCACGAGTTTTGGTCATTGGATGAATTTGATTTACTGGTTAATTATCATACCAGCGTACTGACGGTGGTACCGTGTAAAAACTTATTCAGGGTATTGGAAGAACAGAAGGATCAGGCGATATCTTTATTTGAAAAATATGAGGAGATTTTCGCTGTCAATGAACAGGACTTAGGGTGCGCTTGGGGGTGGTCCATTAAGTGGACACTTGGGATCATCCCCCCATCAGGTCTCAGCCAATCCATCAGTCAAGGCATCTGAGGATTTAGTAACAGAGGAGATCAAAAAACTATTGGATCAAGAGATGCTTGAACCATCTAGAGTCCGTGGGCTTCACCAATTCTTATTGTAAAAAGAAGGATGGCACCAACTGGGTTTTAATTGACTATTGGAAGCTCAACAGTATCAACAAGAAGGAATCATATCCCTTTCCATGGATCAACAATGCTTTGGACGGTTAGGGGGAGCTTGTTACTTCTTGGCAATGGATTTGATATTATGATACTGGCAGATCGAGTTGCCTATGGTGGAACAGGAGAAATGCGCCATTATCACGTCCAAGAGGCTTTTTCAACTGGCCCAGATTCCTCAAAGGTTTTTTAACGCCCCGTCTACATTTCAACGGGCCATGGGCCCCATTCTCAGTGACCTGAAGCTGTTGTGAGTTCTTGTATACCTCGATGTTATCAATGTCTTCTCTTGAACCTTCTCTAAGCATCTTACTCATTTAGAGGAGTTCCTCCGCCAGCTTGCTGATGCCAACATTAAGATTAAGCCCCACAAATGCCAAATCTTTAAGGACCAACTGAGTACCTTGGGCTTGTGTTAGAAGCGAATGGGCTTAAACCTCAGTCTGCCAAGGTGGAGACTATCCAAAAAAATTACTTAGCTGAGAATTAAGCATGACATATAAGTATTTTTGGGGATGGTGGGTTACTACCGGTGCTTCAATTATAACTTCATCTGTATTGGGGCCCTCTATTTTGAGTTGTTAAAAAAGGATGCTGTGTTCAAATAGACGTCATGCCATCAACACTCATTTGATATGCTTTGGATGGCATTCACAATGCTCCAGTGCTACAATACCCAAATTATAATAAAGATTTATAGTTCAGATGGATGCATCCCTTTCCGCCGTTAAGGCAATTCTATCTTAAAAAGATGATGAGAGTGGAATTTAGTTGCGTGCTGCAGCCGTAGCTTGAAATGTCATAAACGAAATTACACTGTGACTGAGTGGAAGTGCTTAGTTGTGATCTACGCATACAAGCAATTCAGGGTATATATGCATGGGGTAAGGTTTAAAGTCATAATGGACCACGCTTCATTACGCTGGCTGCAGAATCTCATATAGCCTGAAGGGCGTCTAGTCCAATGGGCTCTCAAACTGCAGGTTTATGACTTCGAAATCCTTCATTGTCCTAGAGCCAAACTGTCAGACAATTGCTTTTTCAGCTGAAAAGAATGTGTTAGGTCAAATTCAGCCTAAAAAGGGAAAATTTCGGCCATTTGCGATTCTCTGATGCTACTAAGAGCGATTTTAATAACAATGATATTGATAATGTTGAGAATATCGGCCAAAAGATCTTGGATGATTTAGGGTGGAACCCCGTTAATTGGGGTAACACCATTTTAAGAACTGCATGGGCACTAAATATAAAATCAAATGGTCAGATTACTCTGACCACATGACGGACTTTGGGGCAACCAGCGGAAGGTACTCCCCCAACCATCTTCAAGTCTTTCACAACACCTACATGGGGACCTCCCCTTTTATAGGCATGATGGAGGTCCCCCAAGGTGAAAGTATTTTCTCTAGTGGTGATTGGTTAAAGCACATCAAAACCTTACTGCATGGGTACATTCTGCCCAAAACCCCAATTATCACCTTCCCAAAAAGTAACTCATATTTCCCACGATCTGATAGGAGAGTTTATCATATTTTATAATTCAGAATGCATCAAAGCTATTCTGATTCTATCTAGAATTACCCCCAACCCTCAAAAGCAGTTTAAATACAGATCAGGCAGATATTGAGGGGATCGTTTTTTTGTTACTACCCCATGCTCCTAATAAAAACCTTAAAAACCAAGTTTTTATTAGAATCTAATTTATAATTTTCATAAAAGCTTTTGTGGGATCCAGCGGCATAAGCACCAGAGAGAACAAGAGAGCTGGTTTCATACAAATTGGTGCTCACTACAGGGGTCCCCTGTACATTACAAAAATCATCAAAAATGGAGGCCACAACCATGAGTAACCCTCCCACATTTTCTCTTCATATGGAATCACGTTTAGTTGCTCTGTAAAAGCAACTAACAAGCTCTCTATTCTGACTCAATGAACTTGAGCAGCGCCCTCTAATACCATGTTTTAAAGACAAGTATATTCCTGGCGAAGGGAGTATTGCTACATTTTTGTATGTTTATGAAGCTGCCATGGATGGTACAACTGACAAGCAAAAAGTTCAACACATCCTTCCTTGTTTAAGCCGCTTAGCACAAGAGATGATAGTACCCCACCTGATACCTGGGTACACCTGGTCAGAGGTGAAGGAGGCTCTTTTGGCTGAATTTGTATCAAAGTAGAGTCTACATCGGGAAAAACAGGATTTTTTGCGTCTTAGCATGTATGAGGGTGTATCGCTTATTGCCTTTGCTGAAAGATTTTACCTCTCTGTGCAAAGGTTGTCCAGCTCCAACATGCTTACCCTTGATGGTGCTATCGCTGCCCTGTTATCTGGGTTAACTTCTCAGCCCTCTCTATAGCTAGACATATCATAACAGTGAAACGTTACTTTAGGACCATCCGCGATATCAAAGAGGCTTTGTTAGATGTGGCTGAACTTCATGTATGTGCCACAACAAATGAAGCTGAGGTGAAAACTTTGGCTCTCACCATTGAAGAGCTACCGCCTGTTGAATATTTGAGGGTGAGCTCACCTGGGTCTATCCTCCCTGCTAAACCTGCTCCTTCAGTGAAACTCAAAAAAAATTTATCACCCCTTCTTATGAAACAAAGCCCTGTATGGTAGTAACACCCATACGCCCGCACCAGCTCACTGAAGCTTCTGTGCCTACCCCTCCAGATAAGCTGGTAAATACGCGCCCTAAGGCTATTCAATCTCATGTGAGCATCTCTCCTACCTCCATTACGGCCTTTCCAGTTGTGGAGAATACCCTTGGGGACAAATCTAAGGGAGGTTACAATGACGTTGGTTACTACATATTAGGAGCCCCTGCGGAAGTATATGTGCCTGATCACTTGAACGCTGGAGGAGTTGACGAAGCCATCATACCTGAGGAAACGTACCTCAGCCAAATACTAGGGTGTCCAAAAGTTATTGACACTGCCAGCGATGGTGACCAATTATTAGCTGGCTTGATACGCCCACTTCAGAGGGTTCATCCCATAAAAGCCATCATGGATAAATACCCTGAGACCGCTATAAAGCTAACCTCCACCTTCTGCTTCAAGGAGGTCATAGCTTTGTCACCTAAATTTGGAGGAACAATCACTAAGTTTGAAGTGGTCATTCAAAAGGTCCTAATATTAGCCATCCTGGACACTGGCTCCCCAGTCAACGTGATCTCCACTAAGCTCATTAAAAAGATAAAGTTAGCTCATGACTTGGAGTACACACAAGAATTTGGGATCGCTGGCCCTAATAATACCCGTGCTATTGGAGCATACTCTTCCCTTCCCATTCGAATTGGGAAGCTTATTCTATCAGCCCCTGCTGTGGCTTTGGACAACAACGCATATGATATGCTCATTAGAACTCAATTTATTATTGAGTATGAAGAAATAATTAACCTAAAGCAAGGGGTCCTCTTGTTGCTCAACTACGAAGTCCCATTAGTCTTATACAATAAAGAAACCAGCAAGCACAAATACTCTTGCCTGGTCAAATACCCTTTTTCAGCATTAAACTTGCCTTATTCCACTTCCGTGGGCAACACAAAGAAATTACCCGATTCAGTAGATGCTGGGGATGCTGGGGATGCTCCCTTTCTACGCTGCAATTGGGTCCTGATTAAGAATGGTGAACAATGAGTGGTTTCACAAAGATCACACCTCAAATCCCACACCATTGCTTGTTGCGCCTCATAAGTATTGAGGGCGTTAGTCCCTTAGAGACTCATGTCTTTCCTAGGATACTATACCCAGCCTACCAGAGGCCAATTACCATTCTACTAGGGAACCTCACCAGAAAGGACATGATCATATTGAAACACCAGGAGATTGGAAGAGGTTTCCTACTCCCAGTAGAGGACATTGAACATATCCACTCCATTGGCTCTATGGCGAATTTGGGCTTACCCATGGACAACATGGTGTGCACCTTGCCCAATGTTCATATTTCGGATAAGCTGACCCTAGAGGGGTTGGAAAAAGTTCATACCTTGTTAGACGAATACAGTGACATATTCTCAAAATTAGATACTGACTATAGCCACATGAAGGTCTGGTGCCACTCCATTGATGTGGGTGATGGCCGGCCTATAAGGTCCAAAACTTATCGTATATCAAAGGTGGAGGAACAACAGATGAGGACGGAGCTCTAGCAGTTATTAGACGTGGGGTTACTTGTTCCTTCACAAAGCCCTTGGTCCTCACCTCCCTTACTAATTAAAAAAAGGAAAAACGGAGGTCATCAGATAGTCATGGATTACTGTATGTTAAATAGCCTCACTAAGAAGGATAACTATCCTATCCCTCGAATTGATGACGCCCTGGCTCAACTCTCTGGCTCTAACTTCTTCTCCGCCATGTACTTGGCCAGTGGTTATTGGCAAACGGACCTTTCTCATCAAGATCAGGATAAATGCGCTCTTATTTGTAGTGAAGGTCTTCCAAACCACATGCTTACCCCAAGGGTTGTGCATCGCACCTGCCTCTTTCCAGCATGCGATGGATCACATCTTGAAGGACCTCAAGTTAACTTGTGTCATCGTCTACATTGATGACATCATGGTGTTCTCAAAAACCTTCAACGAACATCCTGATCACTTGAAGGAGGTGCTTCAATGGTTACATAAGTCTAATAACAAAGTTGAAGCCTCGGAGTGTACCTTCTTACAAAGGAAATTAAATGTTCTTGGCCACTCCATTTCCCAAGAAGGAATTCAACCCATGCAGGATAAGGTCGAAGCCAACTCAAAAATGTCGCCCTATAAAAATCTACGGTATATTCAGATATATCTAGGGCTGATGGGGTATTATCATCAGTTCATCCCTAAGTTCGCCCAACTCAGTGAGCCCCTTGTCTGGCTATTAACCAATAATACCCTTTTTATTGGGGTGCTGAACAAAAGACCGCTTTGAGATGATAAGTAGTTTCTACAACAGCGTCCTATCTTATGGCACTCAGATTATAATAAACCGCTTATCTTGTTTACTGATGACTCAGACTACGTTTTAGGCCCATCTTAGCCCAATTGGATGAAAATGGTGTTGATCATCCGGTATCTTACTTCAGTGAAATGCTTATAAAAGCGGAACGCAACTACAGCGTAACAGAAAAGGGGTGACTTGCCATTTTGTTAGCTGTGAAACACAACCGCCCATTCCTATATGGGACCACCCTCACTGTGGTTACTGACCACGCTTCATTGAAATGTTTACAGAATATGAAGGATCCTACTGGCAGGTTAGCTCGCTGGGCTCTAAAGCTCCAGCCTTATGACATGAAGATTGAACACTGTGCTGGGATCCGTCACATGAATGTTGTTGGGTTGACTCGGCTGCCAGTCCTTCATTTGGATAATAGTGAGGCGGAGAGGTTAAATGACCTCTTAATGACCCCAATGAATGGAAGGATGAGGATGAGCCTGTTCAGAAGATGTTAGACCGGCACTCCTGTATCACCAAAATTGAAGATGCGAAGTTGTGTAATCAGGTGGGGCAAAATGGCTACCTTATCTTTGACCTTTGGAATGCGTACCTGCTATCTTAGAAGCACATTCCATCCTAAATCATGGAGGGAAAAAGAAAACCTATGAGTGGATTAAGGAACGGTTTTATTGGGATGGTATGATGGAATCATTGTTGACGTCTTGGAAGCCTGCCCTAAGTGCAAGAAGCAATCCAGTTTTAGGACTAGATAACAGTATCAACCAATTACCCCCCAACAACCGTTCCACACCATCAGTTTGGATGTAGTAGGTCCCATTCCTCAATCTACTAGTGGAAACAGATTTATCTTTGTAGCTATTGACACTTCACTAATTGGGTTGAAGCAGTGGCTTTTCCTGCTCAAACGGCTGAGGCCACCGCCACCTTTTTACAAAAACACATCTTCACACATCACGGCAGCACCTAAGTACTACTATGCAATAATGGTAAGAACCTAACCTCCTGAGTAGTAATCCTGGCCACATCTATGGGAGAACAACAACTTTTCCAGCTCCATATAACTCTTCCACCAATGGAACCATGGAAAGAGCAAATGGAACCTTGGTTTCCATTCTTTGAAAAGGCCTCCTCTGATCCTCTTCACGGATCAATATATGCCAAGTGCTCTTATGGCATACTGGATTAGCTATCACCAGATTTTAAAAATGTCTCCATTCCGTGTCTTGTATGGGCGGGAACCAGGCATACCTGCCCTCTTATCTAAGGATGTATTCTCTTCTAGAGTTGAGGAACCAGAGAAAGTCATGAGAAGATTGGCTCAGCAAATAATTCAACTCCAATATGAAGCTATAACCAATTCAGCCAAAACAGTGAAAAAAGAAGGGCAGGCTTCTAATGAGTTTTGAATCCCCCTACCTACATTTCAAGTGTCTGACATGGTGTTGTACTACCATAACTTCATCACTCCAAGAAGTGATAATCTTGGATCAATTTGTGAGGGTCCCTTCACCATCACTTACAAGATAGGTAACAGGTACTCTATCAAATCTCTAGCAATAGGTATCACCATCAATCGCTTACATGGCCGTTTTCTGCGCCCATATTCTCCCCCCAAATTTCTTGAGGGGGTGATGTCAGACATTTGCCTTCGCAGCTAAAAAATAAGAATGTGTTAGGTCAGATTCAGCTGAAAAGGGCAAATGTTGGCCATTTGCGATTTTACGATGCTACTAAGAGTGATTTTAACAACAATGATATTTATATTGTTGAGGATATCGGCAAAAGACCATGGTCAATTCATGGTGGAGCCCCATTACAAGTAACACCATTTTAAATCCCGCATGGGCACTAAATATAAAATTTAATGGTTGGATTACTTTAGCCCCATGACAGACTTTGGGGCAACCAGCGGAAGGTACTCCCCCAACCATCACCAAGTCTTTCACAACACCTACGTGGGGACCTCCCCCTTTTAAAGGCATGGTGGAGGTCCCCCAAGGTGAAAGTATTTTCTCTAGTGGTGATTGGTTAAAGTACAACAAAACCTTACTGCATGGGTACATTCTGCCCAAAACCCCAATTATCATTTTCCCAAAAAGTAACTCACATTTCCCACGATCTGATAAAAGACTATCATATTTCCTAATTCAGAATGCATCAAAGCTATTCTGAAACTATCTATAATTACCCTCAACCCTCAAAAGAAGTTTAAATACAGATCAGGCAGATATTAAGGGGATCGTTTTTTTGTTACTACCCCGTGCTCCTAATAAAAACCTTAAAAACCAAGTTTTTATTAGAATCTAATTTATAATTTTCATCAAAGCTTTTATGGGATCCATCAGCGTAAGCACCAGCGAGCACAAGAGAGCTGGATTCCTCCACAAACACCAAAATGCTGATTGCTTATTGCAAATACCAACAATTGCAGTTACAGCAGATCTGAGTGACATGATGTATGATAAAATGCTTAGCGGAAAATACAACGATGAACCACCTCAAGTCATCAAGGTATTTGACGGAATAAGGACCAATACATTCCAGAATAACGGCAAAGTGTACAAGTGGATAGTGATTACTACCGTGAATATCCCAAGACCTTCCACCCGATAAATATTATTATGAGCATACACCAAACAGTTGGACATGGTGGAATATGTATAGCCCTGGAATTGTTGCAATCTCAGTACTAAAGGGAAAGCAAGCACTTTTCTTAAATAATTTTCCTGCTGCCACTAGTGCCTAGTGGAGAAGCCATTCTGCCAAAAGACTTTGTACCAGTTAGTGAAAGTCACTTTGCTTGGAATACAGTTTCTATTGATGTTGTGGGATCCCTGCTGACTGGAGCAAAACAGTCCAAGTATTTGGGTGGCGATTGAACACTTGTCCAGATGGGTTGAGGCATGGCCAATACTAAATATGGGGTGGATACAGTGGCTAAGTTTTTGATGGAATGTATAATTCAGCGACATGGCTGTACTCAGTTCATCCTTACTGACAATGAAACCAAATTCACCTCTCACATTTCACCCAAGATCAACTAGCTGATGGCAGTCCACAGGGTTCCTAAAAACCCCATATCATCCAGATTCCAATGGTATGGTTAAACAGGTCAATGGGACACCGATGAATATACTCCAGAAGCTGTTAACGGATAGACCCTCTAATTGGAGTACCCTCCTATCCACCGCAGCCTTTGCCTACAACATCAGCTATCACTTAGCAATGGGGAAGAGTCCTTTTCAGTTACTATATGGTCAGCACCCAGCTCTACCTGCATTACTGTATGCCTGTGTGGAAGATACCAGCAGAATGGATCCTCAAAGCTACTTGACCAACATAACGAATATGCTAATCAAGCTGCAAACCAAGGCATATTCGTTCTGCTTAGCCAAGAAGATAAAGAATCAGGCTGCCTTCATTTACGGTGTAGTGGGCTAGCTCAGTTCAAAGATGGGGGCATGGTTCTATTCTATGACCAACACGGGTTTGGTCAGAAGCACAAATTGGCCAGCATCTGGATTAGTCCGTTTAAAATATCTGAGAAAACAGGTGTTGATGCTTATACTATCAAGGACCCTGAAAGCAGTCATATCATTAACCAAAGCATGCAAAGTTTCTTCAAGCGTATAAACAATAGGAAACTTACTGTCCAGTTAATGGGGAGAAATGTTGAGATTCTGATATGACTGGACAATAAACCCTGAGTAGTTATGGCAAAATGGGTGATATTGGCTGAGCCAAGTAGTTTAATAATATAGATGTAATCACCTTGATATAAGGCAATAAGGTGATACTGAGCTTCAAATTAATATTTAATTGATCGCCTTCAAATCAGGTGATAAGGTGATGTTGGCATATGATGAATTATTAGTAGATCGCCTCAAACTAAGGCGATCATGAATTTAATGAATAAGTATACTCTTATGGAACCAATGAGAATGTGGCAGAAACAAATAGTCTAAGCAAAAGGGTCAGTACCAACCAGAGTCGCCGATATATAATTGAGATGAGAAGATTGAAAGTGAGAGATTTGTTAGTAGGAAAGAGAGAGCAAATCAGCGAGCATCCACTGCAAATCTAAAGTTAAAATAAAAAGTGTCATTAGGGCAATTGCTCCATAATTATTATCTTATTTATCTAAACAAGGAAAGCTGACCAGGGGATGGACATTACCAATATCAAAAGAAAGTATTAAAAAAAACTATCAACATAAAAGATGAGCAGGGTCAACTCCATCATAGAAAGTTTTTCCACCTCCTGATCAGGACTCAGATTTTTCTGGATATGCCGTGAAAGGTTTTCATGTTATTAGACCTACTAACCACCAATAGCTTTCTTCAGCTGGCACCTGATTGATGTGAGAAGGGTGGGAATCGAACCTGCAACCTTCAGATTGGTAGCTTATCGCCCTACTGACTCATCTTCCACCTCCTTATTATTTTATTTATTTAAGTGTGTTCTGAGGACTGGTGATCTCCATATTGTCCATCCTACTGCTCAGTGGGCTCACCCTTTGCAAAACCCTTCCACCATATATCTAATATATTAACAAAAATTATAACACCCCTTTTTACCCAGAGTGGCTTCCCACGTGGTTCCATCATATCATCCTTCCAAGATGCTACCTCTATCTCCCTCACCCACTCCTCTGGCATTCTCTAGTACAAAACTGGTAGCCATGGGGCAGCCCAAACCCCCTACATCAAAGGCTATATATAGAGCTGCAACATCTAAAAATCTCTTCAAGAAAGCTAATAAGGTAAATGAGTGTCCCCAGGGTCTCTCCTGCAACAAAGTCAGCCCTGAACTTACCTAACAACCAATGTCCTCCCTGATGTGCATTAATAACCCCTCTGATGACGAGTCTATATGGGGTTGTGAAGATATCAGTTATTATGTTTTAGGAGCCTCAGGTGAAATGGAGATACCTGACAGGTTGAACCTGGGGAGAGTGGATATGACTTTTGATCCCCCACTAAACTTATCTCCGTCATGTTGAAGGGTTTTGAGGTTTTTGACACAGCCAGTGACGCTAACCAGCTCATTGCCAACACTTATCCAATCCACCCAGTATGTTCATACCCTTCAAACTATCCAAAAATACCCTGAAACTATAAAAGACTTGCCTCTACTCTCCATTTAAAGGAGGTCCTCGCTCTTTCCTCCAACTTGGGTGAAACTCTAACTAAAGTGGAGGTCATTGTCTATGGAGTGCGGGTTAGGGCTATCCTCAACATGGGATTCCCAGTGAACGTTGTGTCAACAAAAATCATTAAAAATTAAGCTGGCCACTGACCTAGACTACTGTTGGATTTCAGGGTATTTTATGATGCTTGCTGGTGCTTTGCACCCTGAAATTCAACTTTGTTTTGCAGGAGATGCTACTCTCTCTACTTATGGGATAATTATTTGTTTAGGTCTGATTTGACCACTTAAATATAAGATAAATGAAATGTTATTAATATCTAAAAGATTGGTTTTTTATAAGATTTTATTAGTGGTGGCGAGAGTGTTAAGAAGAGACCCTTTAAAAATATTAATGCTTAGTACTTAAGCTTGTCAGAGCTTGAAGTGAGTCAGACGGGGAATTCAGTATAAGCTAGAGCGCATCCAAATTTGGAAAAATGGGTTTTTGACCTATCAGAGCTATTGAGAATTGCCTTGATTGAACAGAATGACCGATGGAGGGTCAGTAGCAGGTAGGAAAATTCAGTGAGGCAAGGAGAAGTATTTCACCCAATCATTTGGCGGAAAAATATTTGACTTTGGTGAAACCCCCTCCAAGGCTATAAAAGGGGGTGGTCGAGGAGTAGTTGTTGGGACTAGGCTAGAGAGGGTATGGAGAGGAACCTCAGACCAACTCCCCCAAATTTTGCTGATGGTTTAGCGTAAACCTGCTGTTAGCTATAGTTCAATTTAGCTGAAGATTGGGGGCAATCATAAAACCCCAATTTGTGGGGTTCCGCCAAGAATTGACCGTTGTTTTTGGCCAATGTTATTTATTTTTAAACCTGAATCACTCTTAATACAATATCAGACTTATCATTGTCTGACATCACCCCCTTCAAGAGTGTTAGGGATAGAGTAAGGCTTCAGAACCAGCCATGCACCCAGTTGACAGTGACTCCTATAGCAAAGGATTTGATGGAGTACTCCTCCCATTTCTTTTTAGTGACTACAAAGGTTTTTCCCAAATTGACCCGAGCTTCTCCCTTCTAGGATTGATATAATTATGATAATAAAGCACCAAGTAGGATACTTGGAAGGAAGGTAGAGGGGGCCTGAGCTCATTAGCAGCTTGACCCTCTTTGGTGACAGTTTTGGCCAAAAGAGACATAGCCTCTGATTGTAATTGAATGATGTGCTTGACCAACTTCTTTATGGCTTGCTCATGGTCAGTCCAACAGAGAAAATATATTTGGCTTTTAATGCCGGCACTCCAGGTTACTGTCCATATAATATATGGAAAGGAGACATTTTGAGGATTCTATGGTAACTGATCCGGTAGGCCATGAGGGCAGTTGGTAAGTACAGATCTCAGTGAAGGGGGGTCTGAAGTGGCCATTTTTCATAATACATAATTCAGGGTCCCACTTGCTCTCTCCACAATACTATTACTTGAGGGAAATTAGGGGATGAAAAGAGCTGTTGCGTGCCCAAGGAGGTAGCGAGGATCTTCACCACTCTGGAGGTGAAGTTTATCCCATTATCTCAGAGAAGAACCTGGGGGCAACTATGCCGCGTGAAGATATTTATTTGTAAAAAGGTAGCAGTGGCTTGGCAGTCTGAGTGGCGAGAGAAACAACTTCAACCTATTTGGTAAATCGATCAATTCCAAACAAGATATTTTGGTTTCTCCCAGTAGTTTGGGGTAGATGCCCAACCACGTCTAAACTTATGGTTTGGAAGGTTGTTGAGGTGTAGTGGGTTGGTTTTGATACCAGGTCTTGAAACTGGATTGCTGATTGCAGGTTAGACAAGCGTCCAGGTCCTCAATTATGTTCTCCATGATGCCCTCCCAATAATAGCGCTCTCTAACCCACTCATATGCCTTCTGTATCCCACTATGCCCTAAAATAGAATGGGACTCCAAAATGACAGATATTCGCTCTGATGGCCAGAGATAGGGTAACCAGGTTACCCCTTCTTTCTTGTATAGCTTCCAACTTTCCGCCCTGTTATTGCGGGAGTGCCGAGCAAGCATTTTATACAGTTCATCCTCATCACCCCATGCATCAGGAGTCATCAGGAGGTCATGTAACCTCTCAGCTTCACTATTATATAAATGAAGGGCAGGCAGCCGCGTCAACCCATCAACGTTCATATGGCTAGTTCCCGCCCAGATGCTTGATTTCCAAGTTGCAATTATGGAGCTTCAAAGCCCAGCGAGCCAATCATCCCATTGGGTCCTTCATATTCTGCAACCACTTTAAGGATGCGTGGTCAGTAATCACTTTGAAGGAAGTCCGATATAAGAAGGGGCAGCAGTACTTCACAACGAGCAGGAAAGAAAGGCACTCCTTCTCAGTGACGCTGTAGTTGTGTTCAGCTTTGGAGAGCATCTTGCTGTAGTAGGAAACAGAATGATCGACCTCAAGCTCATCCAGCTGAGCCAAGATAGCTCCAACGGCTAATCAGAAACATCCATGAACACATAAAGGGCTTGCCATAGTCAGGATGGTGGAGGATCTGCCTTTTTTGCAATAAGGTCTAAAAGGTCTAGAACGTGTCTTTTTGTTCCGCATCCCAATGAAAGGGAGTGTTCTTAGCCAAGAGGCGGACGAGGGGCTCATTAAGCTGGGTGAACTTGGGGATGAACTGATGATAATACCTCATCAGGTCCAAGAATACCTGGATGTCACGGAGGGTTTTGGGCGCTGGCATGTTGGATATAGCTGCGACCTTATCTTTTAAGATAGAATCCCATCTTAAGAGATGGCGTGTCTAAGGAAATCCAGTATTTTCTGGAAGAACGTACATTTTGATGGCTTCAATAAAACTTTAGAAGCCCGCATGTGTTGGAACACTTTTTTATGTGGGTAAGATGCTCATCAAAGGTTTTGGAAAACACCGTTTTTCATCAAAATAGACGATGACAAAGCTTAATTTAAAGTCCTGCAAGATATGATCCATTTCTCACTGGAAAGGAGCGGGCACGTTGTACAACCCTTGTGGTAGTTGGGTAGGTTATAAGAGACTCTCACTGCAAATAAGAGCGCATTGGTCCTGATCTTGGGGAGAAAGGTCCATTTGCTTTAGCCGCTAGCCAAGTCAATGGCGGAAAGGAAGTAAGAGCTGAGAATTGGGCTAAGACGTCATCAATGCGGGGGATAGGATAGTTATCCTTTTTTGTGAGGTTGTTCAATTTGTAGTAGTCTATAGCTACCCAATGACCTCAGTTTTTCTTCTTTATCAGGAGAAGAGGGGAAGACCATGGGCTTTGAGAAAACACCAGCAGCCCTTCATCCAGCAACTGTTTCAGCTCTGTCCTCATTTGGAGTCTACAACTTAAGTTTTCCAATTAGGCTTTGATTAAATATTCTGAGCACCACCAACGTCAATGATATGAGTCCAACCCTTCATATGTCCATAGTCAGTATTAGAATGTGAGAAGATGTCACTATAGGACTCCAGGAGAGAGTGAACTTTTTTGAGCTCTTTGGGGGTTAGATCCTCAGAAACCTGAACGTGGGTCAAAGCGCCTACCAATTGATCCGTAGATAGAACCAGATCTAACATAGACCCAATATAATGGACCTGTTGGATGTCCTCAATTGGAATCAGTAGTTCTTTTCTAACCTCCTAATGCTTCTTTATGACCATATCCTTATTAATAAGGTTCCTTATCAGAAGATTAATGTGTCGAGGGTAGGCTGGGTCTAGGATACCCAGCAACACCTGAGGTTCCAAAAGACTTATTCCATCAAACTGGTAAGTGAAGTAGGTAGTTGTGGGGGATTTAAAAGTAATCTTGGTGTCTATCACCTTTATGTTCACCTCCTTTGACTACTACCTCCTCTGACGCATGAAATGGAAGGCCCTCTGTTGCATCCAAGGAGTCAGGCAGCTTTTTTGTGTTTCTGCCCGATGTGGTATATGTGATTGTGAGGTCGGAGGAAGGATACTCAACGAGGCATGTGTAATTGTTCTTCTTAAGCTCATCATTTGTAAAGACTAGGGGAACTTCATAATCTATAAGGAAGAGAAATCCCTGTTTCATATTAATTATTCCGTCATACTCAATAATGAATTGAGTGCCAATGAGCAGGTTGTATGAATTATTGTTTAATGCTACAGTGGGGGCAGCCAGTAGGAGCTTCCCAATATGTATGGGTAGAGAAGAGTTGACTAAAATAGCTAGCATTTTGTTAGGTCCCTTAGTTCCAAACTCTTGCAAATAGTCCAGGTCAGTCGCCAACTTGATTTTATTGGTTAGCTTTGAAGAGTCCACGCATATGGGAGCACCCATATCTAGGATGGCTAGAACTCACACCTTATTGATAACAACTTCTACCTAGTTATCATGCCGCCAAATGTAAGGAAGAGGGCGAGAACCTACTTTAAACGGAGAGAGGAGGCAAGATGTTGAGCCATCGCAGGGTATCTATCCTTAAAAGATTGGATGGTATGAACTTGTTGGGTTGATCGGATCACTGTACCAGAGGCTGATCAGCATCACTGGTGGTCTTGATCACCTCTGAACGTCTCAACTGTTGGAAATAGGTTCGTCATGGTATCATAGGCATATCTATTTTCAGCCCTTAATCTATCCGGTATCTGCACTTCCATTGGGTCTCCCAGGACATAATAGTCCGCGTCTCCACCACTCTCTTCAGACTCGCCATCAGAGGTATTGTCAATGCACCTCAACGAGTTGCTTAAAGGGGGATGAGAAACCGGCTTTTTCTCTTGACAGGGGAGGGCCTTTTTGCACTCATCTACCCTTTTAGCTTTTGGAGGGAGCATCGTAGCTTTACTGACTTTTGGGGCCACTTGAGGAGAAAATTCTTTTGACGCAGGGTCAAAGGTGAGGCCGTGGTTGTTATAGAGGACAGCTCTGGGTGAAGTGAGGGTGGAGCCATAGTGATGGACCCCTTAGGAGAAAGTGTGAGGTGTGATGAGAACTCAACTGGTAACGTAGGGCTGACTTGGGGTGCAGCTGAGGAGAGAGAGCCCGACCTTATCACCCCCTGGTTCCATCTGGCCAACCTCTAATGGAGATGGGCAGTCTAATCTAGGACTCCTAATGGGGACTGGCTTTGGAAGGGTAGTCAGCATTGGAGGGGTCAGTATGACTTCCTGGTTAGGCGTAGTGTCATGGAGATCAGCAACCTCTAATTATACCTCTTTTATATCCCAAACATTCCATAGGGAACGCTTCACTGAGACAATAGATGGGGCTAAGGAAGGGTAAGAGGCTAATTCAGCCAGAATGAAAGCAATTACATCATCCAAAGGTAGCATATTAGCAAGCAGGAGAGGATGAGCCGCACTGTAAAACCAGTCAATGAAGGTGGCAACTAATTCCCTTAAAGTAGACTTATACACATAAATGCCTGTTTTTTCCTATGCAAGCTCTTGTGGATCATTGTTTTCAATGAGCGCGTTTTTTACCTCTGGCCAAGTTTTAAGAGTGCCATATAAGGTACCATCACCTCTTGGGCGGAGCGTCTGAGGCAGGGGAGGATATGCTTTAGTTTTTTAAAATTGGTAGTCCCATCCATAATCGCCCTATAGAAAAAGAGGAACAAAGCGATGCTACCCTCACTAAGGTGAAATTATCTCTGAATGGGGCTTGGAAATAATTTGGGGCAGCCTCATGAGAGGCTTGGAAAATGCAATGTTTAATCATTTTAAGCCGAGACAGTGTGTTGGCTAGCTGCTGGGCTTTAGCATCTAGCCAGGATTTGGAAGCCGCAGGGAGGTTGTGAGGGTTATTCACCCCAACACCCTCCATTTTTGATAGTGTTTTTGTGGTGTACTACCCCTTGTAGTAAGAAGAACTTTTTTGGATTTTATGGTATTTTTTGATGCTCGCTGGTGCTTTGCACCCTGAAATTCAACTTTGTTTTGCAGGAGATGCTAATCTCTCTACTGCTGGGATAATTATTTGTTTTAGGGGGTGATTTGACCGCTTAGATATAAGATAATTGAAATGTTGTTAATAACAAAAGATTGTTTTTAATAAGCTTTTATTAATGGTGGCTAGGATGTTAAGAAGAGGATTTTCTTAATATATCTATGCTTATTATTTAAACTTATCAGATCTTGAAGTGAGTTGGACAGGGAATTCAGTATAAGCTAGGGTGCACCCAAATTTGGCAAAACGGGTTTTTGACCTATCAGAGCTATTGAGAATTGCCTTGATTGAACAGAATGACCGATGGGGGTCAGTAGCAGGTAGGAAAATTCAGTGAGGCAAGGAGAAGTATTTCACCCAATCATTTGGCGGAAAATATTTGACTTTGGTGAAACCCCCTCCCAGGCTATAGAAAGGGGTGGTCGAGGAGTAGTTTTTGGGAATATGCTAGAGAGGGGATGGAGAGGACACTCAGAGAAACTCCCCCAATTTGCTGCAGGTTTGGCGTAACACTTCTATTAGCCATAGGGTGCTTTGGCCAAGGTTGGGGGCAATTGTATTACCCTGATTTGCGGGCTTCCACCAAGAATCAACCAGGGTTTTTATCCGATGTTATCTACTTTGAACCTGAATCACTCTTATACAGTATCATAATTGTAATTGTCCGAAAACTACACTTAAGAGTTTGGAACTGCTGGTCCTACCAGAACCCGCGGTATTGGAGCCTACTCTTCCATGCCCATTCATTTTAAGAAGTTCATCTTGTCGTCCCAGTGGTGGCCTTAGCCAATAATACCTATGAACTACTCATTGGTACCCAGTTTATGCTCGAATATGAAGGGGTTATCAACTTGAAGTTGAGCTATCTCTCCCTTTTTAACTATGGGGTTTCTCTGATTATTACCAATGATGAGCTTAATAAAAAGAATACGCTTGCACTGTTGAGTACCCCTCCTCCGCCTTACCACTACACTATATGACGGAGGGGCGGAATACAAAGAAGCTGCCCAAATCATTAGACGCTCTACAGGGTATTCCTTTTTATGCTTCTTAAAAGGTAGCTATCAAGGCTGGTAAATAAAGGGTAGTTGACATGAAGATTACCCTACAAATCCCCCATAACTTCTTATTACATATAACCTGAGTTGAGGGTGTTAGTCCCTTAGAGCCCAGAGTATCGCCAAGAATATTGGACCCAGCCTATCAGCGACCCATCAATCGCCTGCTGTGAAATCTCCTCCTGAAGGATTTGATTGTAAAAAAGCACCAGGGATCGGAAGCGGCCTTCTGATACCTATTGAGGTCATCAATCAAGTTCACTATATTGAGTCTATGGCTGGTATGAGCTTACCCACTTACCAATCATTATATAAGCTACCTACTGTTCATATCTCTGAGGAACTAACCCCAGCGGAGCTTGACAAAGTCCACACTTTACTTGAGACCTATAGTGACATTTTCTCTAAATTTGATAATGACTATGGGCACATGAAAGGCTGGACTCACACTATTGAATTTGGGGATGCTCTGCCCATCCAATCCAAACCCTACAGCAAATCAAAAGCTGAGGAGCTAAGGATGTGGACGGATATCTTACAGTTTCTTGATGTTGGGTTGTTGGTGCAGTCCCAAATTCTTGGTTATCCCCTCTTCTACTAATAAAGAAGAAAAAATGAAGGTCATTGGGTAATTATGGACTACCTAAAATGGAACAACCTCACGAAGGATAGTTACCCTATCCCCCATATTGACGACGCTCTGACCCAACTCTCTGGATCCAATTTCTTTTCTGTTATGGATCTAGCTAGGGGTATTGGCAGATGGTCTTTCTCCTCAGGATCAGGAGAAGTGCGACATATCTGTATAGAGGGCCTATTTAAACCCACTTATTTACCCCAGGGGTTGTGCAATGTGCCTACCACTTTTCGGCGGGGATGGATAATATTCTCTAGGAACTCATAAGGTACTGAGTGATTGTCTGTCTCAATGACATTACCGTTTCCTCCAAGACCTTAAACGAGCACCTCACACACCTAAAAAAGCGTTTCAACGGTTGCGGCATCTAACTTTAAGCTGAAGTCCTCAAAAGTACTTTCTTCCATAAGAATCTGAATTTTCTTGGTCACGCTATATCTCAATATGGGATTTTACCCCTCCAAGACAAGGTTGAAGAGATATCCAAAATGCCTGCGCCCAAAAACCTTTGTGACATACAGGTATCTCAGTGTATGATGGGGTATTATTATTAATTCATCCTCTAGTTCGCCCAGATCAGTGAGCCCCCGTAAGTCTCTTAGCTAAGAACACTCCACTCCATTGGGGTGCTGAACAAAAAGCCGCGTTTGAGACCCTGAAGGAGTTATTGCAACAAAGGTCAAATTTACGTCAGCCTGACTATGGCAAGCCCTTCATGTTGTTCAAGGATGCCTCAAATTACGCCATTGGAGATATCTTGGCTCAATTGAATGAGAATAGGCTCGATAATACTATGTCCTACTTCAGCGAAATTCTCTCAATTTGATGAGCAGAACTACAGCGTTACGGAAAAGGAGTGCTTGGCTGTCTTGCTAGCTGTATAGTACTATCGTCCCTTCTTATATGGGACGTCGTTCAAAGTGGTTACTGACCACGCCTCCTCGAAGTGGTTGCAAAATATGAAGGACCCAATGGGACGGTTGATTCACTGGGCTTTAAAGCTTCAGCATTATGATATGACTATTGTGCATCAGGTTGGAACTTGCCACATGAATTAGACGTGTTGATGCGACTGCCTGTTCTTCACTTAGATAATAGTGAAGCTGAGTGCTGTTACATGATCTTCTCATGACTCCTGACGCTTGGGCTGATGAAGACAAATTGTTACAGAAGATGTTATCTCTGCAGTCCGCAACATCAAGGTGGAAAGTGGGAAGTTATAATATAAAATAGGAATAAACTGGTTGCCCTATCTCCGGCCGTCAGAGCGAGAACCTGTTATCCTGGAGTCTCATAATATCATGGGATTGGGCGGAGTACTAAAAGCCTATGAGTGGATTAGAGAACGCTACTACTGGGAGGGCATCATGGAGACCATAATTGAAGTCCTGTATGCCTGTCTGACCTGTAAAAAGCAATCCAGTTTCAAGACCCGGTATCAGTACCAACCTACTATGCTCCAACAACCCTTCTGCATATAAGTTTAGACGTTGTTGGGCCTCTACCCCAGACTACTGGGAGAAATCGATATATCTTGGTCGAAATCGATCATTTCACCAAATAGGTTGAAGCTGTTTCTCTCGCCGCTCAGACTGCCAAGCCACTGCTACCTTTTTACATATAAATAACTTCACGCGGCATGGTTGCCCCAGGTTCTCCTTTGTGACAATGGAAAAAAATTTACCTCCATAGTGGTAAAGCTCCTCGCCACCTCCATGGGAACACAACAATTTTGCTTGGCCGCTTAAAACCATCCACAAATGGTGCTGTAGAAAGAGTTAACAGAACCCTGGTCTCTATACTCTGGAAAATGGGCAATTCAGACCCTCTTACTGGGATTTCAATTTGCCCTGTGCCCTCATAGCCTATCTTATTAGTTATCATCGCATCATCAAAATCTCTCCTTTCTGGGTACTATATGGGTGAGAACCTGGGGTACCGTCTTTATTAACTTGAGATGTTTTCTCTGACAGGACTGATCCTGATCAATCCATGAAAAAGTTGGCCCAGCACATCATCCAATTACAATCAGAGGCTATGTCTAACTTGGCAAAGACTGTCACTAAAGAAGGCCAAGCAACTAATGAGCTCTGACCCCCTCTTTTTTCCTTTCAAGTATCAGACTTAGTTCTGTATTGCCACAATCAAATCACTCCTAGGAGTGAGAAGTTTGGGTCTATCTGAGAGGGAAATTTTGTAGTCACATATAAGCTAGGTATGAGTATTCCATCAAATCCCTCACTTCTGGAGTTACCATCAAATGGGTCCATGGCCAGTTCCTGCGCCCATATTCTCCCCCTCCTACTCTTGAAGGGGGTAATGTTGGAAAATTACAAGTCTAATACTGCAATAAGAGATTCTCGGGTTCAAATACAGGTAGTAACGGCCAAATATTGTCTTATTTAAGTCACATGGAGCAGAAGTTATGGTACCTCACATGTACATCCTAATATTAGTAATAGGGTTGTGCCAAACCCATGGCCAAATACAATAAGTTATGCCAAGGCTCCTCCCTGGCCCCTCAACAGTTCAGTTTAAACACCTAGGCGGAGACCACTCCCTTTTTAGGGGTGGAGGGGGTCCTGCAGGGTGCAAATATCTTACCCACCCATTAATTGGGTTGAGTATATCAAATCCTTTCTAACGGACTTTTCTTACCCATTATCAACCCACCATTGGCCGTTCCATTAAAGCAAGGTGAGAATTGAGAGCTCCAGTAGGTCAAAACCACATATTCCCCAATCAAGATGCTTGTAGCTTATAATAGTTCTCTTGGAACTCTCAGTTCAAGCCTTGGGTTGTTTAAATAATAAACTGCAACAAATTATTAGTATTCCTCTTTTACCCCATGGCCAAACCTGATAAAATCACTATAAAAACACCTCTTTTCATAGCTTTAAAAGTTCCTAGTTTATTTTTAAAAAAGTATTGGATAAATCCCACATTCTCATAATAAGCAGCTGAGAGTTTTGTTCTTCCTGCTCTGCTAATTTTGTCAAATTCTCTGCAAATAGCACCAGCGGGCATTTGTAAATGCCAATAAAACGACAAGGAAAAAGCACCTAATAAAAGAAAGTTTGGCATTATTATAATTAAATTACTCTAAAATAAGATGTGAAACCCAATCTAATTGATCACTGGCAGAGTAGCAGATTAGCACAAAAAGAATTGTTTAAAACATTGTCTCACCTTTTATGTCAGATCATCTGATTATAAATGGAAGGCAAGTCTAATGGCAGGGTAGAATTGGATGAATATTGAACAGCTCTTTCTCAGATATTTATGTGAAATGTGGCCCACAGTTGCTGATAAAATTTTTGGCATGCAATAGTTGTAGAAAACAAAAGTCACGAACATTTTATCCATATGAACCATTTTTACTGTGGTGTGAAATGGGATGGAGCGGGCAAATTTGGTGAACTAATCCACATCTACCATATGGCGTCATGCTTATGAGAGGGGTAGCTCAACTTTAAATTTAACCAGATTAAAAGTCCAGGAATTTCTGCTCTCTGTATTGGTACAAAAATACCAGCTGGGATCATAACAAGGTTTAACCAGTTGCACACAAGGCACTCCTTATTATACTAAGCCACTTGTGATAAAACCCTTTCAATTATAGTACTTTGGACAAGCTCTATGGTTTTTCGCCTTTCTAGGGTGCCTTGGTTTTTTATCATGATTCTTCAAAACTAGTTATTCGAAGAGGTCCAGTGGGAACCTGTAAGCATCCCTGGAACAATACCAAATCATCATTTTAAATGGTATCCCTCCATTGGGATCTTCTGGTTTGAGTTGCACTTGGCAAGATTTAGCTGATTCTGAGGACAAAGGTTTTGGCATGAAGGTCCTCTTGAGTATACCATACTCCCTTAGATTAGCTAGAGAAGTGATAACATGAGTGCAGTGATGGTGACGGGATGATTAGAAATAATCTTAAGCAGAGGAATTATTAGTTGAGTGTTATAGAGCTCCACTTCCATGGTGTCAGGAACTAAATCTGGGTTACAACTCAAGGCATCAAATAAACCATTCTCCTTTCTTTTCACGAACTCATATAAAACATAGCCTGTGTAAGGTTCTCAATCCAACGGGTTTGATGCGGGGGGTTAGGACATGAGAGGCGCGGTAGTACAACTCCTGATGGTCATTACAAAACCTTGAGTGGCTGAGAGGAACCAAGTAAATTGTGACGCCAATAAGTTTATGCTCCCAATACTTCCAGTAGCCCTTTATCATAGACAGCGTAGTTTAATTCAAGTATTTATATTTATATATAGAAAAAATACAAAGGATGCTAGGCCAATCTGTGATCACTTTTATCAGAGTAACAGCAATAGAAAAGTTGGAATCGTCGCTGGACATTATAACTACTTGCCTATGGTTACGTGTGAAGCATGAATGTATAGAAAAAATAAAACTCAAAGCCTGAAATGCGTCATAAAGTGAAGATTACAATTGAAGGAATTTTGCGACATAGTCCTTATACAAGGGTGTGGCAACTTCTGACATGGTAGAAATTAAGTCTTACGAAATGAGCATGTGATTATTAAGCTTCTTAATCCTCTAAGGATGTTAACGTGGGCCAATTGTGAATAGTTTTTCATTGTCTGGGGTGATTATATGAACCTGGCTAAACATGATTCTTTAAGAACGTGACCTTGTTATTAGAAGATTTTGCTCTTAGACATCTTTGGCGTCAAGTTAGGCACTTTAAAGCGTTCAACCATTTGCTGCAAGAGGATATTGTGAGACTCCTAATCTGGGGAAGCCGCAGCAAATTGTCCATATATGCAACATCATACGCTCAACATAAATTTTAATGCCTCATTAATACAACGGAGAAAAATTTCAGTTAAATTCCTAAGATTAAATAGCCTGGCCTTGAATTTTAGAACTCATTTTTAAACCAAACGCAGTAAGCTTTCTTGTCCTTTCTTAATAAAGGATTGGTTTATGCCGTTTAAGCAATTAAGCTTTTGCATACTTTGGTTTTCTCTATATAGCTGGCGATTTTTGCTATAATAGGAATGGGATTCAGTTTGTTTGAGGTGACATTGTTTAAGTTACTATA
The DNA here is from genome assembly GCA_022478985.1 of Massospora cicadina. Lineage (NCBI taxonomy): Eukaryota > Fungi > Entomophthoromycota > Entomophthoromycetes > Entomophthorales > Entomophthoraceae > Massospora > Massospora cicadina. The sequence continues at coordinate 465,115 of JAKSZP010017071.1, read as the reverse complement.
ATCTACATGGGAAATATGGTCTCATCTTATTTATCCATATAAATATAGTGTTATTCATTTTGGAGAGATTCTTTAGAAAATCAAAACTTTGGCGAGTTTTTATGTAGCTGATAAATCCAGTGTTGCCTATTTCCTGATGTTTTAAAGTATATGGCAGGGATATGCAAATCATGTCCATATAATCTTTAATTGCAGCGAAACTCAGAAGAGTCAGTTAAGACATTTGTAGAAGCTACATCAAAAGATGACTCTAACCTCTCAAAACAGGAATATAAAGGTGCCTCTGAAATGAGCTTCAGCAAGTTCGCAAGAATGAGTTTCTGACCATTGGGCAAATGTGGAAAACCGCATGAATTGTGTTGATTTTCCACAAAATAGATATGATCTGGCGGATTGATTCACAGAGGTTAAACCCACTGATACAACTGAAGGTCAGTAAGAAGATCATCGTCTTTCAAATAAAGATAATAAAATATAAAGTAGAAGCAAAGCGCTTCCAAGGACACAATCTTTATTATAAGGCAGCATCATACTGCCAAACTAAGGGGTCTACACCACTATCAACTTCTTACTGCATAGTCTTACTGAAGCTTCTAATCTAATAACGATCCCCTTTTCACTCTTTGTCTTTACTATTATCTTACTTGATGCAGCCACTGACCAACAGCTCACCTAATCAGGTAAGCTTTCTCAATAATTGCTTGGTGTAACTCTCATTGGGGTTTGTAACCATTTTGCCACATTTCCCGTTAATTATTTTTTAATTTAATCAGCTGGCAACCATTAGTAACTTAATAATATAACCTCTTCAAGATTATCCACAACTTCTAATCGCCAGTAATCATATTACACTGATTACAAGTTAACTGCTTTCCAAGGCTAGCAGATCCGGTAGTTAAGTCTAAGATCGCTCAACTATCATTCTAAAAACAAATTAGATCCTAGTCTTTGGCATAGCGGGGAAACTTTTTTAGGAAATTAACTGGCATTTCTCCCATTTTAACCAGATTGTATTACTCTTATATGTCGCCTGTGTCACGTCATCTGCTAACCAATCTGGGGGACCTCGTCTATATCCAGGAGTGGAACCTTACTCATTCCTCGATGGCATATAGTTCCTTTCAGGTGGTTTTCTTATTGTTTATATACCCAAATGAACTTTCATGCCCTCAGTGATAATCTGACCACTTCTCAGTTTCTTAATTGTGTAGGCATCAGTGCCCGTTTTTCTATGATCTTGAAGGGTCAATCCAGATGCTAGCTAGCTTATTTCACCTACCAAATCAATGCTGATCATGGAACAAGACATGTTCTATCACGAACTGCGGAAGTCCACTACATCATTGTTGAACAGAATCTTAATCCCTAATATTTCTGGCCAAACTGGTCGAGTACACTTCAGTCTGAAGTTTAGTAATCATGGACGTCAGATTTATCAGATAGCGTTGGGGGTCCATTCCACCATTATCCTCTACACAAGAGTAAAGTAGCGGAGGCAGAACTGAGTGTCTACCATAGAGCAGCTGGAAAGGACTTTTTCCATTTTCCAAGTGATAGCTGATGATATACGCAAAAACTGCAATGGAGAGAAGGGTGATCCAGTCAGATTATCAACCTCTACAAGCTTTCTAGGAATGTTGACTAAAATTCTATTGACTTATTTCATGGTCACATTAAATTCCTGATGGTATGGAGTAATTATCACCCTGCATATCGCCATCAACTCATTCAGCTTAGGAAGGACATGCAAGGTGAAGTTGGTCCATTGTATGTGAGTATGAACTTCAGCCAAGCTGCTGAAGTAACACTCCAATATAGACTTGACGGCGGTTATGGCCCCCAAATAACTAATTGCTTGTGACTTTACACACCTTGTCAGGTGATTTATTGCTACCAAGATATACTTGGAGTGATTTGTGCCCATCAGCATGGGCCCACAATGTCAAATAGATACTATATGCCAAGCAAAATGGAGAATAATCAGATGATAAGTGCTTTTCTTGTGATAGGGCTTCTCCTCTTGATTTTGATGATAACAAGTAGTCATTTTAATAACCTCAAATTGCACATTTTCCTTTAATATCGCGGTCTCAGGTATTCCAACGTTTTCATACTCCTCTGTGCACTACCACCTTGTGTGCATCCAATATAATAATCAGTCAGGAAGAGGACTTTGAAAAACTCACCGTGACTTCACTAGCCTTCTTAGATAGCTCACCATCCCTCAAGAATTTATTTGTCCTCATCCCATCCAATGCCCAAATGATTTGCGTTTTTTGGATTTTGGCTGAAAAAAAGCTCTCTGGTGCTTTTTGCCTCAAATCCAACAATATATGGTAGGATCTTGTCTCACCAGTTATATGAAATTAACTAAAATAATAAAAAATAGAAAGAGTTTAGTTTTAAGGATTTTTCATTATGCGCCACATGGGGGAAAAGAGAGTATACATTTAATAAATCAATAAAAGTATTTAAAATGTCAAGGCTTAACGTTTGGATAGCTTATGGAATTCTGAATTAGGTAATATGTGATTTTAGACTATTGAAGCTCAGAAAACTCGCTTCACTATGGCTGAACAATGGATGGGTTTTATGTTCGGTAAGACGTACTCATGGGGTAACAATTTGATAAATTTTAGCCAATTCCCATTTGATAAAATTATTTTACCTAGAGGGACCCCCATCACGCCTATAAAAAGGGGGTGGTCCCCATGTAGATGCTTGAATGGACCTAGTCATGGCTGGGGGAATACCATCCAATGGACGCCCCATGGTCCACTTCATGGTTAGAGTAATCTGAGTGCTGGATATTGGGTTAGTTGCCTGTAAAGTATTCAAAATTGTTACCCCAGCTTTCAGGGTTCCACTGATAATCAGCCAGGGTCTTTTGGCTGATAAAATCATTCTTTAATAGCTAAATCAATCTCCTCATTATTGCAGACTTGTAAATGTCTGACATTTCATCTTTTCAGCCAATTTTTACCCGCAACATTCTTATTCTGAAGCCTGAAGGGCAAATGTCTGACAGAAGTGATTCATCAGTGTAATTTGCCGCTAATCATTTTATTATACATTTCATCAGCATTATCTACCATGATAGCGACTGTTGGTAAGCGTGATAAATAGTCAGCATTCTGGAGCTTCAAATGTAGTTGGTCGATTATATTAAATTAATATCTTGATGCTTGAGTGCCCACCATGCGAGGCGCCTCTCCGGCTCCCAAAGGTTTTGTATCCCAGTATACAAGGCGTGACTGATCATGACCTTGAACTTTACTCCATGAAAATATACACAAAACTGTTTATGTGTGTAAGTTACCACTAGGCACTCCAATTAAGACATAGTACAATTCTGATCTTGGGAGAATAAGTTTCTTCTGCAATAAGCAATGGGATGCTCTACCCCATCATAATCATGCTGTGATAAGACCACTCTCACAGCAGAAAGGGAAGCGTCGGTCTGAACGATGAACTCTTTTTCAAAACGCAGGTACAGCATCACTGGAGTGCTGATCAGCGCCATTCAAAGAGCGTCAAAAGCACTGACATCGATTCATCCACTCTAAAGTGGCTTTCTTCTTCAAAAGCTCAAAGAGCGGTGCCCTGATACAGCTGAGATTGAGAATTAAACTGGCGGTAGTGTCCAACCATGCCCAAGAAATCTTGGATATCCCGTTTGATATGGGGTTAGGACATCTTTCTGATGCCTTTTATATTAACCAGTTGCAGCTAAAGGCCAAAGGCGTCTACTATGAACCCAAGATATTCCAGTTGCTCTTTGAAAAATGACATTTGTCAGTCTTGATTTTTAATGTTAGCCTCCCACAAGCCAGCGGATTACTTTTTCCAGGAGATCTAGGTACTTTGCAAACGTCCGTGAGATAACTTTAATTTTTTCAAATTGTACAAGGATTAATGGAAGCTTCAGCTCATCTATAGAATTGTTCAACCCTTTAAAACGTAGCTGGGACATTATTTAGGCCCAGAGGCATACAGGTGGGCTGGAATAACCCTTTGGAGGTGTTCATAGCATACTTTTCTCATTCCCTGTGGGCAAACTCGATCTGCCTCTACCCCTGAGACTTTGTACATAGATAAAAGAGTGAGCACCGCCAGTATCATCCTAGGCATCATTTGTTCTGGGTAGCAAATATGAAATCTTTCTATTGATGCTGTTAAGTTTCTGATAGTCAATCACTACCCAGTTAGTGCCATCCTTTTTTCACAGTTGATACAGGTAAAGCCTAAGAACTTTTCAATATCTCAAGGATACCCTTCTCCAACAGCTTTCATATTTCGTCAGAAACAACCTCTTCCGCAGCCCTTGAGTGGCATATTAGCTGAGACTGAATAGGAGAAGGGTGTCTTGTGTTCACTCAATGGGTAAAGCTGCAAATGCACCCCAAATTGTGGCCATGAGACGCAAAGAACTCCCAATATTTCTCAAATAACGCCATTGACTGATCTTGTTGCTCCTCCAATGGACCTGTCAAAGCTTCATGTGGAACCACTGCCAATAGGTCATCTAAATTTCAGTGTGTAGGTCAGGTCTTCTAACAAGCCAAACTAATGAGGACAAAGGACCTCAATGATGGGGATCAGGTGTAGATAAGCCACCACAAGATGCCTCTGGACCATAAGAGGCTCCATCTGCAGGTTGGCCAGAAGCACTTTGATTTCCCCAGGGCCAGATACTAGTATTTTTGGAGCCACATGAGGTTTGAGGCATGATTGTTGAAAAGGGCCGAGGAACTCCACATACAACCCTTCCATTATCAACACTTCAAGCACTGTTCCTACAATAGCTTGGTGTCTGGATGGTATCATAAAAGAGTTTGCTGATTGTAACATTTATCAGATTCTGTGGTTGACTCAAAATCAACCCTTTGACAAACTACAGATCGGGCCAATTTTCCCTCCTAATGCTTAAGCCATAATCTAATTAAAACCTATTGCAATAACACGGCTTGGGCCAATTATCACAACGTGGATTTAATTAAATTATTAGAATCTCGGGCCAAATACCCCTGCACATTTAGGCCAATCTTATCTGCAACTACTTGGCTGGGTCAATCAACTCAAATCAATTCAATCTAATTATTCTATTGGTAGCTTGGGCTGAATAAATTCACACAGTTGGGTCGATTATCACTTCCCCAAACCTTGGCAACTAGTTCCAATTAATAAGGACCAATATTAAGAAATTAGTATATAAAATTGGTTGGGACTGACCTGAAGTTAACGTTTTAAATTTCCAGGGACAATCAGACGAACAAAAAATGTAATCAATTTCCTGCATCAGGGCGAATTTTGTAAGTCAGTATGCGTAATTGGCATGATAGCACTTGCACATGGACTTCCTGAATGGGAGTACCTAGTGCTATCAAGAGAGGCCTGCCGACGGCCTGATTAAGGGTACATCATTTTTTTTAAATTGACCACAAAATCTCCCAAAATTTGTATTTCGTCAGCAGTATGACAAAACTCATTTCAAGATGATCCTAGGAAATTTTGCACGCTCATTGTTGCAATTTTCATCCCTGAAATCCTCCTAAATATGAGAGTATTTTGCCGCCAATAAACCTAGCAATAGGTAACAGTTGTATCAGTTCAAGGGCCAAACTGAGGTGGAAAATAATCTGTGAAAGTGCATGCTTAATGTGGCCAGGAGATGCCCTAGAGGTAGTAATACTGGCGCCTGACCTAATGAATAATTATCAAATAAACTAGTCTTATATAAAGACTTGTTTTATTTAATATTCTTTCTGAATTGTATCTAAGTTGTTTTTGAAGAGTGTTGGCAAACTGGGATCTCAGGATCTCAGCTTGCAACTGTGCCTGCCTTGGTTGAAGTTCCCAATTACAGAGGGAAAATCAAGCTTAAAATCGGCCAGAAAAGTCAGAGCTATTTGAGGATGTCTAGTGAGTTTCTGAACGGTTCAAAAACTGTAAGCCACTGGCAAATTAAGAATCCATCTGCCGAACTTCAGCCCAATTAAGCTTCTAGGAACTAATTTATTCAATTGAGCGATTCTCAGAATTTCACAGCATTATCCCTTGGTACTTGTATATCTGATTAGAAAGGACCCCAGTTTACCGTTTCAAATGCTGGTAGTGGACAGGAACTATGCCGTCACAGTATGCAAGGTTGATTTGTCCATCTCAGGTGGACCTCCATGATACCCCCTTTGACATGAATTAGACAGTGATCCGCTGACACAGTATCACGAAGATTACTCCACCATGTCAGACATGGCACCAAACCAACGCATAAAATGGCGCCAATTAACATGTCATAAATGTGATTTGTCAATATAATTGCTTGCGCAAAGACAGCGATTGATCTAAACAATGAGGCAGCACACTGTACGCTCCCTCCAAAATGGTGCTTTCTACCACCACGGTCCCATATACCACCAAGTGCTCCCCATCTTGTTAAATGGAAGCTTAGCTACCAAATTTGTTAACACTATGTTGACTAAGCACTGGCGTTGATCGCACAATAATTTTCGTTTTTTCCACAAAAAATGTCACAATAAATACAGTTATAATAAGAAAAACCACATCTATTTAATACATGAACATCCAGGAAATTTTTATCAAGAAAGTGCATAAAACTGGCTCCTACCTGGGGGCATTCCTTTAAGATTTAAACCACATGGATGGCGACATTCACTTCCTCCAACAAGACCACATCCAAAGAGGTATGGGGTTTGTCTTCAAGATTACGCTCTAAGATTTTAAAAAGCATAAGGGTTTTAATTTCTTGACGGATCTCTTCCACAATGGTCTCCTTGGCTTGGGAGCAAGTTAACACATTTACATTATCAGTAAGTTGTTTGTAAAAAAATAAGACGTTGGATTTGTAAGAACTGACATATAGTGGCTCATTTTTGTCAGGCTGCACAAATAAATTCGACGCAGTGGAAGTAGAGGGTCCCATCTCTACTCTGCTTGTTCTTTTCCCTATTCATACAATCTCAACTGCACTACATGGATGTTCCACTTGGCAGTGAAGCTTGTCACATAGTGCCCTTAATGGCCGCATTTGAATCAGGTTATCCCAAAAGGTTCTATTTACGAACATCAATAAAAACCAAGTGAGGGTTATAAGCTGACTGGGGGTGTAGTGTAGAGTTAAAGAGTGGATGTGGATGTGTTGAATGATCATAGATCAGTCACAGGTCTGTTGACAGACTATAGTCTGGCCAGGTATTAGCTGGAGAGTTATAAGTTGGTCGTTGCTGGTCACTTGCAGATGAAGATCCAGAGTCAGCTATTGATGGCTTCTGATCAATGCTGGGTGGGCTATACATTGCAGCCAATCACCGCAGATATTTGACAATCTGAAATAAAAGAATATCCCCTTGTGGAACTGGAGCCATGACGTCAAAGAGCTCCCTGTGTGGTTTCATGGCTGCAGTCATAGCAATAATGATGTCCTCCTTAAATAGTGTTTGTGCCCCTACCAACATTTGCGCCTCCAAGGTGAAGCGTTCAGAAAATGGCATGAGGGTTTCATTATATTGAAAACAAATCTTCAAGAAGTTGAATTTTCATTAAGTTATCTTTCCTACCCTGCCAAACAAGCATAGCACCATATCTTTGATCTCATGGTAAGTCATGGAGCTGCCTTCCAGGTAACAGGTGACCTGATCGGCACTCTTGACATTCAAGATTGAGATTAGCAGCTTCGCCTCTAATGCGATCTGAAACTCCTTCAATGGCAAACTTGAACTTCTTGAAAAACCCATTTATTGCCTCCCTGATTAAACAGGGGCATCTTTTTGACGTGCACATTCTCTTCTTGTTCTGGGCTGCAATTTCTGAGAGCAAATGTAGCAGGCTAGTTGACCAATTGTAGCCCCCATATGGGGAGTATAGGTAGGTCATGGGATAAAACTGATTTCGCCGTGGCCTTGCAATAAGTGGTGGCCTCCTCAGGCGAAATTACAGCAACAACTGGAGTAAGATCGCTAGTGGACCTGTAGTATTCATCCCAGATTTGCTACTATCTACAACACAACTCCCTTCGCCCACCTGAGCAGCACAAAGTTCCTCCACGATCTGTTCTGCTTTAGAACAACTGCACTGGCAGCACCCTTCCTTGGCGTCCTGTTTAAACTCGTCAACCTCTTTCTGTAAATCCCAGCAAAATTCTTTCTCAGTGTCCAGGTTCTGCTCAAAATTTTGAAGATGATCAACCGCATTGTCAAGAGTTTTTGTAACATAGAACTCTGGTGTCCATTATCACAAGCTCGACAGGATATATCATCAAGTTGACTTACTAAGGCAGCTCATTCCCAAAGTAAATCCTCATTTGACCATTGCAGATTCTCTATAATAACTCTGAGATTAGCATATTTCACCAACTCGGCAAAATGGAAGGCTACAGTTCATTCTCAATTATCATTGTTAAAGCCCTCTAGGTGAGCTTTCCAATCAAGTGATTGCCCATATTTGGCAGAACTGAGGAACGAAGCTCTGTGGTTTTCAGCGGTGTGGTGGTTATTCAATTCACCTCTCAGTTGATGATATCTATTGATTTGGATTCATATTGGTTGGTAGATTGTCGCAATACAGGGTAACGCAGTCCCTGATGCAACCCACAGCGGCATTGATGCCTGACACCCATTTGGTTATTTCTTGCATAAATCGTTCAGTGTTTTCTCCTAATGTAGTCACATCCCTAATCCAGTCAAGCGTAAGGCCTCTCTGGTTAAACAACTCTCCCATGAACCGTAGTAACTCCTGGTCTAACTGGGGCACTAGCTGATCCATCTGACCATGGGCATCAGCAACATGTTTTTGCACTTAAACAAGCGCCCCCACATCTCTGAGAACACCTGCTTGAGGTGTTCCAAAAAAACAGTTGTTATTTTGATGCGCCTTAGCAAACCACATCACGTCCCCAATCTCAATATTATGCGAATCCAGGACTTGCACGAGCTGGTGTATAGACAGCTATACTAAGTGAAAAGGTAGTCTACCACCCCGTGCAAATTGAGATAGCATGTCAGGCTGGTGTTGGCCATGTCCAGATAGGATATATTCGATTCATATTACTGAGCCTGATCTCTCTGATTAAAAAACATGCTCATGAATTTTCTTAACTATGTTCCCATTGTAAAGGCGGTATCCCTGGAGGAGCCACTCCATTATATTTAAAAGCTAAGCAGAATCACATCTGTGTATTATCCATGCTGTACTGACTCATGAGCTGTACAGACGGACAACTGAAATTCCATCAGAGGGTTGCCAAAGTCAGATGGCTCACTCACAGCAAACAGGGCTTGTTCCTCATCAGAAGTTTCCATAGGTTCACCACTATATGTTCGCAAAACCCTACAAGTCTTGGCAAAGTTATTACAAAATCGCTATAGTTGCAGGTATTTGTGCAGCTTTAAAGTTGAATCAGTGGGCCTCCTGTGGTGAGCACCACTGTTGATTTTACATGGATTAGAATGATACAGCGGATTTCTTCATAGAGGTAAAACTACTGATCCAATAGAAGGGCTATATGAAGATCAAATTTACTCAAATGAAGATATTAAACTATACAAAGTAGAAGCAAAGCGCTTTCAAGAACACAATCTCTAAAAACGGCATTGCACTGCCAAAACCAAGGGTACACACCAATATTAACTTCTTACTGCAGATTCCCACTGTATTTTCCCAACCATAAATTATCCCTCTTTACTCTATGTCACTAATATTATCTTCCTTGCTGTGGCCACTGACCTACAGCTCATCATAAGCAGTTAATATCACTCACTAATTTGCTTGGTGTCTTGATTTTTATGACTGGATGATAATCATGGGATAGCAGGGTGGAATCCGCTAAACATAGTATCAGTTACAATTATTCAAGTGCCTCGAGATGAGGTGATATTGGGATATAGCGGGTCTTTATTAGATATAATGTGTTTTTGGATCACCTCTATATAAGGCGATAAGGCGAAGTCAACATTTGACAAATACAAAGTAAATCGCCTACAATTAGGGCGACAGAGGATTAGAGAATAACAAAGCTGAATTCGAGGAGAATTGGCAGAATAGAATAACCCAAGCCATGAGAAGCAGTATCACTTGAAGCCGCTGCATATAAGCAAAGATAGGCGATTGAGAGAAGTTAAGTTGTTTTTAGCAGAGACGAGATGAGACAGCAAAAAGTAGCTGTATTTATAAAAAAATTAGTTAAAAGAATCGTTGGGGAAATTTCTCCTATTTTATTATATTTTCAAGTGCATCCAAATGACCGACAATCCCTAAATCATCTGTCTGTTGCTCAGTGGGTTCACCTGTGCAAATAACCCAACAGATCCTAGCGATACCATCCAATATTATAACAGTGGTGCTCACTACAGGGGGCCCATTGATCAACCACTTAACGCTCCGAAACTCCAGTTGCCAGCCATGCCTTACCCAAGCTGTGTTGTTGGGGAGTCTTCATGGAACAACGCACCAGCTGGATATGAGGATCATAAAGTTACCCTAGATGCGGTGCTCAAAAACCAAGATGAACTTCTTCATGAACGAGATGCTGTCATGCACCAACTTGATAGTACATTCAATCAAATGCAAATCTTGGGACTACAAAACAAAGAACTCTCCAAACAATTGAACGATACCACTGAGCAGCTGCAGTGCACATAACAATGATTGACAAATACTTCTCACTCTTCTCTCTGGAACAATGATGACTATCAAGAAGAGGCATCATACGTGGATGACTATGACGCTGGTCTGAGCTACTACACCAAAGATGGTAGTACAGGATACGCATATGGGTCAGAATAACACCGCCCTCAAGTAATGGTGGTACCACCCATGGCCAAAGGTCATGCTACCCCTGAAGCGACGGACCTTCCAAATTCCACTACTCCAGCTCCTCATTGAGAATCCACTTTTAGATCTTGGTCCATTCCTCAGTATGGGCCAAAGCCCCGTGAACGGGATGAGGAAGTTAATATCAAAAATTACCTCTATTTGACCACAACAGGAACATATATGGGTTCTTCAAGTGATTTGAGTTTGCGGTGAAAGGAGCCTCTGATAGATGGAAGGCTAAGTTTTTAATATCTGCCTTAGATGTAGGAAGCGCCAATCAGGTAACCTGTTACCTCCCAAGTAGTTCTGTCACCTATAAGGACGTAAAGGATACTGTACTCCACCTGTTTGGGGGAAACTTAAAGATGTCACAACAGAAAGCAGAATTCTTAACAGTCAGATTCCGTCAAAACGAGACTCTCCTAGAGTTCGCTGATTGATTCACCACAAAAGCCCATGTACTAATTGGAGCTAGGTACTTAGCGGAAGCCGACATGTTCATTGCCATGTCCTCTGCAGTGAAGCCATATTGTGAACTTTCCAATGTTATTTCGCCACTCCTGGATGATGACGTCCCTCTGCTTAAGATTGTGCAGTTTTTACGTCATGTATCCCCTTAACTTTTCACCACTGAATATGGAAAGTAAGACTACCACTGCTACTGCACCCTCTTATTCCAGAGAATACTATCGTCCACCTCCAGCTCTGATTAGTAATCCTCAGCCCTACTATAACTCTGCGCCTCATCCTCAGTCAAATTATACCTAACAGTTCAATCATCATCAATGGGCTGGTCATGAAAAGTGTCATCAATCCAGTTATTGACCTGGACCCAACTATGCCAACCGTCAACAATCAGCTTACTGACCTGAGACTGGTTATGCAGAATGACCCCAAACTTTCCAGTCTGGATCCGCTTATTATAATCAAGGACGTGGTTCTTATGGGGTTAGCTGCTATGAATTCGGTCGCCCTGGTCATTTGCAAAATTCTGCCATAATTGCCATGTGAACTACATACAATAAGATCAATACTATCAGGGAAAAGATGGAGCGGAGTAGAGACTGGACCCTCTACCTCCGCGATACCCACTCAAAACGTCCCTGAATCAATAGTAGTTACCCTGCGAAAGTCCCTCAGTATGATGACAGAATTTTATACCAGCAGCCAGTTGGAGGAGTAAATGTAGTAACCTGAGCCCAAGACAAGGCGGCGGCAGAAGAAGAGTCCCTCAAACAAATCAAGCCCTGTGCCTGTCAAATTCTTGATTCTCTCCTCAGACCAACTTGATTATGCCGCGGATGTGCCAACTCTGAAAGGAGTGAACGTTGCCCTTCTGGTAGATGCCATTATCAGAGAATACCCCCAAGTTGGAGAGGGGATAATGAGTTTTCTTGGGAAAAGAGAGCCTGTAAATGTTCATGTATTAAACAGTCAATATTCTTCTGATTCTGAGTGTATGTACTGTAATATTTTTGTAGTGTTAACTAGAGTTCGCGCTATAATAGATACTGATGCTTTAGACAACATAGTTTCCACTAAGTTGGTAGCAAAAGTGACGTTGAAACCTGATGTGGACCATTGAATGGTTTATGGAACTGCTGGAGCTGTAAGCACTGTCTCCAAGGGAGCTTATAGTGCGCTACCTCTGCGCTTAACGTCCATTACTGTTGTAGCTCTGACAATTGTGCTCCCAAATGAAAATTGTGACCTTTTAATTGGGACTGCTTTCCTACGTCATTTTAGGGTTGTCATTAACATGATGGAGGAGACCCTCGCCATTATGGGTCAGAGGATCCCAATTTACTTTACTACTTTTGGAGTAACAAAGGATCCAGTGCATATGAGACATACCAACCTTACCTATAGTGATGGGGTATGGCCTGTTTGCTACCATCGACTAAAGTGCAAGACTTGGGTCCTCCCCAGCAGATATATGAATATCAAGGGATACCTCTTTGCTCAGCAGGGCCCATATCAATCCCTTCCAGCCATCAAGTCTTAGCGAATACTGAGTTAGAAGTAGAAGTACCGAGTGGGTTATTAGGGGAAGTAATTGGTCTTTATCATTAAACACGGTTTGAGCTGCACGTGGATCCAGGAATTATACTTCTGGGACATGGGGAGATAAAAGTTTTGTTAGCAAACCTGCAGAGCGAACCAATACAAATCCGCCACCACCAAACTGTAGCATATCTACATCTGATTCCCATAGATGAGGTCTCTCAGGTTCTTGATTTCAGATCATTGGATGTATTTGGTCTAACGGTCAAACCATTGGTTGATGTACTAGTGGTGGTACTGTGGAGTGATTTAATGGGATTATCAGATAAATAAAAAGACCAAACAATAGCTTTGTTTCAGAAATATAAAAGGGATTTTTGCTGTCGACAATAATGATTTAGGGTGTGCTTGGGGGCGGTCCATCAAGTAGACACCACCAATCATCCTCCTATTAAAACTCAGCCAATCTGCCATTCTCAGTCAGCAGAAGATGCGGTTACTGAGGAAATTAACAAATTGTTAAAACAAGGGATGCTTGAACCATCTAAAAGACCATGGTCGCCTGTTCTAATTGTAAAAAAAGAAGGACGAAACCAACTGTGTAGTAGTAGACTACCAAAAGCTCAACAGTACTACGAAAAAGGATTTGTATCCCTTGTCCAGAATCAATGATTCTTTGAACCGAATAGTGGGTGCCCATTACTTTTATGCGATGGATTTGGTATCAGGCTACTGGCAAATCGAGTTACCCTTGGTGGAACAGGAAAAATGCGCTGTGATCACCTCTAAAGGCTTTTTCAACCAACACGGATGCCTCAAGGGCTGTGCAACGCCCTGACTACTTTTCAGCGTGCCATAAACTATTCTTGGCGACCTGAAACTGTCGTGCATCCTAGTATACCTTGACAATATTAAAATTTTCTCTCAAACCTTTTTAAAGCACCTCAACCACCTTGAAGCAGTATTCCGCCAGCTGGCTTAGGCAAATATTAAAATTAAATCTTGAAAATGTATCTTTTTCAAAGATCAGCTGGAAAACCTGGGGTTTGTGGTAGAGTCAAAAGGGCTGCAACCACAACCGGCTAAGGTGGAGGCCATCAGCAAAATTTTTACTCCCAATAGTAAGCATGACATACAGGTATTTTTGGGAATGGTTGGTTACTACCGGTGCTTTATCCCTAATTTTAGCTGTATTGGGGGGCCACTATTTGAGTTGTTAAAAAAGATGCTGTGTTCAAATGGACGGAATGTTATTAATATACTTTTGATACACTCCATATGGCGTTAATCAGTGCACCGGTGTTGTGATATCCAAACTTTGACCAGGAGTTTATCATTCAGATGGATGCATCCCTCTCCGCTGTTGGGGCAATACTTTCTCAGAAAGACGATGATGGAGAGGAACATCCTGTTGCATTCTGTAGTTGTAGTCTGAAAAGTCATGAGCATAATTATACTGTGACCGAGTGGGAGTGCTTAGCAGTAATCTACACATATAAACAATTCAGAGTCTATCTGTATGGGGTAAAGTTTAAAGTTGTAACCAATCTCACATCATTACGCTAGTTGCAGAACCTCAAAGAACTGGAAGGACGGTTGGCTCAATGGGCTCTCAAGTTACAGGCTTATGATTTTGAGATTCTTCATCAGCTGGGAGTGAAGCATCAGAAAGCTGACTGTTTAACTTGGTTACCAACTATTGTGGTGACAGCGGACCTCAGCGACGTGATGTATGATAAGATGCTCAGTGGAAAATATGATGATGAACTGCCCCAAGTAATCAAAGTGTTAATTGGAATGCGCATGAATACCTTCTAACAGAATGGAGAACTGTACAAATGAATTGGCGATTCCATAGAGAATTTCCCACGCCCCTCAGCATGACCAGGAATCATTATGAGTGCACACAGAGCAGTCAGGCATGGTGGAGTGCATAAGACTATGGAGTTGTTATGCCCCTGGTACTATTGGGAAATTATGAGTTTCAATTGCTCAAAACTATTTCCTGTTGTCATCAGTTCCAAGTGGAGAAACCATTCCGCCGTATGACATCATATCAGTTAGTGAAACCACATTTTGTTTGGCACACAGCTTCCCTCAATATCGTTGGCCCCTTGCCAACAGGATCCTACTGTTGTAAGTACATTTTAGTGGCTATTGACCACTTGACCCGGTGGGTTGAAGCAAGGGTGATATGAGACTTGGGGGCAGTTATGGTGGCCAGATTCGTGTTGGAATACATTATTCAGTGGCACAGCTGCCCTCAGTTTATGCTCACTGATAATGGAACCAACTTCACTTTGCACATCCTCCCCAAGCTGAATGAGCTTATGGGAATTCGTGGGGTTCTGATGACCCCATACCAACCCAAGTCCAACGGAATGGTTGAACGGGTGAATGGAGCTCTGGTGAACATACTATAAAAATTAGTAACAGATCGCCCTTCCGATTGGAGCTCTCTCCTTTCTACAGCCATGTTCACTTAAAAGATTAGTACCATTCCGCCATGGGGATGAGTCCCTTCCAATTACTATATGGCCAACACCTGGCAATCTCGGCGTTGCCTTATGCATGTATAGAAGACACTGGTGGACTGGAACCCCACCACTATTTGACTAACCTTGCGAACATTCTGATCAAACTGCAAACCAAAGCATATTCCTTCAGCTTAGATAAGAAGATTAGGAATCAGGCCGCTGATCAGGCACATCATAGTGGGCTGGCACCGTTCAAGGAAGGCGATATGGTTCTCTTTAATGATCCAACAGGGATTTGGATGGAAGCACAAGCTGGCTAGTATTTTGATTGGTCCTTTTGAATTAATAGATAAAACTAAGTCAACGCATATACCATCAAGGATCCTACAAGTGGTCAGATCATAATCAAGTACACGTGAAGTTCCTCTGATCTTACAAACAATAGGATCTTATAATCTAGTCAAGGAGGGGGTAATGTCGCAATTTTAATATGACTGGACAATAATCGTTGGATAGCAGGATGGAATCTAAACATAGTATCAGTTACAATTATTTGATTGCCTCAAGATGAGGCAATATTGGGATATAGCGAGTCTTTATTAAATATAATGGGTTTATTGGATCATTTCTATATAAGGTGATAAGGCAATGTCGACATCTAACAATTAAAAAGTAAATCGCCTAAAATTAGGGCGACAGAGGATTAGAGAATAACAAAGCCAAATTTGAGGAGAATTTGTGGAATAGAATAACCCAAGTCATGAGAAGCAGTATCACCTGAAACTATTGTATATAAGCAAGATAGGCTATTGAGAGAAGTTAAGTTGTTTTTAGCAGAGACGAGATGAGACAGCAAAGTAGCTTGTATTTATAAAAAATAAGTAAAAGAATCGTTGGGGAAATTGCTCCTATTTTAGTATATTTTCAAGTGCATCCAAAGGACCGACGGTCCCTACATCATCTGTCTGTTGCTCAGTGGGTTTGACCTGTGTGAATAACCTGACGGATCCTAGCAATACCATCCAAAAATACAACACCTGGTGTAACTCTTTGTGGAATTGTAAACATTTCACTGCATTACTCATTATTAATCTTCGGTATTTAAACCACTAGCAGCCATTGGTAACTTAAATATATAGCATATTCGCAATTATCCTCACCGTAACGCACTGGCTCCTTCCAGTGAGCCACGAATGAATTGGGAAGCAGGGCCCAAGTCAATGACCAAAGGTCAGACAAGGTCCCTGAGACCATTCTCCTAGTGCGTGTGCTACAGGAGCCACGGATAAACACCCCTTGGAGGACAGTTGCAATTATGCTTACCCCCAGCAACATGCCCTGACTCCAATACAAGGTGTATAGGGAGGCGATAGCCTTACAATCTCGCTCTCAAAGTTGAACACCTGTTTGTATAGGCCAAACATGGCTGCGGTTAGACTAAATAATCAATATAAACCTCGGAAGACAGTGATAAAAATAGACAAGGCTTAGGAACGGCTTTATTTGATATATTTAGGTAAGTTGATAGAAAACGTAACTAGAGTACCTCACTTTCTCAGGTCCTATCTCTTATATTCTCTGCTGCAAGATTAAATCAAGCTCATTTACCATGCCTAACGTTATTTCTTTTGAAACATGCCATAAGCAAACCCCAATTGTTTTAGGCCAGATTGAATTCCGTAGTGGCTGAACCACCATACCCAAGATATGTTTAAATTCTGGTTCAAATCCATCTTTAACCTAGTTACCACCCACTTCAAAACCATTTGGTTCAACCCCAGGCCTGAAGAAACATCTAACCGTCATCCTTCCCCAGTCTTAGTCTCAACATGGGGTCCAGCCAAAACTAATGCTCTCTCACTCCCTCTATCTTCCACACCAGCTTGTACTGTCTTATCAAAGATCAGGGCAATGTGATGTTGAGGATAAACTTCAACTGTCACACTCATTTACTAATAACTGGTAATAGATTTGCATCAGTTGCAATTGAACTGATTTCTGAGACTATTAGATCCAACAGATTCCTCTAAGATCACTCAACTATTATTGTTGAAACTAATTGGATCCTAATCTTCAGCATAGCGAGAGGAAACAATATGTTTAATTTACTGATAAAATGTCTCTGCATTAATGAAGATTACTATATCTTTGCTATTAATTAAAGCTAAAATCAGATTATTGCCTTCTAAATTAGCTTTTATATTATATCTTCGCCACAACTCTACATCAAGTTAATTAGGTACATCAAGTTTTGACTTCCAGAAATAATCATCAAGTTCAAACTTATTTGCTTAAAAATCAATTTTTTCAAATTTAAGTGTAAAAACATTTGTAAGGCACCAGATTTACCATATGACCAGTTAAGTAGTGTAACTCAATGTAGTCATCTAGGTCTCGGTCTATAATGTTCTCTGAAACACCTTTATCCACCAAAATAGACATCCAAACTTTCCCTAGAGTGGAAGAGAGAGTAGCAGAAAGCATAAAATTCCATAATAATATTTATAATGTGTTGTGAAAGAAACTCGCTTTTGAGATCCAATTCAGGCAAATTAACCACCTGATTATATATTAAAATTTAGAAGAGAGTGGGATAGTTTACCACTTTCACTACAAAAGGAACATAAATTAAAACTGTTTTTTCAGTGGTGTACCACATTTCATATAATAATTTATCTTCTGCCACTCTCTCTCTGCTCAATATAACTTTCTGAGAAAACTAATTTTGGTAAATTAAAAGCAAACACTTAATCACACACTTAAGTCCTGCTCCAATGTCATTGGATCCCCCGCCAACTGTCCCAGTGTGGGGCAGCGGTGAAACTCCCCCTCCGTTTTCCAGCTGACAGGAAAACGCGCTCAGACTGGCTCACCCAGTCAATCCAAACCCTTGGGGTGATTCGTTCCTCCCAAGGATCTCTATGCCCATCTCGCCTGAACCCAAGTGGTGCCCCGCTGCCCCCTGGTGCTCCCCCAGAGCAACATGTATTTCAGCCTTAGGGTCAAATATGAGAAATTCTTCCCCTACGATGACCAAGCCATTATGAAAATGGCTCAGGCGGTGATAACACTAGCCTTTTCATAGACTTCCACCCCTATAAGGGGTACTTTGATCTTGGCTTCCCCTGTGAAGCTGATGCAGCAACTGCAGCAACAGTGCCATTAATTTTTAATAATATTCCCCTTCCAACAACTTGGACCCAGCTCCCAACAGATACCACCTTGATGGTCCAGTTCACTG
Organism: Massospora cicadina; assembly: GCA_022478985.1. Classification (NCBI taxonomy): domain Eukaryota; kingdom Fungi; phylum Entomophthoromycota; class Entomophthoromycetes; order Entomophthorales; family Entomophthoraceae; genus Massospora; species Massospora cicadina. Next base: position 446,563 of record JAKSZP010017071.1, on the reverse strand, counting down.
GTTTGCCCACCCACTCCCCCCTGAAGTGCTCCACCTGGACCTGATGGAAGGTTTGGCAGCCTACGGCGCCAACCCAATATTGCAATTTGTGGTCCCTAAATGGGGCCACATGCCTCGCTGGGCCTCAGGCGTATGCCACAATCAGCCCTGAATTTACAAAAATTTCTTTAGCAATTCCCCCTCGTGCCACCATCCCATCTGCCCCCAACCATCCGTTCTGGGCCCGCATTGAGGGCGTATGGACGATTTGTCCATCTTGTTTTGAGTTAGACCACTCAAAACATAAATGCCCATACTCAGAAACTTCCACTGACGCCAAAAGTTTGCCCAATGCCCACCAATCTGCCACCCACCCTGCACCAACTCTGATATGGGGTATGATCCTACCTTCCCCTCCTCCAATGCCTGATGCTGCAGCTGCACCTGCAGCCAACAATCAGAACCCACCTTGCCCCAATGCCACAAATAATCCATCCATCCAAACATCATAATAGATCCCAGTTCGATCCCATGCATCCCTAAATGAATTGAACAAACATCATCCGTATACTGATTCCCCAATCCAATTCAACCAAAATCCAAGGGTATTATTGGATGTAATCGATGAATCAGGTAATGTCATTAAAGAACTGACACTGCAAGTTGAGCGGCTCTGTAATGCAGAATGGGATGCAAAATTCCCACCTCAGAAATATTTCCCACAACCTAACGCCAAACCATTCTACAGCGACCACCAGCTTGCAGTAGAAGCAGCCGCCACACCAGATTGCCATCTGCTTTGCAAAGCTGCCACCAAATCTGTGGCTGCACTCGCAGGAGGAATTTCACCTCCCGTCATCCTCATAAATCTTACTCAACAAAGTAAGATCAACATGAAAACTTTACACAAAAACTTCACTGAAGCCATCCAGAATGTGGTAACAGTAGCACGGAATCTGAAAGAAAGTATAATCTGAACCAACATTGCTACATTCTTTAAATTCCCAGACACCTGCCTCAAAGCTGAAGATACTTTGGGCAAATACATCGTTGGTATAATGATGGCTGGCAACTATTTGGAAGTTCCAGTCATCAAGGATATCAAACCCCAAGCCGCCGATGTCCCCACACCCTTCCTATCTGCCTTAACATGCTTCCTACTCTGGAATGAGATGGATGCAGCTGAAGATGAGCCCCCCGATCCCCCCTCCCCATCCACCATGGAGGGATAGCAGTATTTGCTTCCCACCTGGTTGGATATTTTGTTAGGTACGATTTAATTGATTCATCCATTTTGGGTACTTCATTTGATTCGTTAGTTTTATTTTATTATGATTTTAGTTTTAGTTCAGTAATGTCCATCCCCCTGGTCAGCTTACCTTGGTTAAAAAAATTTATCTTCTGCCTTATAATAATGACAAATCATTGAGTGTGACAGGTGAAGGTTTCCATTGTGATTTTTTACTCATAAGTTAATGCAGGGTTAGACTCACAAAAACTGTTGAATGGTAGTGTAAGTGGGTTTGATAAACCATCCAAAGACAATTTTTTTACTTTATAAATTATACTGTAACTAATAATTAGATTGTAAATTTGATAGGCATAGTTTTTACTAAGCAATTAGCTTCTATTATCAAAAGTTGTGGCCCAAAGTATTAATCTATTTTTAATTGAATCCAGGAAACTTCACCAACACCTCTCATCTCCAAGATTTATTGGCTTCTGACGCTGTGGCCTCAAACAGTAAATTTCCTCTTATTTTATTTAGCGTAACAATCTATGTTGCCCCCATGTCAGTATAAACCATCAGTAATAGGGTCCTATATTTATTATGGAAGATATCCAGCAACATGAATGCATCTGGAAAATTTCATCTTTACATGAAAATGTCAACCTTAGTTAAATTGCTTTCTGATCCATTTTAAATATTACAATTTTAGTCTACCATTTGGAGGTGCTGCTTAGTAAACCTGGAAAGCACCAATGAAAACTCTGGAAGATGTGGGATATCTGAGAGGGTTGCCAAAGGGAAGAGAATCTTATTTTGACATAAGTAGTCTCAGACAATCAGGTCAATTACTTGAGCATGACAGTGAGCCTCTGGCAGTATTAAAGCTACAGGGAGCTCTCTTATCGCTTAAAATAAAAAACCTATTGCTGACATTGCTTTTATTTTTTAAAGATTTGGTCAAAGTTGCTGTCTTAATACAATACTTTGAGTTATTGGTTTTTACCTGTGCCGTTAAAATATGATGCCTTATCGCTGGTTTCAACATAAGGTTTGTTTGTATTTATGCAGCTAGCATTTAAATTTATGTTTTCAGTCCCAATAATTGAGTCCACAACCTAATATCAGCAGAACGTTGCTAGCCATTACCATGACGTCAGAACCTCCATATGGTGAAGACTTCCTTAATATCATGGGAGGGAGACCAGATTGTTAATAGTATCAGTTTTTTAATTAATGCCATGTGGATAGATATATGCCAGCCCTCCAATCCTCCAATAATGATGGTGTCAGCGTAGACCTCTATCATTTCTGAAGGCAAAGTGCTGCTTTTGGGGTTGGTTTTTATAGGGGTCCTCGCAGGTGATGCATAAATTTCTAAATTAATAGACTCAAAGCCAGTTTGGGGATTAAATTCCCAAGAAGCCTGACAAACTTATAATCAAAGTTGGCAGGTGAAGACAGCCATACTTGGACATTTTCCCATTTTTCAGGTTTTTTGGAGAAATAGAGCTTTCATGACTTATAATAAGGTAAAGCCTTGGTCCAACCTCAGAATTAATATAAATATATAGCCACTGGACAGACCGCCCAATGAAGTGTTAAGAACTCTTAGAACATTAGAAGGGATATGATTCAGGTTTACGTGCTTCCACTAGGCGTTCCAAGCTGTATATTGAGTTCCATAGAAGAGGCTGATCTCTGATAACATTAGAAACCTATTCTGATGCATTAAATGAAAGCCATAACAGCAAGTTGGCGCCAAAGAAATGCAGAAAAGGGCTGTTTAGATAGGTACCAATAGATGTTTATGAAATGGAAGCGAACACCTTTTTATTTTCAGAAAGTTTCATTGTGGTTGGAATTGTTATAATTTTACCAGAGTCAAGAAAGGTGCAAACCCACCAGTTACAAGCATGTAGGGTAAGAACCTTATATTTGGAATCAGCAAAGAAAATCTGAGCCATACAGTAAGTAATTCAAACAAAACAAATTGGTTATTAGCATAGTAACTTTATAGACTGGCCAACGCGCCCACTTAATGCTAAGAGATAGCCCTATGTGAAAAAATCGCAGCAAGCAAATTATAAGGGTTTATTGATTAACGTCACAAAATAGTCTGGTATTCTCTTGTCCCTAGAGAGGTGGTGGGTATCAAAAACCATACTAATAAGAAATTACTACTATAATGACAGGAAACAAGGAAGCGTGGACAGTGCCAAAACCTAGATGGCTCAGCTAAAGTATATATAAAATTTTAAAAAGTTCCAGGTAGCCTAAGAAGGTGATAATGGTTGTACTACATAGAAATCATGACTAAATTTTAATCAGGATATAGGCCTTTAGGAGCTTCAATTAGAAGCGTTCCAATCTACATCAATGGTAAAAAAGAATCAGCATACATTTTTTTAAGTATAAAATGACCTATGTTTTCAATACCTCCTTGAGAATGACTGAAGCCAGGACAGCCCAAAGGTTCATCAAATAAATTGTTTATAGATATTATTAATATTAATATCTACTAACAAAGGAAATGGTCTTTAAAAAATACTATAAGGGAGATAGGAGTGATGGGAAATAGTCAATTTTATCATGCACTAAGCCATATCTAGCTAAATAAATCAGACTACCATTGAGTCATACCATGGCTCCTATATGTTTAAACTCAGATTTTTATTGGATGTTATTATTTCCTAGGTTTGGTTGTATGTAACTAAAATGTGACTCAAATCCCCGTTTGGCAATCAAACATAAAGACTCTTTTTGGTAATTGTATACCTTATGAATTCCAAGGCTATTGATGAAACACTATCAAATTCATCACGTGACCCCTTTATACCAACCTGGACATGCTTAGCACTTACTCATCGTTGGTCCAGGGTAATTTTGAGATCAGTGAGGGCAGCCACTTTGATACATTTGGCCTTACTAACTTCTTCCAAGTTCTTATGATTTATGCCAACTACTATGACATGAACATAGCAGTTTCACAGTTTTTTTAGATTTTTAAGATGCTTAATTTATTAGCCGCAGGATTTTACTCTTCTATTGATATATCACATGTTGAAATTTAATATGCATTTTTATGTGCTTGTTAATATGGGCTTGTCACTTTTTATAGTTCAAGAGTGCTTTGCCTTGAGTCTTGCTTAAGTAATACATGAGCGCCCAATATAATTATCTATTATGTTAGTAATTTATTTGTAATAGATAATCAGCTAGCTTATATTTTTATTTGTATTTATTTCTTACTAGGTAAATTTTACTATTAAAGTAATTAGCTCGTTTATATATTCCTTATCTTATCCTAAAATAGAGAGCATAGTTTTCTATAGGCTTACAACATTGGCTAGACCTTTTAATTTTACACCTTCAGGGTCTAGCTTAATGCCTTAATAACTATATAGTACTAAATGATAAATTTTTTAATTTTTTGTTTACAAATTCTTGTCTCATCACTAGCTTGATAGCTATTGAGAAATTTTTATTTCTGGTGTGACCTTAATAGATTACTAAACTATAGCTTATGTTGAGCTCACCAAATGTTGTTATACAATTGTTTTCGCCAGGATTATTTTAATATAATTTTATAGCAAGAATTATCTCCTAAAAATTTAGGTTTAAATAAAACGTAAAGCTTGTATCAGAGCTAATACTAACGTTAAAACATAGTATTTTGCTCCTTGAGCTTTTTCTAATTATTAGCAACTATAAAAAGTCTACATTCATTTATAAAATTCATTCTAGTATTCTTGATCTATAAATTGGTCAGGTGACTTATAATTCTATTACTCCTTAGCTCTTCATATAAATTCAGCTTTTCTTTACCGTAAGCATCACTTTTCTTTACAGATGATTAAAATAGATCTACCAATCACAACTTGTTTTAATTGTGCCGTCCAATCAGAGGATGACAAAACAACCAAATCCACTGATATCAAATTCTATGCCACAGTGACGAAGGGGAATAGCATGGACCAGAAGGCCCAGATGTTTAACTTTAAATGTAATGCAAAAAAGGGCCATATGTCCCAAAATAGCGACTATTCTAAGATGATCCAAGATACCCGCCAAACTGGCAACATCAGTCATGCATTTCACAAGTCCTCACATGAATTTTTTGTCTTATTAGCTTTTGTTTTGGACTGAAAAACCCTTAGTTCCAACCACCGTATATTTAAATATTCTTTTGGTGCTACCGGAAAGCAACCAAAATGGCCTACCATGTAGGGAGAGGTACTCAAGGCACCTGTAAAGCCCAACAATCACCTAATACTCGGTTGGTTATGCAATTTCCTCTGGGGGAGTTGGTCTGAACCAACCCACTTAAAAGCACCTCAACAGGGAAAAGGACCTCAGGTAAGTAAGGTATGCTAACCCCAAAACAACATTTATTTTTATTTTGGACATATAAAAAGTCCCTGACATCAATAGCTCATCTGGGGAGCCACCGCCAATGCACCCCAGGTAGGGAATGCTTGGGGGAGATAAATAATTCCGAAGTGAACTTCAGAATGGACAGGCACGCCTTATAAAGGCAGCCCTTTGGGAGTCTCACCCATGTCATTGATTAGGCTTGCACAAGCCTAATCTACAACTCAGGAGAGGCACAATCCAGCGCTCAAAACGACCAAACCAAAAGTATTTTAAAAGTGATCCAACTCAGATTCAGAAAATCTGAATCCAAGTCAAAATGCAACAATTGATATGAACTTGACCATTACAGCTTTAGCGTTATAAAACCTCTACAATATGATGCAGTCTGTAAAGCTATCACAGGACGCTTCTTAGAAGCTGTAAGCTTTACTGAAAAGCACACTATGGGAACCTTAGACCTTGGTTTTGTTACTGCTGAGGCCACTTTGCCGCAATAGCTGCCCTATTTGTAGTTACATACATTATGTTTAGGTTAGGCAATGAGCCTGAACAAACTAAAGTCAATATCCCAATTACACGTATCCACTTATGGGATGATAAAAACCTTTTTGTGCTACTAGAAGGACTTCTGACCACTGAAAAAATTGATGACCAGGAGGCAGCGCTTACAAGCGGCCTGATTGCATACTGGGAACTAGTTTAATTTGAAATGGAGAAATCCCATCTCCTGCCCACTTGGCTTCAGACAAAGCTGTAGCAATGATTCTCCAAGACATGGATGCTAAGGGTGACATCAATACAATCCCATGTAAGGTGTACATTTTAGATCTAAATGGGAACCAATCCCACCCTTTCTCAGTCCACCCCAAAAAATTCCCGTCTATATAAAAAAGCTACAACAAAGTAGGCATAAAAATATTGCATGTCTGGCTACATGGGAGGGAATAAAGTTTAACATAGAGTGAAGAAACCATGAAGGAATTAGATTAAGGAGATGCATTAACAGCCCACCTTTATGGATCACATGCTAATTATGAGGTGGTCCAACCAGTCATCCTAAACAGCGTAAAGAAGCAAAAATGGCCAGAAAGGCGGCGGAAAAGGCTATGTAGAAGAAGCAAAAGGAGGAGAAGGAAGCGGCAGCTCGGGAGGAAGTGGCTATGCGTAATATTGAGCAACAACTTGAGCACATCTTAGTATGGCCGCCCCCAAGACAGCCCAGCAGTCTCAAGATAGTAAGCAGTGGGCATATCAATCAGAAATGAATATTTTACAATTCGTGACTTGCACAATGGAGCCCACCCCATTCAAGTACCAGTCAATAAACCCATCTCACAAGCCAAGAGCTTCTCAACCCTCAATGATATTGATGACAATAATGTTAACTGAACGGAATATAAATAGGAACTCTGGGCCACCTTAATGGCAATTAAATACTTTGTCGTCTCAGATTAATTATGAGGGTCCTATAATGAAGGCCAGAGCCAAGAAAGCCGCCAGGGCTGCACAAGGCCATTCAGGCCCTATTAAGTCATAGCAGGCGTGCTGGGCTTGCTAACGATTGGTAATTAAAACATAGCAGGACTCTAATCCATCAAGTCCTTGATTAAAACGAGGGATCTTGCTAAACCCTCTGGTGGGCATCTTTTCCTTGAAGGAGTAAAAGGGCACCACGGGAAAAGAGGAAGACTTGTTCAGGCTCTTTATTTCTTTTGCGAACATTCTGGACAAGCTTTTGTGGATTTGTAGTTAAAGTATCAGCTAACGTCACAATTACCAACTGCTATTCTCATTTTAAGGAAAGGTTCTAGTTCTGTCCTTCATTTGGGATAGCCAACCATATCACGCCGCATCAGTATATTTCCTTGTTAAAGAGGACAAGAGGGAATTTTTTGGTCAGCCTAATATACTTAGACCTCCTGGAAGAAATGATTTACCTAAGGTACTTCAATTGCTGGCTGGACGGAACATGTGAAATATGGCCAAATGTCACGGTTTCACCAATAGGATTGAGCCAGTTACAACGATTAATGATAACAAAAGGGCTTTTAGATTCCAAAACATCATCAGTATCATATTTTACAATCTGAAAGACCCAACATTGTATGCAATAAATTGATCAGCGCTACTTGACTGGATTGGATACTCATAATTGCATCATTGGAACCACAAGCTGAAGAATTTGGAACAATTGACCTACAACTATCAGACCACAGAATGGTGAAAATTTGCATCCAATCAAAGAAAGAATCTTCCTGCAACGTCTCTGGAAAGGGATGCTCTAAAGAATGAGAACCTAGTCCAAGTAGAAATTAGACGAAAATACATGCAGAAGAACTAACCAACTGCACTGATTCAGATACCTTGTGGCAGCAGTGGCAAGCTTTAAAAACGAAAATATTGTCTGATCCAGCCCATGTAGCCTCCCAAAGTACAAGGAAAGAGATAAAAGAGCTTGCTAAGTCTCAAAGAAGATTAAAACATCTAGAAAGATATTCACCGCACAATGGCTACTCACCACAGTGGGCTAGAAATTTGGTGAAACAGACATTGATCATCAAAAAACATAAACAACTTCAAATGCACATGGAGGCCCTCCAGACAGGGGCTAGATGGGCCTCTCAGGGGGATCAGATGTTCAGGTTCTTCTACCAGGCTTAAAAAGCAAGGTCCAAAAACTCTAGCCTCACTGAACTCCAAACAAACGACAGCCAAACTACTAGCGATCCAGTAGCAGTAGCATCCATCACCCATCCTTACTACTCAGAGCTTTATAAGGTGGATATAACAGAGGAAGCCGCTAATGACTACTTTATTAATGTTCTTACTAACCACGCTGAGAATTTAGCAAAACTTGTTGTCCATATAACTGAGAAGAGATCACATAGGTTTGCATAAACTTCCCACCAACAAGTCACCAGGACCATACAGTATCCACTATGAATATTACAAAGCACACTTTGTAGAAATAAAGAAACCATGCTCTCTCTTTAACTCAAGTATGAAAGAGGGTAGTGTGATCCCAAGAGGCGTGGAAGCTTACACCATAGTTCTCCACAAAAATGGGGACCTTGCTGATCTGAATAATTGGTACCCGTTATCCCTAATCAACGCGGAAATGAAGATAATGTGAAAGATTATGACTAATGTCTTTTAGAAAAATCTAAGGATTGCATTTCCCCACAACAACATGGGTTTATCCCAGGAATGATCATCTGGGAAAACATACACCAAGTAAAAAATACTAGTAGGAGCCTCCAGGGTATACTTACCTTTCTTGACCAAGCCAAGGCATATGTCAGAGTAGATTGGGACTACTTGACACAATACTTCACAAACAAGGCATCCTCAAACCCTTTATCGCATGAGTAGCAAGCCATCAATTGTCTTTCACCTTTTCAGTTCTTAGTTCAGCCTTTTTTTCAGCTCCAGTTACACCAGAAAGAGGCCTTAGCCAAGGGGATCCACTCAGCTCTAACCTGTAAAATCTTATAATTGACCCCCTCCTGCAATGATGGAGGAACAATTAGCCGTTATTGCATGCAAGGGTCAAAACCCATTAAAGGTTTTGGCCTTTGTAAATGACTGCGTGGTAGGGGTATCTTTTAAGACGGACTCCAAGAAAGTAGAGGAGATAATAGACCTATATGAAAAAGCCTCCCAAGCAGAGCTCAACAAGACTAAGTCACAATCTTTAGAAGTAACAAATATCTGCGTCCAGGATCTAAAAATAAGCGGTCAAACAGAAAAGTTATAAAGCAACGCAAATTGAAGAAGTGCAAAATGTCTGGATTTATTCCAACTCCCTTCCTGGTGCCTTTCCCAATGGAACCAGTCAGACGCCTTGGGATTCTCAACACAAGCCCAGGGATTGCAACTCAAGTTGTGGAAGAGTAACTACTTCAGGATATACAAAGGACAGTGGTAAGGTGAAAGTTCAGGAAGACATCTAAGGCTGGAAAATGCCACCTTGCTAACATTATGCTTTTCTCAAAAATTTGGTATCCTGCACATGCTATTGCTTTCAGCAAAATTTTTATAAACAGCTCACATCAATATTACACCCCTGTATCCAGGGCGCGCATTTCCCATCAGCCAGATTCACCTCACTAAGAGGGCCAACTTCTGAATGTGGGATGAGGCTAATTGATCTTGAATGCGAAGCCACAAACATCCTCATGAAGTTAGTCAAAGCTGCGACTTCACAGGAAGAGAATTCACATCCATGGGTATCTGCAGCAAGGACCCAAATAAGCAGAGACCTGGCTTAAGGAACCCAGTATCGTCAACCACCCTATACAACTACCTAGGTTCACGCCCAGGGTTATTAGGGCTATGGGACGCGACGCCTGAGGCCAATTGAATGCTCCAATCTTTTAAAATTTTGAAAATCACACAAAGGATCTAAATCAAAACCAAAGAATTATGCCAAGGGCGAAAATAGAAACTCTAGTACTCAACTAGCACGCAGAGCCACCAAGCAATGAGAATTCCACAGGCTTAAGAATCCAGCCAATACTAGCACTAAATTTCTGGGGAATCACATACCAACCTGAGCTCAACATTACCACCTAGAAAGTAATGAGTGAGCCTCTACTTCACCCTAAGATTACAAATCTGCTCTGGAAAGTCGCAAAGCACCTGTTTCTCACAGATGAGCGCTCAAACACAGTGCTCAGGCTGTGCACAGTATGAAATGAAGAAGATTTGCTGCACCACAGTTATGTCCCTTGTAAAACGGCCAAAAATATCTGGGAGGAAGCAGTGCGCCTATCACATCTACACAATACCACAAGTTTCAACTATTTTGCTGAAGAATGCTTTTCAGTTAGGTCAAGCAATGAGACTAAGACTGCAACAAAATAATTTTTTAGCATTATGGGCGATCCATTGCAATTGGATTTCTGCTACTACAAGTCCTCAAGTGTCTGGAACAACTAGGGCCATTAACAATTTTCTCTTATGTTTAATAAACCTTTGGCTATTATTGTTTGGGGATGCCAGTCCATGGAGATAACATGTGCGAGTAGCGTTGTGGGACCTATCCTATATGTTTAAGATATCTTTGGTGCACCAACCATGCCTATGGAAGTCCCATTTCCTCAAAGAATCAGAGGCCCCCCAAACAGTGACCCACAGCAAGGCGCAACGTCTGAGGCTATGTGATTAGCACCAAGATTTAATCTTGCATATTGCTTCACAACTATTGTCCCAATTTACTCGCCTACCCCATCCCTTAAGTGCATCATCTCAGGTCGCATACTCTCCAATAAAGTTATTAAAAATTATATATTTTTCATATAATCTCACGCCTAAAAAAATATTAATAACAATTTAGATTTAATTTATGATCTATGCAATTAATAATGACGGCCTTCTTTAAGTCACTTCACTTATTCATCTATTACTAAATAGCTTGATATACTAGCCATAGTTTATCCATCTAAGATAAAAGCATGGAGATAGTTTCAGTAATAGTATTACTGTTTAAATTTTATTTATTGACTTAAAAGTTTTTGTGTGGTGGTGGGAGGGTGGGGCCCAGTTTTAACTGAATTTGTTCATAACAATTACCTCTGTTTTCTGTTTGTTCAGCATGGCCTTACTCGCTGACTCATACTGGTAAATAATGCGCTCAATAGCCCTGGCATCCCTATTGCCTGAGACTCCAACAACACAGTCGTCAGCAAAGGCGAGCATTTTGGTTGGTAGTTGTCCCTCCAACCTGATTTCAGTGAGCTTTGAGTTTGCAATGCGGAGGAGGGGGTCAAAGGTAAAATTGTATAGTAGGAGGCTAAGCGGGTCACCTTGTTTAAGGCCCTTTTGGGGGGTGATGGTGTTGGTTAGGAAACCTGGGCCTCTGATTGCAAACCTGGCTGAGCGCGTTAGGAGGAGCGCTCAGTTTATAAAGCGGGGTGGTAGGTTGAAAGCCTTCAGACATTGTTCTAGGTATCCCCAGTGTAATCAATAGTATGCTTTCTTTTGGTCCAGGAAAGCAAGGGCGCCTGTGGGGTTAGCTTGGCAGATGTTGGCAATTGCGTGGATATTATCCCAAATTGAGCGATTTGGGATGAATCCAAATTGATGGGGGAGAGGGTTGTCTGAGCAATGCAACCCAGACGTTTGGCTAAAATTTTAGTTAGTATTTTAGTGTCAGTATTGGTGAGAGCAATTGGGCGCCAGTTGTTTAAATATGCCTGGTCTCCTTTTTGAAAAGTGTGACCACATATGCTTCTTGGTCACCAGGTAGAAGGGATGTGTCTTCCAGGCACTTATTCATAGTTTCCAGTAGTATTGGTGCGATATGTTTAAAATATTTTTTGAAAAATTCATATGGGAGGCCATCAGGCCCAGGGCACTTGTTGCGTGGGGTTGATCTTATTATCTCCCATAGTTCATCTTTAGTTATGGGTGCTGCAAGGTCTGGTTGGCCAGCTATAGTGTCAATATTAGCGGATGATAGAAATATTTTAATTTCGTTAGGTGAAGCAAAATCTGCCGTGTACAGGTCAATGTAAAATTGGTGTAATTCAGCTGATATTTCCGATGGTGTAGATGCCATTGTGTCATCTGCTCAGCGGACCTGTGTGCAGGTCGCTGATGTTATAATTGGTTTAAAACGGCGGAAAAATTGGGCCGTGTGAGTTTATCCAGATAAAATTTATTTTGATTTATAGCATACTTTGATGTAATGCTGGTGTTTCCTAAAGAGGGAGTTTACCTGTGTTGATAGCTGGAACCACAGGCGGCCCCATTGGGGGGTGTATCCCTCATGGGGTGTGTTGTTTTCTAAGTGTTGAAGCTGTCTGATAAAACCTTGTTGATTGTTGCGGACATTGCAGTTGTTTTTCTGTAGTTCAGGTGGCAGGCTTTCTTAGTTGCACGAGCCTTGAATATTTCCACTCAGCGATAGGATTCCCATTGGGTGTTTGTCTTTCTTTCTGTGTTGTTAGCACCATCTTGATCCAAAGTTTAAGCTCTGGAAGTTGGATGGTGCTTGAGTGAACTCTGTACCAGGTTGGTGGTTTTTCATATTTTTCTGAGGATGATAGCACTATTGAGACCATTTGATGGTCAGAGAAAGGGATAATTGTTGTTGTAAAGTTTGATATTTGGTGCCGGAAGTCTATAGGGGCGAGCATCAGGTCAATCTGAGTCATTGAGACCAGCTGGTTATTGTTGTGGTGGGGCCTCGTCATGTTGGCGATGGTGGAGGCTTGTCTGGGAATGGTGTCGCATAGACCCAACGTTGCCTTTAGTATGCATAGTTCCATGTGGCCGCGGGGTATAGCCCTAGACTTGGGCCAGTGGTCAGTATTGGTGTTAAGCCAGCAGTTGAAATCTCCCACAAAAACGTTGCCTCGGAGAAATGGATTGAGAGGATATTGGAAAAAAATTTTGGCGGTCATTTGGATCATTTGGGGCATACACACATGCCACGGCAAAATTTTCTCCATTCCACTTGAGGTTTACTAGGAGCAGCCGTCCCTCCAGGTGGGAGGATATGTTTTGGATTTTTACTGGAGGGTTACAGTTTGTTTAAATTACCATCCCACAATGGTGTGTCCAAAAGGATTTGGCTGGGAGGAGCATGGTTGACCATGACTCCTCCTCCCCCAGTGGGCAGTGGGGTTTTTGGATGGCCAAGATGTCCACGGGGATATTGCGCAGGAAAGCCATTTTTTGGCCTGGGACGTGCGGGCCTTGGCTCCCGCGATGTTGAGCATCCCTATGTTGATTGCAGTAGTCCACACATCAGGAACTCTGGGGTGACCCACTGAGGTCACCCAGTTTCTTATTGCAGGTCATACTGCAAGTATGGGGTCGACTAGCCAGATTTGTTCCAGTGTGTTGGTCAGCAGTCTTGGTGCTGACATTGTTTGGTTTCTTCTGGCTTGGATTACTCCGTGGATTTTGGGTCTGGCATGGGTTGGCTTTTGCCCCATTAGAAAATTTTTTTGCCGCTTGCCTGTGGGTTTGATGGGCAGAAACTAGGAGTTGGGGTGGTTGGGTCTTGTGCATAGGTGTTGTCACATTGTGATTGGCTGAAGTGGTCTTCCATATCATTGCCTATCACATGTGATTGGCTGGGAGGATCCCCAGTGGTGCAATGTGGATCTTCTCCCACTTGGTTGGAGGTGTTTGACTGGTTGTGTCCAAAAAATTCGTCATTTTAATTGTGTTGGGTTTTATGTGGGGGATCTGATTGGTTATTCCGCTGTGCTGCCATGGCATCTGCCTGAATTTGTTCCATGGAAATTGTAGTGTGAGTTTGGGTCTTGGCGGAACTTGCAGCCTTCTTGCGGGCGGTCTGTGCATGATGGCAGTCCTTGCACAAGGTTGGCTTGACCAAAATAATATCAGCCCTTTTGCCCCAGTAGAAGGCAAAGGTTGAGTCCTTAATTTTGCCAGAAGTTGGGCTTGTTTCATCCATATTGTCCTCACAAAATTCTGGTGCTTCAATCCCGCACTTGATGGGGCATGCGTGGCCTTTGTGGCCTATTGCTGAGCAGAATTTGCAGATAGGTGGGGTGTGTTATGGTGTGATACAGAAGGGGCAAGATACGCTGCCATCAGTGAGGTTGATGGTCACCGTGCAGGGAATGAGGGCGATGTCCTCTGCCACGTACTGATCCAGTTCAATAATGGCTATTGCCTTTCCTGTGCACAGGTGGGGCAGGAGGGGGAATTTTTTGAATTTGAACTGTTTGATTACTCCATAACCTTTGAGGCCCCCGCGGAGTTCATCTGCAAGGATATTACAGTGCATGGTGCTCGGAAGTCAGTCAAATATGATGAATAGGTTGTTTGCCTCATTCCATCATGTGCGCACCATGTGGATGGTGCAGTCTTCATTGTTGATTTTTATGAAGAATTTAATTTTCGCTACATCCGCCGCTTCTTCCACGGACATGAACCTGACGTCCACCCATCCTCTGTGTAGATTTTTGTAATTTACCAAGATGGTGTTTGGGAAAGTTGTGGAGAAGGCCTCCCCATTTTTTCCCATGATTCAAGGGAAGTATCGCTGACCATAATTCTAAGGCCATGCTCAAGGGAGGACAAGGGTTGGGAGTGTTCAATTTTGGTATATGCAACCATTTTTTGCAGGAATTGCAAAACTCTGGTTGTGGCGCTGTACTCACCCTTTTTGGTGGGAGGGTGTGTCAACATTCCGCTGGGGCGTTTTTCCCTGGTGGGTTGGGAGGGCTTTTGGCCTTTCATGCTGGCCACTTTTTCCCAACTGGTATTGTTGCGGACAAATTTGCTCATATTCCAGGTTGATTGTCAATCTCAGAAAAATTGCGTAGAATTGTGTTACTTAAAAGTGATAATAACAGGAAAGAAAAGCTGTGACTTAAAAGCTTTTAATATCTTATAAAAAAGGCTGTTTAACTGCTTTAGATTTTTACATCAGTCATTGGCTTAATTTCTTGCATTTTATAAAATAATCTATACCATCTGAATTTTTTTGCAAAAAAGAGATACTTTTTATTCTCCTAAATACTAGATAAGCTGCAACTTTAAACTATGATAAATTATTGACTAAATATTTGAGGTGTAAGTTTAAGGTTACCATATACTTATAAAATTTTAGATTTACAGCTAGTTTTATAAGAATAATTTAATGAATTTATATATACTTTGTCAAGATTGACTAAAACTTACTGTTTCATTAATTCTTTTGTATATCCTGTCATCTTTCAGCATTTTGTTTATACATTTAATTCAGCACTGATACATCATTCAATCTAATATACCTCTAAACTTTATTTATATCTTCTTTGTATTCCTTAAAAAACATTAAGATTTGTATATCATTATAGTCATTACCTAGTGTTAGAAACCTTTGATCAGTGTTTGATTTTCTATGCTTACTATTGAAATTGATACTGAGAAGTCGTATTCAAGCACATAGGTCATATGCACACAACAATATAAGGTACTGTTTGAGGACAGTAACCTTGACCAAAAACTAACAGAAGAAACCTTATGTACTGTAATAGAGTTTATTAAGAAAACAAAAGAGCTTACTGTAGTATTGAATACTGCCAGAGGCTCACTGGCTCACTTGAGTAATTTTCTAGGTAGGCTCTCACAGATTCTCTAGAAAAATACCCCCTTTCCATGTGGCAATTCTGCTCAGATATCCTCACTAGACCATAGTTATTACTGGTGATTTCCATGTTTACTAAGCAGCACTCAAAAATGGTAGACTAGATTGGAACTATCAAAAAGGATTTTAAGGCAAGTAATTAGGGCTCAAGGCATTTCTATAAAAAATCGTGAAACACCAATTGTATTCAAATTACTGGCAAATGGCCATAATAAATGTAAGAATCATATTACTGATGGTTTTATTTGGGCATGGGGCAACATAGAATAGTAAACAGAAATAAAGTAGGAGGAAATATGGCAATCAAGGTCACAGCACTGATGGTCCATAAATTGAGGGAAGAGAGTTGCACTGGAAAAGATCTAAGGATTTGATTAATGTAATTGATATGTTGGCCACTATTTATAAAAGCATGTGTTGTGGGGAAAACAATAACTATGAGCTAATTAAAGAACTATCTAGATATTAGATAAAATATGTTACAACTGAAATTAAGATAATATAGCCTAAATGATTGGTCAATACAATTAGAAAAGGGTACCATTGTCATGAAGTATTATAGTGTTAGCTCTCTATATGTCCCAACTTCCCTGTTATGAGCACCAAAATTAATTTTCTTAGTTCACATAGGTTTTATGTATTTTTTGTCTTATTGTTTTAGGACAACAGTAAATCAAGACAAATATCTCAATAATGAAATTTAACCCAAAATTTATTGCCCAATATTGTTGATATATTATCATAGTATACTATTGGTAAACATATGTAAATATTCTTGAAAAATTTTCTTCATGTTATTTGTTTATAAAATTGATTTTTATTTTATATGTTTAGTGGCTATTAATAGAAAAACTGTACTTATCTGAGGGTATTAACATGGTAACTAAAACCTCAATGTCCTAATTGACAATCACAACTATATATAGTACCCTTTTAGATCCAGGAAAGACAAATTTTTTTCCAAGACTTTACTTTCATTTAAATTGGATACCTCTTCAGTGAATCTAGTCTCCATTAAGAGTCCTTCCCAGGCCAACCAATGTGTTGCAAAATGTTTCAACTATAGAATCACTGAAAGCAGCTTACATAAATATTAAGATAGTAATAAACTTATATTCTTTTAAAAATTTTGGTTATAATAAGAACTAGTATCATAAGGGTGAATAGGAAGTCTATCTTTATCAAATTCCGCTGCAAGTTATTTTTTATTTATGGTTGAAAACACAGACACTAAAATTTAACTATGAGTTTGCTATATATTAATTGCTCTATATAGACAACTATAAGCTTAAAAACTCAGTTATCTAAAGATCTTTTCTTTCTTTACTAGGTTGATTGATAAATTATGAAGAAATAAAAACTTGGAATTTTCAGGGGTGTGTCATAGTCAGGATGGGCGTCCTACTATCACCCCTCATGATGTAGATTCCAATCCCATCATGTCATAAATTGCATTTCTGTGCCAAGAGTATATCAATACATGTGTATTCGCGCACCATGCCTTGGTCTGACCAAGCAAATTAGTGAAGTTAGACCATGTAATACCGGCCTATCAGAACATGCGCAGGAAGGTTTTACCCCCAGTACTTGGGTTTTGTCCTCAACTCCTATATTTTCGCTCCCTACTCCCTATCCCCTCTATTGGTGTGGTATAATTGTCCCAAGGTCAACCCACCTCAAATTAAAAAAAAACTTAAAATTTTTAGTATCCTTAAACATAAGATAAGAAATAAGCTTATAAAGTTATATAATCTAATAATATTTCTCCAGTTCTGCATCTCACAAACAAGCCTGTTAAATAACCAAATAGTATGAAAATCATCTAATAAATTCAAATCACTACATAATAATAAGCAAGAGTTTTTATAGTATTGCTTCAAGTTTGATATAGGTAACTAAAATAGCATAGTGCCCATATACTAATAATAATATCCTATAAAGTTACAAATTATATTAACTACAAATGCTAATTCTAAAAAAGATTGCTATATATGCTTGAATTACAAGGGGAAAGCTTCTAACAAACTAATCTCTGTGCTTTATTTTCTTCTTTTTATATGCTTGCTACTATGTGCCGCATAATTGATGTACTTTAAATAGTTCAATAGTAGCTTTGTTTACTAAGAAAGCAGCAAAAAAGTTTGCTTTGAAGAAGCAGCATGACATACAGCTTAATCTATCTATGGCTAATCATGCTAGCTATAATCTATAGCTTCTCTACTATTAAAGTCTACTTCTGTAATTTAATCATGAACCTTTTTTTACTGGCGCTTTATACCTATCATGATGACTTCTATAATTCAAAAGGCAATTACAATGATTTCAATATAATTTAAATACATATGAAGTATTAAAATACTTTTTGACATAAAATATTTTCTATCTAATATTATAATAAAGTTATCAGTTTGTCATATACTTTTGATATTATGATTCAATCACATTTTATCAAAAAGCTGATTGTAGTATATCTATATATCCTAAAAGCTTTAGCTGGTTTAATCTATCCTACTTACAAGCAACTTACTCTGATGCAGCTTCTGAACCCTTTTCAGCGGAATCTGAATGGGGCTTTTGTTGCCCCCTCCCACCTAACATTCTCAATTGATCAGCCAGAGTGGGAAATCTGCCCCCATTAAATTATCTGACCACAACCCCCACCCAAATTCAACCCAGCCAATCAGAGTCAGGCTTGGACCACCATTTGCACCCAAGCATCCACCCATTCGCCTACCACCACCCACCCAAATTCAGCCTCCACTATTCTTGTGAACCAGAATCCTTGGGATCTATTGGCTGAGATTGATGAATCTGGTAGAATTATCACTATTGAAAAATCTGGTGAACCACTCAGCCTGGCTGATTATGAATGTGCCAGATATATAATTCGGATTTTGACAAAACCCTCTCACCCAGACGCATAGCTCCTAAACCCAATGCCATCCCATACCAAAGTGAACACCAGTTCACACTAGCAGTGGTGGAATCACCCCATAGCCACCACCTCCGCAAAGCAGTGCCCAATCAGTTGCTCAAATCCATGAAGGGCTGACCACAATCAACTTCCCCCTGATTTCACTCAAGCAGCACAGGACAAAATCAACAATTTGAAAGACGATGCCCTAGACGCTGTCATGCTTGTTGCAAAACTAGCAGAATTCAACCAATATGCTAAAATTACCTGCCAAAATATCACCAGTTTGGCTTAACTCCCAGATGCCCACCTTTAAGCTGAACATCATGTTGCAGAATTAGTTGAGGCTGTCTTTCAAGCTGATCTTGAGGAAGGTAACAAATATTTTACCAATATCCACCCCGCCACACTGATGCCCCAACGCCCTGGCTCTCCGCTTTTGTCTGCTACTACAATCTTTGTGATTCTTTCATGAAAAGTAAGCCTGAAGAAGAGCTGCCTGACCCCCTCCCCCTCTGCCATGGCGGTTAGGCGGTATTCCACTCCCCGCCTGGTTGGAGGTTTTGCTTTGTTTTTTTGTTCCGTTTGTTTGGTTCTTTTGCTCAATGAGTATTGGTAGTGTCCATCCCCTGTTTGGCGTACCTTGGATAAATTTATAATATTAATTTATCATATTTAGTCGGATTAAATATCTGATTACTCTACATAAATCCTCTCAGTGTTTTGATTTTTAAATACTGCTAGCCATTGACCATTTCACCAAGTGGTTGGAAGCCAAGGCTGTTTGGAATTCAGGAGCCACAATGACAGCTAATTTATTTTAGAAAGTATCATATATTGACATGGATGCCCACAATTATACTATTTGATAATGTCACTAATATTACATCTCAATTAATATCTAAATTAAGAAATTGATCAGTATTCAAGGGTTTTTTCTATCCCTATCACCCTAGGACCAATGGCACCTAGAACCTATAAACTTTACACTTGATTGCATCTTGTGTAAGGTAATTTATTGGCAAGCAACCATTTGGAATAAATTCTTGACTTTAGTATTTTTTGTCTATAATATCATCTACCACCTGGCGACAGGAAAATTCACCCTTTCAATTAATATATGGGAAGATCCCATGCTACTCCCTATTCTATACTCATATATTCTTGAAGTGAACATGAGTCCTAATTGATACTTATAGAAGCTTGTGCAGACCTTGATTCAGTTTCAGTGAATTCTAATAATGCTTTTTGTTTTGAATAGTTAGGCTTTGAAGCGTAATAACGTTGAATGAAAGACCTTATCTACATTTTCTGTAGGGATATTGTCATATACTATGATAACCATATATTTGGATTGACTATTAAGTAGGAGCACATCTGGAATGGTCCCTTTGAGGTCAATAAAAAGACAACTACTGATGCCTACACTCTAAAAGGTCCTATAAAGGGGTACCTTTTTAATTATGTGCATATTAAGATCTTAAGGAGGTACAAACGGAGCTCTGTCCTTATGGCTACAGCTCTTCAATAGCCTAGCATAGTTCCCCCACTCATTACTGTACCCAATGTTTTGTCAAGAAGTAGATGATGTTATAATCTGGTCTGATCAACCATTTTAAAAAAGCTAATATTTACTTAATGGTTATCAATATCTAACTAGTAATTAGATAAAAGTTTGCTCAATTAGTTAACTATACCAATGTTAATTTACAAGTACTAATATAATGACTACTTGTATCTGGTAGAATTGCTGACAAAAATGTACTGATCATTTTCAGCACCCGTCAAAATTAAGGTTACTATATATAAACAATTATTCCCTTGATAACCCCATGATGCTAAATCTATAATCACTAATTTATATCAACTTACTTCCACCAATGGGTTAGTCAGATGAACCATTATATATACTATTATCTCTTTTTCCATTGCTTCAGCATAGAAAGGTCACTATCAAGTTTTACTATAGTGGCCTTGGGTTTTGCCAGTTTTTGGCCTATTGGGTTCCATTACCATAGTATAATTCCTGAGGGTAAGGCCTTAGTTCATTAGCTTTATATAACATTTTTTTAGATGAATCTATACTATGAGGGCAGCCAAGTTACAGATAGCTGGTACCAATATGCTTTGTAGGGGTAAGTCACACATAATGGAGGATTGTCAATGGGAAAAGTATCAGGTTTTTATTAGTAGTGGATGCCAACTAGTTGAAAAGAAGGAGTTATTATGCTATCCTGGCCAAGAGGGAGTACAAGAAGACTGCAGTGTGCTTTGATTTTATATTTATTTAGAAACCTTGTAGCAATAACTTGGTTTCCATTTTACTTTTCAGAGGAACTGCTTACATACAGTTTAGTCTTTACACTAGTGAATTTACATGTGCCTCTAAAATCAACACCTAGGCGCCAATTTCAACAGATCCTGACTTATCTTCCAACTTGCCTCTTACTCCCAAGCCTGGATTATCCTCCATGCACCTGAAAGCCCATGAGGCAATTATGGATGTTTTAAAGGAGATAAATTTGGACAGGCACTAAATTTGGTAAAACTAATATTGACGCCTCCCCTCCGCTTTCAGATGCTCACATCTAAGCTGATCACATAATAATAATTATGAAGCTTAATGATGGACACAACTTGGAACATCCCATTCTTTGCACCACACAAAAACCAACCCACAAATGCTCCCACACCTTTAATCTCAGCCATGTGCTTCTTATTTATAAGGTTGGATCTGATAAAGTCGTATCCTGATCCCTTATCCCAACACCTTGGTGGGATAAGGGGTTATCCACTCCCTGCCTGGTATGCATATTTTTTTTCTTTGTTCCAATTAGAGTTCTTTTTTATCTCATTAACCTCAGTCTAATTTTTCCTTTATTATTAATTTTGCTCTTTGAGCCTTTCATTATTGCCTATCCTCTGTTCAGCTTACCTCACATAAACATAAATATATGCTAAAACTATTTTAAAATCAATAATATGTAATAATATGATAAGGCTAGCCATTCAACAGATTTTTTCTAGGAAATAAACTATAGAAATGTTTATCTATCATGTTCCCATTTATTTAAAAAGTTTATAAAGACAATTTATTCAACAAACAATTTCCATTATGAATTATATAATTATTCAGTACCCTTAGCTGTTAGATAGGTTATTTGATACAATCTACAGACAACCTTAAATCGTTAGGCCTAAATTTTTCTATAGTCAAAACCTTTATACAGCTTATAAATTGCGAATGTATCTTAAGCTATGTGATAGTTATATAATACACTGGCTAAAAAGATAGATTGGAGAATCTACTTTGATTTAAAACATTTAATTATACTTTGTATCTTTTTTGCGTAGACTAGCATTAGTAGATAGTTTATATTACCTAAAGTAATTATAAATAATGGAGATATATGTATCAGTTCAAGATAAATACGTTTAAATTGTAAGATAGGTATAAATTTAAAAACCAGGTTACTTTAAATGATACTGCTCATTCTATAAAGTTGTTTTTTAATATTGCTATAAAAAGTATACAATATACCACTGATCTATAATTGTACTTAGACTATAGAGGTATAAGTTGATAGAAAGTTTTATGAGTCAAACATATAATTAGTCATAACATGAATAGATAAAAATTGATGCTAAAAATTGCTTTCATGATTAATCGAAACTTGGTATACGATATTCTTATGGCACTTTATTTATTATAGCTCTATGATTAATAGTCTTTATTTATTGTAATGAAAAATTAATAGAGATTGATAAACTTTAAACAGTATTTTATAAATTAAATGGTTATATAGCTTAGTTTTACAAAAGTTCCAATCAATTAATTATATGTATATGATCGAACCTGATATATGGCTAAATTCTGGTTCGGTTGGTTAAATTAGGGTTGATAAAGCTCAAGTTAAGTTTTTATTTGAGTTTATACAGCTTTAAAAATGGTATTTAGTGAATATCTAAATTTCAAGGAAAGTCTCAATACCAATTTCAGTATTTAGATTTTTTTAGTTGCGAACAAATTGTCAGTGATAGAGTGAATTTGATTTATAAAAGTGAAAAGATATCAAGTCCAAGTAAATTATAAAATTTATTTTTAACACTCCTAAGAAAAAATGTTAACATTAAGAAATAACTTGTCGCATAATTTGTAATGTCTAAATAAAAAAAACTTAAAAGTAGCAGTGCTGTTTGCTGACGTTAAGCCTGGTTTTGGTTGGTGATAGAGCCTACCTTGACTTTGATGTTAGGCGAACCAACATTAGATCCATGGATTGCTGGGTAAGCGTAAGGAGTAGGCTGAATGGTTTCAGAGATATGGGGCTCTGAGATAATTGTAGGAGGGAGAGGTTCAGTAACAACACTTTTGACTTTGTAGGGAACTTCTTTAGTGAAAGGAACCTTATGGGTAACAGTTTTGTACTCAGGACGCAAATATTCCACAGTCTTAAATTCAGGGACAACATCCTTCACAACTCTCGAAACAGTGCGGAATGACTTCACAACCTTTGTCTCGGGGACCATTTCCTTGACTTGAGACTTTACGGTATTGAAGCCTTGGATGGTTTTATAGTGGGTCTTGTAGATTGGAGTTTCCTTGTAGCAGCCTTTAATAACAGCTGGTCCTGCCTGTTCAGCTTCAGTGCCCATTTCACTTTCAATAACATGGCCCTCAAGTGGCATTTCTTTTTCAGAGTATTCGGGCATGTACTCCGATGATGTAGTGTGGCCGATGGTGTTTGTTTTCTCCGCCTGAAGCTGGCCCAGATTGATGATTGTCTTTGGAGAAGCAATGGCTCTAGTTGTATCACCTGAAAATGCACCAATATGCTTTGCTTGAGAGGTAAGGGAAAAAGATGCAAGGAGAACTAAGAAGGCCTTCATTATTAACAAATTGTTATTATGACTTATGGTTGATGCTAACGAATTGGACCGTTCTTATTTATACTGTGGATAAGTCTAAAATCTGTCAGCTTCTTGGATTGTTATGAATACTGTAAACCATAATTATTTTGCCTTTGCTAGGCTCAAATGATGTAGAAGTTAACTTATTGATATATTCAAGCACTAAAACCTTCGCAAGCTTATACATTTTTCATAAGTATATCTACATGTTTTGTATCAGCTCTATCTTATCGAGCTCTGTAAAACTTAGATATAATCCATTGTCGGAAGTTGTGATAGAGTTTGTTATATAGTCATATGTCTATCAAATTCGAGATGCATGACATTGATTAATATCAGCATTCCTAAAAATGCAATCATCATAAGTGTTTAGCGGTTTTGTTTCATGTTTACTTCGTGATTAGTTAACTCCACCAGCAATTTGTAAATTATAGTATTGTTTAAAAAAGCACACCAAAAATAGTGCAATATGTAACCGAATCAAGCGCCAAAGCTAAATTAGTCTAATCTACATTAACTTCAACGGATGGCTATATACTATATCGGATGCCCAAATTATACATAAATGTGCAATTGACTTATTAATGAAACAGTTATATAAAATTATTTCAAAAAGTCCAATTTAATTACTATTCAATTGGTGACTCTTATAATATTTTAGTTGGATGCGGGAAATTAATTTAAACATCTGTCTAACCAGTTAGACTCTTTAATAATCTATTTTTATTTAACTGAGGTAAGCTGACCAGGGGACAGACATTACCAAATATATGTGAAACTAATAGAATAACTAACAAATATAAAAATTGGGCACCCCAGGGTACTCAAGTTACCCCTGTTGCCAGTGGGACTGCCAGGTATGGGGGGTTGGTGCACTACTCTGAGGGGGTTTCCCCTGCTATGGAGCAGGTGTGAAGGAAAGGGTCTGTGTGGAGGAACCAGAGTGGGAACCATGATTCTATGAGCACTTTTTGTCTTGGTCTCATATATCCATAGAGCCAGGCTTGGAAGTGCTCTAGTAAGTGGACATGGAATCTGTTAATAATCCCATGAATGGTTGGGATCATGCCCTTGAACGCATCTAATACAATTGTGTGTATTGTCCACATTGCAATGGGTATTATTAGGGAGTGGAGGGTAGATGGGATTGGTGACTCAATCTGGAGTACGAAGATACTTTTTGATATCAAGAATTCCTGTTCATTTTGAATCTTGAGCAGGCATGTGACTTCCTGCCATATAGCTTTGGTTGGGGGGCATGTTTCTAGGCGGTGATGTAGGGATCCCTCCCCTCCACATACTGCATATGTTTTGTGGAGGGAGTTGGAGCAGTCCTCCATCCTATAGGTCCTTCTCAAATAGTGCCAGGCGTTTGCTCTTATCCTTGGCTGTAGGAGTGGGTGGTGTGTCATTTTCCATATTGCTTTCTATGTGGTTAAATCATAGGGAATGTCCAGCATATCTAGGTATTCTATCCTAGCTATTCTTGAGGTTGTTGTGAGCATATCCCTCTGGGGGTGGTTTTCTGGCTTTCTTAATTTGAATTGGGGGCTTGATCATCCCCTTCCCTGTATAGTACCCATATTCTCTATGGTCCATACCATATGGCGGATAGTTCAGAGGATATGTTTGAAATGAGGGGAGGTTCCATGCTGACCTGTTGCAGTAGGGTGCTTGGAAAGGTATGAAAGTAGCCTGGGTGGACTATGTAGGTTGGTTAATTTGAGCGCCTGTGCAAAGTTAGTCCTTGCTGCTCTGGACCAATGTTATTGTGGGAGTTCTGGATCAAGGATTTCCTTTATCCAGGTACCTAGGATGTGATTGGCATAGCTCTCAAAATCTATTAGTCCCATGCCTCTGCTTGAGCATGGGCCAAATAGTGTTTCCATCCGTATAGGAGGGTGAGAGCCAGGCCACAGCCAGCCCTGGATAAGCGCGCGAATTGAGGTTATAAAGGTAGGTGAGAAGGCTATCGCATGGGCCTGGTACCACAGTATTGGGAGGATGAGCGAGTTAGCAACTGTAACTCATCCTGTTAGTCCTGGGTTCTCCCCTTGAGGGAGGCTACGCGTTTGGATACCCGTTGTAACAGGTTACTATCCATTGTCTCATTAGCATATCCCCCTGATTCTAACTAAATTCCAAGGTGTCAGACAGGAGTGGTGGTGGGAGGTGTTGCAAAGGGTAAAATAATTGGGTTTTTCTTCAAGTGTTGGTGTGGGGTTCTGATGTTGTGGCCCAATTGTTTGTGTACTTGCCTAAGAGGATGATTTCTGTCTTCCTTTTGTTGAGCGATGCATTGCTCACCTTGGAGTATTCCTCTAGAGTGCATTCCAGCTGTCGGGCATCTTCGTTGTTTTCTATACCTGCTACGCAGTCATCTGCAAAGGCCAGTATCTTGACTGTTGGTTGTCCTTGTGCGGTTATCCCCATGAGACATGATCAGTTACTCAGAGGAGCGGGTCAAAGCTGAAATTGTATAGCAGTGGGCTGAGGGGATCCCCTTGTTTGAGCCCTCTGTGTGGTTTGATATTGTTTGTTAGGAATCCAGGGCCACATACAGCCATGGTTGCAGATTCTGTTAGGAGCATCGCCCATTTTATGAATCTTGGTGGGAGTTTGAAGGCATGTAGACATTCTTTTAGGTATGGCCAGCTTACACGGTCATATGCCTTTTCCTGATCCAAGAAGACCAGGGCACCAGTTGCTATGGATTGGCAAATGTTTGCAACAGGGTGTATGTTGTTCCATATTGAACGCCCTGGTATAAACCCAAACTGGTTGGGTGATAGAATGTCAGAAGCAATTGCACCTAATCTGGCTGCTAAAATTTTTGTTAGAATTTTTGTGTCAGTGTTGGAAAGTGCAATTGGGCGCCAGTTGGCCAGGTCCAACTTGTCACCCTTTTTATACAAGGTTATAACGTAGGATTCATGGCCTCCTGGTAATAGGCGTGTTTCCAACAAACTCTGGTTCATTGACGCCAATAGGAGGGGGCGATTTGTTAAAAATATTTTTTGTAAAATTCGTAGAGTATCCCATCAGGCCCTGGGCATTTCCTACGTGGTGCACCGCGAATTGTTTCCCAAAGCTCCTCCTGTGTAATAAGGGATAGTATATTGTAATTTGGTGGTGTACTTTGTATCTTGGCAGTTTGAATAAATTCTTTAATTTTTTGTGGATCTGTTGGCATATCATGATATAATTTGGTGTAATAGCGGTGTACTTCCGCCTTGACCTCCTCAGGGCAATTGCCACAGTGCCGTTGGTCTTGTGGACCTGTGTGCATGCAGGCTGGTTTCCGCGGGAGTGGAATTGGCGGAAAAAGTATGTCAAACAGGTTTCACCTTCCTTTATGAACTTACCTTTGTTCATACTTTGATTCTGTGTTGGTGTTCAAAGATGAGATTGTTAAGTTGGGCTGAAATTTCTGCCCATTTGCGTCCCCAATTAGGACTATAGCCAGATTTTGGAGTATTTATTTCCAGGTGATCTAGTTCTGCCAAGGTACGCTTGATTGTGGCCATGTCCGCGGTGTACTTGCATGATGCAATATGTTGGGTTTTGTTGATTAAATCTTTTTTGAAATTTTCCCATGTTCCAATGGGATCTGAAGTGAATGGGGCTGTGAATTCTCGATTTGTAGCCTTGTTTTCAACCCAGTCAGATATCTTGGGCAATTTTATATTTTCTGGGTGAAGCTTTCTCCAAGGCGACGCCTGTGTGTGGGATTGGGTTGGCGCTAACTGCACCATAACTAATCAATGATCAGAAAAATTGATCTTTTTTGTTGTAAATTTGGAGATTCTTGAGTGGTGGGATTGTGAGATGAGGATGTGGTCAATATGACTCATCAATATGAGCAGTCCCTCATGTATGTTGGGCCTTGTCATGTAGGGAAGGATTGGTGAATTGGGGGGAAAAGCATCCTGTAAGCCAAGAGATGCCTTCATTGTGCGATATTCAATGTGCCCAGGTGGTTATCCCCTGGGATTAGGCCATCAATCTGTATTGGGGTTATCCCAGAAGAAATCGCCTAACATGATGATATCTGGTGGGAGGGTGAGAGTAGAAATTTTTCAAAAAAATTTTTTCTCTTGGTTGCAGTGCACGGTGCATAGATACATGCTAACGAAATTATTTCATCTTGGCATGTGATTGTTGCTACCAGGTCTTGACCGTGCAAGTGTGATGATGAATTTGTAATTTTAAATTTTTTGTTGTTTTGGACTATCACCCCACAGTGAGACGTCCATACTGATTGTGATGGTGCGACCCTGGTTGAACAGGATTCTTCTTCCCCTTGTAGGCAGTGGGTTTCTTGGATGGCCAAGATGTCTACAAGAGGTTCTCGCAGGAAGTCCAGCTTTTTGGCTTGGGACGTTTGAGCCCTGGCTCCCGCGATGTTTAGCATCCCTATTGACACTGAGGTGCCCGCGGCGCCTCAGGAGCAGTTGGGAGGACCCCTGGTCCTATCCCCCCGCGGCTCATTTTGGCCATGCTCCGCTTCTGTACTCCAACTCTTTCACTGCCATTGTTGGTTCCCTTGATCTGACTCAATGATTCAAGGGAATTGCGTTTTTGCATTTGCATCAACTTTTCCTGCACAGGTCTCATGTTGATTTGATGCGGGTTGTTAATTGGATTTTATATTTTTGAGGTTCAACTTTGTTGCATTGTGCACCGCATTTTCACCCAAATTGTGGTTGCATTGTTCCTCAGTATGTGCATGACTGATGACGCTTTGTGGCTCAGTCTGGTTACTGTGAAAATTTTCAACCTGGTCATATTGTTCTGATTGATTGGTTAAGTGAATATCTGAAATATGCTCCTGAATTTGTCCGTGGTTAATGGCAGATTCCGCGTGTGCTGCCACTTCAGCCGCTGCTCTCTTGCGGGCTTTTTGTGCTGCTTTATGCTGTTTACTTGTAACTGGGTCCACGATAGAGTATAGTCCATCTTCACCCCAGCGGAATAGGTGGTGGCCATCAGTCATTTTGGTGAAGTTTTCATTATCTTCGTCCATAGCTTCTTCACAAAAATCATTTTCCATTAAGCCCTCTTTTACAGGGCATGCATGTTCCTTGTGGCCCAGTGAGCCACAGTGGTTGCAAGTGGGTAGTGCACGTTCTGGTGTAACTTGGAATGCAGCTGACTGGCTCCATCTGCGAAGTGAAATTCTGCTGCGTGGGGAATTCTGGATAAATCCTCTTCCACTTCTGGGAAGGGTTGATTACAGCGATAGCTTTGCCCGTGCACAGGTTGGGCATCAAGCGAAATCGCTGTAATTCAAGTTGTTGGATTTCTCCATAGGCCACAAGACCTTTGCGGAGCTCTTCTCAATTACCTTACAAGGAAGGTTGGAGGGGAGTGAGTCAAAGGAGATGAACAAAGTTTTCACTTTGTTCCATCTGGTGCGCGCAGTGTGCACAATTTTTTTGCCCTCAGGGAGGGCAATTTCCACGCAGATTTTTGCTGCAGCATCAGCTTCATTGGCTGTTTCAAAATCAATATCGATCCAGCAGTGGCCCATGTTGTTGGTGGCTACGTACACCGAATGAGGGAAAAGTGAGGACTGTGCCTCACATGTTTTCTCCCACAGGGTCGGTGACTCATCCCCAAGGAAGAGTCTAATCCCATGTTCCACCTTTGACAAAGGTTGGTTGAATTGAATGTACATGTATTGCACGTGCTTTACAGTAAATACCATAAACCCAGACAGTGTCTGAGTTTGCGATTTTTTTACAGATTAGGTTCCTGGTCCCCCTCCAGGGCGTTTCTTGCCCTTAGTTGCACCATTAAGTGCACCGCTTGCCACGACGCTCGCCCATGTTGTATTATTTTTGTTATTAAAGTTGCCCATCTTTCCTGTGTGTGATTATCCAAATTTGCTGTTCAAATTGAATCGTAGTAACTAAAGTGATTGTTTTGAGAAAGAAAAGCTTGACTCTTTAATAATCTAGTTATAAATAATTTATATTGCTTAACTTTAGAGATGGCTAGCTAATTTACCTAGCTTTGATAGGATTATAATTAACCAAATGATTCTAATCAATTAATTAAGTTTTTATATTTGTAAATGGCTATCAATAAGTTCAGAAACAATTAAACCTATTGAATATTCAATACCTTCATAACTAGTTCTTTCTGCTTGACATCACTTTTGAGTAATTATAAAAAAAGTTGATTTTCCACCACCACCTCACCACATCAATTTCTTAATTCATATCCTCAGATCCACCACCTGCTGCCCAAGTGTGGGTCAGTGGTGCTCCAACCACTAGCATTTACCACCCAGAAGGCAAATGCATGTGGACTGGATCATCCAGTCTGTTAAATAATCTGGCAGCTATATCCCTCCAAGGAACTTAGCACTCCACCTTGCATGAGTCCACCCAAACTACCCCTATCCCTTAGCCCTACCACAACTCACCATCTAATTTTTGCCTCTGTGTTGAGTACGGATATCTCTTCCTGTATGCCAACAAAGTGATAATTGAGTTGTCAACTACCAACTTTGTACTGGCAGGATTTATAGACTTCTGCCCTTACAAGGGCTATATTGATATAGGCTTCCCAACCAAAGAGAATGTGGCCACTTCAGCAGCTACACCCTTAATATACAAAAACACCCCCATTACCACCACCCAACCTGTATCCCAGATGATACCACACATTTGGTGACCTTTGCAAACCTCTCCTTACACCAACCTTCAAACACTTTATGAGGAGTTGATTTCTGGGATGTTCACGTATGGTAAAGACCCCATACTCCAATTCATTGAACCCAAATGGTGCTTAGTGCCTTGTGGCACCTCAGGCAATAGCCACCATTATCCCCGCCAGCTGAACATGGCCCAGCATATCCCACCATATGCCACATCCTATCCACACCCAACTATCTCTTGTGGGCTCATATTGACAATGGCTGCACAGTTTTCCCCCTCTGCCATGAATTGGACCATACCAAATAGGCATGTCAATACAATTCAAACCCTGTAAATACTGCCAACCACATCCAGGAGGCAACACCAACAGTGTTTGAGTGGGGGTTTTGGGTGCCCCCATCCCACATGTTGTGCACTCAATGAACCAGCAGCAAAATCTAGCAACCCAATTCCAAGCTGGCCAATTTCCACCTATGCCAACCAATTGGGAGCAGGTTTGGACCCATATTCAATTTAAAAAAATTTCTGCCCCAAAACTTACTCAACCACAGCCACCTATCACCAAATAAATCCAAGTTAACCAAATTTCCTGGGACTTATTGGATGAAGTGACTGAATCAGGTGAATTGTTCCACCTCTAGCTAAACCAATCGATTTAGAACTTTTTATGAATTCAGACTTTGATGCCCCACTCCAC
The DNA here is from genome assembly GCA_022478985.1 of Massospora cicadina. NCBI lineage: Eukaryota > Fungi > Entomophthoromycota > Entomophthoromycetes > Entomophthorales > Entomophthoraceae > Massospora > Massospora cicadina. The sequence continues at coordinate 415,672 of JAKSZP010017071.1, read as the reverse complement.
CCAAAAAATATATCCCCTAAACACAATGCTAACCTATACCAAAGTGATTACCAGCTTGCTGAGGCTACAGTTGCCTCACCCAAAATTTTCCATCTTCACAAAACCATGGCAAAATCATCACTGAATTAAAAAAAGGCTGCACTATTTTTATTCCCCTCCAATTTTCTTTCTACTGCAAAAGAGTAAATCCAACGCCTCTATAAAACTGCCACCACTGCTGTCAAATGTATCAATACTCTGGCAGATTTTCAACCGTCCTCATATGTCACCAGAGCAAACATTGTAAAATTAGCAAACTTCCTGATACCTGCATCCAAGCAAAACATCATGCTGCCAAACTCATAGAGTCTCTCATCCATGCCCAAATTGTCAATCTCAGCAGCTATCTACCTCACCTTAACCCTCATCCTGCGGATGCCCCAACCCCCTTACTATCAACATTATCCATTTTTCAATGCTAATCCCAACGATGATGATTATGACCCACATGATCCCCCCTCTCCATCCGTCATGGTGGGATAAGCAGGTTGCTGCTGTGCCACCTGGTAGGTTGTTTTATCATTTCTTTTGCTTTTCTAGCTGCTCATTTAGAATGCATCAGTTCATGTTTCTAATTTGATTTAGTTTTGTAGTTTCTGTTTTTGTATTGTCCATCCCCTGGTCAGCTTGCCTCAGTTAAATAAAAATAATAAACCTATTGAATATTCCAACCACCAACCACTTGACCAAAATTAATTAAAATTATCAAAATATCTAATTTATCAACCAGAGGAGTGGTAGCATAGCGGGGTGGTTCTTGCTCCACTCTGGGTCAGGTTTTGATTAAAACATTAATGAAGCCAGCACAGGCTAGAAACTTGGTGTGGTATAGTTGTCCCTAGGTCAGCCCACCTCATTTACTATTTCTAATTCATCAACCATATAGACATAACCAATTGAACTATAAAAGTAACCAAAAACCAACAACCAATCACCCAAATTCTATTTGTTGAACTTATAAAAAAACCAAAACCCGCCAACCTATTATCTAAAGCTGATGAACCCATCAAATCATATGAATAATATAAAAAGATCAGCTGAACCAATACACAATTACTAATTAAAATTATATATTTTAAAACTTATATATAATTTTCATTAGACACATATTCTTTAAAAGTAGCCTATTACCATTCCCAAAATTTATAGAGTATTTATGCAAATTTTGGTGATTTTAGGTATATCTATTTATGAGATAGCGTGTCCCAAATTTGAATATATAAATACATTTATTTTTATATAGAGATTTTTCAGCCTTGTGTTCAATAATATCCCATTTTACCTAGATCTGCTCATGAGTTCAAAATTTACAGCTGATTCCAATAGATTTTATTAGTTTCTATATAGGCTATAACCATCAATAAATTTAAGATTTCAAATCTATCAAAATAATCAAAAACTACTAACCACTCAGAAAAACCAATTGGAATATCAAATTAACTATTCCATCAATCACTTACCTGAAACAATTGAGACCATTTTCATGCCAGTTCAGGATTTAGAGTGATTGTGACTTGAGTTTCAGCTAACACCCCAGGTTTTGGTTTGATCAGGCATTTTGGTGGTTAATTGCGGTGTTGGCAAGAGGGCATTCCGCCCAAAAAGTCAGTATCAGCATATTGGGAATAAAACCCAAGAAACAACAGTAGTAAAAATATATGGAAGTAATTATGATAGTTTATTGAAAGTTGAGAGCTGGCTTATATACTTAATCAATTGAAAATTTGAAAATAAAAAAAGGAACTTTTGGGAGTTTATAGGGAAAGCAGATGGTTTTGTATATGCGATCTTTCTTTTGCTTCAATAACTAAATCAAAGCAAAATTGGGATTTTTAAAAAATATACAAAATATGACCGCTCAATCAAGCCAAAAATTAACAATGTTGATGCAATCAATGCCTGCTTCCCTGGCTTGGGTTGGTGGTGCGCCACCATCTGGTGTCTTTCAGCTGCCGCCAAAGCGCACCTGGGCTGGCTCTGCTAGCCCTCCCAATGCTACTGGGCGTTATGTCCCCCTTGGGACTTGGCCCACCACCTTGCAAGCTCTCAGGTGGTGCTCCTGAGCCCTTTGGTGCTCCCACGGAGCAATTTGCATTTTGGCCTCTGGGTTGAATATGGGAATCTCTTCCCATACACAAGTGTGGCCAACATCGAGATGGCCACAGCAGTTTTTAACCCTGGCAGCTATAATGACTTCTGCCCCTTTAAGGGGTATTTTGACCTCAGCTTCCATTCTGAAGCCAATGCAGCGGCAGCAGCCAAGCTGCAATTAATTTATAAAAAAATTCCTTTGCCCACCGTTTGCACCTGGCTCCCAGATGAAACCACTTTGGTGGTCCAGTTCACTGGGTTGCCCTCCTTCCTTTCCCCTGAACGTCTCCACCACGAGCTCACAGAGGGTTTGGTCACATATGGCACAGACCCCATGTTGCAGTTTGTGGTGCCTCATGTGGCAGATCATCTGGCAGGACCTCATGCCTTCACGATAATCTGCCCATTTAATTGTGACACCCATCTCGTGATTCCCCCACACTGTGATCAGGTCTGCCCCTGATCATCCTTTTTGGTCGCGCATCAAAAATGGCCATGCCATCTGCCCCTTGTGCTTTGAGCTTGACCACTCGAAGCGCAAGTGCCCCACAGTTTCCACTTCCATCGCCCCTCCTTCTGGCGCTGCCCCAGCAGCTGCCTCACCCCAATTTTTTGAATGAGGCATGATCCTCCCACCCCCACCCTTGGGTAATTCTAGCACTGCTTTGAAAGCAGCAGCCATTCAAAATTTTTAAAAATTTGATTTATTCAGCTGGGTTACGGAATCTTGGGTTGATGGTTGAAACAGTTTTGGCTGAGCTGCTGTGGTCAACTGTTCATAGCCAATCAGGTTCTGCCACTATACCAACTCCTGTGGCTGGGCCAGCGCTAGCCGAGCTTAATCCATAAAAGTGTCTTGATTGGATTGATGATAGCAACTGGCAATACAATGTGAAGCCAGATTTCATGTTGGATGAGTTTTTTATTAATCCTCCAAATTTGCGCCCCTGCTGTTTTCACTCTAAAAGCAGCTTTCAAAATTATAAGAATATTAATCAAATGGCAGTGGAAGCCGCAGCTGCCCCTGCCAAAACCCTCCTCCGCCAGCATCTCCATGGGGTGATGGAACCCCTAGTTGAGGGTATTCCCATCCTAAATTTCCCTTCCAATTTCGATGAAGATGCTAAATATGAAATTGAGGAGCTTGCTTTTGGTGTGAGCCACGCTTGCATTGATGTGGCAAAAACCTCTCTTTTTGACCCCAACTATCCCCAAACCCAAAAGCGCATCAAGTCTTTCACTTGTTTGCTGACTCTCATCACTTTTGCTGAGCATCAACTTGCTTAATATGATGAGGCGATGGATATCGCTGGCCTCATAAATGAAGAAAACTCGCAGCTATACCTCCTCATGCCCCATGTCACTGATGCCCCTACCCCTATGTTGTCTGCCATGGTCCACCAGCTAAATCGGGCGCCGGACAAAAGTTTCCCCAAGCTTCCTCGCCTTATGATATGGCTTCCTAGGCTAATAACCTAGGGTCTATATTAGGAAATTTTTTCAATTTCTGATAATCCCTTTGTTTGGCCCATTTGCAAATAAAAATGCGTGGCGGCTCCCCCTTTTGTGTTGGGCACCACTAGTGCTAAAAAAGAAGGGAAAGAAGATAGTAATTTATAAATGGCGATAAGGATAAGACAAGGGAGGGGGCATCTACCTATGGATTGCCAATATAAACGGTAGAGTGAAACTCCCCTTTTCATTTTTATGCTGATTTTCCTAGAGTTAAAGTTGGGGGTATTGAACTAAGACTAAATTGTCCACAGTGAAATTGTGAGCATGTGTTGTTTCTTTGGCAGTTGTACAAGTTGGACCAGCTGAAATCATATTTATTAATGGATGAATAAAGCTGGGTGGATTGGTAACTATGTTTAAAAATTGGTAATGAGGGTGTCAGGGATAATTCTCAAAAACATAGTAGGTGCAACAGGTGGCAAGCAAGGTTTTTATTTATTCAGATATATAAAGATTGTAGTATCAATTGGAGAAATTGAAAGTGGAGGGTACTGTAAGTCCAGGGGAACTCCCCCTCCACTTGAACTGGGTTGTGTTCCCATTCACATCAAAAAGGGTCTGAGAAGGCCAGCAGTCCCTCTAAACTCCCAGGGCGACCTCACCCACGTGGTGGACGAGCAATGGGTAACATATTACCTTTTAAGTACTCCGCTACCCATCCTAGTATATACTTTGGATAAATTGATACTATGAACTAAGGGAATCTGTGTTGAGCTATTGGAGAGTCGTCATTCTCATGGGATGGAAGGTTCAGATGATTTTGAGGGCAACGAGCCTTAAGCATCAGGGCCTGAGAGCACCAAATCATCAAGAACAAAACCCGTCAGGTGTGTACCTTTGATGAAGAAAGCTTCTAATGTAAAAATTCTGGAAAAACTCACTGATGGCATTGGTTCATTGTTTTATCTTGCCACTAGTTAAAAACCCTCCCCAGAGGCATCAAAATTCTTATTTTATGAATCCCTCTTGGTCAAACGGATGCCAAAGCAACTGGGTGCAGGTGGGTTAGGAACCAGAATCTGTTCCTGACCTCTTGGGACTGCCCCTATGTTAGGTGGCCTTGGGAGGTTCACATTGTCCATTGGGTGAGACAATGACAATCAAATAGCTTGAATTACGTTAAATCTTTAATTTGGCCATCTGTGGATAAACTGGAAGCAACTCGGCCCACTACATATTCTTTTAAAAGTATGTTTAAGATAATTTCATTTTTCTCCCCCCTTGCTCAAAGTTCACCAAGTAAGGTCAAACATTGACGGCTATAATACTGCACTTTCCTAAGCTATTCCCCAAATCTATCATCTATTTTAGCAGTCATAACACATTGAAGAAATTGATGGTTGATTTTCTTATTTTAACATTCATTATAAACCATTTCCTCTACTCTAATTTATTTGGTCAAAGTTCAAAATTTTCTTTGCCAAACCCCTACAACATCTCCAATATGGCTTCACAAGACTCTTATTTATTGGGTGATCCAGTCATGTTAGTAAGTTTGGTTCTTACTGCAGCCATTTGAGCCTATCATGTTAAGACTTTTGTGGAAATCTCCCCAGTTTGCGGAGGACATCTACCAGCAGGATCTTGGATTTTGTGGGCGCAACTATCCCCACTCCAAGAGAGGATCTTCCCCCTCATCAACGTTGTTGTACTCAATTCTCCACAGGAAGCACCAAATTGCCTAATATGATATTGAAACTCCATAAGTCCAGGACCGTTGGCCCTGGAGTTACAAACTCCTGGTTTCTCTCTGGGTTGCTTTTTCCCTTGTGGCACATAGGCATTCAATTGTTATCTATCTCCCCATACACTTTAATGTCATTTAAGTGGCAATGCCCCTGGCATTCTGGCTCACATTTTTGGTGCTTATGCATCCCAACTGGCAGGCCATTCTAAACTTTATCTGCCATATCCCTGACAGGTACTTTGGCTCCCCCTAGGACTATGAGACAGTCAGCAATTAAAAGCAATTTGTATGCATACTATTTTGCACTACTACTGAAGAAGTTCAGGGAAGTTTAGTGGGGTGATGCAGCCCATTGGCAGATTTCTTTTGATTCTTGGACTCAACTAAGCGTCAACAAGATAAAGGTGGTTGATAGGTGCATTGGTTAATTGGTTTAGAGTTAAGAATCAATACATCAGTGCTCACAATTTGGTGAATTGGTTATGTCTTCATCTTACTCTTCGCGTCCTTGCCATCCTGAGTTAATTTGAGCAACATCTCATTCTCAGGATCCTGTAAATCCTTAACCTAAAATTTTTTGGAAAACACAGTACTTTGATAAAAAATAAGTTGAGCAGGGGGTGATCTAGATTGAGCGAGTGTGGGTGTATATGATAGGCAGTGCTTTCATCCCTTGGTTAGTTTTTTAAAACCACTGATCATTCTTGAAGATGGCAATAATTCCAATTTCTTCGAGAGCTTGATTGGATAGTAGCATTAGAAAATAATTGTGTTCAAAAACAAAGGCATCAATTGATCATACTTTTCTGTCAATTTCAACAGGAATTTGAACAATAATCACAGCAGGGCTGTTGGGAGCCGCTAACCATAAAAACCAATTTCGCTTTCGAGGATATCTTCATAGCTGATATTGAGCAGTAACTTCTTAGTGACAAAGTTGGTAGATGATCCCAAATCCAAGATTATTTGGAAGGAATAATCCAAAAAAGTATTTTTGAGTGCATGGTAATTCTTTGTTGGTAAAAAGAGTTTTGGGTTTTGAGTTAACAATTTTGAGTCATTTAAGGCAATGGTTTTGAGTAGATATTCTTGTAAGGCAGGGCTCAACTTGCATAAATCGCTACGGGATACTGGGATGAAAGTAATCTTCAAAATCTTGGTGGCATAAATACCCTCAGGTTGATGGGGGATAACTGGTTGAGTTGAGACTAATTTTGGAGGCAACATAAGGGTACTGATCATCCAGATTTTTCAAATCTGCTTGGCTGGGTCACGTTGTTGTGATAGTGGCAGTTGGTTATATTTGAATGCTATGGGCTTAAGATTGTAGGTTTTTATTTTCCTTCAAATCACTTATGATACTTGAGGACAAAGTTGGGTAAACTCAAATCATGTGTAGTTAATTGGATTCGGGGATTCTCATCATTTCCTCCATTTAGATTCCATGGGGTTGGTCATCTTTGGGGATCTGGCATCTGGCAAATTGGTAATAGTCACTTTCTTTTAAAATTTAAGGGTAGCAAATTTGGGCCCATGTGCTTTTTGGGTTTCAGTATTCAATAAATCTTTAATCTTCATTTTCTTTGGGCATTCAAGGGTAACATTTGAGCTCATAGTTTCTTCAATTTTCATTTTTTGGTAGCATATTTTCAAAATAAGGCCAACTGATCAGATTTGTATGAGGGACTTTATCTGCATACTGAATTTGCCACAAGGGTTTCAAATTGGGTATCCTCAATAATTGGTTGCACAGGCATTCTGGGATGAGAAAGATTAGACAAGTGAACTGGAGGAGGCAAGTTGGCAGGTCTCAAGGTAGCTGGCTTGGACCAGGTTTGTTTCTCTCCTCAATTAGGGCAACATCCACCTGAATGGATTATCTGGCACTGAACACAAGGGCTTACATTGGCGGAAATGATGCCCCAATTGGTCACAATCAAAGCATCAAAGATTGTTGTAGGGCCACAACCCCTGAAACAACATGGTCAATTGCTAGATTTGTTCAGTGCGGGAATGTATCTGTTAATTAACCTCTGAGGGTGGCTTAATTCCAGGGATTTTTTAGTATCCTCAGAGTTGGAGGCGTCCATATTTTTTGGCATCTGAATTTATGACAACATACTTTTAAGGCTAATTTTGAAAGCAGGTCACCACACTTATGTAGTTTTATCAAATTGAAACAGCTTGATCCAGACCAGTTAGTTGTCTCAATTATAAAGAACCAAGGTATAGTTTCAGGACATTGAGAAACCAGTTGAGGAATTGCTGATTGACTTCCTTGCACCACCAGTAGGTAATCTGTCCCCAAAGTCCCATAAGTTCCTCAAATTTGGTGAGAAATTTTCTGATAATAATAGAATTCAGAAGGTGAGCTGAGCTTACTTTTTGAGAGTTGAGAGACTGAAATTAGTAGATTTTCTCCGGAAAAATCTTGCCATTGACTCCAAGATTTAAAAGGCAGGTTGTCACTGTGACATTTTTGAGCAGATCCAATGAACAGGCTAGTCACATCTTGCAATCATTGTGGGAGCTGACTATATAGTTATTTCCCCAAGCGTTATAGTTTCACAACCATTCATATATAGGCCCATGTTTGAACTTCTTGAGATTTTGTTTGGTGCAGGTCTGCATAAAGTAGACGTCGGTCACTTGGTTGTTAGGTATATTGGTTATAGGCTCCAAGGTGTTGTACCTAGCAGGATCAACACTTTGTCATGCTATCATGAGAATCTTAGATTGATCATGATTTGAGGTTCAGGTGAGGCATCGGGTTTCAGTTTGATTGGGCATGTTGTTGGTCAGTTGTTGGTGTTGGAAAGAGGACATTCTGCCCAAAATATTTTTATCAGTGTATTAGGGATAACCACAATAGATAACAGTAGGAAAATATAAGGGAAGTAATTTTAGTAGAATATTGAAAGTTGAGAGCAGGCTTATATACCTGATCAATTAAAAATTTTTAAAGTGAAAAGGAATTCAGGGTTACAAAAGGAACTCAGATAGAAAATGAATCAATAGCAGTAGGGATAAGATAAGAGTAGGACATCTGCCAATGGATTAGTAACCTTGGAAGTAACGTGACACCATCAAATCAACCTAAAACCACCAACCACCACTTTTCAAAACTAATTGTTGAACTCTTGATCAACTAAAAACTGAGAACCGCTTATCAAAGCCAATAGTCATATTATATTAAGCATATACAAAAAACACTAAGTCATAATGATATACAAAACCATAAAATCTTATAACTCTTATAGTATTGGTTTTAAGTACAATGAAGCCCCTCTATCAGCCACATTGCACTATTTTATCATAGTCCTCAAAAATTACTCATCTAATTTCCACCAAACTTTACATGTAAATTCTTACATATTTAGGGGTGCATATTTTTATTTTTGTGAATATTAGTCAATTCTAAGTTAAATAATCATCTAATCTCACTACATTAAAACCCTTTAAAATGATAGAGTATTAAGACAAAATCTACTTATCCAATCTCCACTAAAGTTATAAGTTTATTATGTACATGTTATAGGGTACATGTTTTGATTTTTGGAAACATTGGTCAAGCTTAATTTATTTAACAATTATTTAATTCTGCTAAAATTAAAGCCTTTAATTATATCTATGGCTCCAAATTGGTTTAACGTGAATGAGTGTGCTAATATGCAGTCACATGACTATACATTAAGATATGGTGTATTTACTGCAACAATGTTGTAATTATTTCTTAGAGTGCATTTTGCTTTTTACTTATGAGTAACCCATAAAAAGTTAAAATAAATAACCATGCCTAAAAGGCACTGTTGTAGATGAGGCCGCAAATGGTTCAAATGATCATTCCTCAACCAGTGGAATGACTTAAATTTAACCCCAAACTGGTGGAGGTAAAGATGACCTACCTTACATGGATGGGGGCGAATGAGGCCCTTTTGTAGATTTTGCAAGAAAAATTTTTTCAATCAACATCTTGATGAAGTCATGCGCAATAATTTTAACCTAGTGAATAAGAGGATTTAGTTAACGAAGACGATGATTATGACAAGATTCAGTATTAAAATCAACCCTTTATATACCTTCAGGGGGTTGAAGTAATTCTCTTCATCAATAATGCTACAATTACTCAATTGAGTTACCCCAACAAGAGCGTTCCGTTTCAAAGATAAATAAAACAAAAGTTGGCAATCATCCAACTTCAAGAGTCACTTGAAATTCTGATGCAATAAAATTGTGGGAGTGCCTTTGCTTGAGCCTGAAGTTGAGAAGGGTATTGCCAAATTTTTATATTATAAACAATATCAGCAGAAGTTATAACGTCCCTAAACTCAGAAGTGGGGAAGAATTAATGGGCCCCTGAACATCCAGGTTTAGGGATACCCACTGAAAGAAGGAGCTTGCAGCTACAGGAAATGGCTCAAATGGTTGAGGCACTAAACTAGCAGTCAGAAGACAACTTACTAGGGAAACCAGAAAGTACCCATGTCAAACTTATATTCCCAATCTTTTTACAATATTTCATCCATTTTTATATCTTTATTTCCCTTGAAGTATAAGATACTTTGCTTTTTTTATCAAAAAAACCTTTTCACAGAATATCAAGTTCCTCCCTTTTACTTTTACTTATAGATGTTTAAATGAGCTATAGCCAGAACCATTCTGAGGTTAACCAGATATACATAATACAGTAATTAGTCTGAGATCTGCTCTGTTTGGACGAAGACATTCTCTATTGAAGATGCCTTGGAGCTGAGCTGCAAAGGGAGAGGTTGGATTGGCTTTCATTGAGTCCCAAGGCCATCCTATAAATAACATGTCTAAGAGTGTCTACAAGAGCTTAACCATGGGTGCAAATATTTTATTAAAGCAAATGATGCTACAAGGGGTAGCATTAATGGGAATTTGCTCCATGATGATGGTTGTGATCTTAGCAAATGTTGTATGGTGCCTAATTTAAGTGGAGTAGATCCCCTGAGCAGCAAGTCAGCCTCACATGTTAAGCAAGCTGAGGTTGCAAGCTGACTGTGGTGCTCACTAAAGGGGTGGCATTATTAGGCCCTAGTGATGATCATGAGATTTCTCATGAGCAGTTTGATGATGAAGCAGGTATGGAAGTATATCAGAGAGAATTTTTCTGAGCTCCTGGTGAGGGAGGAGGTTAAAATCTGTTCAAGACTCCATACCCTGGAGTTAAAAGTGCATGATCTATACAATAATTTGAGCATGTCAAGGAGACCTCTAAGAGCACGAATTACCTCACTGCCAATTTGAGAGGACCATCACATATTTTTAATTTTGAAACAACACTTAAAGAACCTCAAGGAGAGACTTGTATTCCTCAAAAAAGGGAACAGTGAAGCCATTAAAGCTTTGAATGCATATGAAGAACACTTGAGACAGCATAACAATATGCTGTTTGCTATGGACAAGAGTATAGAAGATTTGAAGGCATAAATGCATACTATACCAGAACCTACCTCTACTCAACTTATAACCCAATTGGTAGCACTTATTTGGGTCACTCAACAGAATGTAGCATGACCAGTCATAACTGCTACACAACTGACCATGATAAATGCTGATCCTATTGAAGAGAATCCTAACTTTAAACCGTAATTTAAGACCATGTACACACCTGGTGAATAAAAACTGCTAGTTTTCTCATATTTATGAGAACAGTATGGATGGCACTAGCAATCATTCAAAACTCTCACCACATGCAAGGTATATGAGACATTAGGCTTAAGAGATCCCTAGCGCAAGACTATGACTTGGATTATCTTGGATCAGAGTAAATAATTTCCTTCTCTCAGAGCTCAGTAGTGAATAAGAAGTCCAAATATAAAACAATATTTTCTCCTAATTAAAATGAGCAAGAATGTATTGGTCGTGAATTATGCCTCCCACTACTATCTTAAGGATTAACAGTTTGGACAACAGGATCTATAGATTTGCCTACCGCGAAATCTGTTTTATTGAGTTCAGAGTAGATGCATTTTAGCTTGAAGATGCATATGACTCTAGCAGTTGAGAGCGCAACATCCCTCAAGGCGCTTAAGGAAACGTTACTTAATGCGCAAGGAATGTATAAAGCTGAACATAAGGCAGAGGGACCAACAGCTCCCCCTTGACGATTTAATGAGGTTCGTTTATGTCATTAATGATAAGGGTGACAAACCCAAGGTATAAGTTCCAAACCCCCTGATCACTTGCCTTATCAAGAGTTTACCTACAATAATTGTCATCAGCCTGGGCACTTTTACCAATCTCTTTCGTTAATTGCCAATGAAAAAAGGACACCCCCTAAAGAGGATACCCAACGCTGTCAACTGAGTGGATCTCCACACTGAGGGTGAATATGACCATGAAGATGATTATTTGGCTAGCGCAGGCTACCACGTGTTAAGAAACTTAGTACGGTGGCTGTGCCTGCTAGATTGAGAGTCCACAGCACTAACAGATACAAATTGAGTGACACATATTTGACAAGCAAATCAGCCTAACCAAGTCATCAATTTAGTAGAACAAAGAGAGCATTTTAGCTATGGCTATCTTCAAGTTCTTTGCACTAGATGGCAAGGATACCGTCAAAGCAACTATGAGTGCTGATTCTCTGAAACAGTTTGAGGAATCTGCTACCAAAGTTTTGAACACTGGAAACCATTTTGTCAAGAGTGTAGCGAAAGTGGAATTATTTATCCAGAAGGTGAGGTTTTTGGAAGTATTGGACACTGGGGCTCCATTTAACATCATCTAATCCAAACTCATGAAGAAACTGATGTTCATGACAATATGGACTACAACATGAAGTACCGCACTGCAGGGCCTGACGTTCCCCACGCTCTAGAAGCTTATTCTGCATTACACTTACGCTTTAGGCGCATGGTCCTGATGGCACCAGCAATTGTTTTGGACAATGACCACTACGATTTCTTGATCAGGACACAGTTTCTCCTGGAGATTAAAAAGAAGATTGATTTTGCCACTGGCACTATGAGTATTTTGAGCTACCAACTTCCACTGGTATTTAAGGATGAGGCTGCCAAGCCGCGGAAAAAAAGTACCAATTTATCTACCCCAATCATTACTCTGTGACTGAGAAAGGTGTAAAGCAGCTACCACCTACCGCTAGCGCAGAGGAAGAACTACCATTAAGTATTAGCAAAAACATAGAGATTTGACTAGGGGAACAATGCAAGATGACACTGTCAATCAGTGTGAAGATTCCACCTGGTACCATATTAAAAGTATACAAATGCAATGGAATCTGCAAGCAAGAGTACAGAGTACTACCAGGATTCTATGACACCACCTACTTTATAGAGTTGAACATTGTACAGAGAAACATCACTAATCAAATGATCAGAGCAAAAAAAGGACAAGTTGCTGCACTGGCCTGATTGATTAGTTACTAAGAGATGAAATCTGTCCATGCAGTAGGGATATTAATGAGCACATGCTTGGGGAAGTGACCCCTAAACAGCATAAGGAGATTGATGAACTTTTAGACGAGTTTAGTGACATCTTCAGTACCAGCTCTAATGATTATGGCCTATGTAAGGCGAGGTCCATAAAGTGCATATCAGCTCAGTTGTATCATTTGAATCTAAACCCTACCATCATTCAAAACCAGAGAATGCGATTATTGTGGAAGAGCTCACCCAACTAGCTGAATATGGAGTAATCAGATTGTTATATAGCAATGGATATTGCCTTTGTTACTGGCCCACAAAAATAATATAACACATAGAGCTCATGGACTACCACCTGAACGAGATAACTAAGAAGGACTGCACCTGAAAGCACGTATTGATGATGCTCTGAAGCGTCTAAGTGGATTGGAATAATTTCAGGGATGGATCTTACCTGTGGCTACTGGTAGATGGAGCTATCGTCAGAGGATCAGGAGAAATGCGCCCTGATCAGTAGTCAGGGGTTGTTTGAGCCCACAAGGATGCTGCAGGGGCTCTACAACACCCCCGCTACTTTTCACTATACAATGAGCGCATTTTTTGGAATCTCAAGTTATTGATCATGTTAATGGTTCTCAATAAACTCACTGTATTCAGTTAAACGTTTCAAGAACATCCACAGCACCTCTGGGAGGTCTTTTTGCAGCTGCGCACATCCAATATGAAATTGAAATGAAGCAAGTGTACTTTTATCAAGAGATAGATAGAGTTTCTTGGGCATGAGATCAGCCCCACAGAATCAAATCTCAAGATGGGAAGGTGAACGCCATTGTGGCAATGGAGCCACCAAGGAGCATGAGGAATATTTAAGTGCTCCTTGTAATGGTGGAGTAAAACTAGCACTTCATCCCTTTTTTTGCGGACTTGGCAGCGGCCCTCACCTACCATTTAACTAAGGAAACAAAGTTTGGGTGGAGCCTGGAACGGGAGCAGGACTTCATGGATCTAAAGGCATGATTAAAAGAAGCGCAATCCTGGCCTTCCAGACTTCACAAAACTGTTCTACCTATATACTGATGCCAATGATGTAGGACTTGGTGCAATATTAACACAGTTGAATGAAAATGGTGTGGATTACCCAATTAAGTACTACTCTAAAGTATTCATTAAAGCAGAAAAGAACTACACGGTTATTAAACGTGAGTGTTTATGGGTGATTGGAGCAGTCAAACACTTTAGACTTTATTTGTATGGGATACATTTCAAGGTGTCATGGATCATGCGTCGCTTTTTTTGTTGAGAAACATGAAGGATCCCAATGGACGCCCTGTCCATTGGTCTGTACTTCTCCAAGAATATGATTTTAAAATCATACATCAAGTAGGAGATAAACACCTCAACGCGGATGGCTTGTCAAGATAATTACTGATCCACCTGTAAGCTCCAGAAAGTGATCGCCTCCATGACTTTATTAGGCTACCAGAAGAGGCCTGGCAGGATTAAACAGAGGAAAATAAGAGCGTCTGAGGAGAAGTTCTAAAGACACCTGGAGCATCATTAGAAATCTACAAAAGAAGATACAAAACAAGTGGTACCCCTATATCTGTCCTAGTGACTGCATGTAGTAAGTAATGGAGGCTCACAAGCACGTGGGTCATGGAAGATTTCAAAAAATTCTGTCATACCTGAAAGATAGGCTCTACTGGGAGTCCATGTCAGATGAAATGCACTAAGCCTTGGAGTTGTGCATACCTTGTGTGAGTTTCTGCCAGTTGGAGAAGAAATTTGAATTTATGCCGATTCCCCCCTCAGCACCTTTCAGTAAATATCAGTTGATGTGGTGGGACATTTTCCAACCGCCCGCACCAGATCCAAGTTTATCTTAACAGCAATTGATTACTTTAATAAGTGGGTTGAAACCTTTGCAGTCAAGATATACACCATAAACTCCACTGCTCGCTTCCTATGAAATCAAATTATAACAAGGCCTGATTGCCCTAAACCTTTACTATCTGACAATGGGAAAAACTTTACTCAGATGTGGTGAGAAAGCTGATGGACCTAATGGTTGTGAAGCAGCAGCTAATTACACCCATCACTCCATACCCAAATGGAAGCATCATAAAAGTGAATGGATTATTTAGGAGGGATTTTTATAATATGGCCACAAACCACAAATTGATATGTGATCACTTGCTGCCCTCAGTGTTGTTGGCTCACCAAATGAGCCACCATTGAGTGATTGGGATGTTCCCTTGCAAATCCCTGTATGTGCGAGAGGCAGCTCTGATAACCCTCCTAGCACCAATCTTCTCAGCAGACTGGAAGAACCTGCAGCCTGGAAGCTACCAAGCAGGACTTAGCTTACAGATTTATAAGAATTCAGTTAGAGGTTTCAAACAACATTGAATCAACTAACCCTCAGAGCCAACGTGAGAGTCTAGTATGGACTAGGCTACTGGAGTTCAGCCTAGGAGACAAGGTTTCATTTTACCACCTATGAGGAACACAAACAGAGAAACTACATGCCATTTGGACTGGACCTGCCACTGTCTTAACGAAGAGAGGTGCAGAATACTCTATCTGGGATGATTACACTAAAATGTGTTTAATAGAGTACACGTTTAGCACCTAAAATCATTCCACAGGTCTCAACTTGGGAGGGGACGTGTCAAAGATGAGGCCACAAATTGTTCAACTGATCGTTTCTTGACCAGTGGAATGACTAGAATTCAACCCCAAACTGGTAGGGGTGCAGGTGACCTACCAACCGCAGATAGGAGTGAATGATGCCGCTTTATAGATTTGGGCGAGTAAAGGAATCTATCAACGTAAGTATGATGTAGTGCGCAACAATATTTTACCTAGAAAGAAAGAGGATTTAGTTTATCAAAATAATAACGCCGCCAAAATTTGGTATTAAAAAACCCTCTTATATATCTCAGGGGGCCAAAATAATCCTCTCCACCAATGATGCTACAATTACTCAACTGAGTTGCCTCAATAAGAGCGTTCAAGGCTCAAAGATGAATATTACAAATTTGGCAATCATCCAATTTTGAAGATCACTTGGAAATCTGATGAGGGCATATTATAGGAATGTCATTGCTTGAACCTAAAGTTGAGATGGGTATTACCAAATTTAGTATAAACAATATCAGCAGTAGGCACAATGGCTCACAACTCAGAAGCGTGGAAAGATGAGTGTGCCCCTGAACATTCAGATTCAGGGCTAACCATCATGAGAAGGAGCTCTCAGCTACAGGAATTGGCCTAAATGGATGATGCCACTAAAGCAGCAGTCAGAAGACGTCTTACTAGGAAATTTTTAAGAAAATTCATATTGAAAGCATATTTTAATCGTTTTACAATATTTCATATATTTTTATCTCTTTATTTTCCCTTGAAGTATTTATACTATGCTTTTTAACTTAATGTAATAACCTTTTACAGAATCTCAGCTTTATCCTTTTACTTACACTTATAGTTTTTAAGTTAGCTAATCAACACTAACCAGTATGGGATTACCTAATATACACATTACAGTAACCAGTCTGAGAACTGCTCTGTTTGGATGAAGAAATTCTCTATTGCAGATACCTTGGAGCTGAGCTGGCAAGGAGAGGTTGGATTGGTTTCCGTTGAGTCCCAAAAGCCTACATATAATGAGCATTACTAAGAGTGTCTACAAGAGTTTCGCCATAGATGCAATTAGTTTACTAAAGTAATTGACGTTACAAGGTTAGCATCAGAGGATAATTTGCTCTATGAGTATGATTTTGAACTTAATGAAGGTTATCTGGCGTCTAATCTGCATGGAGTAAATCCCCTGAGAAGCAAGTCAGCCTCGCATGTTAAGAGAGCTGAGGTCTGCAAGTAGACTCACACCAAGCGGAAGTATTCATAGTCATTAGACTTATTGTCAACAACAATATAGTGTTTCACGAAACTAAAACACTCATGAGCTGTCTAATGTTTATCAAATTAGTGCAGATAACTCTCAGTTTAACAATTTACAAATTTGTTTGAACAAGAGCTACAGAAATGGAGATTGTTTTGTATTTAACAACTGTGGTATGACTGTAAGTTAAAGTTAAAATTTTTAATCTATTCAAGGTACGCCAACCAGGGGACAGACAGTACAGAAACTCAAAAAAATGTCCCAATTGAAAGAATGAATGGGAAGACAAAACAAAAACAACAAACCAGGCGGGGAACGGAAACTGCTAAACCACCATGACTTAGGGTGAGGGGGGGTTGGGCGGTTTTTCTGCAGATGAGTTCACCAAAACTATGACATGTTGATTGGAATAATGGACTCAAGCGGAGAGCCAGGGCGTTGGGGCATCAGCATATTGTGGATGGATGGTGGTGTAGTATGAGTTCTCCACTTCCTCATCAAGATTAGCACGGTAGACCACTTCAACAAATTCCACTATGTGAAGTTCAGCTTCAATGTGGGCTTTGGGGAGTTGGGCGAAATCAGAGATACTCTGGCGGGTGATTTTAGTAAATGGGTTAAAATCTGCTAGTTTAGCAACATGCATGATGGTGGCTTTGACATCATCAAATGATTTTTAGATATCACTGCAGGGAGATTCAGAAATTGGGGGTAAAGTAGAGTGTGGGCAGCCCTAATAGGTATTGAGCCAATGATCTGGCCGCTACTTTTAATAGGTTTGGGCACTGGGGAGAGGCCTCTGTAGCTAACGCGAGCTGGTGGTCACTTTGTTAGGGAGCAGAATTGAGTTTAGGAGTAAATTGTTTGGTGGGTAGGGTATCATCAAAATCAGAAAGATAAATTCAGCCTGACCATAATTGAACTGGCCGAGAGGTTGCCCAGTTTGCTCACTCATGATAACGTTAACTGATTTGTCAATCTCAGCCAATAGGTCCCATGGATTCTGGTTCATGAGAACAGTAGTGTTAGAAGTTGGATAGGTGGTAGTTGGCAAATGGGTTGCTTGGGAGTGAATAGTGGTCCAAGCCTGACTCTGATTGGTGGGAGTAGAATTGGGTGGGTTAATGTAGGTGGTTGATTTGGTGGGGGACAATTTCCCACTCTGTCCCATCACATGAGAAGGTTAGGTGGGAGGGAGCAGCAAAATGCCCCATTTGGAACCCACTGTATGTGGCTCTGAAGCCGCATCAGAGGAAGTGGCTTGGGGGCAGGATTTTTGGAATGGTCAAGTCTAAAACAGAGGGGACAAATTTGGTGACAATTATCCACCTGAGCCCAAAAAGTGCTCAGGCACTGCTGCAATATGAACATGGGGGATTTGGTGGGCTATGGCAGGGTGGTTTGGTATGATGGTGGCAGTTGCGTGAGGGGCAGCAAGGCACTCCACACTTGAGGGAACAGCAAAGATGAGGTTGGTCTGAGAGCTGTATACCATAAGCCCCACCATCAGCTGATTGTACAAAACTTGGGGTGGGAGGTGGGAAGAGAGGGATGCAAAGGACACCACCATTGTGGTCTCTGTAGGTAGGAAAGTCTGGGTGGTAGGGATGGGAGTATTTTTAAAAATAAGGGGAGTAGAAGCCGCTGCTGCAGCAGCCTCATCTGTCTGTAATCCAATATTGAAATAGCCCTTAAAAGGGCGGAAATCAATAAATCTGTATGGTGCAAATGCTGCAGTGGCCAATTCAATATTTGCCTTGTCAGCATATGGGAATAAATGCACATAGTCAACTAAGAGGCAAAATCAGATTGTGGATTGAGGGAGGGTGAGAGGATGGGGGCGAGAAGGGTGGATGCACGCTAGGTGGAGTGCTAAATCCGTGGGGGGACAAAATGGCTGGATAGAGATGTTAGGCTATTTGACCCTGTGCAAACGCATTTGCCAACAGGGTGGAAAACGCTAGGTGAAGGAGCACTGCTACCCTACATTGGAGAAGCAGGAGGCTGATATGCAGACATATCATAAAATGGCATGGCTAAATGGTGGTGGTAAATTAAACTTATTTTAATTTAATTGCTCAAAAGTGAACTCAAGCGGAAAGAAAGTTATTTAAAGTTAAAATTTTGATGCATGTAAACAATGTAAAAAACATCCTCATAAATTTAAGGCAGTATATAAGATTGGTCCAAGAATGGTACCAATTGAATTTTAAGGACTTATTTAAGTTGAGCAGTTAAATATAGCTAAATTGCAATCAGCGTTATGTGTATACAGTATCAAATCATGTGGTTTGCCTAGTCAATTTGCATATAAAGAAAATATAGTCAATGTTGGACAGAAGATTTATTGTGTTTATTGTTTATCTCAAATACTATCTATAATGATTACAATTGTTGTGAGGTGAGAGGGTTTAAATGAAAATTATGATTTTCATGTTAGGTGAAATAAATATTACTGCTCTAACCTCTTTTGAAAAGCCAACAATTCTTACTATGCAGATATATCAATTAATATTGATAATATTTCTCAGTTTCCAACAGAGGGTAAGTATTTTTAGATCAGATACCAATGGTAGAAATACCAGAATTAGATGAAAACATTTGAAGGTAAAGATATTTATGAAAGTATTATACCCAATGATACTAAATTACAAGAAGCTAACTGCATCCAATCTGATGTATATAAAGTCAAGCCTTGGTCAAAAGGTGTTAACATTATCAATAAAATTGCATCTGAAGGATATATAACTATGGGGGTTTCAGCATTATTTCCTTATAATTTTGAAGAATTGAATGGTAATACTCATCCTAAAAACATGAAATAACAACATTAGAAAATATCCAACTTTTAATGGAATAAAAGATTCTTATTTTTCTCAAAATCTGTAGTTCCAATTTTTTATACTAAATACTATTCAACGACATGATGCAATCAAACAAGGAAAGAATTTTTGCTAAAAAATCTGCTTTTCATGCTAATATTCAATAATTATGTGATGCAATGTCACACAATCCAAAAATGAAAGGTATATTTTATTGGTGTTTTAAAACATGAGGTTTTGATTCTTAATAGTTCTGTAGGGAGGTGAATTAGAGTTATGATAAGCCAGATTGATATAATCTGACAGCTTTCTTAACGTTGATGCTACTGAAATTTAGCGGCCTGACTTATCATATCTTATAGGCTGTTTTTTGAAAATTTATTATTGAATGAACCTCAAATTTTACAAATGACAAAAACCTATAAACAAAATTCCATTAATTGATGAGAAAACTTCAAAGTTTTTCTGTTACTTTCATTGAAAAAGTGGTATGTAAACAATACAAAGTTATTGATTATTGGTTTCAGTTAAAGTTTTAGCGTTGTGTTCCATGCCATTTACACAGTCTTAAATGGATATCTGGTACTCTGGATCCTTAAAGATTGATGCTGTTTCTCAACAACTGTTTCTTGAAGAAACAATTTGCTCAATAATTTTTAAGTGCGTTCAACACATTTCCATTGATTCCACCAGCAAAAATATATCCTTATCATATTAGATCAAGTAACGTTGTAATTACGATTACCAATCTATTTAAGAATATTGAATTGATTAAAACAACATACACAATGCTCAAAGTGTTACTGCCTGAAACTGAATGGTCGCAAATTTATCTGTCACTTTAAATTACTCAAGCAATTCAAGAAGTATTGATTTTGATGAAAGATATTATAGGAAGTTGGGTGTACAGTCCTGTGAGAAAATATGAGAAACTTAATTTATGAACTCTTTTTTGCTTAAACATGGAGAGCTAATACCTATTTTCATATTATTATGTCATTATGTGCTGTAATTGAATACATATTGAAGTACACTTCAAAATCAGAACCAACATCTGAAAAATTGGTAGAGATGTTTGAAGAAATCGTAGATAATTAAATTCTGATAATCAGGCTAGCCAGTTTACACAAATTTAATGGTGAAAATAATTTTTTAAAGAGACATTGAAGCTTGTTAAACCTGTCATATACTTTTGAGTATCAATTATTCCATTGCATGAGAAGCTTTCAGAAAATTGCAGCTAAACTCGAAAATTATGTTTCTACTCCATACTGAATACAATGGTGCTGCCTTATCATTTAGTAGATTCTAAAATCAGAGACCACTAAATATAGAAGATACAACTTTATTCTAATTAGGCATAAGATTTTCAAGGAAGTATAAATAGACTGGTTATTTGCAGAAAACATAAAATAGTACAAGTCTATCCTAAGGTTGTAAAAACTCAATACAATCAAGCTTTAAATTATTTTTTAAACAACAGCTAATATTACACAAACCCTGGCGTTGTGTAAAATACTAAAGGATGAACTTAAAAAAATGTATATTAATGAAGTAACATTGAGGAACTTTAGCAGATTAATATTTCTATTCAGCCAGTGGAAGACAAAGATGAGTTTTAAAATGATGATAATGAAATTATGTTCAATGAGAGTGACTGGATGACAATTGCTGCAGTTATGCCTAATGACCTACCAGCCTATGTTACTCTTGGAAATTGTGACATCAATATAATTCATGACTGTGTGAAGCTTATCATATTTATCCAGATATAAAAGATAACACTGATTTCATTGAGAAAAGTAGAAAAACAATTGTAAATCAATGAGAACTCTAAAATCTTTGAAAATCAACTTCAATGAACAACAAATACCATTTTGTTTTTTTATCACAACTAATGGATTACAATAATTGATTACATATGATGCAATAGTCCAAGATAAGGCTGGAACAGGAAAGAGTCTTATCATCAATGAGATGGTTTATTGAATAAACTCACTTTTAAATATAATGCTACTCTTTTGATGGCTCCAACAGGTGTTGCAGCAAATAATATTAATGAACAGACCCACCATTCAGCTCTAAGAATACCTCCTTTGTGAAACGCTCTGATGTAATTAAACAGTTATACTAAAATTTCTTTTGAAGATGAATTCAAAGAAGATAGTTTTGTTATTATAGATGAAGCCAAAATGCTTGGGGTGACTTATTTTTCAAAGTTGTTTAAAGACTCAAAGATGCTATACCATAATTGGCAAACTTCCATTTGAAGGTCTTTGTATTTATTCTTTAGGCTATTAGTCACAAATTCCTCCATTTTGTGATTTTTGCCCTTAGACAATTAAAACAATAATTATTCAGTCAAATTTAATCAAAACTACAGTGAAAAAAGGTACCATTAATACAAGTAAAGTGATAAATAGGAGATGAACAATAATCTATTTAAGAAAAACTTAGTGGGATTTTGAATGGAAGTATCACCAATCTTGATCATTAACTGTTTTTTCTCATTTTCTGTCAATATTATTGGTGATAAATTTTTAAAAATGCAGTGTGAATAATGGCAAAAAATATGACATTAATAAATTTAATTATTAAAAGTTACATAAAAATGAACAACCAATCGCCAATATTAAAGCTATACATAACTGAACAGAAGCCTTGCTGCATCTTCTGATGCAGTCAAGGATTGTATGCTGAATTACATTTATTTAAAAATGCCAGAATTATTTTAAGACGTAATCTTTGGGTGTCCAAGGGTCTCATGAATAGATTAGTTCGCACAATTTCTGATATAAAGTATGATCCCTCTATTGAATATGAGGCTTATAGTGGATTTATGCCATTATACATTCTCATCCAATTTTTAAAGTATTATGTTCCAACTATTAAAAAGCCCAGTATCTATTGTTTATATTACATCTTCGTTTAAATGGAGTGGAATCAGTTGTGTACATAAACAGTTTCATCGTTATGCTTGGATATGTGATTAGTATTCATAGATATCAAGTAATAACTCTGGATAAAGCAATTATCAACATTGGTGATAACTAGTAAAGTTGGTATAACTTGTCATGTTTACAAGAATTTATAGAAGGGGACAACTTCCAAGACAAGGCTGGGTGCCAAGCGTCAAAAAAGGTCAAGCTATAGGACCTTCTGGACTTAAGGCACAACTTGGACCAACGCTGGGTGTAGGCCAGATATTACCCAGGTTGGTTCAGAGGAAATGCAAGTTGCCCAGCCATGTGTAACGGTGATAGTGTTAAAACAGATGTGTTACCATTTATATAATGATAGTTCTATTTGGTTACTCAGTGAACAAGAGGTTCAAAACCCATTCAATGTATGAAATTTCCAACTTGGGTTGGCCTTAACTTCAATCAATCACTCAAGTTCAGTCAATTTTGAAGTACAGTACACTGTCATATGGAAGCATGTGATTATTGATGCACCTGGGCTTAGCACCATTTTCACCAATCTATGATTCCCCCACTTTTGTTTAAATATGATTCTTTGAGACTAACCTTCCTCATTAGTTGTCTTCCTTTTAAATAAAATCCTATTGATTTCCGTTTTTTATATATATTGACTTGGGCAAACCTGTGCTCAGATCACTTTGAGGAGGCCTCAACAACATCAGCCATTTTCTTTGCAAAAATTTAACAATCTCAGCTGGTGCACCGCTGGTCCGCCCTGGTCTCCTCCAGACTGAGGCACCCAAGCCCTCCAGCCTAGATCACCAATTGGATATGGATTCCTCTTTAGTCCACCCAAGTCTTGTTATTTGTTTGTTCCTTATTAATATATACTGTGTTAAATACCCTTGCCCTGTGTTACGTTAGCTCTAGCACCCCCTGCAGGGCTATACTCCCCCTAATACTGATGACAAGTTCCCTGGTGCTGTGGTTGTGCACCGCGCACCACCTTGCTGGAAACTGGAGAGTTACAGACACTATCTTGACCTAATTTGTATCACATTATTAAAACTAAAAACTTTTAGTGTATTGCTGTTTATCCATCATTTAAATTTTTTACCTAACCAAGGCAAGCTGACCAGGGGACAGGCATTACCAAAAGAAAGAAACAAATGACATGAAACCTGAACAGGGTCAACTCTGTCAAAGAAAGTTTTTCCACCTCCAGATCGGGACTCAAATTTTTCTGGTTACATCATGGGTAAGGTTTTCGTGTTATTAAACCTACTAACCGCCAATAGCTTCCTTTGGCTGGCACCCCAATTGATGTGCGAAGGGTGGGAATCAAACCCGCAACCTTCAGGTTGGTAGCCGCACGCCCTTACCAACTCGCCTTCCACCCCCCACCATCATTTAAATTTAGTTTTTGAAATAAATTAACAGTTACCATTTAAGAATGCACATAGAAATAAATTACAGTGATTATGGAATATGTAATACAAAAATAGATGCAATTTAAAAAAATATATGTTGTCCTAAAAATGTGATCTTTCCATATACTGTATATTATTATTACTATATCAAATATTATTGCTGAGGGGAGGATACCCAATTGGTAGAGTAGGGACCTCTACCGCTGCCTCCTCAAGTTTGATTCCAGTACTGGGACTTTGGGTAGGGGACAATTATGACTTTGTTGGCGTTGTGCACCAATGCCTCAAACTGAGATAGCAATTAGCAAAGGCGGTCCATGGAGTTCCTGGCCTATCATATGCCACGCATGGAGGTTTTCCAGATTTTATCCTCCTTTCCCATTCATTCAATTTCCCTTAATTGGTGTGGTATCATCCCCAGGTTGGCCCACCTCAAATAAAAAAATATTATTATTGTATTTTATATTCAAAAGCTATTATTATTATAGTATACTATATTCATATGTCTTACTTTCACTTGTTATATTCTATATGTAAATACTTTGTTATAGAATATAGTGGATAGTTGATCATTTGTATCTACTTGTATTTTTGTTGAGCATATTTCCCAAATATTTTTAGCTTGAAAACATTCATTTCTTTATTTAATGGAAAATTTTAATTTTATATAGAACTTAACCTTTTTTATCCACGCTTAATGCACCTAATATATATATATAACTTTTATTTGATTATTACAATTTTAGGCTATTGCCATTCTTAAAAGATTATTTAATACTTGTGAAAAATTTGGTGATCTTTGGTTTATTTGTTCATGAGTTAGTGTCTCATACATATATACATAAAATGCTTTTTGTTTATAATTTATATAAACAATTTTCGTTACCATTATAAGTACTTATTAAACATACTTTCTGAGCACAGACACTGTCTAACTAATCAGAATCATTCTACTAGCTTAATTTATTGTCTAAGCATAGACACTGGCTAATAAGAACAATGTGATTATCTATATACATACTTTTCTATTATAAATATATAGATAACATACCCTTCATAAACTATCAAACTAATTCACTAAAATAATTTGCAAATTTACTGAAACATAGTGTATGCCTTTTATTCTAGTATATATGACATTTACAAAAAAGTTTCATATGGATGAAGTAAACAAATCTCCAATTTTCACATTTAATTTTCTATACTTTTCAATTGATTTTGAAAAAGAAGGAGGTTTTCAATTTGACCTGTATAGTTTTTTTGTTTGTTTGCGCAAAACTCTGAAACTACAAAAGCAATCTGGATGCCCTTACTTTTAAAAAGAGGATGCTCCAACTTAGGTCCCATTTTACTTTTGTAAGTATTGGTCCAGTATATGACCATCAATTTAGTAAGTTTTTATTATGGACTAGAAGTGATGCATTTCAGTTGTAGGTATGTTCATTGCTGGATAAACTTTATTCTGGCATTGGCGAAGTGATAGCTTTGAAGCAACTTTTAACATATGTCCTATGGCTGAGGGTATGTTTAAAATCCAGGAAAGTAAGAGATCATAGTGAGATGAGCTTAATTCATTATAGTTGGCTATATTTTTGCATAATTTTACCAAAAAAATCAACTAAGATTGATTAACTGAATTATTTTAGATGTTGGACGTAAATTTACCATAGATTAACCACTAAAATCAGCTAAATTAATAAAATGAATTATTGAAGATGGCAATCAGTAAAGTTACCATAGATTGAGCAATAAAATTACCTCATTTTAATAGAATTATTGTAAATGGCCAACAATAAATTTAGCATAGATTGAGCAATAAAATAAACTAAATTCTATAACGTAATTTATTAGTATATTTTATATGAATTACTATATTATATTTTAAATTTTAGTTCTTATTTGAGTTAGGCCACCTGGGGACAATACTGCACCAATCAAGGGGAAAGTGAATTAATGGGAAAGGAGGATAAAACCCAGAAAACCTTCATGCACGGTGTTCCGATAGGCCAGGAACTCCATGGACTGTCTTGCTATTTGCTATCTTAATTCAGAGCATTTGTAGGCAACGCCAACTCAGTCAAAGTCATCCCCTACTCAAAGTTTATGTACTGAAATCAAACTTGGAGGTAGTGGCGATACTATGTAATATATACAATGAGTTTTATTTTTATAATAAAATAGTGAATATTAAAAGGATATATGATATAGGGTTTTTAATATATTTTGGAAAAAGATTGACTTTTAAAAATGCACTATTTTTTTGGAAAAAAGAACTAAAGGTACCAACTATACCTCCTTATGCCCCATGTTGCTGATGCTCCCACCCCAATGCTGTCCACCATGGTCTGCCAGCTAAAGTGGGCGCCAGACAAAATTTTCCCCAAAGCCTCCTCGCCATCTGATAAGGCTTCCTAGGCTGATAACCTAGGGGCTATAGTAGGAATTTTACTAATCTATGATAATCCCTTTGTTTGGCCCATTTGCAAATAAAGATGCGTGGCAGCTCCCCCTTTTGGGTTGGGCACCACTAGTATTAAAAAAAGAACTGGGGGTAAAGTTTTATGGGGAAAAAGAACATTCTTATCAAAAAATTTGTGCAAAAGAATCCCCTAAAAAGGCACTAAAAAGTATATAATTGAAAAATTAAGCCTCCTCAATAAACCCTTTTTGAAGTTGGCGCCATACTTTAACTGACTTATAGTAGGAATTTATAGTATATATACTCAGCACTGTATATTCTAAATTGGACATAGTTTACACTTGACCCAATTCAGACATAAAATATAATTTGTATTTGTGAGCAAAACTCTATAAGTCAGGTTGGAAATTGGCGCCAACTTCAAAAAGGGGTTTATTGAGGAGGTATAATTTCTTTATTATTACTTTTTAGTGCCTTTTTTTAAAAGATTTTTTTCCATTTTTTTCTTTATTAAAAAAAGTAAATGAGGCAGGTCAACCTTCAGACAAATATACCATGCCAAGTTTTTTAGCCTAAACTTGTTTCAAACCTGCTTCACTCAAAGCTGACCCAGAGTGAACCAGGAATGATCACGCTATGCTACTACTTTTTTCTTTATATTTAAATTTTAAATTTTATTCAAGGTGGGTCAATCTGGGGTTGATACCACATTGATTAAGGGGAAATTGAATTAATGAAGAAGGAGGATAAAACCTGGAAAACCTCCATGTGCAGCGTTCTGATAGACCAGGAACTCCATGGGCCTTCCTTTTCACTATCTCAGTTTGGGGCATTAGTGCTCAATGCTAACACAGTCAAAATCGTCCCCTACCCAAAGTTCACGTACTGGAATCAAACTTGGGAAGCAGTGGTCATTGATTACATACTCTATCACTGGGGTATCCTCCCTCTTTTTCTTTATATTTATTAATGATATTATTCCTCCTAACATCTATTAAGATCACGAAAAATAACCTGCATAAAATTTTAATTTAATTTAAATTAATTTCAATATAATTTAATTAAGCTTAAAAATAGTAGATTTGAAATCCTAGTGATATTTATTTTTTATTAAATATAAAAACTCAGTTATAGATACTTACTACTTTTGTTATTATATGAAATTATTAACATACAAGATATTTTTTAGCACTAGGTGGTCCCAACCTAAAGGGGGGATACACCAATCTAACATACAAGATATTAATATAAAGATAACTATAGTTTTAAACAATTTTATTCCTAATTGTTAGCTCTTTGAAAATTATATAATAAGCATTTTGTAAGAATAGAGAACTATTTCAATAAATAAAATTATAGAGATACAAAAAGTCCAAGGTTAAAGTTCTCAGTTTTATTGTTTAGTAGCTATAAAGCAATATTATAGAAATGAAAAAGTAGTTATACTATAAGAGTTTGATATATCTTAAATAAAGCTTGTATATAAACCTTTAAGCTTTTTACTATAATATTAATTTAGGTTGAGGTTCATCTTACTAATAATTTAATTTTATATTTAAAAATACAAAATTTATCAAAATAAGTGTGGGTGGCTCAGTAGATACTTAGGCCCACAACAATCAAAGAGGGTGAAAGTTTATCTTTTACCATTAACTTTATGTTGATGCTATTAGGACTTCTAAGGTCTGTTTTAAGGTATTTAATTATATAAAAAGAGAGACTACTTAATTTCCGCTTATAAAAAGTGTAATTGATAAAATTGTTCCCTGATCTCTTACCCTAGATACACTTATTTAAGCTTTAAAAATTACTTAACATTTTATAATTAATAATTCTTTTGTCTTCATCTTAAATGTTATTCTTATTGATCAAATAAAATTTAGGCTTACAATAAATTTACAATCTAATAGAAAACGTATAGCATAAATTTAAATACCAGGTTTATATTTTCACATGTTAAGCAATTTTTGGCTAAAAACACTAGTTAAAATACTAGACAGACTTTTAAGTACAAAAAATATGCAGAGTATGTTGTGTGATAGTACTTTATCAATTTAATAAGCATAACGCTTTTTATATGCAAATCAGAAAATCTAGTATCTAAGATAGGTGGAACATACTTTCTTTTCTTTACTATATAGTTTTGCAATGTGCATTGTATGAGCGCATAGAGCATTTTTATAATTAACACTGTATGTATTATAGATATATTTTGTACTATAATTACTGTCTTTATAGTCTTTAGTGAAACACTGTAAAAAAAAGTTAATAATTTTGATAGATAAATAAAAATCATTATAAAACTGTACCATATAATAAAATATCTTAGGTAATACTTTTAGTATACTTATTTAACAAACTGGTTTTCCGTAATAATTACATTTTTTCGCATATAAGATCTTTTCATGTGTTCCCTGATTAATTGTTATGACTTTTTATAAGCTATATGCGGCTAAAATCTTGGATATTCTTATACTTCTAAACATATTGATTGATTAATACTATTCT
The DNA here is from genome assembly GCA_022478985.1 of Massospora cicadina. NCBI lineage: Eukaryota > Fungi > Entomophthoromycota > Entomophthoromycetes > Entomophthorales > Entomophthoraceae > Massospora > Massospora cicadina. Next base: position 386,927 of record JAKSZP010017071.1, on the reverse strand, counting down.
AAAATTAGATATATTGTATTGCATCTGAATCTAACTTTATGCTATATCTGTAAAAAACAATAGCTTATATATATAATGCCATGCTTTAGAAGCGCCATAACTTCCATAATGATATGTTGCATCTAAAATAATAGTAAAGAGACTTTTATACAATTAAATCTCTTATAAATGCGTCAGCTATTATGTTACGCCTTATTTGAGTCTAAAGATCACTGGCTTTAACTTAAACGTGAAGAAAGACACCTTTTATATTCAAAAAAACTATATATAATTTCATACGCTTTTATTTGAATATATATAAAAGTTATATGATCACACACAATGGCTAATATAAATAAATTCTAGAAAGCATAGTCTAATTTTATAGTTATACTATTAACACTAATTAAACAAAGTAAGAGAAAAAACTGATACTCTCTCTTAATACTTAAATCATCACCAATTAGCTCTTGCAATTGGGCTTAGATATTTATTTAAATGAGGTAAGCTGACCAGGGTATGGACATTACCAGACTAAAACTAAAAATCATAACAAAAAATATTGATTCAAATAAAACGCCCATAATGGATGGATCACTTGAATTATACCTAACAAATATCCAACCAGGTGGGCAGCGAATACTGCTATCCCTTCATGGTGGATGGGGAGGGGGATTGGGGGTTCATCTTTGGCTGCATCCATCTCATCCCAGAGTAGGGTGCGTGTTAAGGCAGATAGTAGGGGTTTGGGGGCATCAGCGGTATGGGGTTCAATATCCTTGATGACTGAAACTTCCAAATAGTTGCCAGACATCATAATGCCAACAGTGTATTTGGATAAAGCGTCTTCAGCTTTGAGGTGGGTGTCTGGGAATTTAACAAATGTGGCGATGTTAATTTGGGTGATTTTTGCTTTCGGAATCCGTGCTACTGTTTTCACATTCAGGATGGCTTCTGTGGCATTTTTGCGTAAAGTTTTCATGTTGATCTTACTTTGTGCAGTAAGATTTTTGGGGATGATGGGAGGTGGAATTCCTCCTACAAGCGCAGCCACAGATTTGGTGGCAGCTTTGTGGAGTGGACAGTAATCTGGTGTGGCAGCTGCTTCTACTGCAAGCTGGTGGTCACTGTAGAACGGTTTGGAATTAGGTTGTGGGACATATTTCTGAGGCGGGAATTTTGCATCTATTCTGCATTACAGAGCCGCTCGACTTGCAGTGTCAGTTCTTCAATGACATTACCTGATTTGTCAATTTCATCCAATAATTTCTCATGGGTTTTGGTTGAATTGAATTGGGAATCAGCGTACATTTGAGGTTTGTTCAATTCATTTGTGGACGCATGGGATTGAACTGGGATCCAATCTGATGTTTGATTGAATGAATTATTTATGGCATTGGGGCAAGGTGGATAGTGATTGGTGGCTGCAGGTGCAGCTGCAGCATCAGAAATTGGATGAGGGGAAGGTAGGATCATACCCATGTTGGAGTTAGCGTGGGGTGGGCGGCGGATTGGTGGGCATCAGGTAAACTTTTGGCGTCAGTGGAAGTTTATGAGTATGGGATTTATGTTTTGAGTGGTCTAACTCAAAACAGGATGGACAAATCGTCCATCCGCCCTCAACGCGGTCCCAGAATGGATGGTTGGGGGCAGATGGGATGGTGGCACGAGGGGGAATTGCCAAAGAAATTTTTGTAAAATCAGGGCTGATTGTGGCATATGCCTGAGGCCCAGCGAGGCATGTGGCCCCATTTGGGACCACAAATTGTAAGATGGGGGATGGCGCCGTAGGCTGCCAAACCTTCCATCATGTGCAGGTGGAGCACTTCAGGGGAGGTGGGTGGGCAAACTAGTGAACTGTACCATCAAGGTGGTATCTGTTGGGAGCTGGGTCCAAGTTGTTGGAAGGGGAATATTATTAAGTACTAATGGCACCATTGCTACAGTGGCTGCATCAGTTTCACAGGGGAAGCCAAGATCAAAGTACCCCTTATATGGGCGGAAGTCAATAAAACAGGCTGGTGTCATCACCGCCTGAGCCATTTTGATAATGGCTTGGTCATTGTAGGGGAAGAATTTCCCATATTTGACCCTAAGGCCAAAACGCATGTTGCTTCAGGGGAGCACCAGGGGAAGTGGGTCACCACTTGGGTTCAGGCAAGATGGGCATTAAGATCCTTGGGAGGAACGAATCACCCCAAGGGTTTGGATTGACTGGGTGAGCCAGTCTGAGCGCGTTTTCCTGTCAGCTGGAAAACGGAGGGGGGAGTTTCACCGCTGCCCCACGCTGGGATAGTCAGTGGCCGATCTGACAACATCAGAGCAAGACTTCAGTGTGCAATTAAGTGTTTGCTTTTAATTAACTGAATAAATTGCTTGGAAAGTTATGCCATGCAGAGAGAGAGTAATTGGGATTAGTTATTAAATCCAAATATGCAATTTTAATTTGCCAAAATGAATGTTACATTTTTTTGAGTTCTTAAAATTTATATGTAGATAAAAATCTTTATAAGCCAATAACTATTATGATATATAGTAGAGATTTAAATCTTCATATATATTTATATGTTAGTACAATAACATGGTATAGCAAACCCAGGTAGAACTATGTTTTGAATTACCAAGTCTATAAACTTTCATAGTTATGACATGTCTCTAATACTTCAGCTATTGCTTCTTCTAGGTGTACTAATCTTTATGGGGTCATCTTAGATGAGACTAATTTCACTAAATATGTTTTTATATTTGTCAGGATTATAACGATCTGTAGTAAATTTTATTGTCCACAAGCTAGCTGGATATATTTTGTTAATCCTGGGAAGACAACAGATTACAACTTCAATAATATGATCTTTAACCTCTAAATAATTGGGGACCAGATTATTTACCAGATTAGTCAAGCAGCTAAAAAATAGGCTAGTATAGAATGAAGCAATTAGGATTTCAAATAGGAAAATCTAAATATTTTCTTTTGAAAAGACTTGAATTTAATCCTAATACAGGATCATGCAAAATAAAATATGTTTATCTTACATAATAATATACTTTCATAGTGAAGGTATTTAAAAATAAGGGATACTAAAGTTTGTTTATATGGGCACAAGGATTTATAACGCAAAACCAGGGGGCGAAGATGAGGTAGTAAGCATAAGTTATGATTGAGATTTATGGTCATCTATACAAGTGATGTAAATTTTGGGTAAATTCTAAAGCTTAAGTGAGCATTTTGAAATCTAGTTAAGATTCAGGAAACTAGAATTTGCCTTCATATCACAATTTGGGTCCTATGAAATAATTATTAATGCAAGGTTTTATATTGAAGACTCTGTTTGAAGAGACCTACTTTTTTCACTGATAATATCTTTGTTAGTATTTTACTAAGTATTTATCCATAATTGCTATATACTAATCTTTTTGGGCTAAATGTTTGACAATGTTTAAAAAGTTATAATGACATATGAAATTATTTCAAATAAGTTTAAATAAAATTTTATATTCTGTTTTAATGCTATGCTTTATCAGAAATGTGATACTACAGAATGAAAATTTTTTAGGTTACTATGATAACTTTAAGAGATGCTTTTTGAAATAAAAACATTTAGACCTATTAAAGCATTATATGCTATTAGTTTCTTGGCTAAATGACATCATTTAGGGTACAGAATGCAGAGACAAGGCTGAAATGAGGAGGACAAAAGGACAAAGCTAGCAGGCCTGCCTGACCTGAAGTACACCATGGCCCAACTCTGGATAAAGGCAAGGTATGCCCCAGTTGGCTTTGGGGGTGCGCTTTATAAGCAGATGAGCGTTATATCCATGGCGTTAAAACACACCAGCTATTTCAATAATTACAACAGAACTATATAATAATTGAAGGACGGGGTTTTTAGTCCTGTTCTGTTTAAAATAACATTATATATTGCATAAATCCTGCTTCAGTCAATCACTCAAATAAATCTTACTTGAGCTACAGTGTGACAGCTGATGACCAATTTATTTATTTATTTGTTTGGGTCAGTGCCAACCCAGTGGATGGTGATTCCCCCCAATTTTTTAATGATTTCCCAAGACCAACCTTTTTTATTGGTTGACTTGCTATTAATAAACCTACATCCAAATTTTATTTAAATATGTGTATATGTTAAGTGCTATTTGTCAACTTCCATGAGGTCTCAGAAAACGGGATCTACGCAACCCTCTCCCTAGGCCCTTTGGGTACCATACTCCTTTGGGTGCACTGTATCTTTAGTGCTATTAGTTTGGCCCCAGGTTGAGGGGTGGGGCCTTACCCAACAGCTCTCTGGGAATGTGAGTGTTATAGAAATACTCTTGACATTAGTCATCAACCCTCTTTTTTACTTGTTGTAATTAACTTTGTGTGGGGTTTTCTTCTAGTGGTGTTGGAGTACGTTAGCTTTGCACAGTGGTTCCTGTGATTTTAACCATGGTAGTGTCATTTGTTTTCTCAATGAGCCAGCCCGTCATTTCTCTGTTTGATGGCCGTGGTGCAATCCTTGCCCTTCCTGCAAGTACCTGATGGTTTTTTATCATTTGAGGACATGCTTCTTGGGATTAAATTTTTTTAGCTTCTATCAGTTGTAATAATAGCAGCACTTGCTTGCGTTCTCTTGGTGGTTAATTGTGGCATTGGCTTTTAACCTGAGCTCCTAAATGGGTGGGTTATGTTTTGAAAATAAAACTAGGTTGGAGGAGGCAATAGGTTATTTGGACTGCCTTCTGGAATGGAGCCAACCTGTGCTCTTTGTCTTCTGAGCCTTCCATGAGTCATTTGTGCAAAATCAATTTTGGACGTTTTTGGGGCCTCTATTTATATGAATTTGGGTAAATCTTGGGATTACTGTATACTGACGTTGTCAATGCATAATTTTTCATTAAACCGTAATCAGCTAATTAATGGACACTTGAGAGTGGTGGGATCCACTTGCCTCCTATCCTGCAATTGGTGTTTTTGTTGTAAATTCCCCACCCTAACCAAAGAGGGGTCCATTGATTTGTCTGTGGAGGTTTCACGAAGCTAGTTCCTATGAATACAGGCCATGAAAACACCAATCTGTTTTACATCTGTCAGCGTCTGTTGCTCCCTTACCTTCCTTATTGGAAAAGCGTAAGGTTCAGCAGGGGCCTGAATTGACTATATTATTTTATTGTCTCATATATTTTGCTGCAAGTGTTTCACCAGCGACCACCCCTAAAAAATCATTCCCAGAAAGCCCAACCCCTTTTGCAATAAGAGGTTTCTGTTGCTTATGTACCTTCCTTTCTGGGAGAGAAAGAGGGTCAGAAGGTCCTCAGAGCAGATAATTTAATTAAATGTTTCAAAGATTTTGCCACAAGGGTTTCACCAGTGCCATACTATAAATACTGCCATTAGCATGCCTGGTTTTTGTTAAAAATGGCAGCACCTTCCAGTGGCCCACTTTCTTTCTTGGTAAACCCAAGTGTTAACAGGAGTCTGGCTCTGACGTTTTTATTATACATTGTTTGTCCTCTGTTCCAGAATTACATTCATCTGAATGAAGCAAACACTTAGTGGCAGATAGTAATTGCCATTAAGGTATTAGATAATGAGGTGCAAATGGATACAACGTCAGTTTGGTGCCTTTGTGACCCAAAAACGCCGTTTTTAAAAGAAAAATCTATATACACAAATTAGCCATTTTTTGATTTTTGTAGGAGCTATCCTGAGGCCATATCTGTATACCACATCTCCCCTGAGAATCCTAAGCTTACCCCCACCATAATTCGCCACACTCAGGAGGATGAAAACATTTTTAAAATGCATGGTAACAGGTGGACATTTTCAGAAAATATTTAGTGGCATGTCCCATCAGTCATCAAAGTGGCGAAGTATCCCACTTTTTTCTTTGACAGAAAGACATATCGCGTGGATATGATTTTGCCTGAATTTGATCCCATCTTGGATTTGGCAGCACTAAAAGCAGTTAATAGTGAAGTTTATGGTAATTTTTTTGCTTTTGGATGCTCTTTCATCTCCTTCAGGGAAGTTTAGGACAGTAATTTTAGTGGATACTGGGGCTTCAGAGAATTTATTTTGATCTAGACTTTACTGACTACCTTGGGTTACACTACTTACCTGATGGTATGATTAGGGTAGTGGCCTCCCAGGGTAACCTTACCTTGAATGTTCAAGGTCTGTTTGACTATCATGTTGGTATGTTCCACCTAGCTGACCACATTTTGGCGGTCAAAACTTGCTGTGTCCAAGCATCTTAGGATTTGTTTTGTGGCGAAAATTTGAAGTCCAAACCAATTTTAAGGCCAATTTTTTAAAGTTGTCCTTGGGGAGAAGTCATGTATCAATTATTCCCGTGTCTCATGTTGGCTCCCTGAGTGACTTGCCACAGTGGCCCAATTAAAATAAGCTTAGTCTTGCGCCTCTAATGTAGCTCACTCCTGAAGCACCCCTAGCCACCTGTTTGGAGGGGTTTAAGTCTTCATTTAATGTGGCTTCTGAAGATACTTACCAGATTACTCAGTCCTTAAATGTGAGTTTAGTACAGAGGAACTGGTTTGCATCTACAGTAATTTACACTTTGACCATGCAGGAGGAGGCAGGAATAGACGTTTGAGTTACAGAGCAACTCGCCAAAAAAACTATTTTTCAGCGTACTTCTCCAGTATGCTCACCTCTTTTCTATATGAAAAAATCGGACATGACACAACGCCCTTGCTTAGATTATGGGAACTTGAATAATGTGACTATACCCGATCTGAAACTATTTCCCTGGAGAAGCATATTTCCCGCTATGTAGAGAAGTCTAAAGTCTTCTCCAAGCTGAACAGCTTGAATGACTTCAACCATATTCGCATCAAAAAGGACAGGAGTGGCTCACTGCATTATGTACCAGGAAGGGGATGCCTTAATTATGGGTCATGCTTTTAGGCTCAAAAATGCGCTTGCAATTTTCCAATGTATTATTAATGAGGCCTTGGGGGCCTGTTGGATTTATGCGCGGCGCCTACATAAATGAAGTTTTAGTGTTTTCCTCAGATCAAGAGTATCATAAGATCAGCTTGAGGCAAGTGGTTGAGTACATAAGGGCAGCAAACATAACGCTGAAGATTATTAGGAACGAGTTCACTTGCCTAAGGTCACCTTCCTGGGCAATATCGTTTTCAACAAAGGCCACATGATTACTCCATACAGGGAGAAGGAAATTTGCAAGTGGCCTACATCAATCTCAGTTAAGAAGTTGAAAATCCTTTGGGTGCTTGCACCATCATGAAAAAGGTTTACGTCAAGTCTTTCTGAGGTAGCGGTGCCTTTATATAAGGCTTGTGGTACTAAAATACTTCAGTAGTCCTCAGCATTGGATGATGCCTTCTAGGAAGTGAAATGTACTCTGCTGTCTATATCAGTCTCCGTCTTGTGGACCCTAAGAGGGAGTTTATAGTGGCCACAAATGATTAAAACTTTGACATGGCTGGTGAATTCTTGTTAGAGGGTGAAGATGGCGTTAGGCATGCTGTGTGATATTTTTATAGGATAATGTTTCTTGTATAGTTGAACTATGTTGTTTACGACAAAGAATTGGTTGGCATTAGTGGAGGCACTGACCTTTGGCGTCATAAATTGCATGGTTCTTCCAAGCCATTCAGAGTCAACAAAGATCACCAGTCCTATTGTAATTTTGCACCCCTCATGTCCTGACCCCACGACAGACCTGGCGGCATGGACCCTTGTGCATTTTTTGTTCTCTTATGAGTTTACAAATGTCAAAGATAATGGTTTGGCTGAAGCTCTGAGCAAAAAACCTGCGTTGGCACCTGATCCCAAGGAGGTGAAATTGCATAACACCCGTTTGGTGATCCCTCTTGGTAAAATTTCACTGAGTAGCCACCTACCCCAGCGGGAATGCCAGCTATTGCTTCAATGAAGAAACTGGAGGAATATAGTATGTTCAGGAAGAACATACTATTCCAGTTCCTCTCATCAGAATATGCTATGAATTTCGCCAAATGCAAGTTGTATTAGGAGGATATCACTAAGTGGTACCATGTAAAGGAGGAGGCAATATGGTTCCAGAGGCGCTTGTGGGTTACTGATAGCACACTAAATTTGGAAATAATTGAAGAGCACCATGACGTCATACTGTAGGATTTACTGGGAAGGGTAAGATTTTGGAGCTTGTCCAATGAACCTATAACTGGAAGGGATTGGCCGCACAGGTGGCAAGGTATTCTAAGGTGTACCTGGTCTGCAATAGGATGAAGCCAAATTATCAGCCTCTCGTGAGGCTGTTAGTACCAATCCATAAGGTAGATAAACCCAAAAATTTTCTTTCAGTAGACTTTAATGTGGAGCTACCCTAGTCAGAGGGGTATGATGCTATCATGGTAGTGGTGGGCCAATGTACTAAGTTCGCCCATTTAACCCATGTAATACCACGGTAACAGCGGTGTAGGTGTTATAGCTATTTGTTTTTCATACGTTTTTCTTCATGGGCGCCCCAGGAGATAATTAGTGACCAAGGACCCCAGTTCAATCAGTGTCTTGGGAAAAATTGTGGAAAATTCTTCAGCTTCACCCATACCGCTCTAATGCCTACCACCTCTCAATCAGATGGGCATACAGAGCGAGTGAACCAGTGCCCTAAGCATTTCTTGCGGTGTTACACAGCATCTGACTATTCTGATTGGGTTTCTCAACTTTCCTTTGCCCAATTTAGCTACAACTGGCCCATTATGATTCTATTAGGTGTCTCCATTCTTTCCAATTATGGCTTTAACCCTGCTTTCAACATATAATTCAGTTGTAAGTCAAAAGTGAGAAGTAGTGGTGGACTTTGCCAAGTCTATCAAGAAGTTCCATAAAGAGGTCAACGCCAATTTGGAGGCTGCCATGAAGATCTATAAGGAGAATGCCAATAGCAAGAAACGAGTGGGTCTGACATACATGAAGGAGATCTATTGATGATTGATGCCCAAAATATTACAACCAAGTAGCCATGCAAAAAACTGGGACCAAAGAGGATATGACCTTACGCATTGTCTGGAAGGTGGTTCATGCCTTGTACCAGTTGGTTCTTCCCTCATTGTTTCATATCTTTGTCGTGTTTCATGAAAGCAAGCTGATTTTTTAGGGTCCCCCGCCAGAGACTCCAGAGTCATATCTTGTAAATGGGGCACCATACTGAATGGTAGAGGAGATTTTAGCCTCTTGACGTGTCAGGAGAAGAATTGAGTATCTTATGTTATGGAAAGGATTTGATGCGTGGAGAATAGCTGGGTACCAGCTTGCAATTGTGTCCATGAACAAGACCTTATTGATGCTTTTCATGAGCATTTCCAGGAAGCAGCTGGACATAAGGATATGCCGTTAGTGCTGCCATGAAACTGGCCCCTTACCAGAAGAACTTTTATTTGATGAAGCTCATGGAGGAGGGGTGGATCCAAAAAGACCAGAGGGTAGTATCATGGCTAAATGGCATCACTGAGGGTACAGACTACAGAGATAAGGCGGATGTTAGGAGGTCAAAAGGATAAAGTTAGCAGACCTTCCTAACCTGAAGCACATCCTGGACCAACGCTGGGTAAAGGTATGATAGCCCAAGTTAGTTTTGGTGTGTGAGTGTGATTTTTAGATGAGCGTTACACCCACAGTCTTAAAACGCACCAGCTATGTCAAGAGTCACAACAAAACTTTACAGTCAACTGGAGAACGGTGTTTTGAGACCCATTCAGGTTATAATTTCACTAAATCTGGTAAAATCTAGCTTAATTAGGTCACTTAAATTTAACTTAGTAAAGCTACAGTGTGACAGCTGTTGGCCAATTGCGTTTATTGGTTTGTTTGGGCACTGTGCTACACCCAATGGATGGTGATTATCCCCAAGTATCTTCTAATGATTTCCTAAGACCAACCTTCTTTGTTGGCTGACTTGCTATTAATGAACCCCCTCCTTTTATTTAAAAATATGTATATGTTTAGTCTATCTGCCAACCTCCACGAAGCCTCATAAAATGGAATTTGTAAAACCCTCTCACTAGGCCCTTTGGGCACAATACTCCTTTGTAGTGCACTGTTATCTTTAGTGATAGTGGTTTGGACCCAGGTTGAGGAGTGGGTCCTTCCACACCACCTTCCCAGGAATTGAGCGTTATAGACACGCTCCTGACAGATAGTTTAACACCATTCAATTTCTACATCGGTAGATAGATGAAAATTGTGCTAAATAGTTTTAGAGATTCTATGTAAACACCATAAGATAAAAATTTTATTGTTCCTAAGGCCCATCTCAGGTAGAAACAAATTCTAAAACAGATGATTATAAGTCATTATCCTTATCAAAATATAAACTTTGGCTATATTGCATGGTTGGAAAATGACATCACCCTTGGGACCAACGTGAGAGAAAAAGCTGAATGTAGGGAGGCCAAGAAGGTGAAGTTGGCAGGTCTCCCTGACCTCAAGCATACCATAGATCAACGCTGAGTGAAGGCGAAATATGCCCAAGTTGGTCCTATGGATGCAAGCTTAAATCAGCCATGTATTAGAGCAGGAGCATTAAACTATTTTTGTAGTAGAATAAAACGGTTTGCTTCAGTTTTTAGGAGAATGGGGATCAAAACCCGTTCAGTTTTCAAAAGTTCCAGCTCAGGTTGACTGATCCTACAATCAATTACCTAATTTCAGTCAATTACCCAGTATAGTGTATTGTTTGATGGAAGCGCTCAACTATTGGCACACCTTGGCTTAAACCCAATTCCATCAAATATTTTTCCTGAAATTCCTTAAATATCTTATGTCGAGACCAATCTCTCCTATTGGGTTGACTTCTCCCTATCAATAAACCCCTCGCTAAGTACACTGTTTTCCATACTTATGATATTTTGGATGATCCTGAGCATGGACCTCTTCGCAGAGGTTTCTCACTACATTAACCTTTTAATTCTAACTATAATAATATTATTCACTTGTGCACCGTTGGGCCGCCCAGATTCCCTCCAACCTGGGACGCCTATACCTTACTATTTTGTACACCACAACATTTTGGTTTGGTTAAGCACTCTAATGATTGCACTCCTCTGCCTCTGTTATTATTGCCAAGCATCCTCTGCTGGTCTCTAGTAGCTTTTGTACCAAAGACTAATTCCCTGGTGTTGGCCCTGTGCACCAAGCACTACCACGCTGGGAATATGAGATTTATAGACACTCTTCTTATATTAGTTAACCAACCTTTTTATTTTATGTGCACAAACCTTTTCCGTGTGAGACTTTCCTAAAGTGTAGATGGTGTGCACCAGCTGTGGGAGTTGGCTATATTCATCTGCACCACTGTTTCATCATTTCCTGAAGGTTGGAACATCATGACGTTAATTTGCTGCCCCCAACTGGAAAGTACCCACCCTTCTTGGTTGCACCTAGTGGATATGGATGCTTTATAGTCCGGAAGTTGTGATTCACCAACTTTCCACCAAAATTAATAAAATTGATTTCAATAAATGGGGTTTACTTTGAAAGCACGTTTAGAAGATGCAGGCGGACTATTTGAAGATGGCCTGGGTGTGATAGCCTTGGATAACGTCAGGCAATCCGTTGCTGTAATATAATTAGGGTTGTTCACATCTAAAAATGCGTTTTATAACGAAAAACCCATATATACCTCCAAAATTTATCTACTTTTTTATGGGTCTGAGATGAAACCTAAATCTGTGTATCAAATTACCCCAGAGAACCCCCGTTTGACCTCTTCCATGATCCGCAGCACTCAGGAGGTTAAAAAGAACTGCATTTACAATATGAAAATGTTTATGCCCCTGCTGAAGATATGGTGGGATATGAGGCCTCAGTAGTAAGAGTGGACAATTATCCCTCTCCATTCTTTGATTTAAAAACATACCAGTGAGACATGCTAATGCCAGATGTAGGGTTTGGTGGTGATGTGTTGGAGTTTTCTGATTTGAATGAAGACCACTCAGGCTATTTTCTACTGACTACTACCCTTTCAGCCCCTTTAGGGAAAATCAGCACCACAAGTTTCTGGTGGATACTGGCGCCTCTGAAAATTTTATGGACCAAAACCTAGCTGACTACCTTGATCTGAGTTACTTGCCAGGTGGTATGGTTAGAGGAGGGGCGTCTCAAGGTATTCCCACTCTGAAAATCATGGGTTAGTGAACTATCAGGTTAACAACTATCATTTGTCCAAAAACTTCCAAGCTATCAAGAACCTCTTGTATCCCATCATTTTGGGTGTAGAGTGGGGGCGAAAGTTTGATGTCAGGACTAACTTGAAGGAAAATACCCTATCCCTAACTTTGAAGAATGGTCACAAGTTGGTCGTCCCTTTGGCTGAAGCCAATTTTCAGGGCGATTTGCCTCACTGGCCCAATATTCACACTTTCAGGCTTGCCACGTTGTTGAAGCCCTCGTGGAGTTCCCCTACCTTCCTGTTTGGAGGGATTGAAATCTTCGTTTAAGGTGGCTTCAGCTAATGCACTACCAGATCGTTCAGGTTTTGATTGTGAGTTCAAGCACACTATTGATCTGGTGCGTATATCTTCCCCCATTTGCCCTTGACTGTATGAGAGGAAGAGGCCTTAGATGTGTGGGTTAAGGAATAGTTAGCTAAGGGCGCTATTTTTATTGGACCTCTAATGTGTGTTCCCCACTTCTCTTAGTTGAGAGTGCTGATGGTACCTTACGCCCACGCATAGACTATGGAAATCTCAAAAACGGCACTGTACCAGATCTCCATCCTATCCCTTTGGATTCTCAGATTACATGCTATTTGGAGAAGGCTAAAGTCATTTCTAAGATGGATTGCCTCAATGCGTTCAAACAGATTCAGATTAAGAAGGGACAGGAGTGATTAACCGCATTCCATACCAGAAAAGGGATTTTCCAGTTTTGGGTAATGCCCTTTGGGCTTAAGAATGCCCCTGCTATCTTCAACGTAGCATTGATGCAGCGCTGGGGACTTGTTGGGGGTATGCTCAGTTGCCTACATGGACGATATCCTGGTGTTTTCCCCTGATCATGAGTCTCATGCTGTACACCTTCAACAAGTGGTGGAGAGTTAAGGGAAGACCGTCTTACGCTAAAGATCAGAAAATGTGAGTTTTTAAGTCCCAGGTCACTTTTCTGGGCAACGTCGTGTTTGAACAAGGCTATATTATAACTCCAGACAAGGAGAAGGCAATTCGTGAATGGCCCACCCCCACTTCAGTCAAGGAATTGATGAGTTTTTGGGGACGTGTACGTTCCTCAAGAAGTTCACGCCCAATCTTTATGAGGTGTCAGCGTCCTTGTACAAGGCCAGTGGTGTAAAAGTGCTTCAGTGTTCCCCCATTTTGGAGGATGCTTTCCAAGTAGTAAAGTGCATCTTGTTGTCCACGTCCATCATTTGTCATGTTGATCCTTCAGGGGATTTCATTGTGTTTACTGATTCCTTCAACTTCGCCATAGCAGCTGCCTTGTTACAAGTAGGCGAAGATGGTATAGAGCATCCTATGGAATATTTTCTAGAAAATATCTTTGCCAGAGTTAAATTACGCATTTATGATAAAGAGTTATTAGCAGTGGTGGAGGCGCTGACTTATTAGCATCACCACTTTCATGGCTCTTCCCAACCTTTCCAGGTACGTATATATCACCATGCCTTACTGTACTTCCATGCTCCTAATGTCTTAACTCAACGGCAGACACGTTGGCATGAGACCAATGCCCAATTTAAATTTACTTATGAGTTCACCAAGGGCAATGAGAATGGGTTAGCGTATGCTTTGAGCCGCAACCCTACTTTAGGTCCTGATCCAAAGGAGGTAGAGGTTCATAACACCCAGTCGATAATTTTCTTGGTAAGATTATATCTCAACTTCCCTCTTCCACGGCAAACACACCAGCGCTTGCACCTCTGGAAAATGCGGAGGATTACAGTATGTTCAGAAAGGTAGTCCTTTCTTGGACGTTATCATTTGAATATACTATGGTACTTGCTAAGAGCTCTCTAAATCAGGAGGAACTAACCAGGGGTTATCATTTAAAGGATGAGATGGTGTGGTTTTAGGAGCGCCTACGGGTTCCTGCTGGACCACTTCGCCTGGAAATTATCCAAGACCATCATGATGGAATCAACGTTGGTCATCCTGGGAAAGCAAAGATCTTATATTTAGTTTGACGCACCTACAATTGTAAGGGCTTACCTTCTCAGGTGGGACGGTATTGTAAAGAGTGACTGACCTGCAATCAAAAGAAACCAAATTTTCAACCTTTAGAGGGCTTGTTGGTACCAGTCTAAAAGGCTGAAGAGCCCTGGACTTACTTATTGGTGGATTTCATTGTGGAATTACCTATTTCTGATGTTTATGATGCCATCATGGTGGTGGACCGTTTTACAAAGTTCGCCAAATTCATTCCTTGTAGAACAACATAAACCGCAGCTGAGGTGGCTAGGCTCTTCGTTACTCATGTGTTTGCGCTTCATGGGTTTCCCAAGAAATTATTAGTTACTGGGGACCCCAGTTTACCTACGTCTTTTGAGAAGAATAGTAAGACTCTTATGATTCGCCCCTGCCGTTCAACTGCCTATTACCCCCAATCATATGGGCAGAATGAACGAGTGAACCAGTGCTTGGAACAGTCCTGCGGTGTTACACCGCCGCGGATCATTCATATTGGTTTGTCACCTTCCCATGGCCCAGTTTAGCTACAACAGCACTTTTCATTCTTTGATCAGTTGTTCCCCATTTTCGTCAACCATAATTTTAAACCTTCCTTCAACATGGAGCCCATCTGTGGATCTAAAGTTGAAGTGGTGTTGGACTTTGCCAAGACTATCAAGGATGTACACCTGGGGGCTTACACAAGTTTGGAGGCGGCAATGCAAGTGTATAAGGAAAATGCTGATGTCAAGTGACGAGTGTGTCCAATGTACAAAGAAGGGGATCTCGTGATGCTTGATGCTCAGAACATCCCTATCAATCAGCCATGTAAAAAGCTGAGTCCAAAGAAGATTGGACCTTACCTTGTGGTTAGAAAAGTGGGCCATGCCTCATAACAGTTGAATCTTACCTCTTCATTTCAGATCTTTTCTGTCTTTCATATGAGCAAATTGACTTTGTTTGAGGGCCCCCACCAGAGACTCCAGAAGCTTATCTCAGTGATGGGGCGCCAGAGTGGGAAGAGGTTTAAATATTAGCCTCCCGCCATGTTAAAAGAAGGCTTGAGTACAATTTACTGTGGAAGGGATTTGACGCTGCATAAAACAGTTAGGTATCAGCGCAGGACTGTGTACATGCCCAAGACCCAATTGAAGCTTTCCACAAGAAGCTACCCCGGGCCGCCAAGTCTCAACCAAAGCAAATTTTTTCCGCAATGAAGTTGGCCCCAGCCAACAAGAACTTTTCCTTGGTGCAAGCCCCTGGAGGGGGGGGTTGAGCCCCAAAAGAAGGAGAGGGTAATGTCATGGTTGGAAAATGACATCATCCTTGGGACCAACGTGAGAGACAAATCTGCATGTAGGGAGGCAAAAAAGTTAAGTTGGCAGGCCTCTCTGACCTCAAACATACCATAGACTAACGCTGGGTGAAGGAAAATATTCCCAGATTGGTCCTATGGATTTAAGCAAAGTTCAGCCCTGTATGAGAGCAGGAGCATTAAAATGAACTAGCTTTGTACTAGAAGAAAACAGTTTGCTTCAGTTTTTAGGAGAATGGGGATCAAAACCCATTCAGTTTTTAAAATTTCCATCTTGGGTCAGCCGCTCCTACAATCAATAACTCGAATTCAGTCAATTACCCAGTATAGTGTATTCCCAATGGAAAGCGTGTGCTTATTCGCACGCCTCCGCTTAGACCTGCTTCCCTCAATTAATTGTTTTCCATAAATCCCTTAAATATTCGATGTTGAGACCAATCTCTCCCATTGGTCAACTTCTCCCTATCAATAAACCCCTTGCTAAGTACACCGTTTTCCATATTTTTAAAATTTATGAGGATTGATCTCTTTTGGCCAATAACCCCTATACGCTTATTACTTAAACAAGTTTGGTTTTTGTGCAATTCATCTTCGTTGTATAGTATTTGATATGATTGATTGATGTTAAGTATGATTACTATTTTCTTTTGTTAAATGGAAGTCCTTGATCTCGTCCCACCATGGCCAATATTTCCGCTCAAAATATTTGTGATGTCTTAAATTAGTAATTGTTACATTGTACCATCTAACCCGATATTCTCTTAGATTCCTGTTGACGGTTTCTCCAGTTTGACACACAGTCAGCAGCAATCCCTGATTTGATTCTACTCCTTCTCTGGATCTCCGCTCATATACTTACTCTTTTCCTTGAAGAGTCTCTCAATTATTGCATACAGAAATAATATACTTGAGAAAGAATAGAACAAATGAAAGCTGATAAAGTGTACTGAGCTAGCATATCAACTGTACACTCTTTTAAAACTCTGTTAAACTCTGTACTAATGCTCTGAAAAGTACTGTTTTTATTATAAGTGAATTTTAGTGAATTTATAGTGAGAGATTTGGCGCCCAGCCATCAGCTGACACCTCTTTGATGAAATGGTAGCCTTGCCATTGAATCTTCTGATCCTCATCTTGGCATGGACGGTCTTCCCCATCCTGACTAGTATTCCATCATTGGACATCCTAGAGACCTAAAATGGAAATAGTTGGAAAACGTGTTCCTAACATTTTCCTCTCGATCTAAGTGAACCAACCATATTTGGAACGACCTTTTTTAAGTTATGGGACTTGTTACCCATCAAGGCAGGTCACAAACCAACTGATTTATTTGCTGGTTGCAGGCGACATCACTCACCTCACAACTTACTACTTACATTCCCAATCAGTCGGTAATGAAACCTGACCAATCTTAATCAGTACACCTGATAGATAATCATTATAAGATGCCCTTATTTCATCAGTGACTCTACCTGACGATATCTTAAGCATTCGTCCAGATCAATCCCTGACCGATATGACAGGCATATAACCTAAAATCCCCCAAACATAGCTACCCTGAAATTAGGGTTAACTGATTTCTAATTTACCTTGCATTAGGGAATTATCCCCTAGTGAAACCTGGTAATCTAGCTGGCTGGAATATGGGCAAAATTTCAACACATCCCCCTCTTGCCTAGATTTCCAGTGAGAAAAGGACCAGGGAAGGAGAACACTGCTTTGAAACTTGGTTTAGTACTTTATTTTCTCAAGCGAAATATGGTCACCAACACTCAATGCTGCTCAGGATGACCTTTAACATGTGGCTCTCTTCCTCTTACTCCTCACTATCACCTACTCAGAGCATGGTCCCCACAATTTACTGTCATGCTGGGCTGATCAATTTACTTGTAAAGATATTAATCCTGGGATCTAGTTTTTCCCCTTCAGGGCATATGACCCACTGTCATTCAGGATTCTTGGTCTGGAATCCTCGATTTTCTGATTTTCTCCTCATCCTTGATAGGACTCTTTACCATCGATGTTCATTTTGCAGCCCAATTAAGAATGCTCATTTATATACGCCCTTGTTGTTTTCTTCTCATACCCTCTTGGCTCATATCATTCTTAATTCTTCTCTGGAGAGCTTATCCCATTAATTTTTAGATTAATTTCTTTGAAATTGGAGTTTAATTGATTTCAGAGTGCATAATGTTGACTATCATATAAGTCCAACATCCCCCTCTCATCCAGCTCGTATGTCAAATTCTGAGTCATGGTACCCACAGCTACTCAACAGTTTAGCTGATCAAGATCTTTGGCTCTTCCAGAAGATAAGTCAGGCTGCATGACGGAACCTCTTCTACGGTCCTTCCAGGACTCATACTCTTAGTCTAGCTCCAGTGGCTAGCCCTTCCATGGAATTAAAGGAAATGGTAACCAATCCCTCTGAAACCAGGCTAGTGATCATCTCGAATGACATGCAGCCAATACTTCCTTTGTTGTCAATTCCAGAGTTATATTTCGAAACTCTCCTGGATTTGGCTCCTTTCACAGATGCGCCAAACCTCATTGGTGATGCTCCTGAAATAATGCACTTCGCTCTTGATCGTTACTTCATCACTGGGTCAGACTTGCCTACAGAGTTCCTCTTCCAACTCGGTCAATACTACAAGCCAGCTGCCTTGGCCTTTAAACTCACCATCAGCAACAGTATTCTTTTTAACTCCCCTATGAAGATTTAAGGGCCCAAGTTACCAAGGCTTTAACCATAGCCCTGAATGATTCCAATCTTGAGAACTTCCTAGATTGGGATATTGCAACTTATGCTCTTTGCTTAGCTGGCCAAGTTCAATGAAATTTTTCCATAAAGCTGCCAGCCTCTCCTGACTTCCATTGCTCCTTCTGCCTCAGCTTCTGAGAAACTCATAGTCATCACTTGCATGCTGCCATTTGCTCCTTGCATGACTATCTCATTTTTGGTGCACCCCATCAGTATCTTCTGATGATGGCTTTGATAGTAAACATGATTTGGCAACCTTCATCCAGTATCCCTTGTTCGCTGCCAGCCCATATGTCTGGTGTTCTTGAGGAAGCCCATTGGAAAGCGCTCAAGACTAATATTCTGGCTCTGGTACATTTCAGGATTACTCAGGGTTGTTAACTGACTGCCTTTTCCTGTACTGTTTCTTTCCTCCCCACTCCGGGGTATCATGATTGGCTTCTTTTGACATCTCAATTTTCCTTCCTCTAGTCACTTCCTTGAGGGGTCTACATCCGCTCAACGAACTTGGTTTCATGTAGGTTTAGCCCTTGCTAGCGTCCAATCTCATATAGATTTTGACTTGTTATTCACTCCTACTACAATCCATCATCCCTCCCCCAAGAGGCGAAATAGGCAAAATCATCCCTAAATTGGGTATAATCAATAAAAATTAAAAATTTAAAAATATATCAGTTTTTTATGCAGTTTTAATAATCTTTTTTTCCAATTTCTTCATTAATCTTTTATTTTTTTCTTCTTTTTCCCCAGGGGACTTGACATTGTTTCAGCTCAGCAGTCCATCTTTTTTAATTTTTCCCCAAACTGGATCCTTGGTATTCTTAGACCTACCAGTTTCCTATGGTTCAGAGTCTTTTTTTCAGCCTTGACCTAATCATTAGGACATAAATAACTTAATAGTTCAGCTGTCCTTTGGGAACTCTTTTATTTTTTTCATCAATCCATCACTTCAAATACTTAGCATGGACCTGATTTACTACTCTACCATCCAAGAGATCCTTAATGGAGTAGGCGTTCATCGCCATATTGGCAATAATCTCAAATGGACTTGACCACAATGCATCCAGCTTGTTTCTTCTCCCAAAACCAGGTGTATTGCAATAGGCAACTCTTTCGCTCTTTTGATATTCTGATAAGGACAGCCAGTTCTTATTGTCCATCGATTTCACTTGTATCCTTTTCTTTAAAGTCATATTGAATGCTTATGATTGCATTTTGATCAGGATATTTGTCAATCAGTTCAAGTACTGCTTGGGACTTGACTCTGGATGTTGGTTCCAACACCGAATATAAATTCAGCAGCAACGCGGCCTTCCTACTGTATAGCAATCCAGATGGCATTTTTCTCATCACCATATGATGACTGATATTGTAGGCAAACATCACCAAACTCAGGTATGTTCCCCACGCGGAAGTTCTTTCTGTGACCAGCTTCCTCAGCGTCGCAGCCAGCGTTCTATTAACTCACTCCACCAATCTGTTTGTCTCCAGCTGGTAGGGTACAGACATGACTCCTCAGATCCCCAATATTTCATTTAACCTCAGGATCACATGAGACGTGATGTTTGTCCCATTATCACAAGCAGGACCTGCGGGCATCCATATCAGTATACTTGATCCAGGATGAACTTCATGGTGCTGGTAGCATCTACTTTCACCAGGGCTTTTGTCTTGACCCATCTCATCAGATGATTGATTGCAACTATTATGTACTTGACTCCCCTTTGCTCATTGTCAGAAATCCCATCACATCAATGGACACCGTATGCCAGGCAAATCCAGGGCTGACCAGTCAGTATCCAGTTGTATTCTTATGTGGTTTGTGCAGCTGGTACTCCACTTAACAAGATAGAATGTCAGCAACATCATAGTTGATTAACTCCCAGTAGTACTGGCAGATATAGCCAGTCATTTTTATCAGGCCTCCATGCCTGACAACCTTATGAGTGGCTTGAAAAATAGTTGCTCTTTCCATTTGCTTTGGGAATGATACTGCTTTCCATAAATCATCTTAAACACTTGTCCATCCATGGTCTCAGTGTTTTCCATCACTTTTCAAAGTGCACCTTGGATTTCTTATGGCTTATTCCTGATTTCTCCATCAACCATTCTCTGGAATAACTCATCTTCCTGCTGGTATACAATCTGGACCATTGGTAACTGCATTAAGCCATCTGTAGTCTGGTAAGAAGCCCCCACTCAATGGACAATCTCATAATCGTAAGCCTGTAGCTTTAGTGCCCATGTAGCCAGTCGTCCTTCTGGTTCTCTCAAATTGTGGAGCCAACGCATTGAGGAGTGGTCTGTCACCACTTTGAAGTGCGTTCCATGGATATACACCCAAAACTTTTTACAGGCGTAAATGACCGCAAGGCATTCATGCTCAGTTATGGTGTAGTTCCTCTCAGCAGCTAAGAGTGTCCAGCTCACATATGCCACTGGATGTTCATCCCCAAGTTCATCTACTTGGCTTAATATGGCGCCAATTGCCACCAACAAAGCATTAATTTGTATAATAAATTCTTTATAAAAATTCAGATATTTCAAAATTGAAGAATCTATAAGCACTAGTGTAACTCATCGAAGGATTCCTACACTTCTTCATTCCAAACAAATCATTTAATTAGATCCTTCAACAAATGGAATAAGGGTTCATTGATTCTGGCAAAACCTAATATAAATCTTCTATATTATACAACCATTCCAAGAAACACTGGGATATCTTGGAAACTCTGGCACTGCCATTCATTCTATGGCTTTGATCTTCTAATTTTGATACCCTTTGGCAACTCATACCAGCAATCTCATCACACTTTAATCCAAAAAGCATGGACTATAAAAATCAATATTTAATATTTATATATCTATTATATATTTTTTGTATTTTTCTTTTGCAATCGAACTTTTAACCTACAAAATGGTTCAGAGGTCCTTCTTTTCCTTCATCCAAACTGGGTCCTAGCTATATTCTAACCTACCAGTAATCATGGTTCAAAATATTATTCTCATAAGATTTAACCATCTATTTGGTTCAGTGGTCCTCTTCTGGGCCATGACCAAAATCTCAGTACATAACCATTTAATGGTTCAGAGGTCCTCTTGGAACATTGTGCCTATCTTCTCTTAGGTCCAATACTTCCAATTTCTTATTATTGACATTCTTCACTATATGACCAGCAGCGCTGCTTTTCAAATATAGGCTACACTTGCTGACTTTGGCAATACTCTTGAATATTTTCATTCATTAGGCCTTCAACCCCAACTAGTTATTCGTCCAACAGGACCTAATTCCACCTCATATTTTGGCAACTGATGCTTGAATCTTCGTATCTTATTATTCAACAGTTATGTTTGATTGTTCAGGTCGTTTTCTCCTGAAAACAATTTATTGCCTTTGTGGCCATCCTTAATAACACAGGTCGTTCTGGTCTCATTAGCTTCATTCAACTTCATCTTATATTGATGAACTCATCTCCAGTAACTTCTGATCATTGGTTAAGTCTTATTGAGTCAAACGATTCTCTCCACTATATTGGATCAAATTATTTTATATTTTGACTTCATATCTTAATTGGTATGCAATCCAATCCTCATCTAAACACTCACTTTTCAGGACTATTTAAAGCGGACCCATTTCAATCTGAGTTGGCCCTGCTGATACTTTACATCTCAGGTAGATGCCAGGTGAAACAGGTTTTCTTGCAGCACTAGATAGTTCCATATCTAGGCTGCAAGTCCTTTTCCCATAACTTGAGTATCTTCAATTAGCTACACTCGGAGCTCCACTTCTGAGCTGGGTGAACGCAAATGAACGTGATCCACTTAATGTTCTGACTTTATTAGTGTTACTTTACTTAGTAACCTATTGCCAGGATTAGAACATCTTCATATGACATCCTTCTAAGTTCTTCTACTCAATTAACCCTGTAGTGACACCACTTAGTAAAAAATTTTGAGGCTTGATCTCTTTTTGGCCAATAACCCCTATAAGCTTATTATTTACATAGGTATGGTTTTTGTGCAATTCATCTTCGTTGTATAGTATTTGAAATGATTGATTGATGTTAAGTATGATTACTATTATCTTTAGTTGAATGGAAGTCCTAGATCTTGTCCCACCCTTGGCCAGTATTTCCGCTTAAAATACTTTTGATGTCTTGAAATAGGGATTTGTTCCCTTGTACCATCTAATCCGATCTTCTCTTAGATTCCTGTTGACGGTTCTCCAATTTGACACACAGTCAGCAGCAATCCCAATTTGATTCTGCTTCTTCTCTGGATCTCCGCTCAGATCCTTACTATTTTCCTTGAAGAGTCTCCCAATTATTGGACACAGCAATAATATCTTTGAGAAAGAATAGAACAAATAAAAGCTGAAAAAGCTTACTGACCTGGTATATCTGCTGTATAATCTGTTTAAACTCTTTAAACTCTGTACTACTGTTCTGGTAGATACTGTTTTATTATAAGTGAATCTTAGGAAATTTATAGTGGGGGATTTGGTGCCCAACCCTCAGTTGACACCTCTTTGATGAAATGGCAACCATTGCCATCGAATCACCTGATCCTCATCTCAGCAGCGATGGTCTTCACCATCTTGGCTAGGATTCGTCATTTGACATCCTTAAGACTTAAAAACGGAAAGTGTCAGAAAACGTGTCCTTAACGTTTTCCTCTTGATCTAAGTGACCCAACCATACTTGTCAAGCGACTTGCTTAGGTAATGGGAATTGTTACCCATAAGGCAGGTCACAAACCAACTGATTAAGCTGCCGGTTGCAAGAGGCATCACTTGCCTTGAAACTTACTCCATAAATTTCTGATCAGTCAGTTATGAAGCTCAACCAATCCCAATCAGTACACCTGATAGTTAATCAAATATCAGATGCCCCTATTTTGTTGGCAACTCTGCCCAACGAGACCATAAGCATTCATCCAGATTAATCCCCGTTGAATCCAACCAGGTGAATATCCTAAAATCCCCCAAACATAGTTACCCCAAAATCAGGGTCAACCAATTTAAAATTCACCTCGCATTAGGGAATTATCCCCTTGTGATTCCTAGTAATCTGCCTGGCTGAGAATATGGGCAAAAATCCTAACATCATATTTATTATATCTTTGACAATCCTTTGCGTGGGCCTCTTTGTGGAGGTCTCTTGCTACATTAACCTTTTAATTATAACTATGGTAAAATTATCCACGCATGCACCATTGTGACGCCCAGGTTCCCTCCAACCTGGGACGCCTATACCTTCTATTTTGTGCACCGCGTCATTTTGGTTGGTTAATCACTATAATGATTGCACTCCTCTACCTAAGTTATTATTGCTCAAGCATCCTCTGATGGGCTCTAGTAGCTTTTGTACTAATGACTAGTTCCCTGGCATTGGCCCTGTGCACCAAGCACTACCACGCTGGGAATATGAGAGATATAGACACTCTCCTTACATCTATATAAAGTGCTGTTAATTTTAGAAGCTAAGTGTATAATTAAATAACAAAGATCATCTACTTTATTTGGATTGATTTCTTTAATTTTATTTGGGGAAGGCTGAACTTGGGATGGACACTTTCAATAAGAGAACAGATGAAAGAAAAATCAGCAAGAGGAGGGCACCCCTGAGAAGCAAACGCTAATTCCTGTTGCCAGCGGGAACGCCAAGAAAAGGAAGGGTGTTACGTGTGTAGGGGCTTGCGCCACTATTGAGCACATATGTAGGAAGGGGTCTGAAGAAATACACCAAACAGGAAAACAAAATTGGACCATTGGCAGCGACAGGGTGGTAGGTATCAAACATCCAAGCTTGAAAGTGGTCCACAAGGTGCGACTGGAACTGGCGTTTAGCTTTCTGAAGGGTGGGTGTAGAGCCTGAAATAGCATCCAAGACAACCGTGGGATAGTCCACATAGCGATTGCAACCACTAAGGCATGGAGGGAAGGTGTATAGGAGAAACCAAGGACAAGGCGAAGATGTCCTTAGACAGGCTGAAGGTCTGTGCCTGATCCTGGTGAAAGAGACGCTGAACATTACGCCAGATCGCTTTTGAGGGAGGGCACTCTTCCAGGAAGTTAATCAAAGTTCCATAATGGCCACACTTGACACAAGATGAGTGCAAAGCATTAGAACGCTCGGCAGTATGGTATACCCATTTCAAGCAGCGCCACACATGGGAACAATTAATCAGCTGTAGAAGAGGGTGGTGGGCTAAAATCAAATGGATTTCAGGGTATCAAGGGAATAGGAGAAGTCCAACATGTCTAGGTAGTCCACCCTGGCTATGATAGGGGACCTCATGGGTATTACTTCGTTCAGAATGGGTAGTCCTTATACTTCCTGGGTGAACCAAGGAGCAGGGCGCCTCCTCTGGGCGGTGTGCCCACTGATGCAAATTATCCACTCATCTTTCCGCATGGAGATGAGAATTTTTTGAAGTGGGGCAACGTCCCATGTGGGCCCGCAGCAGAAGAGTGTGAGGCAAAGTACTTTAACAGAGAATGGGGGTGGTTAGGATTGCTGAGGCTCAAGGCGGTGGAGAATTTGGAGCAGGCCACGTGGGACCAGTGCTGGGCTGAGACCGTTGGGTTGGTGACTGCAGCGATCCAGGTGCCAAGTATTTTGGCGCGAGGGCCTCATAGTTGAGTAGGCCCATGCCACCACAATGGCGGGGGCCAAACATGACATCCAGGCGCTCTGGCGGTGGGCGTCCTAACTAAAGCCACCCTTGCAGAAGGGCATATAATGACTTGAAGAAACAAGGGAAAAAAGCGATGGTGTGGGCTTCAAACCAAACTTTAGAAAGGAGAATAGAGCTGGCTAGCACTTACCTGACTGTAAGGAGGTCTGGCAGCCTTTGAGGGAAGCTATTCGTTTTGTGACGTTGTCTAAAATATGATGCTCCATAAAAGTTGAGGCGTACCCTCCTGCCTCCAGCCACACCCCCAAAAGCGGACTGGGCAGTGGTGGAGCTTGGCACAAAGGGGAGCACAAGCAGGGCGGTGTGGTATGGGCAGGGCAAGTGATCCCGTGAGCAAGTTGTTGAAGCAGGTAGAAAATGGAGCGCTGAGGACCAGTGGTCTTGATACTTGTAATGATCGATATTTGTCTTGATCATACATTTTGACTCAGATTTGGATTTCTGAATTTGAGTCAAATTGTATAAAACTTTTTTAGTTTGATAATTTTGGGTGCTGGGTAGTGCCTTGCCCGAGTTCAGGATTAGGCTTGTGTGAGCCTAATCAATAACTCAGGTGAGTCCTCCAAAGGGCTGCCTTTATAAGGCGCGCCTGCCCATTCCAAATTTTACTTCAGAATTTTCACCCTGGCATGTCCTTTCCTGAGGAGCATTGTTGGTTGCTCCTCAGACGAGCTCTGATCAGTGGACACCTTCATTTTTATGGTCCATAATAAAAATAAAAGATGTTTCAGGGTTTGCATACCTTGCATAACTGTGGTCTTTTTTGGGTGTTTCTGTTTTGAGGAGGCTTTCGCGTGGTTGGGTTGGACCAACCACTATTCAACATTTACATAGCCAACCAATGAGAGGTGAATGTTTGGCTTCTTGTCAGTGCCTAAAACCTCTCCCTACTTGGTTAGGACACTTTGGTTGCTTATCGGTGCACCAAATGAATATGTAAAAAACTATATGGCAATCAGAACTGGGGTTTTTCTGATTTGTTACAGTACTGACCAAGGAGAACAATTTCGGTTTTGGAGGCGTCAAGTGCAGCATTAATTACCCTGGAGTAAACCTGAATAGTAGCTTCAAGCGTGCGTGCATCATGATTGTTAGACACCCCAACCACACAATTATCAGCAAATGCTAACACCTTGACTGGTGCTTGGCCTTGCACATGGACATCAGTAAGCTGTCATTTAATTTTTAAAGAAGTGGGTCAAGACTGAAGTTATACAAGTGTGGGCTTAGAGGGTCCCCTTGGCGTAGGCTCCTTTAAGGGCGAACTACATCAGTGAGGAAGTCAGGGCCACATGCAGTCATTGTGGCAGATTCCATGAGCAACATCACCCAATTAATGAAGTGATAGGGGAGGTGGAACTTGCGGAGGCAGGCTCTGAGGTAATCCCAGTTGACTCTATCATAGGCCTTCTGCTGGTTTAAAAAAACAAGTGCTCCAGAAGCCGTGGATTGGCAGACGTTGTCTACAGTATGTATGTTGTCCCAAATGGACCGTTTGGGAATGAAACAAAATTATTCAGGGGAAATGAGAGCAGAGACAACTACCCCTAAACGGTTTGCCATGATTTAGTAAAATGTTTAGTGTCTGTGTTAGTAAGTATAATGGGGCGCCAGTTGGCCAAGTCCAGATTATCTCCTTTCTTGTACAATGTTATTGTGAAGGCCTTTTGTCCTCCAGGGAGGAGGCGCATTTCCATAAGGCATTGATTCATTGAGGTAAAATAGCAAGGATAAAAATTATTTGAAATATTTCTTATAGAACTCATAAGGAATGCCGTCTGGACCTGGGCAATTCTTTTATGGTGCACCAAAAATGGTAGACCAGAGTTCATCTTGAAAAATTAAATTAATCAACTCTGGGTAATGAGAAATAGTGCAAATATGTGCACATTTGAGAAAATTGTCTACTTCAGCTGGATGAACTGGATTGGAGCGATACAACTTGGAGTAATAATTTGTACTTCAATTGCCACTTCAGCTGGAGTTTCTGTGATGGAGTGGTCTGGCCTCCGCACCTGTGTGCATGCCAAGATCTAGCATGGTGCAATTTTTTTTGAAAAAGTAAGTGGAGCACGTGTCGCCCGCTGTTATATGCTTTGCTTTATACTGAACACAAACTGATGTTTGTGTTGTCTTACCAGTGCATTGAGGCGAGCGGAAACTTCCCCCACTTATGACCGCAAGCTGGGCTGTAGCCTGCCTCTGGGACATTAATTCCAGATGGTCCACTTCTGCCAGTGTGTGCAAAGTGAATGATGAGGCAGTCTGAGAGAGACGTGATGAGATATGGCAAGCCTGGCGGATGGTGTTCACTTTGACAGTTGACCAGGTGGAAAGTGGGTCTTCACATATCACTGTGGTAAACTCCAGAGCTGAGGTCTCGATGTCCACCCACAAGGAAAATCTGGGCGACATGATCTTGCCTGGGTGTAGTTTGCACCATTTTGGCGCCTGAGCCACTGGTTTGGACAAAGAGAAAGAAACCAATACCATCCTGTGGTTGGATAAATCAATTTTCGTCATTTTAAAGTGAGAAACTTGGGATTTAAATTTCAACAGTGCAAGAATAAGGTCAATGTGGGACATTGACCTCAGCTGGCCGTTGTGCACATGGGGCGAGACATGTTTGGGATAGCAGTGCATGATGTGGCAGAGTATTGAACAACCCCTAAGGTGGCTTTTAGAACGTGAGGCTCTACGTGCCCCGTGGTGGTGTGAGCAACAAGGGCCAGCAGTAGGTGACTGAGTCAGTCCAGCTTTTCATGTTGCTAACAACAAACGGGTCAGGGGGTAGTGGGAGGGAATTGATGAATGAGAAGAAATCTCAACGAGCTTGTGCAAAAGTTGGGGTGTAAATGTTAATGACAGTGTGTACTTCGTCATCCCACAAAAAGGTGACAACAAGGACATGGCCACCAAGGTACTTTATTGACAAAATAAATTTAAAATTATGGGTCACTCAAAATAAGCACCTCACAGTGCAGTGACCAAAAGGAAAGGGAAGGGAGGAGCATGGTTGCCCATGTGTCCTCTGCACTGCACGGAAAGTGGGTTTACTGAATGGCCAGGGTGTCCACAGGTAAATCATTTTTAAAAAACTCAGTTTCCTAGCTCAGGACAGTGAGGCCTTGCGTCCAGCGATGCTTAATATCCCTATAGTAAAGGCTCCCCCCATTGCACCTTAGATGCGAGGGGAAGGGCACCCATGCCTTTCAGCCTTCTCTTTTCATCACATCGCAGTATGTAAGCGTGGGTATTCTGTGCTATGGAGTATGGTTCAGTATGTGAAGCTTTTGCAGTGGTGTTTGCATTGGCTTTTGCCTTCTGCTTTTTCCCCACTGTGGGACAAATTTTTGGCGTTGTGCGCACCTGCAGTACACCATTGCATTATGGTGGAATTTTAGCAGTAATATTGGTGAGTGACTCAGAACTAATTGATGTTTGTAGCTTGGTTGGGTGAAACTTACTCACGCATTGGGACTTCAGCTTGAGTGGCCCAATCTGACTGGTGGAAGGATTTTAGAACTGGTTTAAAAGTGAATGACTTAATTTCCTCCTGGAGCTGGGTGGGAAGGATCATGGATTTGGTCATGGCCGCTACATTGACTGCCTCTCTGTGGGCCTTCTTGGCCTTCTTGTGTCCTTTGGGGACAAAGGTTTCACTTGAATGTAGCACCCAGGAGCGCCCCACAGGAAGGCTGCTTTGGTATCTACTGCCAGTTCATAGTGGGCATCTGCACTGCACATTGCTTCCAGGATTATCTCCATGCGAGTAATGCCTTCCTTGGTGGGGCAGGTATGGGCCTTGTGGCCAAAAGTGCAACAGAATGTTCAGATAGGAGGCGCGCTATCCATGATGACCCTGAATCAGTGGGATTCTTGCCCATTAATTTCCACAAAAGTGGTGTGGGGCATTTGTGTCAAATCTTCCACTACCCCTGTGGTTGGGGTGAGAACAGCAATTGCTTTGCCCGTGAACAGATCTGGCATGAGCATAAAGTACTTCTTCTCAAAGGATTGGATTTCCCCATATTTGGTGAGCCCAGCCTTCAAGTGGTGATCCAGCATGGAGCGCTTGATTGTTGTAGGTAGGAAGTTAAGAAACGAAAATTTGGTTAAATTTAGTCTAGGGAGTGCGCTTCATGGCTACTACCTGCTGACCATCAAGGAGGTCAAAACCACCAACATTTTTGTGGCTTTGTCCACCGTGCTTTTGATTTCAAATCAAAGATTCAGCCAACCACAAGGCATGGTGTGTGGTATGATATATTGCGTTCAGGAAATGTGTGTACATCTCCACAAAACATCTCCCAAAGTTCCATTTGTTGCATATCCAGGAAGACTTGCACCCCATTTTCCACCAACAACAGTGGTTAAGAGCGGTGTATTGATGTCCTGGTTTCAGCGCACTTGCCAAGCCAAAATTTCTGGGTAAATGGTAACCACCAGTTTTTATTACTAATTTTATATATGCCGTCAGTTTCGTCAGGGTGTTTGTGAAAATTGGGTGGTGTGGGGCCTGCACCTGTGCCCTTAACTTTGCTCGCCCAAAAGCTACCCAACTTTGGGTGCACAATAATATCCTTAATATATGATTAAACTTACCTAGACTTGAATTGAATATGTTGCAAAGGTGTTTGCAACGTTAGAGAAAAGGTTTAAACTGACTTTTTAACATAAAAATATTCTAAATAAGATAAAATACCAAAGAGTATCAAAATGAGATGGTGAAAATTGAATGCAAAAGAATCTAAATCTGTTTCTAAAAGAGTGCTTATATGTGTTAGAAGCTTCTACATTTGAGATATATATAAAGCTAGCCTTATATCAAAAGTTTTACATGAGCTGAAATAGTTTCTTATAGTCAATACTTAGATAAACTGACTTATAAAACCATATATAAGTCAGGCTTTAGCAACTTTAAAACCTCATAGAGCATGAGGAAGAAGTCATCTTTGTTACAAGGAACTACAAAATGTTAGTTTGTAGGAGAGTTCTATATAACATTTTTATTGAAATTTCAATTAAAATAGTAATTTAAGCATACATTGTCTAGTGTATTTAAACTTATTATTAGTTTATTACATATTCTGGTATTCTATAATGCACCATTAGAATGACGTTACCATTGAATGATGATTCCATTGATTAGTATAAACTGAATTAAATAAATGCAGTTTTTTATTTTACTACTTAATTAACTTCAAAAATTGGGGCAAATTTTTAAAGTGCATAAAAATTTAAACTTTATAATTTTTAAGCTAGTTTTAATTGAGTATATCTTTTAATATGAAATCTTTTATATATTTTGCAGTCAGCAAAATCTAAGTATTTTGTTTACAAACTTAGGTGTAACTTATGTTCTGACAAGAGAGACTATCTAACTCCTAAAGAAAATCTCATTAAAAGAATTTGTAAAAACATACCAATTACGGTGCCAACAACTTCAGAACATATAAATAACATCCAGAAAAACTCCATAAGGAGGTAAAGACTTGAGTGCAGAAAAATTTTACTATTGTATAAGTAATATTTAAAAGGCACTCACTAAAAGGAAGTGAGATGACCAACAGAGAGATTGGTTTGAATAACGTTATGCTTTTAAGGTCAATTTGGACGATGACTTGGATCGATTTGTTGGGGAATGGAATCTAATTTAGAAAAACCATAATTACCATCAGTGGTAGTTCTATAGCTCCAAAGATGTGTGAACCAAACTTTGACACCATCTAATTTTACCATTTTAAGCAGTAGTAAATTTCATAAAATGATTATAATCCACATTTGGAAAGTAAATGTAAAGAACCATCCTTATTTAAATTATATTAATGATTATCAGCACCATTAATGTAATGTCATGATCCACATCACGCAATTTCATGGGATAATCTGGGGTTGCTTGATCTTACCCAGCGTTGATCCAAGGTGTATCTGTGGTCAGGGAGAGCGGCCCATTTAATCCCTTTATCTATTTTAATTACCCCTTGTCATTGCAAGCTACTCCAAACAACAAGTCATTAGATATGAAATATCACTATCTGTATCCAAGTGCATAAGTTTCTTATATATCTCATGATAAATAGACCTTTAATTAGCTTAACATCCTGACAGCTTTTTGGCTTTAACCATTACTGAAAATTTTAGCAATCACATAAATTCAGTATATTATTTTTTGTCTTTATTGTATCAATTTATCAGTGAAGAATAATTGTCAGTCATAATAATCAAATTCCCATTCTTAGTTGTAATAAAGAGTAGTTTATATGACAAACAATAGTTTTTCACTTTTATCCACTATATGTTAGGATATTATTGGAATTAATTTTTTTAGTTACAGTAGTGCCCAACCCAAAAGGAGGGGTCCTTCATGTATCTATTTTTAAGGGTGCTAAACATAGGGGTAGGTAAAAAATTCCTAGTATAGTGCCACATCATAAGCTCAAGCATCCATTCTAGAGGGGAAAAGGGTTGGGTGATTTCAACTGGAGCCGGCTTCAGGTGGTGGGCAAAAGAAAAAAATGGGGGTTGGAGCATCAGTAGGTTGGGGCGGAAGGAGAAAGTGATGAGGGTTCTCCTCATTAATGAGGCCAGTGGTATGCATCACCTTAATGTATTAAGCGAGTTGATGTTCAGCAGATGTAATTAATTTAGTTAAATAGTAAAAGTTTTGATGTGCTGGTGGGTTTGGGGTACTTAGGGTTGTATAGCAAAGATCTCACCACATTGATGCAAGTGCGGCCAGATTCAAAAGCTAATTCCTCAATATCATATATGGTGTACTTGGGAAATCCTAAGGAATTTAGGTATAAGAAAGTCCTCATATGTGGCTATTGCCATATGGAGGCTTTGGCAAAAGATAATGTTGGTGAGGGGCAGCGACATCATTGACAGTATTTTAGAAAAAGTTTTGTAAGCTGAGAAACTGTTGTGAGGATGGAAATGGTGGAAGGGAGTCAAACTGGGGGTTTTAGTGTTAAGACTTCCAACCAGAAAAAGTCAAAATTAAATTTCATAAGCAATCTCATTATCATCAATCCATTCAAGGGCATCAAAAGGGTTCAATAATCCCATTATAGGGCCAGTGATAGAAGCTGGTAGGGTGGCATATGCTGATTAGGCAGGCACAGTGGACCACAGTAATTTCACAGGGCATGAGCAGATATCTGCAAAGGAAAAAGCGGGGATCAAAACTTAGTAAAAGTGGTTGGAGAAGTGCTCACAGTGGTTGAGGGTGGAGGGAGAATTGATACTCATTTGAAAATTTAATTTAAACAGTAGTGGGTCAAACGCTAGAGGGAGAAGTGCCAGAGGCAGCTTCTGCAGAATTTTCTGGGTACTTGCACTTTGAGTGGTCAAGGGCAAAGCACAAGTGACAAATGGTGCAGCCATTCTTAATGCATGCTCAGAAGGGATGATCAGGGGCAGATATGATCATGCGTGGGGGGTATAGCAAGGTGAGTGTTGTGATATAAAAGATGGATTATCATGAACATGTGAGGCCCATAAAGATGATCAGCGCCATTTGGGAGCACAAACTGCAGCACAGTGTTGGTTCCATAAGCAGCCAAGCACTCCATGAGCTCATGGTGAAGGTGTTTGGGGGAGAGGTGGGAGTTCAAGCTGGTGAACTGAACACTAGTGTGCCCTTGTCTGGAAAGTGAGTTCAGATGGTTGGTATTCGTGTGTTTTAATAAATTAATGGCAACTGTGCTGCCCCATGGCTTGGGGATTCACAAGAAAAGCCAAAATTGAAGTATCCCTTAAGGGGTAGAAACCAATGAATCTGGCAGTTTTGAACACCGCCGTGGCCATCTTGATGGCTGCGCTCATATAGGGGAAGATGTTCCCATGCTTGACCTAGAAGCCTAAATGCAGGTTGCTCCAAAAGAGAATCTGGAGGCTTCTAATCATCTCCTGGTAGCATGCGAAGTGGTGGGCTAGGTCTAAGTTGGGATGTAGCAACCAAAAGAAGAGTTCAGGGAGCTAGCTGGGCCAGCCCAGGGCGTTTTTGCAGTGGCTAATAAATGCTAGGAGGTGGCGCACTGCTGCCCCACATGGAGGGTAACAAGCTGATTTGGTCGACATAGGCCAGGTTTGTCAAAGGCAAAATTCAGTTGAGATCAAGAGCTATTTTAGAAATTTTGGATCTAATTGACTAATTGATTAAAGTAAAAAAGAGAGATGAAGGAAATTAGATGTTTAAGTGTCGCTTTATGAGTCTTAATTGGAAAAACATAAAATAAAGTTAATTATGTTTTTAACTTTTATAATTTAGGCTTTTGAATTGCCAAGCAATGATGGAATTGATTAGCTCCAATGATGTAGTTAAAACAATAATTTTAACTCGCCAGTTTCATTTAAATTTGAGGTGCAATTCCATGGCTCACAGTTTGGTCTTCTTACACCGCGCTGGCCAATCCAGTATAATATACATTTTTCTCTAATTTTTTTACTTAAGATTTTGTGCCCTAGCTTTTATAAATTAACATTTCTTTAAATTCCATAAGAATTGAGCGATGACCTCCTTGGATCTCCTTGGTATTAGGACCAGTGCCCAATGGCCCAACCAAAGTACATGCAAGGCCACCACAGGTCACGATTGGCTTGTTGTTGGCCTGTAAGAAGTTGTGAGCTAAGCAAATGCCTGGGTTAATCCTCAAGGGGATTAAAGGCTGGGTTTAAAATTAGGGAGCTCACCGCGCCTTGATTGGCAGAGCCTCACTCACATCACTGAATAACCAGTAAAACAATTGCATTTCACCAATTGATTGAGATGACTTTTATTTCAGACTGGTTCATTTGTCAAGTGGCGATTAGGCCCTTTGGAGGCCTTATAATACATTTTAGTAGCCACTTTTATTTTGGCGGGCTAAGGTTACCACCTAGCCTAAAAGATGCGGGAAATACATTGTCCTAAGCAAAATAACCAATCGCCTCCTACATTGGGGTGCATTCAGTATTAGATTTTAAAGGTGGATGTTGAGGAGATGCTGTTCAGACTGCTGGTGGTTGAGGACTCTTGCGCCTGCCAGGATAACTCAAGAGAAAATGTCTTCGCTTCCTGGTATTCTGATTCCAAGCATTACACTCCCCACTTCCTTGCTAAAAGTCACTCATTGGAAAACTGTTGCTAGTTCGCTCTTCATTAGAATATTTTGGGGATTCTCTCTAAGTATGAATTGTGAAGGAATGATAGTTTTCACATCTATCTTTATTTTTAGGACACTAAGTAAATTTCATTTTTATTCAGTCACATACCAAGATTTAATAGGCAACCAACAGTGAAAAATATATTAAATTTTAATATTTAATGTTTTTGAAAAATTAAGCTTATAACTTGCTAACTGATGCTGGGATTGGTTGGGGTAACGCCTATATAATTTTAACAATTTTTAACATCATAGTTTTGTCTAATTTTTGGTGGTGATTCCATTATGCCCAGTTTCTATATATTATGCGTCGCCTCCTATTACAAATAAATAAATGATTCACATTTAAAATATCTATTTATATTAAGTATTGGCGTTGTTTTGAAGTCTATTTAACTGAGGCAAGCTGACCAGGGGACAGGCATTACTGAAAGAAAGAAATGACATGAAACTTGAACAGGGTCAACTCCATCGAAGAAAATTTTTTTCACCTCTGGATCAGGACTCAGATTTTTCTGGTTACATCATGGGTAAGGTTTTCGTGTTATTAAACCTACTAATTGCCAATAGCTTCCTTTGGCTGGCACCCTGATCAATGTGCAAAGGGCAGGAATTGAACCCACAACCTTCAGGTTGGAAGCTGTACGCCCTACCTACTCGCCTTCCACCCCTTGGTTTTGAAGTTTAATTCTTTTAAAATTATATAAATGGAGCACCAACCTCCTGGGAACTCCTTGGAATTGAGACTGGTGTACAAAGACCTACCAAAGGTGCATCTAGGCTCCCACGATATGATAGACCTGATGTTGGGCCTGCAAGAAATTGAAAGCTAAGCAAATGCATGGGGTTAATCCCACAAGGTGACTAGAGGCTTGGTTTGAACTTAGGGAGCTCACTGTTCCTTGGCTGGAAGGGCCTTACCTGCCATTACTAAAAACCTTAAGAAAAACACTTAACTTTTGTCAATTTAAAGAGCCAACTCACTTTCAGTCTGATTTGTTAGTTGAGTAGCAATTAAGCCCTTGGGAGGCCTGTTTGTTACAGCTTGTTCAAAAAGGCTAGCTTCTCAACTTCAACTGATAAAAAAATAGAATAAATTTCTATCCAAGACTTTAAGATGGTTCTTGGCTATTTTATATCAAGTAATATTATACATGCATTGCTCAAGTCTCATTAAAACTTTGAGTGCACTTCACCTTTAGCATAGAGTAACCTTTATGCTATAAATGGCATGCCAAGCGATCCCAAACTCGCTTACCCAATGAAGTGAATGTCAGTTTTAAGCTCACCATATGACCTTTCTCTTTAACTTATAAACCTCTTAAGAAGCACACATGTGGAGCACCTTTTTATTGTAAGATAAACAAATTTGCGCCAAGGCAAAGAAAATAGAAAAGATATTTTAAAGAACCACATAACACTCATACGCTACTAAAAAATTAACAAATTTATGGTGATGGAGAACCTCATAATAAGGGAGTAAACTATTTTTGTAAGGATCACTGGTGGATGATTGAGTACATATAGTACAGTGTTGCAATTTAAATGGAAACACACCAATTTCAAATCACCTGGTGATGTACAATGGCGTGTCTCTGAACTTATAAAATAGATACTAAAAAGGAATTTTTTATTTCTCCAATTAAACTTTACAATTCATTCAAAAAAAACCACTTTTGTCCAATTATTGTGTGCCCCAAAAATATTCCTTCCTATATCTTCTAGCTTCATTAAACGGTCAAGAGACCAGTTTCTGCCCTGAAACTCTAAAGTCATCAGATCAAGTATACTGAAAACTCCTAAACAGATTTTTTAAGCTAGCCATGCAATGACTGGGCTCCAGCGAGGGACATGGGACAAGATTGAGTTGGTTTAATTAATTCTCAAAATTAACTTAAGTAATAGAAGAAAGCAAGAAGGTAGCGGGAAAGACCAAGCAAGTTGAATAGGGAAAAGAAGCGGTAGCCCTAAAGAAGAGGCTAGACTTAGCCAAGAACAGCAGAAAAGCCTGACAGCAGGTATGAATGCACATGGTGACCCTCAATCTTCCTGTCAGGATACTGGACTTTCTAAAATTAAAAAATTGGCTAATTGACCTTCTTCTCATGTAAGTGCAACTTAGAGCTACTTATAATAACTTGCTACAAGCAGGGGAAATTGGATAGGTTAGTTAGGATATGGGTAGATCAAACTCCCAGAAGCTCTCATTGGTTGAGTGATAGTTTCCAGGTGGTGAGTAGCCATTAATCACCAGGGGATCATGGGACCAACAAACCAAAAGTAAGACTTTGGGAAAGATAAAATTATAGAAATTATTTTTACTTGTAATACCAAAAGATAAGAACAGGTTGGCTGCTTTTGAGGTATAGTTGCCCCATATTGTCCCCCAAGGAAGTGCTAGTGGGTGGATATTTGGAGGACGGTGAGAAAAATGGCATGGGAATGGGGAAAATTAAAGGACAGCAAAAGTTTTGATCTTATAATTTAAAACAGAATCATGGTAAACCAATTACTTCAAAACCAACTTAAATAAACAAATATATGAATTTATATTTTTAATGTGATTTTGTGCTTCAGTAAATTTGTTTCAAGCAAAAAAGGTTTCTTTTGTTTAACCTTCAGTCACTGGTTTAGGCATATATACAATAAGAAAAAATTAAAAGACTGAGAATATAGAAATAAGAATAATATCTAGCAACTCAGAACTATGTCTGAAATGCAAAGCTACATTACCCTTATTAAAAAGAGTACTTTTTAATAGCATGAAAAGGGGTATGTGGATTGCATATAACAAGGTAGCGGAACTGAACCCCTCCCATGGTAAATTAACAGACCGTATAGGTTTGTGGGCTGGGTTGTAAGTGGTGTTTGGTGAAGAATGTGTTTTCTGGAACTCAAAAATTAATCTTACTGCCAAAGATGGATCAATGAGGGAATGGACCAACTAGAAAGGGTGCATGGAAGTCAGGACTGCCCTTGGGTAGGAAAATAAAGCTGAAGTGGCTCACAGGCAGCACTTTCAAAATGGAATAGGAATTGAAGATGACAAATCACTTAATGGCAAAGTGTAGGAGTTCATCCATAAGAGGTGGGCTGACTTGTTAATGTCAGGCAACTGGCTTCCTATAATTAACTAGTATTTGACCCTTTGATCAGATAGATGCAGCCTGTAGTGACCAATAAAAGATGGCCATAAACAGGGAAATATACTATAAGTTGGCTGAGGTAATGAGATATCACTCCACCAGGAGGTGTCAATGTTTGAGCGGGGTCTCTGGGCTGGCGCAGGGGTCCAACACCAATCTGGAGCCATGGAACCAACAAAATAAAAGAAAACTTGAATTTAGGTGAAATTAGATTATATATACTAAAGAAAGCTTAAAAAGATAGAAGAGGACGGCATTTAATTAAAAAGCCGCCAACTTTTAATATCAGGGAACAAGTGAATGGGACTTTGGAAAGTGGCATAGTTGATCTTTTGATGATAATGTTGAAAATCACTGATTAGCATAAAAGTTCAGTTTAGATTAAATGATATTAGTATAAGCTAATATATGGGGCTATTGAAACAAATAGAACAATTTAAATTTAATTTTAAATTTCTTTGAGGTATGTCAACCAAGAGACAAACATTACTGATAAGCAAAGAGAAAAAGAAATGAATGAACGGATTGATAAAACCAAAAAAATATCTCCAACCAGGCGGGGAGAAGAAACCGCTAACCACCATGGCAGAGGGTGATAGGGGGTTGGGCAGCTCTTCTGCTTTCAAACACTTCATGAGAATATCATGATAATTGTAGAAGCAGACTAAAGCGGAGAGCCATGGCATTGGGATATCAGCATAGTGTGGGTGGATGGCGGTGTAAAATGTAAACTCAGCCTCATCATCAAGATCAGCTTTGTATGCAGCTTCAACAAATTCCATTAAATGATGTTCAGCTTGAATACAGGCATCGGGGAGTTGGGTAAAATTGGATAAACTTTGGCAGTTGTCTTAGCAGATGGGTCGAAATCTGCAAGTTTAAGGACATGAATGACAGCAGATTCAGCACCGTTTAATATATTAGTGATTTTGCTTTGGGATGCTTTGGGGAATCAGAGGTAGTAGAGTGTGGTCAGCCCTAGTTGGAATTGAGCTACTGATTGGGCCACTGATTTTCATAGGTTGGGGCAATGGGGATATGCCACCGCTGCTAAGGCGAGCGGGTCACTTTTTTAGGGGGCATCATTGGGTTTAGGAGTGAAACGTTTGGGGGATGGGGTCTTGTCAAATTCAGAAGGGAAAAATTTGGCCCAACAATAATCAAACTGGCTGAGAAGTTCACTGGTATCCTCACTCATGATAACTTTACCTGATTCATCAACCTTGTCCAATAGGTCCCATGGATTTTGGTT
Organism: Massospora cicadina; assembly: GCA_022478985.1. Classification (NCBI taxonomy): domain Eukaryota; kingdom Fungi; phylum Entomophthoromycota; class Entomophthoromycetes; order Entomophthorales; family Entomophthoraceae; genus Massospora; species Massospora cicadina. Next base: position 348,478 of record JAKSZP010017071.1, on the reverse strand, counting down.
CACAATAATATTGGATGACCAATTTGGGTAGAAATAGTCAGATGGGCTGCTTGGGTGCAAATGGTGTTCCAAACCTGACTCTGATTGGTGGGAGTGTAATTGGGTGGGATAATGTGGGCGGTTGATTTAGTGGGGGCAATTTCCACTCTGGCCCATTGAATGAGAACGTTGAGTGGGATGGGGCAATAAAACGCCCCATTTGGAATCAACTGAATAGGGCTCTGAGTATGCATAATAGAAAATGGCATGGGGGCTGGATTTTTTTGGAATGGTCAAACTCAAAAATAGAGGGGACAAATATGGTGACTGTTATCCACATGAGCCCAAAAAAATGCTCAAGTGCCGCTACAATATGATCATGGGGGGATTTGTTGGGCTATGGCAGGGTGGTGTGGTATTATGGTAGCAGTGGAGCAATGGGCAGCAAAGCGCTCTGCACCAGAGGGAACAGTGAAGATGAGGTTGGGATGAGTCCATTAAGCCAAAAGCCCAGCCATCAACTGATCATATAAAATTTGGGGTGGGAGGTGGGAAGGGAGGGATACAAAGGACACCACCAATGTAGTTTCTGTAAAGAGGCAAGTTTGGGTATTTGGTATGGGAGTGTTTTTATAAACAAGGGTGTAGAAGCCTCTGCTGCAGTGTCCTTCTTATTCTGGAAGCCAACACTAAATAGCCTTTAGGTGGGTGAAAATCAATAAATCCAGCTGGTGCAAATGCAGTGGTGGCCAATTTTATTATTGCCTTGTTGGCATATGGGAATAAACGCCTATATTCAACTCATAGGAAAATATGGATTGTGGAACTAGGGAGGTCAAGAGGATGGGGGCAAGAAGGGTGGGTGCACGCCAGGTGGAGTGCTAAGTACCATGGGGGAAAATGACAAAAAGAAGATGGTAGTTATTTGACCCCATGTAGATGCATTTGCCCAAAGGGAAGAAAACGCTAGGTGGTGGAGTGCCGCTACTCACACTGGAGCAGCATGTGGAAGCTCTGCAGACATAAATAGTAACACTGGTTTGGCTAGATGGCGGTGGTAAAATAAACATTTTTATAAAATACGCTCAAAAATGAAATTAAGTGGAAAGAAAAGTATAACAAATAAAGATTTAGTTTTATAAAAATTGATACTCTAGCACATCTTTGTTAGGCAAAAAAGATAATATCTTTTATTTTAATTGTTAATGACACTGGCTCAAACCAATATCCAAAGTTATTAAAAACATAGAAACTTTATTTCAGAATAAACTCTATGCTCAAATTTATTGGCAGTTTTATCAGGATTACACTATCTCTATTAAAGTTTTTGCGGCCATCATCCTGCCATAAATTATATAAAATTCATTTTTTCAGATTAGGGCATAGGGCAACCCAGCGCCTTATAAAAACAACAATCCAGTCAAATAATTTCTCGTATATAGTTGATAGGGATGAAGATCCACGCCCAAAATATCTAGATACATTAAGGTAGCTAGATCACCAGAATGGCAAATGAAATCTCACTAATACCGAATAATTGTGATATTCCAATTACAAGGACCAGATTGAATCAAGCTATTATGATCTCTTCCCAGTACTTAATTGGCTATGAGAAACTATATAGGGGTTCTGGGCTATTTAACAATGGAGACTAAAGTTATAGCAGGACTATCATACAAGTGATCAATGATAAGCCTTGCTGGCTCCTGCTAAATCAACTGACAGATTTATTTTAGCTACAAGAAAGCAGATACCTCACCAGGAAAAGTTACACAAGTCTAGGAACTTTTTTATTAAGATCTTCTTGTCTGATTTGCGGTTTTTGAGTAAAGCATCAGCCAAAAATAAAATAAGAGATTATATTTCTTATAAAGAATGTAGTTCTCTAGTTCTAAAGCGCTTTATTTTAAGAAAATAATTTTACGCCACATCAATATATGCTCCTGTTGAAAAAAGGAAAAAGTTTAGAACATTTTTGATTTTTTGAGCTAAACAATGATTATTTAGATTTATTGCAGGGAAGGCCGACCATGGGACGGACACTTCTGAATATGACTCAGAAGAGACAAAACTTAGTACCAGGGGAGGCACCCAAGAGAAGCGATGCTATCTCTTGTTGCCAGCGGGAACGCCACTTATGGGGAGGGGGAGGAAACGTGTAAAGGGGCCGTAGCCACTATTGAGCACGTGTGGAGGAAGGGGTCTGATTTGATGAACCAGACTGGGAACCAGGAAGAGACCAGCTGTCGGCGACATGGTGGGAGGTATCCAAACATCCACGCTTGAAAGTGGTCCACCAAATGTTACCGGAATCTGTGGACCGCTTCTGGGAGGGTGGGGGTGGAGCCTGAGATGGCATCTAAGACAATTGTGTGGATGGTCCACATGGCGATTGCAACCAACAAAGCATGAAGGGTGGGCAGAAGGGGGAGGCCATTGATAGAGCGAACATATCTCTTGACAGACTGAAGGATGCGTTTGATTTTGGCCCAGAAGACGTTGAACTTCGCGCCAAATCACTTTAGAGGTAGGGCACTTCTCTAGGCGGTGAAACAGCGTTCCATACTGGCCACACACGACATAAAATGAGTTTAAAGCGTTAGAGCGCTCAGCTGTATGATACACCCACCTCAGGCAGCACCACACATTAGTGCGGACTTGAGGTTGCAACAGAGTATGGTGTACATATTTCCAGATATTTTTTTGGGTCTCAATGGAGTAAGGGATGTCCATCATGTTTAGGTAGTCCACCCTAGATATGACATGGGGCCGAATGGGGATCACGCCATCATGGACGGAGTAGCCCTGTACCTCTTGTGTGAACTGAGGAGAGGGGGGCCTCTTTGGGTTGTATGTCCGCTAATATGAATTCTCCACTCAGCGCTCCGCATGGAGAGTAGTATTCATTTGTAGTGGGTTTTAGTCCCGTGAGGACCTGTGGCTGATGTATGTGAAGCTAGGTATTTCATCAGGGAGTGGGGGTTCGTTGGATTGTTGAGGCCCAAGGCGCGGGAGAAATTGGAGCGGGCTGAGCGAAACCAGTGTTGGGAGGGGAGTGTAGGGGTGGTGACGGCCGCAATCCAGGTGCCCAGGATCTTGGCGGCATGGGCTTTGAAGTCAAGCAGGCCCATGCCGCCTTGATGATGAGGTCCAAACATGACCTCTAGCCGTACTGGTGGATGGCAGCCCAACCAAAGCCATCCTTGCAGCAAGGTGTACAAGGATTTGTAGAAGCTTGGGGAGAAGGGGATGGCGTGGGCTCCAAACCAGACTTTGGAGAGGAGCATGGAGTTGGCTAAAACAATCCTGCAAGTAAGGGAAGTAGGGTGGGCTCTGAGAGAGGCGATTCGCTTCGTCACGTTATCCAGATATGGCACTCCATTACTGCTGACGCGTATCCGCCTGCCTCCCTCCACACGCCCAGATGGCGTACTGGTCCTATGGTAGGACATGGAACGAAGGGGAGCACCAGTGGGGCGGTGTGTTGAGTTAGTAGGGCGAGGACGTGGGCGAGCAGATGGGCCAGGTTGGGAACTAATTGCTGGGGTCCAGCAGTTTTGAAACTGACCAAGGAGGATGATTTCGGTTTTGGAAGCATTCAGTGCCGCGTTGCTTACCCGGGAATACTCCTGGATGAGAGCTTCAAGCGCGCGTGCATCTCAATTATTAGACACACCCACTATACAATCATCTGCGAACGCCATTATCTTGACTGGGGCTTGGCCTGGCACATGAACCCCAGTGATTTGGGCATTCACATTTTGCAGTAGTGGGTCAAGACTGAAGTTGTATAAGAGTGGCTTATGGGATCCCCTTGTCGCAGGCCCCTTTGAGGGCGGACTACTTCCGTTAGGAAGCCAGGGCCACGCACTGCCATTGTTGCAGATTCCGTGAGCAGCATTACCCAGTTGATGAGGCGAGGAAGTAGGCGGAATTGATGGAGGCAGGCCCTTCGGTATTCCCAGCTTACTCTATCATACGCCTTCTATTGGTCCAAGAATACAAGTGCCCAAGAGGCTGTGGAATGACATACATTAGCCACAGAGTGCACGTTATCCCAAATTGACCTTCTGGGGATGAAACTGAATTGTTCTGGGGAGATGGTGGCAGATGCTACAGTCCCTAAATGGTTAGCCATGATTTTTGTTAAAATTTTGGTGTCTGTGTTTGTTAGAGAAATGGGGCGCCAGTTGGCTAAGTCTAGCTTATCCCCTTTCTTGAAGAGTGTGACAGTGAAGGCCTCATGTCCTCCTGGTAGGAGGCGCGTTTCCATCAGGCTTTGGTTAAGTGAGGCGAGCAGCAATGGGTATATATATTTGAAATATTTTTTGTAGAACTCATATGGAATGCCATCTGGGCCTGGGCATTTTCAGTTTGGTGCACCGCGAATGGCTGTCCATAATTCGTTTGGAGTAATTAAATTCATTATTTCTGGGTATCTAAAATGAAGCAGATGTGGGCTCAGTCAAGAAATTCCGCCACTTCGGCTGGCTGAATTGAGTCAGAGCTTTACAACTAAGAGTAATACTGTTGTGTTTCGATTGCCACTTCAGGTGGTGTTCGCAATGGAATTATCCAATCTTTGCACCTGTGTGCAGGCCACGCTCTGGCGTGGTGCAAAATTTTTTTTAAAGAAATGTGCGGTGCACTTGTCACCTTTTGTGATGCGTGTGGCCCTGTACTGAACACAAACCTGATGTTTGTGTTGTCTTTCAAGTGCGTTGAGGTGGGCAGCTGCCTCCACCCACTTCTGTCCCCATGCAGAGCTGTATCCTGTAACTAGATTTTGGACTCCAAGTGTGCCAATTCTGCCAGAGCGTGCGAGATAACCGCTGATGTGGCTCATGAGCATCTGGAGGAGAGATGGTGAGAGTAGCGGATGGTGTCATTTTTGAAAGTTGCCCATGTGGAAATGGGGTCTGCGCAAAACGGTGCAACAAACTTTTTTGCCAAAGTTGCCTCTTCTACCCATGTGGAAAATCCTGGCGACCCAAGCTCGGGCAGATTTTGTACCAATGTGGGGCCTTAGCAGCTGTAACAGTTAGGTGGTAGGTTAGAGAGACCAGTCGATGGTCAGAGAATTCCAATTTTGTTGTCTTGAAGTGGGAGATGTGGGGTTGAAATTCGCCAGTGTTATGAATAATGTCAATGTGAGTCATGGACCTTAATTAGCCGTTGTGGACGTGGGGCCATGTCATGTTTTCAAGCAGCGGGGCATGCCGCAGCAGTGCATCCATTAACCTAAGGGTGGCCTTTAGAACGCGTAGTTCTATGTGACCCTTGGGGGCGTGGGGTGAGGAAGGCCACCAGTCCATTGGTGTGTTTAGCCAACAGTTCATGTCGCCGACTATGAAGGAGTCTGGGGATAGCGGGAGGGATTTGACCAATGAGAAAAATTCCTAACGCTTGTGTGCACCATTTGGGGCATAGATGTTGACAATTGCGTGTTCTACGTCAGCCCACGAGAAGGTGACAACAAGCACTCAGCCATTTAGGAATGTTTCTGAGGATAAAAATTTGAAAAAATTATTTTTCCAAATTAGCACCCCACAGTGCATTGACCTTAAGGATAAGGATGGGAGGAGCATTGTTTTTCAAGCTTCCTCGGAAACTCATGGACAGTGGGACTCCTGGATGGCCAGGATATCCACGAGTAAATTGTGTTGTAAAAAACTCAGTTTCCTAGCCCAGGATGGGGAGGCCTTGAGTCTGACGATATTCAACGTCCCTATGGTGAAGGTTTCCCCCATCGCACCTTAGGTGCGAGGGGGTGGGCACCTGGGCCCACCATCCTCTTCTAGCTCCCCGCGGGCCTTCACAGCAGCGCGGGTGTTAGCAGCAATGCTATTAGAGTTTTTGTTGATTTTTGTGGAAAGAGTCGCGTTGGCTTTAGCCTTCACTTTTTGTTTTCCCGACGTTGGACAAATTTTTTGTGGTGTGGGTGAGTTTGGTGCACCGTTGAGCGGGTCAAAAAAATTTTCAGTTGGGATGGGTCTCAAGTCAGTTTCAACTAAAGCTTGGGTGCAATGATTGGGTGAGTTTGAATCTCCCATCAGATCCTCGGATTGAGTGGCCCGCTCAGCATAGGCTTCCCAATATGATTGGTTGATGGATTCCTGAGTTGCTTCCGCCGCGAAGGTCTCCATATCCTCCTGGCACTGTGAGTGTGGGATAGCGGTGGTGGCTTTGGCCACTTCTTTGGCCGCGGCCCTACAGGCCTGCTTGGCCTTCTTCTGCTCTTGTGGGGAGATAGGCTTTACCAGTAGGTAGCAGCCTTGTGCTCCCCATGGGAAGGCCTCCTTGGTGCTTGCGGTTGGTTCATAGTGCGCCTCTCCACTGGCCATGGCCGCTGAGGGGTGCTCTTGGAATGTGACGCCCTCCTTGATGGGGCATGCGTGTGCCTTATGGCCAAACGCATCACAGTGGGTGCAAATGGGGGGCGCGCTGTCCACGGTCACCCAGAATGGGTGGGTGGTATGACCTGTGTATTATTAAAAGTGGAGTGTGGGATTTGGGTTAGGTCCTTCGCGATCTCCTCAGTTGGGGTCAGCACTGTGATGGCTTTACCGGTACACAGGTGTGGCATCAGCGTGAAGCATTGCATTTCGAAAGATTGTATTTCGCCATATACAGCAAGACTATCTTTCAGGTGTTGTTCCAAATTGTCACGTTTTACCGTAGTAGGCAAGAATTCAAACGTAAGGAAATTTTGGTTCAATTTTGTCCATCTGGTGCGTTTAGTTTTGATGACCCATTGCCCTTTGGGGAGGTTGACCACTACGCGCACCACTGCAGCCTTGTCTACTGCCATTTTGCTTTTGAAACCTAGGTCCAGACAACCGCATGACATGGAGTGAGGTGCAACATACACCGCAGTCAGGAAAACTGTGTGTACATCTTCACAAAATTTATCCCATAAGGCCGTTTTTTGGATGTCCAGAAACACGCAGACTCTGAATTCCACCGACGAAAGTGGCTGGGAGTGTGGCGTGTTGATGTACTGGTTGCATCATGCTTGCCATGAGAGTATCTGGGGAAATAGTGACAGCCAGTTTCTTAGTACTTTTGTCAATTATGCCAGATTCTCTGGGGCATTTTCGAATTTTAGAGGCCGCGAGCCTTCCACCTGCTCCTCTTACCTTGCTTGCCCAACTGCTCCCTGACATGGGTGCAGACTAATCTCCTCTGTGGGATTATTAAGCTAGATTCAGTTTTGAATTGAATAGGTTGCAATAGTGATTGCAACAAGAAAGAATAGTTTTCTAAACAATGATTATTAACTTAAATAATATTACATTTGGATGGATAGATTGCATGCCATGATCAAATGTGCAAACCCACCATTAAAACGAATAAACTCTAAAAAAGCAATATAAAATATTTTAATTGTAAATCAATTTCTGTAAACTACATTCTTAAATTGACGTTCGAGTGACTAACTACAGTTATCTAAATAATGCAATTCAAATAGTGTAATATATATCTGCAACGCCTTATATTTACAGCTAGAAGAAAAACAACCTCCATGCCTATCAGATCATAGAATAGTAAAGGTTTGCACTTGATCAAAAGATTTATCTAAAAAGCACTGATGTAAAAGTCTGTCTTAATGCGAATTTGGAATAATTTGATGACTTGACTAAAGCACAAGCAGGAGAACTCAAAAAATGGTCCCACTCTAACTTTCTTTATGGGTCTTGTATAAAAGTTATCTTGACTGACACAAAAAGTTTGAAAATGGGCTAAAAGCTGTAAACTAGTGGAGAGGTCAAAATAATGAAAATGTGGAGAGGGGGTAGACTAGTTTATTGAGTTAAAAAGCATTGATATTTATAGGGTGCATGGGAAATTGGTGCCTCAGGGACCTTCGGAGCCCTATACAATCTAGATCTTTCACTGCCTTCCAGATTAACCGCCTGGTCAGCGCCTTCATTGTTCTGAATCATCCTTGTAACCACAGTAATGGGATCGCGCTTTTTGAGGTTTTGGGAGCGATGATGGTATTCCTAAAGGCGATTCCATTGTTTCTCATGTGCATGATGTTTCCTGTATGAATTTTGTATTGGTTTCACCAGGATAAAATTTTGTTCATTTGGGCTTGGGTGTCAACAAATAGAGGCTTGATTTGGGGGTAGGATATTGACCCATTCATTGTCTCAGATCCTGACAACGCCTTCTCAAGATCCTGTCTGAGGGGGTATAGGGTCAAAGGAATTGTCCATGTACTCAATTCACCACTTCCTCTGATGCCGTTGTCAATGAAGTACTCCATGTTCACCTTATGAATGACTTATAAGGCACAGACTAAAGAACGTCAAGCTTGTTCTGTCAACCTCTGGGTTAATGATGATAAAAGAGAATGAGGTCTTCTTATTGAAAACTCGTAAAGACAATCAGCCAAAATTAAATCAGGATGCCTCCTTTTCTGTGGTGGTGACAACATCTTGAGTGGCTAGGGCTTATTCTGGACAATCTCATTAACTAAGACATTATAGTTAAATCAGAGTTCTCAGGTATGGAGGTATTGAGCAGGGGTGACCAATACTTGGAAACGGGGAGCACATCCATGAGAGCTTAAAAGGGTACATCATGATAATTTAATGGTAGCTTATTCATTAAGAAAGCAAGACGCTGGTTAAATAATGATTCCAGAAAATAGGGTCAGAGGCGAATATTTCCCATAAGATAGAGATGAGGTTCCAACAGCATGTTCAACGCCCCATTGTTTGATGAGTTGTAAGGGGCGGTGGAACTTTGGTTAGTTACAAAAAGCGAAGTTAGTTCTTGGACTACCTGCGAGTAATCTAACCCATAGTCCAAAAGTAATGTTTTTGGGCATCCATGCTAGGAAAATAAAATCAAATGAGAAATAGAGCCATTGTTTTTGAAGTGGCAGTGGGGTCATAAATTGCTTCACCATTTTGGTCAAGTGGCCCACAAATAAGAGGAAATATTTATGGCCGTGTAATCTGGTGGTAAGAGGGCCTACTACATCGATGCTATGGCATTAAATGGACCTGATGAAAAAACGACTGAGTGCTGATATTAGGGAATGGCTTTATCTTAGCATCAGCATGTCATACATGCTTCCAGGACCTTTTGGATGGTTTCTACCATTTGGTTCCAGTAGCATTCTTTTTAGCCATTTAAGAATTTTTTTCAATTCCCCATGTCTCACAGTCACATGCTCTTCTAGAATAACATCAGTTCAAGAGATCAGATGTTGAGGAGCCATTTCTTATTGACATTTTTATATAAAATTCTTCCTTAATCTAAATATCTCTAATCACTTTTGGAGCTCATCTTGAATATCAGGGGTTTCTAACTCCCATTAATCTTGCTGACCAATTAGATCATACATTTGGTCCTCCTCAGGGCTCAAAGCAGCCAGTATCAGCATCTTAGAGACCATCGGCATTCTGAGTAAATGTTCCTGCACGGTATACTATAGTGAAATCATAGTTCTATAGCCTTAAGGCCCATCTGGCTAACTAGCCATCCTTGTCATTCATTTCTGCTGCTATCATTTTGGGATTGGTTAGTGACAATGCTGTATAAGGTGTCATAGAGATAGGCTAGAAAATGCCTGATCACTAACAAAACAGCCAGGCACTACCATTTGGTAATGCTATAGTTACATGCAGCCTTTCTCAGGGTCTTGCTAAGGTAAGCTACTTGATGGTCGACATGATTTTCATCATTCTGGGCTAGGATGGCCCCAAAAGGCGACATCACTAGGATTCACAAATAGAAAGAAGGGCAAATACAAAACGTAGGTGAACTAAAATGGATTAGTGAAAAAAGAAGTCTACAACGCATTAAATGGCTGTTCTTGTTCAGGATTCACTTAAAATCACATTATTTTTCAGTAGATAGAACAGGTGCTTGGCTAGGTTGGTAAACTGAGGAATGAACTTACAATAATAGCTAACATTCCCAGAAATACTGAATATCCCTAGGTCTCTGGGTGCACAACATCTTAATTGAATTAACTTTGTCCGAGATGAATTATACCATCTTTCAATATAGTATTCCCAAGAAACTCCATTTCTGATTAAAAAATGATAACTTTGAAGGTTTGAGGCTTATCAAAGCCTTACCAAGAAGATTGAAAACTTTCTGGAGTTGTTTCACACAACCTTGAAGGTTGAAAAAAACAATGATATCAATGAAGTATTTATTGATGAAAAATAGCTTCAAGTTTCCTAGGACCCTGTCCATGGCGCGTTAAAAGTTGGCCGGCGCGTTGCAAATGCCCTAGGACATCCTTGTGGGTTTGAATAGCACCTCATTGCTATGAGTGCACATTAAGATCAGACTTCAGGGGCATGTTTACCTGCCATTATCTGCATGTGTGATCAATTGCTGAGAAGTATTGTGACCTAGCAAGTAAGCCGAGAAAGTTGTCAATTTGGGACAAAAGGATAACTGTCTTTCTTGGTGATGGAATTAAGCCAGTGGTAGTCCATCACCATGTGATGGCTGCGATCCTTCATCCAAACTAACAGGAGGGAGGAGCAAGGACCTTGTGAAGGCACCAATATCCTGGATTCAAGTAGTTGCTTAATCTCTACAGCCACCTGGGCTGCTTCAACCTTACCTTCTTTATAAGGTCATGACCAAAATTGGGGAGCATCATCAGTCTCCACATAATGTAGTAAATCACTCTTTTTTCCAAAATCGCAGTTTGAGGTAAAAAAGAGATCTGAGTAATCCTCTAATAATCAATAGCCTGGCTCTGTTTGTTCTAATGAGTGCTTTCCTGATACAAGTGTTGATTTGAGCCAATAATGGGGTCTTTCCAAACAAAAATGACTTTAGAATTCTGAAGCTGCGGACATTATTGAAAGCCTCTACCAGTAGAGGCGAACATAAGCAGCTGAGTATTAGATCTCACTGCCCTAAGTTTGCCAGTAAGGTTAGCCAACAACACCAATATGGATATGGCATAGACAGTTCTAAAATGCCTGGACAGGTTATGACCTCTTTGACCAATGGGTTATCTAGATCTTGGATCTCCAGCAGGTTTTGAAGGAGATGTTGACGTGGAACCTGGTGTCAACAATAACTTTAGGAATTTGGTGGTATAGTATTTTGCTTTTCAAGTAAATTGGCATGCCTTCTTGGCCATCAACTGCAGTCAGGGCATCCATATGTAAAAGCCCCTCACATGACACTTGAGTTGGTCAATTTGTCTTTCACGCACTAACAGACAAGCATGGGATTTAACCTCTATTTTGGCATCGCGCAAGTTCTCAAAAACTACAGGGACCCAATGTCTCAGCATAGATAGATACTTCTCCATCATAGCGCAATACCGCAGAGTAGTCACAAAGGAACTGAGTCCTTAGGAGAGGTTTATAGCTCAGTTTATCCAATGAAATGGTGAGGGTATTCAAGGAAAGCTTCCCAAAAAACGGATTGGTAAGAATGAATAGTCCCCTATGGACCAAGTATACTGTGGTCTAGCCATGCCGTAACCCATGTAATGTGGAAATTTGGAGCAATTTTGATACGCTTCATTAGTTTTGATGAAATGACATTCACGAGGAAACCACTCTCAATTGTGATGTAGACCAGAATTTGATTAACTTAAACAATGAACTGGGTAGCTAAACTACTGAACTGCGGAGGTAGCGTGAGAAACATAGGAGATACATTAGAAGAAGACTAAGTAGTACCAGATTATTATCAACGAGTATACAACTTTTTCTTCTGGTATAATAGCTCCAGGTTTATTAGAGGTTATTAATGGTCCTTGAGGCGAGATAGGAATTTCAGCATGGAGTGCCTCGTCCTTCATGATGAAGCCCTTTTCACACATCCTCAGCAAGACTTTTCCAACAAGTCTTTGCGCTGTGACAGAAACTAATGCAGTAAGTGCATCAGGGTTGAAGATTCTGGTTTTTGATAACGTGGACCCTAAGGACAGTTGTAGGACACAGAGGAGTTGACTTTAGGATGTAGGGTCAATTCAGAAATCTCGTTAAGAGCTTCTTTAATTTTCTATATACAAGTAAAACCATTCTTCTGGCCGATCTTTGCATTTGAAACCTTCAAGTAAGACCCCAACGCGGAGATGGCTGAAGTTATGGTGTCGTCCAAGGTAATGAGGTCTGTGGTTACTTTGGGATGTGCAAGGAATTAAATAACATAGCTAACAAACTCCACAGGACTCTACCTTTATTAAGACAACTAACCATGAATGGTTGCTTTTGATTGGCCAGGATTTGGTTGCTGCCAAATTTCAGGATTAAGTTGTTATGGAACTGTTCACATGTGTGGTATTCCTTTAGATGGGGAGTCATAATTCCCAAGCGGTGCTATTCGAGCAGAAGTTATTTGCTTAGTCTTCTGTCGTCCGTAGCATCTTCCATTTAACTCTCATAGGCATATAGGAAGGAGGAGGATCTTTCCTGGCCGGGGGTGAACTTCTCCTTTAAAAGTAGGCTTTACATTAGTTACAATAGGAGTGGAAATTGTATTGGCACCAGGAATTATGCAGGCTCAGAATTTTAGTTTCTGTCTAGTTGCAAGGGGCCTGCTGATCCAACCAACTTCTAAAACTCTTGAGGTCCACTTGGATATAATCCCAGTTTCAGTTTAGGGAGTTAAAGGAGGCCTTGTGAATAACCTGCTTTCTTAATGCTTGGATCTCAGCGCACTGAAGAAGTTGCTGGCTCTTTAAGGTTCCCAAGCATGTGTCAAACCCTTAACAGATATGCTCAAGCTGGGAGACGAGATTATTGTTGAGTTTGGTGAAGGCGCTAAGATTATCCATCTCATCTGATAAGGCCTCAATTGAGTCCTTAGGGTTGAAAAGGGACTCTGTCCACTTAAAGTCTGCACACCTGAGCCACTTTGTGGATTTGATCCCATAAGGTGGCGATGGCTGTTAAAGCGTCCTTTTTCCAGGAGTCGTCAGGGTTGCTAGTAGTAGTGTCTGCTGGACCAGAGGGCCTTTGAGGCCTATGGGGAACTTCGGTCCCTTTGGCCCCCTAAGAGCCTTTGGAATTTCTTGCCTCTAAGCCCCTCAGGCCCCTCACTCTCAGAGGCGATGTTGTGAGAGAATTGCACCTGGTAGTGTTTCTTAGAGTCTGAACCAGGTCCTCAACTTCGTTGAGCTTAAAATTCCAGGCAGCCTCAAGGAGTTGTAATATCTGACAAAGCTGTTCAACCAAGTAGCTAAAAACTCCGCTATCTAACATAATGAGTGGTTGCAGACTTCATTAATAAATTAGCAATTATTGTCAATTGCTTCCTAATTGTCATGTATTAATTTTGAGGTCGCATTATATAGATCAACAATGTGGAAGTGTAAGGTTTGTGTAAGTCCTAGCTGTTGGGAGACTTCATGTTGGTGCAACACAGCTACTTGTAGGAGGTGATGGATGGTGGGAGGGACAAAATTCTGGAGGTAGCGTTTAGTTCACATAGACAATTCTCCCACAGTAAGTAGAGCTAATTTATATATATATATATATCCCACATAATTTAAGGAACCAAAAAAGTTCAGGACTGAGTGGAAGACCTCTCACTGAGTAGATGTCATTTAATAACTGTTAGATAATTTCGTTGAGGTTCTCATATTGAAGTTGACTCTGATCGCCATCAACAGAAGGTAAAGTAATCTGGAAAGTGGCATAAAACTATAATCGTTTAGGATTTATGGGAAATACTCATATTTCAAGGTTCTGATCCACCAAGTGACGCTTCTCAATTAATCAGCAGGTTGATTTTTTTGACTGCTACTATTCTCCATTGTTCATGATAAACGTTTTCACTTGGACATCTTTCTGCCTCATGTGTGAGCACCTTTTTTCTCTGCATAACAATTCTCTTGACTGATGTTAAAGTTTGAAAGCGATTTCTAAGCTGTAAACTTGCGGAGAGGTTAAGATAAAAGATGGGGCGAAAATAGACTACTTTATTGAGTTAGAAAACGTCACTATTTATACGGCGATTTGGGCCTGGTGCCTCAGGGGACCTTATTGGCTCAGTATGATAAGGATCCTTCATTTCCTTTAAGATCTACTTACTTGTCAGCGCCCTCGTTGTTATGCATCATCCTCATGACCACACCTGTGGGAGTCGCGCCTTTTAAGGTTTAAGAAGCGTGGATGCATTACCTGAAGGCGTCTTCATATGTTCTCATGTGCATAATGCTTCTTGATCAAATCACATATTGTTGCCTTCAGGGAAAGTTTCCAATTGCACTAGCTTGAGAGTCACCTTATTAAAGCTCAATTTGAGAAGGGATTCTGACTCGCTCATTATCTCAAATTCTGACAATGGCATCAATGGCAGATAAAAAAGGGATCTTACTAAGGCCAAATTCTATAAGAACCAGGCTTAAGAAGAAAAAAGATTGCATAACTTTAAAGTCAAATAATAGTGCATATCACAAAAAGAATTTTGGTCAACTAGTGTCTACAATTCACTTTGTGCTAAGAAATGGGTGAAGCTCTATGGATTATAAAAAATAAAAACAACTTTAAAGTATTGTAAATTGTTTCAATTAGGGGATAGATGAACAAACGAAGGAGAACGTCATATAGATTTTATCTTGACCTAAAATGCTTGCTTGATCATCAGGTCTCATCAAGCTGCATATAAGGATGGAAAGAATTTAGAGACTTTAATCATTAGCAATCCCAACGCATATATTCTACTTCGAGTTAACAGGGTGGGCTCATGGAGGAAGCAAAAATAAATTTTAACGCCATTACAGACCATATCAACCACTTTAAACTTTGTTGACAAAATCAAAGAGTATAAGTTTACACATATTCTATGATTAATTCCCATTAATAGATAAAACAGGACACAAAGGCTTTCCCTATAAATATCACAAAGCAATATTTAGGGATTAAAACTTATGCTCACCCTTTTTTAATAAAAGCATATGAAGGCATATCAAAACTAGAAAGCGAAGAATCTTATACCATAATCTTGCACAAAAAAGTAACTACATCGACATATAAAATTAGATGCCAGTTTCTCTAACCACCACCTTAAAGATATAAGAAAAATCATAAATACTTTACTGAGCATAGAGCCACAGACATTATAACTCCATAACAGTATGACTTAATTTCCATAAAGTGCATTCAGTGCAAGGTTCCAAGACCCAGCAATTAAGCTAAATAGAACTTTGCACTCCATTGAACTAAGAAAGGGTTAACCCTTAGGCTCTTCCTCTTTCTCCTCTTAATGATTAGGGTATACCCTAGCTGAGAGATGGGCAACAGCTGTCCCACCCCATTTTATGACTTAATATTAAGTACATCTTAGGCCTAGAATTTTATGACTCTAATCTATAGAACTATACTCGCAGAAAATCAACAGTTCTATATATTTTTTAGGAAATTTTAAGGGATTACTTCTCAAGGGATAACACCTTTTCAAACAGAGGGCTCCAACAGAGGCGCAACAATATCAATAAAATTTTACCTGGGGTTTCCATAGGTGCAAACTTTTACTAAATGAATACCGCATATGTTTGAACATGATCAGGAAAAAAAAGTACCAGGATTTAATTGAGTCATTCTTAGGTAATGCCAAAGTAAAATAAAAACGGTTGTAATGAGGATTAAACTCTTATGGAACACTTGAACAATTGTATGTGACTGAACACATTAAAAATTGGTCTATTAAATTTTACATGTAATCTATTAAGATAAAAATTTTACAAATTAAGATGTTATTGCCCATCCAAGCCTCCCCTCCCATATTCCAACCTTAAAGCGCATCACATTGCTAATGGTATGGAGTTGGGTTATTGGTTTACTATATTAAAAGATAAAAATTCATTTTAAAAAAATAGTTCTTTTAATTTATTAGAATTTTGGTTGCTGTTATTATTAATTATGAAGCCATACAAGGGTCTCTCTTACTGTTCCCTATTTGAAGGATATATTTAGGTGAAATGTTAGCCCAAAACGCAAACAACAGCACCCCTAACATGATAAGGAACTCAGTCCCTCCCACTCACAGTTTTTTGATAAGCCGCCGCACAGTAATCTATGCTGGTATTGTGGTTGCTAGAGCATCCAAACTTACAAGCCAGCTTTCTCTTGACACGCATTTATACTAACAAAATAAAACCATGAATTTCTTTCTTATATTATGTTTCCAAGCATTTGTGGTTAGGACAAACTACTTATCGCTTAAGTATTATCTCAATTTATTTGAGGTAAGCCAACCAGGGGACAGACAATACCAAATCACAACACCCAAATTGACAAAATAAAACTACTAACCAAGTGGGAAGCGGAGACCGCTAACCCACCATGGCAGAGGATGAGGAGGGGTCAGGGGGTTAGTTTTCTGAAAGACCCGCCTTGATCATGGGATGTTGGTTACAGTACTAGATCAGAGCAGAGAGCAAGGGTGTTGGGGCATCCGCATAGTGGGGGTGGAGGTCAGCGTAGTAAGAGTTTCTCCTTCCTCATCAAGATAATGACGGGAAAGTGATTCAACAAAAGCTGCAAGGAGAATTTCAGCTTCTTTGCGGGCTTCAGGAAGTTAGAGTGAAAAGGGAGATACTGTGGCGAGTGATTTTGGCTGAGGAGTTGAATGAAGCAAGCGTTGTTACATTCATAACAGCAACTTCAGCATCATCAAATAGTTTCAAGATGTCACTGCAGGCAGATTCAGGGAAGTTGGGGGGAAGAAGAGGGTGGGAAGGCCATGCTGGAGCTGAGCCACTGACTGGGCCAACGCGGTGCATAGTTTCAGGCACTGAGGAGAGGCCACCGCAGCTAAGGTGAGCTGGTGGTCACTTTGGAAGGAGGCTGTATTGGGTATAGGAGCGAAATGGCGAGGGGTAGGGGTTTCATCAAAGTCAGGAAGGAAAAATTCGCCCCAACCATAATCGCCTTGGCAGAGAGGTTGACCTGTATGCCTACTCATGAGGACCTTACCTGATTCGTCAGTATCAGCCAATAGATCCCATGGATTTTGGTTCACTGGAATAGTGGCATTCAAATTTGGGTGGGTGGGATTGGGCAAATGGGCGGCTGCTTGGGTGCCAATGGTGGTCCAAGCATTGCTCTAATTGGCTGGGGTGGATTTAGGTGGGAGAGTGAGGCTGGAGGTTTTGGGGGGGCTGATTTTCCACGCAGGCTCATTGAATGAGATTGGAGGGTGGTAGGGGGCAGCAAAGCACCCCATACTGAACCTTCAGAGGTGGGCTCAGAAGCCACAGCAGCGGAATTGGCCTGAGGGCACGCTTTTTTTGCATGGTTGAGGCCAAAGCAGAGGGAACAAATCTGCCTACCATTATCAACCCAAGCCCAAAAAAATGATCAGGCGCTGCAGCCACACTAGCGCGGGGTGGGATTTGTTGGGCTATGGCAGGGTGGTGTGGGGTGATGGTGGCTGTTGCATGAGGAGCAGCAAGGCGCTCTGCACCAGATGAAATGGCAAAGATGAGGTTGGGCTGAGTGCCATAAGCCATAAGCCCCGCGACCAACTGTTTTTACAAAACCTGGGGTGAAAGGTGGGATGGGAGATTTGCAAAGGATACCACCAGCGTGGTGTCTGAAGGGAGGCGAGTATGGGTTGTGGGAATGGGGTTTTTTTATAAATTAGAGGAGTTTGTGCTGCCGCTTCAGCGTCTGCCTCAGATTGGAACCCAACGTCAAAGTAGCCCTTAAAAGGGCGGAAGTCTATAAAGCCAGCTGGCGCAAAGGCCGCAGTGGCTAAGTCAACAATTGCCTTATTGGCATATGGGAACAAACGCCCATAGTCCACTCTGAGGCAATGGCGAATGGTGGATCGAGGGAAGGCGAGAGGATGGGGGCGAGAAGGGTGGACGCGCGCCAGGTGGAGCGCTAAGTCCCATGGGGGGACAAAATGTCTGGAAGCATTGGGCGGGCTGTTTGAGCCCATCCAAACGCGCTTGCCCGCAGGGCGGAAAACGCTAGGTGGGGGTACACCGCTGCCCCACACTGGGGTGGCAGGCGGCGGAGCCAAGGACATCAAAGAATAGGCTTGGGCAGACAGCTGTGGATAAATAAAACTTTAAATTTAAAATCGCTCAAAAGTGACTTTGAGCAGTAAAAGAATGTTTTCCTATTGTTCCGCTTAAGTATTATCTCACTTCAAACTTCCTTGATGCGTGGGACATAGGAATTTTGAAAAAACAGCATACCAAACTCTTATTCACTAGGTTACACCCATCTTAATGACTACTAATGTAAGCTAGTACAGAGTGTGATGTTCAGAGGCGCGCCTTTTTGCTTTTAATTTATCTTGTATACTCCCAGCTGGTTAAACACGCCAAATGTCCACCCAGGGTATATACTATTCCCAATTTCATGCCTGGGTTTTATGGCCAGTTGATAAAGAAGTAGAAGAAAAGGAAAAGGTAAAGAAAGGAAAAGTGAATGGACAGATGTTAGATAGAAGAAATTAAAAAAGAACGATTGGTAAAGATGGAAATCAGGGTAGATCTTTATGAACCCACTATATCTTCATATCTTATCTCCTTAGTAACTCAGATAAAGCAGATCTAGAGTCCCCACTCATTATAATCTGTTAGAGGTTCAGAATTTATGTGATCCTTCAGATCTAAATAAAGATTCTTTATCAAATGCTTGGGCAACAACTATGCCTACTCAGTTCATATTAAAAAGGTAAAAAGAGAGCTGGATGCCTCTTGTGGTTGACCAGAGACACGTGAGTGTTCTCTCAATTAATTAATTATTGTCACCGCGCTTACTTCATATCAACTTTGTAGGTACTGCTAGGTATTAAAATCAAGAAAATGCTTTGGTCGAAACCAACACATGCTGGCTTTCACCACTGAATCCTATTGTGGGAATTTAACCTGCTACAAACTTTGGTCGCAGTAATGCAGTGGCAGCAAAGTTGGACTAATTTGCTTCAACTATGTTATTATCCTATCCATTATGTCAAAGATCCTGGAACCTTAAAAAGATTTATTTGATGTTGAAAATACAATTGTCTTAAATAACACTCAGAGTTTGACATGAACTTCAATTGACGGTTTATATCATTAAACATCCCTTTGTACCCATGCACAGCTTAGGAAGATCATGCTCTTGAGGTTTGTCTTGATGACATGCTGGTCAAATATTGGATGATTAAGAAAACCTCCCACATTTCATCTTTAAAGCTTTCCACCCAGAAACTTGATGGCACATTTCAACCCTGTTGGATTAGGGGGCACTTAATTAGCTTCATTGTCCTAAATCCATATCATCTTCCCCTGAAAGCTGCCATTTCTCAAGCCATTGCACATAAATATTTAAACTAAACTTGACCTAATTAAAGCAATTCAATAAGCGTTGGCAAAGTCTGGCAATTTTTTGACTGCCATCTGGATTTATATGGAATTTGCCAGTTCAAAATCCTGCTCTTTGGCTTAAAATCACGCCAACAGTTTTCCAGCGCCACATTGATGATCCTTTGGGTGATCTCAGGTTTACCCGTGCGGTTGCCTATGTTTAAAAAATTCTTACACTTACACAATGCTGAGCAACACGCCAAGTATCTAGTGGCGATGGTTGCAGCACTTCATAAAGCTGGGTTAGTTGCAAAGCTGTTTAAATGTGAGTTTTAAAAGGACAAAATGCAGTTCCTTGAAGACCTGGTACTAGGATGGACATGCAATTGCACCTTTAAAGCTGGACGCCGTCTGATCTTACCCTACTTCTGTGACGCAGAAAAAATTGCATAGATTCCTTGAGAATGGTGCCTTTTTCAGAGAAGCTTTTTCTGGATATCTCCACTCTTGAATCGCCCTTACACCCCCCTTTTTTCAGTTTGTTAAATTTGTGTGGATCCCAGAAAACCAATAGACTTTTGAGAAAATAAAGAAAGAAATGACTATTTTATTCTTCATCAAGATTACAAAGAAAAGTCCTTTATTATGACTTGTGAGACCTCAGGCTTTGCAGTTGTTGCCTGTTGGGATTAGAGAAAACAAGTAAGTTAATATCCATGCTCCCAAATCGAGACCCCAATAGAACTCTTGAGCCCTTTTGTTTTAATCTTTCACTGAAGGAACTGATGGGAAACTCATTCAGAAATCAACACGTTCAAGGAATTGATGGAGGTGCCATCTGGAATGGTACCTCTGTTTCAATTCAAATAAGACTTGACTCCCATAAAAGAAGTCATGAAAACATAATGGCAAAGTAGAAATGATTTTGTTATCTAGGCAGTTAATCTGGATGAAATTTTATGATCCAGATCATATGGAGCTAAGAGGTCTTCTCAGCATTGTTTCCCCACTCGACCTTTGATATCAAATCCTTCTAACTCAATAAATTAGTCTATTTACAAAACTTTTTGTCTTCATTGTCCTCTCCACTGGTTTTAGTGCTCCAAATCCCATTTTTAAACCTTGGATTACATACAAAAGAACTAAAAAGCTGACATTAATGGTGCTCACTACAGGGGGCTTCAAGCTGTCCAGTGAAAACGTCTACCACAAAAAATGAAGAATATTAGCAATTAAGAAACCAATCCTCTGACTAGTCAAGAGGTGTAACTTGATTTATCAAAACATCCCAGCATGAAGTAACTCCTTGACAGCCTGATAGCCCAGGTATATTGGACCACCTTTTTATCTAAACATACCTTACGTTAATTAAAATCAGTATCAACTCCAATATGATAACATCAAAGAGATTATTAAGCAACTGGTGAATGGCATCTATATCATGGGAGGCCTCTTTAGTTGTTACTGAGCCTCTTTTGCGCTTTCCACAATGTGAGATCGAAATCTTGGCTCTACTACACTTGGGAGACTGGCTTTTGGAACAGAATGCTATCTCTAAAGCTTCATCCATTTAGCTATACACCACATCTTACAAATATTTGTTCTACATCAACATAAATTAGCTCCATAATTAGGGCTCACACAAACCCAGAACACAGATATCATCAATTTCTATAATGCTGCTACTCCTATGTTCATGATAACCAGTAAGACATTGTAGACAATTGCCAAGTTAGTAATGAGGCTCACAAAAAACTTGCTATGCTAGATAGTGGAATCATGGGTTACCATAGAATCAGCTTTGCCAAAAAGTACAGCTTCTAAAGTTCACCTGGAGCTAACACTCCAATCAGATTTTTGGGACCTCATTTGGTTGCTCTACCAACATTATCAAGATTAGCCTCCCAATCTAGTGCTCCTGGGATTTAGAGGCCTGAGTGGCCAAGAGGGCCAGATGGGCTGGAGGCCCCAGAGGGCTTGAAGGTCTTGAAGGTCTTAACGGACACCAAGGATCATCTATTTCTTCGTACCCAGTCTTGATGATCCTAACACCTCCTGGAAATAAGATGTTTTGATATCGCTTGCAGCCTTATGAAACTAAATAAGAAATGTGGCTCAAAGATGAAAGCTCCGCTTAGTCAGCTCCTCTTCAATCCTGGAGATTTAATCAATAATTTTAAAGAAGATGTTATACTTTAGCACATTTGCTAAGCTCACAGACAGCTTCATTTCAAACATTAAAACCTGCTAGGGTTTGAAACTTGCATAAAAAACTGTGAAGAGCAAATGCTCCAACAATGTACTTAAGTTCAATCTCTGAAGGAGCAAGTTTCCCTCAAGTTCTCTGTTACCTCTCTTAGATCTTATTTGGAAAAGTTCAGGAGGACCAAGCAGGATTGAGATGGTGATTGGACCAACAGCTCCTCGCAAATATGTGGAAACCAAAATTTCTGAGCCTGCTGTTGGGATTCTCCTTTTAGTGGGGAAGCCCCAACTAGGGGTCATGACCCACCTAAGGGCTGATGCTGGATTGGACTCCCCATTAACTTGGGGTAAGCCCAATTATAAGTATCATAGATCAACCCTGATATATAAATAATATTTATTAAAAAGTAAATTTGGCCCCATTGACTAATGCTGAGGTAGCTGAACAATCAATTGGGTCATGGAGAATTACCATCTGATGTTGACCCAGTTATTTAACCCTTTTGGGAGCACCAGCGAATTATTTGTAGGATGCACCCACTCCCCAATGTGTTATTAGTTATATTATTTGTTTGTCTTGAATTCAAATCCCATGTTGACATTTTTGCTATTCTAGGACTCCCATTCCTATTCCCAATTCCAGCCTTTAGGTCCTATAAATACCTCAGGGCTTTATTTTAATAAACACTGTTTCTTGCAATCTCTTTTCCCTCTTAGTTTACTTAGGGCCTTAATGGCCTTTTAACTTGCTGGGGCTTTGAGGCCTTGACTAATTATAAGCACTTATTAAAGTTGCTCCCCATGTCCTGACAGGTAATGCTCCCTGCCAGGTGCCCCCAAGTTCCCTGTGAGAACTAATTTAGGGAAAAGAGGAGGGGAAGTTGCAGCTGAGGGCCATTGGCCCGTGCCATATACCCTGGGCTATAACAACCCAGGAGGAATGACCTGGCCTGGCACCTGCCCCAAGAGGGCAATCCATAGGCCCTAGACCCTGCCCCACAGAGAGAGAGCCAGGTTGGAAGCTGTAAGGTCTGTCAGAGAGGCCCCCTGGCTGATCAGATTCTAAATACTGGGCATACAAGCCCAGGATACCCTGGCCCCTGCCCCAAGAGGGCAAGCTAGGATGAGGGGGACTAAGGGCCTCCTGAAACTATCCTGGGCAACCGAGCTCAGGCTACTGGGGTTCAATCCCCAATTCTGGCACCAATGCTGATGCCAGGTATCAATCCCAATGCCAGGACCTCCTCCCAATGCCAGCCCCAGTGCTGATGCAAGGTGTCAATCCTGATGCTGGGATCTCCTCCTGATGCCAGCCCCAACGCTGATGACCCCACCTTAGCTCTGATCCCTAACTAAGGCTTGGAGGGGTTATTTCAGGATTCTCTCTTTAGTGGGGGAAGCCCTGACTAGGGGTCATGATCTGCCTATGGGCGGATACCAGATTGGACTCCCCATTAACTTGGGGTAATACTGATCTGAAACATTGGTGTTCAACCCTGATATAAAATTATAATTATTAACAAGTAAATTCAGCACCAGTGACTAATGCTGAGGATGCCAAACGATTTAATGGGCCATGGATAATTACCATCCACTATCAACCAATCATCTAACCCTTTTGAGAGCACCGGCGAATTATGCCAAGGATGCTCCCACTCCCCAATGTATCATTAATTATATTATTCATATATCTCAAATTGTAATCCTATGCTGACACTTTCACTATTCTGATTCCTCCCATTCCTATTCATTATACCAGCCTAGGGAGTATAAATGACTCAGGGATTTATTTCAATTAACACCTTTTCTCACAATCTCTTTTCCATTTTAGTTTACTTAGGGCCTTAATGGCCTATTAACTCACTGGGGGATTTGGGGCTCTGATTAATTATTGGCACAGGTTGTAGTTGCTCCCCATGGCTTGACACCTGATATGGTCCCTGACATCAATACTCTTTTCAATCCTATTTTGAACAACTTTAAGCCTAGTTTCTAGGAGAGAATAAACATAAATTGGAAAGTGTCGCTTCCTTTTTGTACATTTATGATAGCTTGATGGAGGAGGCCACTCGGCAAAAGATGAGGTACATTACTCCTGTATGATTTTAAACTAATGAATTTATGTCTTCCATTTATAGGAATATCACACTTATATCAAGTCTGCACTAATTTAATCCAGGAGTTTAGAAGCAAATAAACCTTGTCCAATCAAAGACAGCTAGTCATGGCCATCCGCTGAACAAAGGAGAAAGTCCTTTAAAGTTCTTATCCAATTTATGCCTAAGCGCAACACTTTGTTAACACTAACTGTATTATGCTAGAAGACACCATAAACGCTGAAATATCCACTTTGGAATCTTATCTTGAAGTCAATTACATATGGTTGGCTAGAAGAGAAACTTTAGTGGTATACAATAAATTTAGGAAGCTCTTAATGTAATTCGTGTGTCTACCTTAAGCTTTAGGTCCTCTGCATCTGGCTATCTCAGCCATCCTTAGCCCAAGTTGTTAAGAACCAGAAGAACACCAAACCTTGGTGAGCTACTGTAATAGACTCATTCACTGCGCAAATATCTGGTGAAGGTGACTTTCCAAGGATTCGTGAAAAAGGCAGTTAACATGGAGGATGAGGAGTTTCATGCTGACATACCTGTACTGCATCAAGATAATTTAGAGACCTCCATTGAGTCTGATGCCATGCCAGAGGTAGATGAATTGGTACCTATTGTTAATAAAGAGCCAAATACTGTTCACTTATTTTTAATAAATCTTTTATCTTTCTCAGTTTGCCCCCTCAATTTGGGAGTTAAATCACTGTTCGATTTACATAGATAAGGTAGAAGGCAGCTCTTTCAAAGGCTACTCGCTTATCAGTCGTTTTTAGCACCAGAGAATATCACCCAGGATACCTTCTCTCCCTAGGGCAAATCACCTGATAGAAAGATTGCTATTAAAAACCTCTTGGCAGCTTTTCTGAATCAAGGCAAAAATACTGCTTTTATCAGGCAAAATCACTAGTTAAATTAACTAGCCAAAATTTACCTAAGAGTAAATAGTTACTTCATTAAATTCATCCTAGCCCTTTATCAGGGATAGGGAAAATAAGAAACTAGTTAAAATTAGGGATAAATTGCCTAAGATTGTCTGAATGGGTTGGTTGAGGCGATTATTCCGAGTATTTCAGGTGAATATTAAATTCTATAAATGAGAAGTGGTCAAGGCAATATGGCATTGAGGCATATAAATTTAGACTTTGACCCAAAAAAACACTGAGTGCCAATGTAATAACTTAATGGTGAATTTGGCGTATCACCCAGCGATGCATCACTTAATTGATCATAAAATTAATAAAATAGGAGGTATTTAAAATAGTGAGCCATTTGGAATCCCAACGTTGAGGCTTCTCTTGTAATTAGACAAAGCCTGATAGTGCCCTCTCCAAGGCTTTACTGGGGAGAGCAGTTGCCCCGCTAAGGTTAAATAGGTGCTGGTCCCACCTTGGCCCATACCATATTTACTTCAGCCATTTTTGTTAGGCCAAGAATCTTGGTTAGTCTAGTCTGAAGGTCTGAATTGGGAGGTTCACAATTTTACATAAAAATAGTGTCCATGTGTGAAGTTAAGTTTGGATTGCCAAGACATTTTGGGTTGTTAAGGCATATCCTAATTCCATGTGGTGGGCCTACATAGGGCCAGACCTGATGATCTGCCACTATGTCAGTGGTTGGCGGATTACCAAAGAGAATCTCCTGGGCAGATTGAAATTCATTTGGTTCTTCCAATTAGTTTTTTCAGGTGGCTTTAACTTTTTGTCAATAGTTGGGAACCCTAAAATGTTAGCAAAATATAAGTAATAAATATGTTTAGAACTAGGCAAATTGTTAAATGGGTTGTATTAAATCGGGGGGCATTTGGCTTTAGTGGGCCAAGCAACTCCCCCAAACTGCTGAGAACCTTGTCAAGGGTGTGGGGTCAATTTTATAAAAGCCTGGCTTGACTGGTCAAAGCGCATTAATTGGACTTCACAGGGCTCACCAAGTCAATTTAACTCAGAGGTGGAGGTCCAGTTACCATTGGTAGCTGTAAGGGGGATTTTGGATGTCAGCGTTGTCAGGATGAAAGGTTTATAAAAAACTTGTCCTCTTTGATTTTTTAGGCCAGGAGACTAAAGTTCCTGAGTTCTGGATTATAAGTTTTGCTTTCCTTGACTAGAAAGTCTTCACTCAGGATAAAGCTCCTTGAGTAATAAATCCTTACTATATATTCATCTCTAAATGAATAGAGGTAGGCAAATTGATAAAATGTTAAAAAGAGAGTCCCATTTATTTGCTTGGGAACAATTTATATGGGAGATTGGGGAGTTCTTCTTGGTAAATCTCCAAGCGTTATTAGCTAATATCTATACTCATTACCAATTGTGGATTCTGTGACAAGTTTGTCACATCTGTCAAATGGGATTTAATCGCAACATAGTTCAGGTTTGAACCCCAATATCAAGAAGCTTCAGGTAAGTAATATTTGACACACTAGTCAGGGTTGATCCCTGATATCAATAGTACTTATATTTAGTCAGGGATTATCCCTAACTTTAGCTTAGTTTAATTCATAGATTAATTTAATTCCTGTCATCCAACTTATGCAAATTTCTGATTTGAGTAGGAATCCCACAATATGGTATAAGATAAAATTGGTAAGAAGTCATGTTAGCTTCAAGGGCAATTTTTTTGACTAACCCAAGGGAGATGTAAAGGTTTTTGATCACCTATGCCAAAGAGAATAGTTTTGGCATTGAAGAAACTTGGTTCAACTAGCTTATTAAGATAGCTGTAAAAGTTGGTGTCAGGAAACAAATTGGCGATGGAGCCACTGGAGATGGCTGCATCATTCAGAAATCAGGATGTTTTGGAACAGATGCATAATTAAATTCAAAATTTTACTTTTAAGCTTCAGAGGCTCTGATTTTAGTGCCAGAACAATAAGGCGCACTGGCATAGAGGAATGAAGAGGGTGCGGGAGCATTTGGGTCAGATGTTTCATTTTGGAACAGTGGGAAGTAAAGGCGCAGTTAGATGATACTGGCGCTAAGAATTTGGGTGATTGGTTCAGATTATCGCTGGAAAATTGAGGAGCTTTGGCACAGGAATCAAAACATGTGATATAATCATTTGGCTCTACTACTACGTTTGGCTCATCATTGGTTCCTGTTCAGCCAAAAACACAAACTTGATGTCTTTTTGAACTTTGTCATTGGCAACATCCGATTTTTTGGATGAAACCAGCCCAGGTTTTAATAAATTATCCCAGGTTTCTTCTGAGATAGAGGGGCAGAATTGGCAGCGCTTCTTCAATAGTGGCGCTATCAATCTAGAAAAAGTATCCTTATTTATAACGTCATATATCATATCAAGTATTTTAGGGCCGCTTAATAATTATTGAGCTCGTGATCAACCTTATCAATTTATTTATAGTCCTCTTTGCATGATCCTTATAAAGCTCAAACTGAAGTGCACAGCATTGAACGTTGCACATCCATTTAATCCACAGCTCACACCATTCATGGCAGTTGTAATTGGTTTAGGGTAACCTTGTTCATACTGTCCATGATTCTTAAGACATCCTGGTAAGTTAAGCTCATTAAAAGGTCAAGGGGTAGTACCAGCTCATGTCCAGAAGATGGAGGGGCCTATTACCAGCTTTGTTATTTCTGCCATGGTTCCTATGGAAGCCCCTTTTTGTGCCCCCACTTTTTGTTTTATATCGCTTGTATTGATTCTTTAAAGATATGTCTTCAACAGGTAGCCTCAGAAGGGTCCCTGGAAAGATCATCAGTATTGGATTTTTAATTATATAAATTTAGAGGCAGGTCCTTCAAAGCTTACACGCTTATTAGGCGTTAGTATTAACAGAGAAAAACACCTAGGAGACTTTTTCTCACTAGGGAAAACCTTTTGGCAGCTTCACTGAACTAAGCAAAAATCTCTGTTTTTAGCAGGAAAAAATCAAAACTTAAATTAACTAGGAATATTATCCTAATAGTCAAAAAGTCATATACCAAACTTTTCATCCTAAACCTTAAATATGGCTAACAAAAATACAAACTAGGAAAAATTAGGGATATTTTGCCTAATCTTGTCAGAATGGGGTAGTTGAGGAAATTTATCTCGAGTATTTCAGGTAAATACTTAAATTTTGGTAAATGATAAGTGGTCAAGAAAATTTAACAATGAAGCTAATAATGTCAGGCCTTTGACCCAACAAAACATCAAGTGCCCATGCAATAACTTAATGTAAATGGGTGCATCACCCCAACAATGTATCACTTAATAAGTTTCAAATTAAATTCAAAAAGGAGGTATTTAAAATGGTTGCCATTTGAAACCCCACTTTCAAGGCTTCCTTCACATTGGGCGAAGCCAAACAGGTAGATAAGTTGTTGTTTAAGTTCGCAAGGTTCCTATCAATGCCATAGTTGCAGTGGCTCCCCCATATATGTCATTTTGTCTAGATCAATGAAACGCATTAAGATAGCTCCTTATACTTCACTATATGGAATATGGAAATTTTGACCCCAATGAACTCAGTCAATTAAGGCCTACTCCTCACTATCCATTTGCTTTGGTAGATTATATTAAATACCATATTTTTTATGTTAGATAACCCTAGTTATGACCTCATCTTTTTTTAGTTCCTTGTGACTATTCTGACATTATGCAATATGATAAGGATAATTAAAATTTTTAGGACTTAGGGTTATTGGGTTTTTAACACCTCTTGCAATGCCAAGACGGAAATAAAAGCTCTGCCTGCTTGTTGGAAAGTGAAAGTCAGATTGACAAGCTTAAATATCATATGAGAAGCTCTATATTACAGATACCCCCTTCTGCGGTATATGACTAAGAGGCATGAACATCTTTTGCCTAATCTGACTTTTTTACCACCAAAGTCCCGGGTAAATGGTGACACCAGGTTATATATCAATCTTCCTGTAGGGCAATTACTATAATACAAGTGTGGATAGCCCATCAGTCTAAAGGGTCCTGACCTGCTAAGGAATTTAAGATCCCGCCAATTCTAGATCCATCTTGTTGCTACTGGCCAATTTCACTGATGAACCTAGGACAGTTTCCTATTACTCCAGCCGCTTATGCTTACCTACTTCCTATAGAAGCCATTGAGGATGTACAAAACTATGGAAGTCTAAGGCAATCTTGAGCTATAATCGCCGCCATCATTAGCTCTAATAGACACCTCTATTAGACGAAAGCTTTCCAGTGAGCAACAGAGACTAGCTGAGAATAAATCTAGAAGAATATTTATAACCTTTTTCAACATCCACACATGATTCTAAAAATATTTATGGCGTAATAAATAATGTTGATTGTTAGGATGCTCAACCTACCAATCTCATCCCAACCAAAAGAATAAGACTGAAGAAGCTCAAAATGGCTGTTCAGCTTAAGCAGTCACTGAAGCTGGATTAATGGTGCCTTCACGTAGCCTTTGGACATCCCCTCTCTTGTTAGTGCAGAAGAAGGATGGAAGTAATCGTGTAGTGATGGAATGTCAAAGGCTTAACTCCATTACTAAAAATATCAATTACCCTTTGACAAGATTAATAACTCTCTATGCTTGCTTGCCAGGTCACATTATTTTCATTATAGATCTTAATAGTGGATACTGGCAAGTAGAGTTTGCACTTAAAGATTATTTCAAATGTGCGCTTATAGCCAAAGTAGGGCCATTTGACCAACTGGGATGCCCAAGGGCTTTTGCAACACGCCTGTCACCTTATAGCGCCCCAATTTGGGGTCCTGGGAGACTGAAGGCTATCTTTTATCCATGAATATCTCAATTATAACCATATTCTCATGAACCTTTAGTGGCCACATGGAACATCTTTGGGAATTCTTCAAGTATTTTATAAAGGTCCTTATAATTTTTGAGCTCAAAGTGCTTCTTTTTTTCACTATGAAATAAATTTCTTCAAACACAGGTTTCAAAACATTGAATTCAGCCCATCCTGGATATAGTCTCTGCCATTAAGGTGTAGCGCCCCAAGTGTCTCAGGGATATTTTATTATTCCAGGGTATGGTGGGATTTTATCATCGAATAATCCCTTGATTTATTGACCTGGATGAACAACTTGTCTACCTTCTACAGAAGGGTGAGCCTTTTGAGTGGTGGCCTGAACAATAACAGGCTTTTAATATTCTGAGGACTGCCCTTTGTACTGATACTTTTTTTGAGTTTTTGTGTGCCCATTAGGGCACCCAGTACAGGCAACTTTGTGGGATGAAACCCGGGGTACTGCCCCCACTGCACTGGGGATGGAGCGAATTTAAGCACCACCAAAGTGGGCCCAACTGTGGGACCGATATTTTAGTTCATACGCGTTTGTCAGGCCATTATTACCTTTCATTGATGCTGGTGATATCTCTGTTTAGGTTACTCTAGCCCAACATGATGAAGCCAAAGCAGCTATCTAGTTGTTTTTTTGCAAGACCCTGAGCAAGGCCAAACAAAATTATGGTGTTATCAAACGCAGTGCCTGGCTGTTTTTTTGGCAATCAAGCATTTCTGGTCATACCTATTTAGCACCATTTTACCGTTATCACAGACCATGCCTTACTCTAATGGTTACTTCAAATGAAGGACCCTGTCAGCCAGTTACCAAGGTGGGCATCAAGATACAAAACTATAAATTCTTATTGTCCATCATGCAGGAGCAACCCACAAAAATGATGACAATTTTCATGGATGCTGGTGCTGGCCGCCTTAACACCTGAAGCAGACCGATTATATTATCTGATTAGCTGGCCTGAGTTATGGAATAAAAAACTCCTGAGATTACGACTGAGCTACAGGAAATAAACCAGAAAACTCAGATTAAAGAAGGAATGCTTTAAAAAAAGTGTTAACAAAAAATGGCTCCCTTATATACTCCCTTCTTCCTGAATTAATGTCATTCCTTGAAGGAAACTTAACGGTCAGACATGGAGCAGTGAAAAAAACTTACAAATGTTTAAAGAGACGCTGGTATTGAAATCATATGGTCAATACTATCCAAGAAGTTTTAGAAGTTCTTCTGACTTGTTGTAACCATGATTGGGCTAGCCCTCAGATTCAACGCACAGTGTGGATCAATCAAGTCCATTTTAATGTTATCAGTAGTAGTGTGGTGGGTCCTTTGACCACCTGTTTACATGGCATAAGTATATCTATCAGCTGTGGACC
The DNA here is from genome assembly GCA_022478985.1 of Massospora cicadina. NCBI lineage: Eukaryota > Fungi > Entomophthoromycota > Entomophthoromycetes > Entomophthorales > Entomophthoraceae > Massospora > Massospora cicadina. The sequence goes on along the minus strand of JAKSZP010017071.1, from coordinate 317,804 downwards.
ATTTGCCCAAATGAGTCAATCAATTTCTGTTCCAGCTGCACCATTAAGTCTACATCCTTATTCTTTATTAGATTTACTTTCACTCAGCAAGGATGCCCACAAACTTTATTTTTGAACAAAATGCTTAACTTCACTGTTGAATAGTTGACTGGATCTAAATTGTCACTTAATATAAACCAAAGATATCCTAAGTATATCTGAACTTGAATTTGTGGCCTAGAAATTTCACTTAAAGATATTTGACTATGATGACACAGGCTTGAGGGCTTTGTTGGTTAGGTCAAATTTAAATTTAAGTTTTGATTTAATTACTCAGGCACATAGGCTTTGTTGGTCTATGTCAAAATTAGTTTTTAATGTCAGTCGAGTTTTTGATCAAATTTATTACTAATTTTTGATACAAATCGCCTTGGTATGCGCTGCCAATTACATGTGAAAGTAATTCAGTTCAGCTATTTTGAAGATATGACGAAACGCCATCTCAAGGATGATGATGGTGTTTACTCAAACTCTGAGGCTGAGCATGATGCCCTGAGTGGATGTATTTGTAGACGCCATTACAAACTTTTTATATGGCCAAGAGTCACTGAAAGTAAGGCATCATGGGTAAGATGTGGTTAACATCAAACCCTATTATAACCCTTGCATACACGCTAATAAAATTTACCTTTAACTTCTGGATTAAGTTTATAATTTATCTTATAAACTTTTTGCATTATCACTTTATTTTATATTAATGTCAATTTTCATTTGGGATCAGTAAAATCAGGTTAGCGTGCCATCGTCCAAGTGAAACAACTGAATACAATTGAAGTATTACCAAAAAGCTGTATCATAAATTTAAAGCACCATCCTGTCTATTGTCCTCACACAATAGATGTTCGAAGCTGCAGTTTCCACCAAACAACAAACCAGCCATCAAGTGAAGCCCAAATCTTCAACAATGGCGCTCATGGCTGGGACTGCATATGGTGACCAGTATCAACGTTTGAGCGCCCAAATTTCACAGATGAAGGATGAATAGACCGAAAAAATCATATACTGGCAAACCCAAATTGAGGCCCAATGGGCAAAAACTAAAGACTCTATTTATCGTCTTAATCTACAGATCAATAATCTCAATGATGATGTTAATGATATTAATGAGTCAAACAATAATTTCCATGAAGAATTGAACCAGTGCAAGAAGGCAATGAAAGAAAATGACCAAGTGATTTCCACCTTGCAACTACAAGCTACTAGCCTGAATAAGGCAATAGCAAAATTAAAATTAAAAACTCGAAATCATGTCAATTGGAAAAATGAAAATCAACGAGAAAATTCAAACTCTGGCCAACGGGCGTTATCAGTGTGGTACAACCCACTCAACTGGAAATCCTTATGAATATTATGAGAACAAAGATTCAGAAATAGCTACTGAAATGGATGCTGGGCCATGTCAACAACTGCCTAGCAATATGATTGCTTTGGTCAACACTAACACCTCAAACCAGGATACAATGCCTCAACGCCCTAGTACGCCTAGTTCTGGTCAACAAAATAGTAATCATGATAACCAGGAACATGGAAGTGATAATTTCAAACCAGCAAACCTGCCAGTCTTTGACAATAATGGAAGTATTACCACCTTTGTCAAACACTTTGAAATGGCCATGCATGGGGCCAGCGACCATAACAAAGCAGCTACCATGATTAACTGCTTGGATGAGTGGAGCATTGAGTTGATTATGCCTCACATTAATGAAAATAAAACATATGCCAAAGTCAAGGAGGCCGTGCTTCATGATTTTGGAGGTCCAGAATGGATGTTGACCAGAAAATTCATGTTTATGAACATTAGTCTAAGAAAGATGAAGCAATTGATGAATTTATGGATCAATTCTATTGTGAAGCTCAAGTTCTCTTAGGCGCGTGGGCTATGGTCGATTTCAATATCAAGATAGCACTAGAGCATGCAGTAGAACTTTACCCTAATCTATCAAACACTCTATTGCCTGCTTTCATGCAAAACCTTGTGACATCTGAATTGGTTGACTATTTATGCAGATGTTCAAAAAATTACAGCCCTCCTAATACTGGTTACAGATTGGGAACCACTGCCTTTTCTGGAAAGTCCTTTGAAACCAATAAGAAGATTAACACCTCAAAGCCAGTGAGTGAAATTACTTGCTTTAATTGCAATTGTAAAGGTCACTATGCTTCCCAAGGCCATCAGCAAAATGTCAATATAGTCCTTCCCAATACTGTGCAGGAGGAGGGAAAAGAACAAGCACAATAGATGAGGGATGCTCTATTGTGCCTGCAACACCAATCCCACCTGAATGACAAGCAAACGATGGCCATGGGGCCTTTATTAACAATGAAAACGAATCTATTTTAGTTTAAATGAAGATTCCTTGAAGATACATGTGGTAACTCGCTCCCAAAGTAAGGTTATCACACCTGAAGCCTCTGAATAAGTCGCTGAACCCTATGTGCAACTAATACTTGAAAGATATTTCAGCCATCATGCATGGGGGAATGACTAAGTTCAAGGAAAGAGATTTAGTAGTATATTGTGACACTCATAGCGCAGGCCACGCGCATAAGCTAGCCTCACTTTGGAAGGGTCCATTTATTATATTGGAGAAATTGTCTGAAGATGTATAACCATTAAGGATAAAGGCGGCTGGGTTGTGAATCAAGTACATGCTAAGTTACTTCGTCTGTATCTTAAAGAATAATAATAAAATAATAATAATAATAGATATGAAATAAAAAGTAAAAAAGAAAACAATAATAATAATTGCAAGCCATAGAGTTTTTTTCATAGATTTGATGCCTCGCTGGCATTAGAACTAGGTATCCCCTCTTTGGTAGGGGGAGGAGAGCGCGACCAAACTGGAGAAGACTGCAACAGAATTGGAGATGCTCCAAACCCAAGGAAGCTTGGCACCAGACACGCTGGCCCTGTCAGCTTAGGAAAGGCTATCAAGATAATATTTAAACTTTGAGGAACGTGAAGAATTAGACAGTGTGACAAAGGAAGAATAGTATCTGCCATTTATATCCAATCAAGGAGGGGAAATGTTGAATGGTTGACAGGATCTAAATCGTTGCTTATTATAAACCAAAGATATACTAAGTATATCTAAACTTGAATTTGTGGCCTAGCGATTTCACTTAATTATATTTGACTATGATGACACGGGCTTGAGGGCTTTGTTGGTTAGAACAAACTTAAATTTAAGTTTTGATTTAATTACTCAGGCACATGGGCTTTGTTGGTCTATGTCAAAATTAGTTTTTAATGTCAGTCGAGTTTTTTTACAAATTAATTACTAAATAATGATACAAACCACCTTGGTATGTGATGCCAATTACATGTGAAAGTAAATCAGTTCAGCTATTTTGAAGATATGACGAAACGTCATCTCAAGGATGATGATGGTGTTTACTCCAACTCTGAGGCTGAGCATGATGCCATGAGTTGAAGTATTTGTAGACGTCATTACAAACTTTTTATGAGGCCAAGAGTCACTGAAAGTAAGGCGTCATGGGTAAGATGTGGTTAACAATGAAACCTATAAATAACCCTTTCATTTACACTAATAAAATAATCCTCTAACTTCTGGATTAAGTTTATAATTTATCTTATAAACTTTTTGCATTATCACTTTATTTTATATTAAGGTCAATTTTTACTTGGGATCAGTAGGATCAGGGCAGCGTGCCATCATCCAAGTGAAACAACCGGGTATACAATTGAAGTATTACCAAAAGGCTGTATCATAAATTTAAAGCACCATCCTGTTTATTGTCCTCACACAATAGATGCTTGAAGCTGCAGTTTTCATCAAACAATGAACCAGCCATCAGGCGAAGCCCAAATCTTCAACATTCACCTTACAGATAGTCCAAGAATTAACCTCAGTTTTAGGGACTAATACAAGCTTCACCGCTCCATATTTCTACTCAATCAAGAAAGCGGCGAATTACACTTTTTGGAGACTTTTTTTATCTTGTGTATTGATGGCTACCTCCAACCCTAAGCGCTAGAAACCTAACTTCACGGTTCTTTGCTAGCCGCTTAGATAAAAATTCATCATATAATCAAGGTGTCCCTTTAAAAGCTCTATATGGGCGTACCCCTCAGCTGCCAAGTAGCATTTAACCCCTATTAGATTACTTGGTACCTGAAAAATCTCTGATTTAACAATTAGGGCCTTAGCCAATGAATTTATTCTTTTTAAGCCCTTTCAACCTAGAAAATTATTACAACTAAAGCAAAGGCAATATACCACTCCAATATTAGCTGACTCTCTTTACCAACGTTCCAGTTAGGCGATTTAGTCTTTTTCTAACTCCATTGGCCTGGAGGCTACAGAGTAAGCTTGCCATTACTTGGTCAGGACTCTAATATTTAATTAATAAATTGAATACAAATACTCCATTGCCAATTTTACATAATAAACAATGGTTGTAAGTCCGGGGGAGCACCCACTGTGCCTCAACCACATGGAATTCCCATTCACACCAAAAAGTTGGAAAAGAAAAAGGCTTACCCCCTTCATACCCAAGGTCGATTTGGAATATGTGGTGGAAGAGAATTGGGTGATGGCTTACCATCTCAAAGTTGTCCCTTTTCCTCTTTCTTTACCACATAAGAGCTGCTCTAGTGAATCATGGGGGGTGTTCATGGAGGTAGCAGTGGCAGGAGGACGCCACCAGTGGGAAAGTGGTGAGCATCTATTTCTGACAATGACTTTGGGTTCTGCAGAGGAGGCGGAAAGATTAAATAAAGAGAGGGCAGTGGAATTTAGCCAGTTGCGGTATAATCTGGTTAAAAACCTGCTAGAATTCTTCTCTCTCACTAGAAGCGGGGGGTCCAGCTCCAGTGGGTTGAGGGAGACAAATCTATTTAATACCTATTTTGGATCGCCCTATGCAGCCTGCCATAGGTGCAACCAATCGCCCACCATATGACATATCACCGATCCACTAGTGGAATAACAATGGGAGGAAAAATTTAGTGTTAAATTTGAGTGAGAGTTGTCTGGCCAGAGAAAGTCCATTCAGCGCCAAGTTAGTTGCAAAATTTTATTCCAATTGAATCAGTTGGGATTGAAATCCACTATCTTCTGCAACCCCATAATTCCTAAGCCCTCTAGTACTTAAGACAGCTGTCCCTCAGAGGTACAGTTGTAATTAAAAAAAGAATGTCAAATAAGAAACAAATTCCCTTTTCAACCCAGTTTTCAGTTACAAATTTTCCACTTTCTGACGTTGCCACTACCAGGTGCCATGTTTCTTTATATTGCAAAATAACTTGCCCTTAGTGGCCCTTATCATGACGTTGCTGTCTTCCTTCCTCAAATGGAATTAATGAGTTAGTATCTTTTTGGGTGACCCCCAGTTTTGGACGCCCTATGGCGTCAAGATATACCTTTTGGTATTGGAGATCATTTCTCCCTGTTGGGTGAGGTTCATTGACCTCGCCACACGTTCAACAACCCATGGCGCCTCAGCTCATTCAGGGCCCTATGTGGGTCCAAGGAGCTAAAAGTGGCAGAATCCGCTGCCACACGGCACAGTTTGGTTATTATTAGGAATTGTAGTGACAGTGGTCATTAGTCATAGCCCCATAATCGCTTCTCCCCCCCACCCATTACCAATTTTTTTGGAAGGCTATTCCAACGGTACTATGGGTTGCTTTCTGGTGTTCACGCACTCAACTGGCAGGACAGATTTAATCTTATTAGCCGTTTCCATGACAATGTTTGACTAAGACTATTGCCAATTCCTATGGCCCTATATCCCCCTCTAACAGAATCTTGAATTGGACGTTGTTGAGTTTTGAAAATAAGTGAGTTGAGATTACTGGTCCCAAACTTTGAGTTTTAAAAATTTCCTTTTAAGAGTTTGCTTGACACCTGTCACTTAAGTCATTGATGTTAAATCAATTAGGAAGCATCACATGCACTAGAATCAATAGATATGCCTTCTGATTGCACCTCCACTTACTAGACTTAAGAAGGCGCAACTCCTATCAAAGCGGTCATGAGGATAATGTCAACAAAGAACAATGAAGATTTCAACTAGGCAGTTGATCTGGAAAGAATTGGAACATCCTGATTCTATAAAGCCATGTAGGTCTTCCTAAAATCGCATACTCACTCACCCTTAAAAAATTCTTATAACTCAGAAAAGAGTCTATTTACCCCATATTTTCATCTTCATTGACCTCTCTGCTAGTTTTACTGAACTGAGTCTCAATTCTAACCTTGGCTTACAATAAAAGAAATGATAAGCTAACAATGACATCTTATTAAAAGAACATGAGTGGAAAAAAAATCTTTTGCTCACTTTTCAAGTGTGTTTAATGTAACAGAGAGCTCTTGGGCCATATTATAATTAGTTGATCACCATTGCTTGGTCTCTGATGCATTGGAGATATCTTTTAAAAGGCACCAAGAATACTATTGTGGAATTCACTGACCACAAATCGCTTACTTTCTATTGTAAATCACAGAATTTGGCGCACAGACAAACCAAAGATATTTTGACCTCTTGGGATTCAAATTCATATGCGTTTGTCAAAGGATTCACACATATCATGCATATTGTCTTATTGCTGTTGGTTTCAGTTCTCTTGATTTTAAAACAAGGTTTAAATAGACTCAAAAAAGTAAAACTTGCAGAGAGGTCAACGAAGATGAAAATATGAGGTAGGTAGACGACTATTTTGAGTTGAAAGAAAGATGTGCAAAGGGCGAGTGAGTACAAATTTCTGAGACCTCCATTGCACAGTACAATCAGGATCTTCCAGGTCTTTCCAGATCAATTGCCTAGTTAAAACTAAATTGTTTTTATTGACAATGTCTTCATGACCTAATTGGTGGGAGCTATTCCTTTTGTAGTTTTAAAATCAGAGGTACTATTTCAGTTGGCATCTCCATTAATTCCATTTTCATGTGATGCTTTTTGATCAAATTTCCATTGATGCCTTTAGTTACAGGTGTCAATTGAACGGGCTCAAGACTCAACTTATTAGGGCTTAATTTAGGAGCAGTGATGAAATTCTCTCATTATCTCAAATACCATCAATTCATCATTCAAGATCCTGTACGAGGGGTATATGGAGCTGAAGAAATCGTCCATAGGTTTATTTAACCACTGTCCCTTGGGTAACGTTTGAAATGAAGTATTCAGTATTCACCTAAAGATGACATGGTAGGGTTAAGACCAAATAACGTCGAGCTTGTTTTGTCAACCTCCAATTCAAGGGTAATAGAAAAGGTTAGATCTTTTAACCAGAACTTTAATAAAGAGGTCCATCCAATATTGGAGTGAGATTTCTGCTTTGCTGTGGTAAAAAAATTTTCCAATGTGAAAAAGGCTTTAAGATGGATAATTTATCAACTTAGGCTCTCATTGACATCTTAGAGCTTTAAGGTACCAAGAGATCTAGTAGGGTTTAATGCTACTTGACAGCTTTGAGTATTCCCATACAGAGCTTTAAAAAGAGACATCCTAATTATATGTTGGTAACTAATACAATAAGCAAGCAAATCACTGGACAGATATTGGTTCTTGCGCTAAGGGTTTGAGGTAGACATCTTCCACAAGATAGAAACTATTGTCCCATTAGTATGTTCCACTACCACATTGGATCGATGGTTTATATGGGACGGTGGAGCTTTGGTTACTCCCAAAAAATGAATCTAGTTTTTGGATTATCTGTGAGATGATGTTGAGCATACTATTCAAAAAAGAGCTTTCAGGCATCCATGTTGAGTGAAAATGGATCAGATAAGGAGTAGGGACATAGCCTTTATGTAACAGATCAGGAGGCATTTGATCCGTACATTGACTTGGATCAGGTGGAGTTTGATATGAGTGTGGCCCTGAATCAACGGGCATCAAACTTGGTAAGTTTAAAGCTGGGCAAAATCGCCATCCTGAATCTGAATCGCCTCCACAGATGACGATGGGCTTACACGAGGCATGGATGGTGATTCAGTGGGATGGCAAATCTTCGCTAATGATGTGGTGGTTGATGCTCAGAAGAGTCTAACTAAATGAAAGCTTATTTGATATTTGAAGTGGATTATTCAAGGGAAGACGCTGCAGCCCTGTAGGGCAGTTGTGTCTTCTATGAGGAAATCAAATAAAGGATTTTGGTTAAGGTTGGATTTTATTAAATTTATTTTAGTAAATAGTTGGATCAGATCGAAGTCATGAGCTCTGCAGTGAGCTCAATGTGGCATTGGCGTCATTCTTGGCCCTTTCCTGGTCCCAAACCCTGCTAATTTGTGCAGCGTCGTGGAAACAGTGGTCTGAGAATATGTGGTAATGATGAGATATGGCGATCAGGCTTGGGGGATGGGCCTCTGCAGGCCTGTACCTAGTATGGTCAGTAACTTGGCTCTTACTTCCCAATTTGTTCCTTGCATATTGGTGCAAACCTGCCCATTACACTTTGTAGTGGCAGCTGGAATGGAAATCACTTACTCCAATTTTTATCAAATAGTCCACAAAAGATAGGATATACTTGTGCCCATGTAAACTGGTAGGCAAAGGGACCACCACATCATTGCTGACAATATTAAATCTACCTAATGGAGCCACACTGAATGTTTATACAAGGGTAGCCTAATCTTGGGGTACAACAAGTCAAACAGGCCTTTAAAACTTCTTGGATGATCTTAGTCATCTGAACCCTATAGCATTGTTTCTTTAACCATTTTTAAGTCTTTTTCGCTGCTCCATATCCTTAGTAAAGTGTCCAACAAGGATGACATTGGTTAAGGAAGAAGTTATTATATAAAGGAGCCATTTCTATTGACTTTCTTATACAGTAATCCTTACTAATCTTAGTATCCAACGTTATTTCAGTAGCATAGTTTGGGTATCAAGGAAAAATAATTCCCAACGTTGAATATGGGCAAGTAGATAGTATATACATTCTTCTTTGGGGTTATACCGCCAGCACCAGAATTTCTGAAAGACCATTGGCACTTTGGTGGTTTGCTTGGTGTGATGACCAATGATAAAATTGTAGTTCTTTAGTATTAGTGCCAACCTTGCTAATTGACCGTCTGGGACTTTCACCTGCTGTAACTATCAGAATGATTGTTATATATTAGAGATTATAAAGTTTCATAACACCACTGATGTTCCAGAATAAGCAATATGAAGACTGCTCACCATTATGCACAGTAGCACTAGCAGGCTCACCTTCTTTTTCTGCAAGTTTGTGCGAAGCGCAATTTTTTCAACTGTTAGATTCCTCTTAATCAACTCACCTTGAATCAACCAACACTATCATTAGCGCCCATATATAGCACTTTCAGGAAGTTGATATGATGGGACGATATGTTACCCATACCGGTGGATTGGAGGGGGAATCAAGATAAGTCTTGAGATTTATGGAAAATGTATACGAATTATACTCAATCAAAATAAAAACCATTTGGCATATTGAGGGGATTTACGCCGAGATTTTATAAATGAGAACTTTTAGAGAACAAAAGATGATTAGAAGACTACCAAGCTGAGGATGCAACTCAGCTTGGGGAACTGAGACTTAAAGAGTCACACGGAGGATTGAAGAGGATGGCTTTTCTGGTGATTAGGTGGTTGCATATAAGTCTGAAATTTATATTAAATAATAAAGGTCAAAATCAGGGGAGATAGCTCCATATATAGTTTATCAAGTTTTATTAGAAAGCCGGTGATCTTCATATCATCCGATTTGGTTGCTCAGTGGCTAATACCCTGTGTAAACTGACTCAGCGGAATCAAGCCTATACGCCGAGAATTAACAGTGGTGCTCATTACAGGGGGGGCACTGGTCAACTGTAGTTCTTTGATGCTAGGATATGATGATGAGCCCTCATTCATTCCAGCAAAATTTGATCAGATTCCGAAAATGTTATGCTGAAGAAACATTGGAGGCACCTACAAATGAACCAGTATTATCTACTGTAACCAAACAGGGGAATGATGAAGTTATGATTAATCTGCAATTAAAAAATTGCCCTGAGCTGATGACCGACCAACAAGGATGTCCAAGAATGTGACTCCTTGGCAGCTGCGGGATATTATGGAATGGCTGTTGTGCAGATATTGACTATATGAAAATGAGTCTGGGGAATATGCCCTGAGTTTGTTTTATAACCAACAAGAGCAAGAAAATTGATATGCTCTGCACATGTCTTAAAAGGATGTGACTACAATGGGGTTGGCTTGACATCTTGGTGTTCACGGAGTTGAGGAGTATCTTGTCACTTATGTGCAACTGTCGATTTTCCAGCTACTGCGTGTGCTGGCACACCACAATCTAAAAATTGGAGATGTATTACAGTTCGCTTGAGCACAGCAAAACAATATATCTGCCTCCTTCTCGACCACCTTAATAGTTCATTTTTGGAGGTACAATGGGCGCTGGTACAGATGGACCATTATGTTGGAGATGTCCACTGTCAATTGGACATTCTGGGACCACAGTTGAATTTAGAATCACCTTGGGTAATAGGAGAACTGTTGGATTTTCATGTCCTATTGGTGGAGTGAATTCAGGACGTAACAACGTTGAGGAATAACACCAAGCACTTTATGACAGATCTAGCTAAATGGGAGGAAGCTCTCAAAGCCATGGTTGCTCAGCTTAAGGAAAAAATGGCAATGATGGAATGGCAAGTGGCGGACCAAGTCAGCTCTCAATCAGCTGAATTAACCCAACTTTGCATTGAATGGAGTACCCAACGAATTACAGATAAAGCGCTTGTTCTTTGGGCAAAATCTCTCAAAAATCTCCAGCTAATCCGTCAGGTTACACAACTGGAAGTTGTTAGCCAGGCTGGGCGCCGTTGAGCCTTCCCTCTTCCAATCTGGGAAACAAGAGAGTATGCGGACATGCAAGGGCGACTTGATACCCTTTGAGGGGCCAATGAGGAATTGGTATGAGAACAAGCCTCCCTCCTAAACCAAATAAATGATGCTAATCAACAAGCGGATAATGCTAGCCAGCAGCACTCAAATATGCAAAACATAATCGAAGATGTCCTCTCACAATTACAAGCTTTGGAGCAGAAACCAAACATTGAGAGTAAATTCCGTCAGAAGTTGTTAACATCAGTATGAAACACTGCTACAGTAATCTCAGGATTGATTGTTGAGATGCTATTTAGTTAAAGTGGAGCAGTTGATCAATAAACATTTCGTGGAGCATGCCAGAACTGGGGGAAGTGGTGCAGTTAGTGGCGATTTGGGGGAAGAATACTATGGATCATCAAACAAATATCTCTCAGGCGTTACAATGGACCCCCCCAAGCAACATCACTTCTATGGAGTCCTATTTGACGGATTCAATTCCATCCGCCAGTCATATGATAATGCACAAAGGGGTAATTCCCATTTTTGCTCCAGAACCAATTCGCTTGCTCCTTGCAGCAGAATCCTGGAGCAAGGTGAAGTTGTTAAATTGAAAAAATTACCTCCTTTCTGTCATGATGGGAATCTACGAGGTTACTTTAAGCGATTTGAATTCGCTATGGAAGGGGCTTCTGATTGATTTAAAGCGGAACTGTTGCTATCCACTCTAGATGTGAAAAGCGCTAATCAAGTCACCTGCTATCTTCCAAATAGCTCGGTATCCTACAAAGATGTTAAAGTGATTGTTCTCTGGATGTTTGGGTGTGCTACCAAGATGACCCAATAGAAAGTCAACTTTATGACTATAAGTTTCACCAAAATGAGACCCTGTTAGAATTTGCTTAATGTTTCTCAGCGGAAGCACATGTACTACTCAGAGCTAACATTTTATCCACTGAGGATGTCAGTATAGTGATGACGGAGACCATCAAACCATATCAGGAACTATATAACGCTATGTCTCATGTTTTGGATGGAGATGCTGGACTTATCTAAATCATGAACACCTTATGACAAAATCTCCACCATGATCAGCGCCCCCAATGTAGCCCAAATTTCTCTGCTGTCTCCACTCCAAACTCTTCAGGATATGGGCCGCAGCAACTGGGTTATTAGCCGCTGAAATGTATTCGACCCTCATACAAATCAGTGGACCCCTTTTGGCCAATGTACTCTTCGCCAGTTTATCCATGACCTTAGTACCATACCATCAACTTCCAAACTGGTCCTTTAGCCACAAGTTATATACATGAACCTTTTATGAATACATGTTTCCAGTGCGGACAAAAGAGGGAAATATGCAGGTAATTGCCCTAGAAAACCACAAGTGTATGCAATGCCAACTGAGAAGTTTTAGCAGGAAAAGGCCCAAGCGGAGTAGAGATGGGACGCTCTACCTCTGCTGAGTCCAATTCACTTGTCCCTTATGAGTCCCAAACATCTTTTCGGGTAGAATTTGAACCTCAATCAGATGATTTGTTATACCAACAACTTCTGTTGGATACCCCCAGTTCCACTTCTAAGAGTAAAAATTCACCCCCAAGCCCAAATTTCTGCCAGGATGTGCAGAAGCCATATGCGTGGCCGATCCTGGAATAGACTGGCATCAGCAATGCGAATCCTTTGACATACGCCGCCTCTTTAGTAGGGGTTAACGTAGCCATTCCAGTGGAGAAAATCAGTAGTGAGTATGCTCAGGTTGTCAAGAGTATTTCCTCCTTTTTGAGTAACACAAAACCCTTGGACGTACATGTAATAATCACTGATGGTTCTTCTTACTCAGAATGCACTTATTGCAACATTTTCGTTTAAAACACAAAAATCTGCGCTATCATCGACATGGGAGCCCCTCTGAATATAGTCTCTACCCAGTTGTAACTAAACTTTTGTTGAAATTGGATGTGAACCATTGAGTAGTATACAGGACCTTGGGGACGCATAGCACTGTGTCTGAAGGAGTAAATAGCATGCTGCTTTTATGATTTGAGTCATTCTGGGCTTCCACTCTGTCAGTTGTTTTGCCAAATAAAAACTACGACATGTTAATTGGCGTGGCATTATGAGGAAGTTTGGTGTTGTGATAAATATGGCGGAGGAAACTCTTACTATTTTAGGCCAACAGATTCCCGTATATTTTACTCTTTTGAAATTCCAACAGATCCGTTCTGCTCTAGTGAAATCATTCTAGCGTATGGCAATGGAGTGATTACTGTTCATTATCAATGACTGAAGTGGCGGACCAGGGCCCTCCCCAACCAGGATTATGAGTACAAATGGATCCCACTTCAGGCAGCTAGTACTTTGAGCCTACCATCTGGACACCAGTGCATAGTAGGGACTGAGCTTGAAATTGATGTCCCTAAAGGGCTTTATGATGTAATTATGGCACCTCACCAGCACTTGTGGCTTGAACCACAAGTGGCTCCAGGGCTACTGCTCCTGGGAATGGGGAGGTGAAAGTGCTGCTAGAGAACTTACAGAGGGAGACAATAAAGATCCAGCGGTACCAAGTGGTGGCTTACTACACTTTGTCCCTATAAAGGAAGTTCGCCATATTCATATTTCGGCTCATGGGAGGATCTCAGACTACTGGAAAGATCATCGTTTGGCATATTGACCGTGGTTCCATGGAAAGTGCTTATGGGATTATTGGTGGAAACGCAAGATAATGCTATGGCATTATTTGAAAAGTATTGGGATATCTTTGCACATGACAATCATGATTTGAGGTTCGCTCAAGGGATGGTACATCAGATAGATACAGGGTATTAGCCTCACATTTGATCGTGACCTATTAGATGTTCAAAAGTGGCAGAAGAGGTTGTCTCCAACGAGGTGGATAAACTTATCATGCAAGTGATGCTAGAGCCGTCAAACAGCCCATGGGCATCAACTATGCTCATTGTAAAGAAAAAGATGGCTCAAATCGAGTGGTTATTGATTATCACAAACTCAATAATGTAACAAAGAAGGGTTTCTACCCTCTTCCGCGGATTGATGATGCATTAAACCAATTGGGTGGGGCGATTTATTTTTTACACCATAGAACTAATCTCAGGGTACTAGAAGATCAAATTTCCATCAGTGGAATGAAAAATGCATGATCATCACTTTGAGTGTGTTATAACAGCTGACTTGCATGCCACAAGAGTTGTGCAACGCCTCAGCCACGTTCCAGCATGCCATGGATACGATTTTAGGTGATTTAAAGCTGTCCTACATTTTAGTTTACCATAATGACATCAAATGTGTTCTCACAGATGTTTACAGAGCACCTCACACTCTTGGACCAAGTGTTTCATCGCCTCGCTGCCACTAATATCAAAATTAAGCCTCAGAAGTGCCTTTTCTTTAAAGAAGAATTAGAATACATCAGGTTCATCATGGATCTCAATGGGCTTAAACTGCAGCTGGTTAAAGTGGAAGCAATAAGCAGGAAGACTTGCTTAGGTAATAAGCGGGACATTCAAGTGTTTCTGGGGATGATCAGGTATTACTGACGGTTCATTCCCAATTTCAGTTTCATTGGGGCCCCACTTTTTGAGTTGCTAAAGAAAAATGTTTACTTTGAATGGGTGGAATGATGCTGGAATGCTTTCAATGTGTTGCAAACTGCATTAGCAAGAACACCCATTTTACAATATCCCAACTTTGATAAACAGTTTAAAATGCAAATGGACGCATCCCTCGCTGCTATAGGGGCAGTATTATCCCAGAAGGACGATGATGGTGTGGAGTATCCTGTTGCATTCTGTAGTCAAAGCTTAAAATGTCATGAATAAAACTACACTGTGACCAAGCAGGAGTGTTTAGCGGTGATATACGCTTGCAAACAGTTTTTGGGTATATTTAAATGGGGTAAGATTCCAAATAGTGACAGATCATGCTTCCTTGTGCTGGCTACAGAATCTTCTTGAACTGGAAGGATGGCTCTCATGTTGAGCTCTTGTTGGGAAGTTGATATGACTGGATGATACACTATCCATACTGATGGATCGGAGGGTAATCAAGATGAGTCTCAAGATTTATGGAAAAAGGATATACTAATTATAATTGATTAAAAGGATGCCATTCAGCGAATTGAGAGGATTTATGCTAAGATTCGATACAAAATGAGAGTTTCTAGAATTTGAAAGATGAATTTAAGACTACCAAGCCAAGGATGCATCTGGCTAGGTGAATTAAGATAAAAAGAGTCACATGGAGGATTGAAAAGGGATCTTTTTTTGTGTGGTTGAGTAATTGCATATAAGTCTGCGATTTATATTAATAAAGGTCGTAATAAGGGGCGATAGTTCCATATATAAGTTTATTGAGTTTATCAGTAGAGTTGGCGATCTTATTATCGTCCATTTTGGTTGCTCAGTAGCTAATACCATGTGTAAACTGACTCGGCGGAATCAAGTCTATATGCTAAGAATTAATAGCGGTGCTCACTACAGAGTGCCACTACGCGACTGTAGCTTTTCAGCAATAAAATACAATAATGAGTCCTCATTTGTTCTGATATAATTTGATTGGGTTCTGGGCGCTGTATGCTGAAGAATCTCAGGAGGCACCTAACCACGAACCAACGTTATTTACTGTGACTGAACTGAGGGAATGATGAAGCTATGATCAAGCTGCATTTAAAAAATTGCCCTGAGCTGATGACCAACTAACAAGGACGCTCCACAAATGTGACTCCCAACAACTAAGGAATATCATGGAGTGGCTGTTGTGCGGATATCGCCTATACAAAGATGAGACTGGGGAAAACGTCCTGAGTCTATTCTATAACTAATATGACCAAGGAAATTGATATGCTCTGCACATGTCTTATTTGGACATGACTGCAACATGGTTGGCTCGCCACCTCAGTACCCACAGAATTGAGGAATATCTAGTCGCTTATGTACAACCTTTGATTCTCCAGCTACTGTGTGTGCTGGCTCGCCATAATTTTGAAATTGGGTCTATTATGGCTCACACAAGCACAGCAGAATGATACTCACCTCCTGCTCGACCGTCTTGATCATTCATTTTTGGAAGTACAAGGGGCGCTGGCACAGATGGATCATTGTGTTGGGGATGTCCGCCATCAATTGGACATTCTGGTACCACAGTTAAATTTAGAATTACCTCAAGTAATCAGAGAACTGCTGGATCAGCATGTCTATTAGCAGAGTGGATTCAGACGTAACAACATTGGGTAATAATACTGAGCACTTTATGACAGAGCTAACCAAATGGGCTGAAGCTCTCAAAGCCATGATTGCCCAGCTCAAGGAAAAAATGACCCTGATGGAATGGCAAGTGGCAGACCAAGTCAGCTCTCTATCAGCTGAATTAACCCAACTTTGCATCTAATGGAGTACCCAGCGAATGGCAGATATCGCGCTTATCCTTTGGTCAACATTTCCCAAATATCTCCAGCTTATTCACTAGGTTACACAACTGGAAGTTGTTAGTCAGGCTGTGTGCCAACTAGCCTTCCCTCTTCCAATTGTTGAGACAAGAGAGTATGTAGCCATGCAAGGGCGCCTTGATACCATTTGATGGGCCAATGAGGAATTGGTACAGGAACAAGCCTCCCTCATTAACCAAATAAATGATGTCAATCAACTAGCGGATAACGCTAGCTGGCAGCAAACCCACCTGCAGAACATAATTGAAGAGGTTCTTTCAAGTTACAAGCTGTGGAACAAAAACTGAACGTTTAGAGGGAATTCCACTAGGAGTTGCAACATCATTATGAAATGCTGCAACAAGAATTTCAGGATGGATGGTGTAAAAGCTATTCGGTTAAAGCGAAGCATTTGATTAATGAACAGTTTGTGGAGCATGCCGGAACTGGGGGAAGTGGTGCAGTTAGTGGCGTTTTGGGGGAAGAATACTATGAATAAGCAAAAAAATATCTTCCAGGTGGTATTATGGACCCCCCGCACAACACCACTTCTTCTGAGTCCTTTTTGACAGATTTGAGTCCATCTGGCTGGCTGTATGATAATGCACAAAGGGATGGTTCCTGTAGTCGCTCCAAAACCAATTCGCCTGCTCCATGCAGCAGGAACCTAGAGCAAAGAAAATTTGTTCGTATCAAAAATTACCTCCTTTCAGTTGTGATGGGAATCTAGATGGTTACTTTTAGTGTTTTTAATTTGCTGTTGAATGGGCTACTGATCAATGAAAAGCAAAATTGTTGCTGTCCGCTTTAGATGTGGAAAGTGCTGATCAAATTACCTGCTATCTTACAAATAGCTCAGTATCCTACAAAGAGGTTAAAGCGATATTTATGCGGCTGTTTGGGGGTGCTACCAAGATTAACGGAAAGCCAACTTTATGACTATACAGTTTCACCAAAACGAGACCCCGTTAGAATTTGCTGAGCGTTTTTGGCGGAGGCACACATATTACTTGGAGCTAACATTTATATCCGCCAAGGACGTTGGTATAGTGATGACGGCGACTGTCAAACTACATCAGGAACTATATAATGCTATGTCTCACATGTTGGATGGAGATACCAGACTTATTCTAATTGTGAACACCTTACATCAACTCTCCGCCATTATCAGCGCCCCCAACATAGCCCAAAAATCTCTGCTGTATCCGCTCCAAATTCTTCAGGATATAGGCCGCAGTGACTGGGTTATCAGCCACTGGAACGTATTTGTCCCTCATACAAGTCAGTGGACCCTTTTCAGCCCATGTACGCTTCACCAGTTCAACTGCGACCTTGGAACTATACTGGCAACTTCTGACCTGGTCCTTCCGCCACAAGCTATATATGTGAACCTTTTATGAACACTTGCTTCCAGTGCAGATGAAGAGGGCATTATGCGGGCAGTTGCCCTAGCAAACCACAAGCGTATGCAATGCCAACTGAGAAAATTAAGCAGGGAAAAGCCCGAGCAGAGTAGAGATGGGACTCTCTACCTCTGCAGAGTCCAATTCACTTGTCACTAACAATTCTCAATTGTCATTTTTGTTAGAACTCAAACCTTAATCGGATGATTTATTATACCAGCAGCTTTTGTTGGATACCCCTGCTTCCGCTTCTGAGAGTAAAAGTTCACCCCATAGCCCCAAATTCCGCCAAGACATGCAGAAGCCATATGCGTGGCAGATCCTGGAGCAGACCAGCACCGGCAATGTGAATCCCTTGACATACGCCGCCTCTTTAGTAGGGGCTAACGTAGCCATTCAGTGGAGGAAATCAGTAGTGAGTATCCTCAGGTCAGCAAGGGAATTTTCTATTTTTTTAGTAACACAAAGCCCTTGAACATACAAGTAATAAACACTGATGGCTCTTCTTACTGGAATGTACTCACTGTGACATCTTCATTCAAACCACAAAAATCCGCATTATCATATAAATGGGAGCACCCGTGAACATAGTCTCCACCTGGTTGGTGTCTAACCTTATGTTTAAACTGGATGTGGACCATCGAGTAGTATATGGGACTGTGGGAACTCATAGCACTGTGTCTGAAGGAGCATATAGTGCGTTGCCTTTATGATTTGGGTCAGTCCAGGCTTCCACTCTGGTGGTGGTTTTGGCAAATGAAAACTATGACATGTTAATCAGCGCAGCTTTTATGAGTTAATTGGCATTTTGATAAATATGGAGGAGGAAACTATTACTATTTTAGCCCAACAGATTCCCATATATTTTTCCTCTTGTGGAATCCCAATGGATACAGGCCGCTCTAGTCAATTCAATCTAGCATACAGTGACAGAGTGATTCCTGTTCATTATCAATGACTGAGTTAGTGGACCAGGACCCTCCCCAACCAGATCTATGAGTACAAAGGGATTCTGCTTTGGGCAACAAACGCTTTAAGCCTACCAACTGGATACCAGTGCATAGTAGGGACTGGACTTGAAATTGATGTCCCTAAAGGGCTTTATGGTGAAATTATGGCACCTAACCAGCACTTGTGGCTTGAACCACATGTGGCTCCAGGGCTACTGCTCCTGGGAATGGGGAGGTGAAAGTGCTGCTAGAAAACTTACAGAAGATGGCAATAATGATCCGGCGCACCAAGTGGTGGCTAATTTCCACTTGATCCCTATAAAGGAAGTTCGTCATATTCATGGTTTTGGCTCTTGGGAGGATCTCGGACTACCAGCAAGCTCGTCATTCAATGTACTGACCATGGTTCTGTGGGAAGCGCTCACGGGATTATTGGCAGAAAAGCAAGATAAGGCTATGGCATTAATTAAAAAGTATTGGGATATCTTTGCACATGACAATCATGATTTGAGGTTCGCTCAAGGGATGGTACATCAGATAGATACAGGGGATTAACCTCACATTTGATCGTGACCTATTAGATGTTCAAAAGTGGCAGATGAGGTTGTCTCCAACGAGGTGGATAAGCTTATCATGCAAGTGATGATAGAGCCGTCAAACAGCCCATGGGCATCAACTGTGCTCATTGTAAAGAAAAAGGATGGCTCAAATTGAGTGGTTATTGACTATCATAAACTCAATAATGTGACAAAGAAGGATTCCTACCCTATTACAATTATTGATGACATGTTAGACCGATTGGGTAGGGAAAATTATTTTTCTGTCATGAATCTGATCTCGGGGTACTGGAAGATCAAATTTCCATCAGTGGTATGGGAGAAATCTGCGATCATCACTTTGAGAGTGTTATAACAGTTGACTCGCATGCCAAAAGAGTTGTGCAACGCCCCAGCCACGTTCCAGCAAGCCATAGATACGATTTTAGGTAATTTAAAGCTGTCCTGCATTCTAGTTTACCTTAACATCAACATGTTCTTGTGGATGTTTACAGAGCACCTGGCCCACTTGGAACAAGTGTTTAAGCGCCTCGCTGCTGCTATTATAAAAAAAATCCTCATAATTGACATTTCTTTAAAGAACAACTGGAATACCTCAGGTTCATCATGATCTCAATGGGCTTAAACTTCAGCTGGTTAAAGTGGAATCAATAAGCAATATGACTCGCCCAGTGAATAAATGGGACATTCAGGTGTTTCTGGTGATGGTTGGGTATTATTGACAGTTCATTCCCAATTTCAGCTGCATTGGGGACCCGTTTTTTGAGTTGCTGAATAAAAATGTTTCCTTTGATTAGATGGAATGATGCCAGAACGCTTTCAATGTGTGAGACCCACAATAGCAAGCGCACCACTTTCAATATCCTAACTTCAACAAACAGTTCATAGTACAAATGGATGCATCCCTCGCTGCTATAGGGGCAGTATTATCCCAGAAGGACGATGATGGTGTGGAATATCCTGTTGCATTCTGTAGTCAAATCTTGAACTTTTACAAACGAAACTGCACCATAACCGATTGGGAGTGTTTAGCGGTGATCTACGCTTACAAACAGTTTTGGGTATATTTGTATGGGGTAAGATTCCAAGTAGTGATGGATCACTCTTCCTTACGCTGGCTACAAAATCTGCATGAACTGGAAGGATGGCTTGCACGTTGGGCTCTGAAGCTTCAAGCATTTGATTTCAAAATTTTACATTGGTCAGGAGCAAAACATCAAAATGTATTGTCTTTCTCAGTTGCCAACAGTCGCTATCATGGTGGATTTAGCTGACATAATGTATGAAAAGATGGTGGCGAACAAATACCAGGATGAGCCACCGTGGTGATCAAGGTGTTAGATGGACTCAGGGAGGATACTTTCGTACATGGGGAAGAACTTTATAGGTGGATCAGAGACTTGATATTGAGTTTCCCTAAACCTTTGGCTAGACCCTCAATTATTAGGGATGCTCATCAGCTCTAGGTCAAGGAGGCTTGCAGAAAGATCTGGAGTTTTTGCAGTCCCAATACTACTGGGATAGCATGCATTACAACATATTGGAAATGGTTATTTGTTGCCATCGGTGTCAAGTGTACAAGCCTTTCCACAAGAAGACCACATACCAGCTGGTTAAATCCCAGTTCGCCTGGAACACCGTTTCCCTTATATAGTGGGACCTCTGCTGACTAGCGCCAATCAATCCAAGTATATAATCGTTGCCATTGATTATTTGACCTGATGAGTGGAGGCCAGGGCTATTAGCAACTTGGGCTGGTCACCACTTCCAAGTTTATTATGGAGTGTGTTATACATCGACATGGCTACCCACAGTTCATTTTGACAGATAATGGAACCAACTTCACTTTGCATATCCTGCTGATGTTGAATGAGTTGATGGCGATCCGTGGGGTTTTGACCACCCCTATCATCTGGAATCAAACGGAATGGGGGAGCGGGTCAATGGAACCCTAGTGAATATACTCTGTAAATTGGTAAGGATTAACCCTCGAATAGATTTCCCTTCTACCTACATCTGTGTTCACGTATAGTATCAGCTATCATTTGTCCACAGATAAGAGTCAGTTTTAACTGCTGTATGGTTGACATCTGGATCTTTCTTCCTTTCTTTATTCATGTGTAGAGGACACTGGTGGTGTGGACCCTCAGCGATATTTGAAGACACTTATGGATACACTGATCAAGCTGCAAATGGAAGCCTACTCACCCAGTTTGTCCAAGTAGTTTTATGATCTGGCAGCTGATCAGAAGAGATGGAGCAGATTCCCGCTGTTCACTGTAGGGGACCATGTTTTATACCATGACCAACATGGATTTATGCGGAAAAACAAGCTCTCCAACATTTGGGCTGGGCCGTTCAAGATAATTGAGAAGACTGGTATGGATTTCTACACTTTCAAGGAACCTGCGTGGGTCAAATTATCAATTGAGTTCATGTGAAGTTCCTCCAAGCATATAAACAGTAAGAGCATATTATCCAGTCAAGGGGGGTAATGTTGGGAAGTTGATATGAATGAGTAATATGCTACTCATACCAGCAGAACAGAGGGGGAATCAAGATGAGTCTCAAGATTTACAGAAAAAAGATATATGAGATATATTTGATTAAAAGGATGACCATTAGGCGAATCAAGAGGATTTATGCCAAGATTTGATACAAATGAGAACTTATAGAAATGAAAAGATGAATAGAAGACTTTCAAGCTGAGGATGCTTCCAGCTTGGTGAACTGAGATATAAAGAGTCACACAGAGGATTGAAGAGGAGGTATTTTCCGGTGAGTAGGTGGTTGCAGATAAGTCTGCAATTTATATTGAATAATAAAGGTCAAAATCAGGGGCGATAGCTCTATATATAGTTTATTGAGTTTTATAGAAAGTTGGCGATCTTCATATCCTCTGATTTGGTTGCTCAGTGGCTAATACCCGTGCAAACTGACTCGGCAGAATCAAGCCTATATGCCAATAATCAACATGCACCTTCAACCCATCTAGTCATATCAGCCTGAATGCTCCAAGGCCCATATAGTCATCTCAAGCTGAGTGCTTCAACATCCATCTAGTCATCTTGGCTGTGAAGCCCAGCATCTGTCATAACAGATCCTGATTCCATCAGTGGTTCTCAGCCAGTACCTCATCCACTAGCAGGTCTGCGCCATCGAGGGCCCTAAGTCACATCAATACTCTCACAGAGGTCTTTAAATCAGAAATGTGTACATAGGGCTTGAAAGGCCATTACTGTAAATTAATCACACAGGGTGCCTACACCCTTGGGAACCTTTCCAAAACAAATAAAACCCAGCTAGGGTTGTTAGATTCTAGCTAATAAGGTAAGATATAGTAGATGAGATTGTTTTATAGGAAAAACCTAGCCCTATCTATACAGTAGCTAGGAAAAAAGATGTAATAAACTGAATAAACTGATATAATATTACAAAGCAAAAATAATATGAGAAACCGCAATATTACTTGCTCTTGCATTATAATGTGCATTGAGGAAGCAGTGCATCATTGATTCCAAGGTTTGGATGAACGCGTTAAGATAATTTAGGCTTTAGTGCAATTATACATGAATATATATCCAGAACGTTATCCAGATAAGTTATTTAATTTATATAATACAGGACACTTCCAAAAAATTCACTTATATCACTCATCATATTGGAATGTTTTGGCCTCATCATCATTAGCTGTTGATTTTAAGCAATTGAATTTCTCCTTAATAAATTGTTTCTTATATTTATTATATGTTCCAAGAGTAAATTGTTTGTGCAATGTTCATTTGGCGTCATGTTCTTATTGATTTATTCATCATAACTCAAGAAATAGCCATCTGAGTTATTCCATTTCACTGTTTTTTTGACGGCATACCCATTGGTAAAATATTCCTAACCTAAGAACTATTCCGTATAAGTTAGTCCATGTGCTGTTTGCTTCATGCTCAATTGACCGCCTGAATTTACTAGCGCAGTTATAATGTAAGTACTCTGCTGTCAATCTCGCGACCTCACGTATACATAAGAAACTAACTAAATAGAAGATAAGTTGCGCATTAACCCTAGAGTTTGATGCTAAGATCAGCCCTAACCAAGGCCAATATAAGATTGAAATGGAATTGAATAGTCATTAAAGGTTTTTAAGAATACAGTAGTATCATCAAGGTATACAAGAACATAAGATAGCTTCAATTCTTCCAGGATCCCGTCCATGGCACATTTGAAATTGTCAGGCGTGTTTCAAAGGCCCTAAGACATCCTTGTTGTTCATATAGCCCTTTGTTGGCTATGAGTGCGCTTTTGGATCAATCTTCTGACGTTAGCTCTATTTGCTTGTATCTGCTAGCAAGATCCAGAGTGGCAAAACTTTTGACCTGGAAAGCAAGTGGAGAGAATCATTAATCCATTGCAATGGGTAACTTTCCCTTTTTTCTAATGATAATTAGCCTATAATAGTCTATCACTACACGATGGCTACCATCTTTTTCTGGACTAAGATAGAGGAGGCCAAAGGCAACGGGAAAGCTCAGTAACCCTGCTTCAAGTAGCTGCTTAAGCTCAACAGCCATTTGAGCTTCTTCAAACTTACTCTTTTGGTGGTGCTGAGATTGGATGGGTTGATTGACCCCAGCCTCAACATGAAGTAAAAAGTCATATATTCAGTTAAATATTTTAGATGTAGATTTAGAAAAGTTTGGAGTATTCTTCTAGTTATTTCTCAATTAAGTTCCGTTGCTCGCTGGTAAGCTCTCGCCCAACAATGGTTTAATTAGAGCTATCAATGGAGGTGATTCACGCATAAAATTAGTTATACTTTTTAAAGTTATTTAAGTCATAAACGGCTACTATAGGAGTTAGGAAAACAAAACGGATAGAGTATTAGGTCCCACTGTCCTAGATTTATCAATGATGTTGGATAGTAGCACAAATATGTATCCAGCGTATGCAGGATTTAAATTCATGGCAGGTCAGGATCTTTTTGACTGTTTGGTTATCCATACCTTGTATTTCTAGTATATGCCCTGTGAGAATATTGATATGTAACATGGTGTCAATAATGAACTGGGTCTTTGGCGGTATAGAATTCAGCTTTGGCGAGAAGATAGTCATGCCTCTTGACCATATACCGCAGGAGGGGGTATCTATACTCTAGAGCCCCTCACATGACATTTGAGACGGTCAATATGACTTTCACTTTCCAACAATCAGACAGAGCTTTAATTCCCGTCTTGACATTGCACAAGGTGTTAAAAACTAATAAACCTATGTCCTAAAGATGCTAATAATCCTTATCATATTGCATGATTTCAGAATAGACACAAGGAAATGAATTATGAGGATGAGGTCGTAACTAGAATTGTTTAACACAACAACCATGTATTTAATGACAACTTGCCAATGTGAATTGGTAGCAAGGAGTAGGCCCTCAATTGACTAAGTGCATAAGAGTCCAGCTGTGTCATATTATATGTACTGAATTAAGTCATGAGCTATCTTAATGCTTTTCATTGATCTAGAAAAAATGACATATATGGGGAAACCAAAGCAGCTATGGCATGTACAGGAACCTTGTGAACTTTAAACAGCAACTTGTGCGACTAAACTCCCATGTTTGAGGGGGTATAGTTATAAACATAGGATATTCATCTGAAGTTTAGTAAGAATTATCAGGTTCTTTATTATCAGAATTATCGGTTCTTCTCCCCCAGAATAACAATTTCAGACTCATTGGATGTCACTATTTGTCCTTGAGGCGGTAGAGGGATGATATCATGAAACGCCTCATCCTTCATGCTGACTGCTTTTTTCAGCCTCCTTGGAAAAGTTTCAAAAACAAATTCTTGGCGCTATAAACTAAATTCATTACAATAGGTGCACTAAGGTTTGATGCTCTGATTCTTAACAACATGTATTGAGGATGGCTGAGAGAGGCAGACGTGGAATATTTGGAACTCAATTAAGATGCAGGAATGTCGTTAAGAGCTTCCTAATTATTTGGATACAGGTAAAGTTGCTCTTCCATCCATTTATATGCAGTAGAAATTGGAGATAAGATCCCAACGCAAAGATAAAAGCTCTTATGGCGTAGTTAAGCATTGTACAGTTAGTGGTAACTAAGGTGTTGTGTTTGTCATAAAATCAGCTGACAAACCTAAAAGATTTTCTTCTTTGTTCAAGAAGTTGGCTTAAATGGCTGCTTTTGATTATCAAGATCTTGTTGCGTCTGAGCGCCTGGATTAATTGGTGCAGACTTGATACCAAAGTGCGTTATTCTTTTTAAATTGTAAGTCATAATCTCTTAGGCCATGCAATTCAATAGGAATGGATGTTGTTCACCTTCTGCCAGTCAGTTGCATCGTCCATTAAGATCTCATAAGCTTACAGAAAGGAGGCTTTACTTTCCAGTCTGTGAATAAACCTTTTTTGTTTGAAATAGGTCTAAAAGTTAATCACAATAGGAGTGGAAAGAGTATTGATGGCAGGGACTGGAGAAGGCTTATAAATCTTGGTTTCTGCACAGTTGTGAGGGGCCTGTTGTTCCAATTGCAACCTCAATCCTTCTAGGTATTCCTTTAATTTGTCCCAAAGACGGTTTATAAAAGCAAATGAGATTTTGTTGAAAATTTGCTCCTACATAGCCTGAATTTTTGTCCGTTGGAGGAGCAGCTAGTCTACACTCACTTTAGTGAGTCTAAAAACAATGGTAGATTTGCTCAAGCTTCAAGATTCGGCTATTGGTGAGCTTTTCAAGTGCATTGAAGCTACTCATCTTATCAAACAAAGCATCAATCGAAGAGTGGGATAAGAGGGACCACTTCTAAGCAGATCTTACATCCTTAAGCCACATTTTATATTTGGTTCCATAACACTGAGTGTGCCATCTGAACTTCTTGTTTCTAGTATTTATTAAAATCATCAAGACTGGGTACCAAGGAACTAGATGTCCTTGGTGTCCGTGGGGACCTTTGGGCAGTTCTGGTCCTTCTAACCCTCTTAGCCCCTCAGCCCCTCAGCCCCTCAGTCACAGGGCGCTTTTGTGGGAGGCTAATTCCTAGTACATTACAGAGCAACGGAATGAGGTCCTAAATATGATTGAGACGTTGGCTATAGGTGGATTCGAGAAGCTGTATATTTTTACAAAGCTGATCTTCAAGATAACCTACAATTCCACTACCTAACATATCAAGTTGGTTGTGGGTTTTCATTAATAAGTCGGCAAATATCTACAATGGATTTAAATTGTCATGAACAAAGGAGGAGGCAGCATTATAGAAATTGACAATATTTGAGTGTGGGGCGTTTGTGAGCATTAATAGTCAAGCTTCACATGATGATGTGGACCAACTATTTTTAAAAATGGGTTGTATAGCTGGATGATAAGCTTCAGAGATAACGTTTAATTCACAAAACCAGTTCTCCCAAAGGTAGTAGAGCAGAGGTATATATTCTCACAATCTGGAGGGCTCAGAGGAGGCTTGGACAACTAGAGCACCTCCCACGAAGTAGATGCATTTAACAGTTAAATAATCTTTTATATTCTCAAGTTGTAGTTGATACTGGTTTTGATCAAAGGAAGGTAAGGTGAATTTAAAAGTGGCCCGAATTATAAAGATTTCAGGATGTAGAGAAGTTGCTTTGTCTGAAATGTAATGATCCATCAAGTTTTTCTTCATTTTAATGGTTTGAGGACTGGCCTTCTTGATTGCAATTATTCTCTAACTTGTATTAGACTTTTTCACTGAACAGCTCAGAACACCCTCTAGTGAAAACCACTTATGTTGACTTGCAGTTCTCTTGACTGTAATCCAAGGTTTTAAATGGGACTGAAAGTTGTAGACTAAAGGGAAGGTCGATGAAGACAAAAAGATGGGGTAATTATAATACTCTATTATGTTAAAAGGATTCAATGCTTATAGGCGTTTTGGGACACAATGCCAAGAGAACCTCTATGGCTCTATATTGATCAAGATCTTACAATTCCTTTCAGTTTGACTTCCTATAACGCCTTCATTGTTATTTGTCAACAATGTCCTTGTGACCTCATAGATGGAAGTTGCGCCTTTTGAGATTCAGGAAGTAGATGCGCAATTCCAGATGGCATCTACATTGTTCCCATGCGCATGGTGATTCCTGATCAAATACACCATTAATGCCTTCAGTGAAAGGTGTCAATCAAAAGGCTTTAAGTGTCAACTTACTGGGCTCAATATGGAAACTTGGGTAGACTCGCTCATTACCTCAAATCCTGTTATTAGCATCCTTTAAAGGGCCTGATCTTTTGTTACTATAAATTAAATTAGTAATTCCCCCTGATCATATAATGACAAATGCTTACCCAGCCATTGCTGCAGTACTTCCCTCCAACATACATCCCAAACCCAAGCCCCAAGTTTTTAAACCACTTGATTTTCCAATTCTCTACCTTTATGATCATTATAAAGTAGTAACAAGCACAACTGCTAAAATTCCATTCACTGAAGAAGGTGTTCCCTTTTTAAGTTGTGTGGGCTTTACAAAAAGCTAATATTGAGGGCCTGACCTTATGTCCAAATAATGTTTCTTATAAAGCCCCATCTGGATGTATTCCAAAAAGGATATAGTATTCTATTTCCATGACAAAGTATAAGTTCTCTCTGCTCTGCGTTCTCGCATCATGAGGGAACAATACAATACCCTCGCCATAGGTTACCCAAAACTTGAAGAAGCGTATTAATGTGATAAAGCATGATTATAATTGAATTCTATAAAAAGGACGTCCCTGCGTAAATAAAAGGTTTTTTAACTTGTGCTCAATCAAGTATGACTAAAAATGGGCGTTATAGTATTTAATACTCTTAAATAGGTATAAGGGCTTGTACCTCTAATTAAATATTCTTAAATTTGTGGATGCCTATATCCCAGGATTATGATGCGGTCTTGATGGTGGTGGATCTCTTTACAAGTATGCTATCTCCATTCCCTGCTGATAGATAACTCAGCTTATGAGATTTTGTTTCTGTTTTGTCCTATTTTTTTGTTTAATTTACCTCATAAAGTGATAGGATATAGAGGACTTCATTTTACCTCAAGGTTTTAAGAGGTTGTATGACGTGCTTAAAATCAAACCCTGAAGATCATTGGCGCACTACCCTCAATATGATGACCAAATATAATGAACAACCAGTCATTGGATAAGTATCTTTGATTCTATGCTACCGCCTCCTAGGACACATGGTCACCGACCTTACTTTAGCCCAGTTTTCATACAATAACTCCCTATGCGCATCAACAGGGGTATTTCCAACGCACTATAGCAAACTAAAAGCCCGCCTTCATCATTGGCCCTGGATTGCTGTATTATCCTAGCAGAGGATTCTTTATTTGCACATCCAGAAGGTGCACCATCAGGTACAACAACAGTTGACTAAATTGACTAATGATGCCAAGAGGTTTGCTGACAAAAAACGACGCGCGGCCCTGGACTACCAGTACCTGATTTGTATATGGTTGATACCAAAAATTTGCACCTAAAAGTGCCATGTTGTAAGTAGGCTTAAAATGAGAAATTTTTTTCCCTTTCTCACAGGTATTAAACTCAAATTTTTTTCATGTGGAACTGCCCACACTGGAAAAATAATACCTCCTCTCAGTTATCATCCCTTTCTTCCTTCAAAGCCAAAAAGATCGCGGAGGATGAGACTATCATGGTAGAGGGAGGACCTATGCCACATGTCATTGATGCCCCAACCCCTATGTTGTCCACCATGGTCCGCCAGCTAAAGCGATCTCTGGACAAAAGTTTAACCAAAGCTTCCTCATCTTCTGATATGCTTCCTAAATCTGATAACTTAGGGGCTATGTTAAAAAACTATTTATATATTAATCTCTTTGTTTGGATCATTTGAAAATAAATATTCGTGGTGGATCTCCCTTTTGGTTTGGTCACCACTAGCGCTAAAAAATGGTAGAGGAAGCACCTGAGTTTAAGAGTTAAATGCTCTGGGATACTTAATGGGTTAAAAGCCAGCTACTTAACTTAATGTCCTGGAAAGTTAAACCGCTTATGAGAACAGCTTGGTACCCTTTAAGGGTTGTACCAACCGCCATGAGTTGATAACTAGGTTTCTTGAAAATAACTTTAAAGCTTTTTCTCCTTCCTTGTTGTCAGAAAATTGGATTCTTGACTAATTGACAAAAATGTTTTGAAAGCAAAATGGTCCAAAAATTACTAATAATCTCCCGTTAACTCTCAGCAAATTAATTTACTCATACTAAAGTTTTCTCCTAGCCCTCAGCCAAATAGCCCGATTGAATTAACATTTTTACTTTTAACCCCCCAGTGGAGTAGGCCAACTGAAAGTGATGTCCGCCCAAGCACTAAACTAAATTTAGTACTACCACTTTCGAAAAACTGCCCCTTTTATAGACCTGAGGGGTCCTGAAGGGTAAAGAAATTTTTATCCGCCAATAAAAATTAAAGTATCAGGTAATCAGCTGAGATGAATATATTTTCAAGATAGATAATTGGGTAACTCATTGTAATCACTAATTGCAACTGATTTGAGAAAAAAACTAGGTAAGTTTGATAATCAGCTCGAGTAGATGAGTGTGCACCTGACATCAGGTAAAGGTTGAGTGAGCGTAGTAAAGGGCACAGGGTCAGTATTTGCACCGTCCAAAGTTTGTAAATGCCCCAGTGACACCAGTGGCCAAGATAAAACAAAGAAAACAGCGTTTAATATTTCGCTGGAGATTTTATCCTGGCAAACCATTTGAAGCCAGTTCATCAAGGCTCCTCATTCCCACCCCTGTTGTCAGTGGAGCACCAGGTTTGAGTTTTTCTGGATATAAACTATATGGCACTTTGGGATAAGTTTTGCGATGATGTGCACAAACACTTCCTGGCCCTGTACATGTTGCCTTGCACTCTATGACCCGTGAATGGTTGGATCTCAGGTTTGAATCCGCACTAGAAGCAGATAAATCTGCACAGGTGCACGTGGTGGTTGATCTCCTGGATGGTCAATGGGTGTCAAAATAAAGTTCACCCGTTATAAATTATACAAAATCATTGAAACTTTTAACTTCATCCCCACAACGATGAAGCATACAGTGCTGGAGCACCATCACATGGTTGGGCTTAGAAGCTATGGGGAACTTCACTACTTCAAAATGAAACGCTTCACACCTATGCTGGAGATGGCATGGGCAAAGATATTTCAGCGATTACCCCATCCACGGTCATCATGGAAGACTTAACCCAAAT
Source organism: Massospora cicadina (assembly GCA_022478985.1). Lineage (NCBI taxonomy): Eukaryota > Fungi > Entomophthoromycota > Entomophthoromycetes > Entomophthorales > Entomophthoraceae > Massospora > Massospora cicadina. Next base: position 287,349 of record JAKSZP010017071.1, on the reverse strand, counting down.
TCCCCACTTTGCTCTTTTGAATATTGACAAGCAGGAATCCCACCTGTACCATATCACATTGGATAGCGCACACCCAATCTGCATCTTTTGTCATGCTTTTGGACGTAAGGCGCACACCTGCCCTCTCATAGAGGGCATCAATCAAAACGAAATCCTCTCTGACGCAATTGGAAGTGCTGCCTCCCATTAAGAACTGGCCATTAATACCAATAATGCCTTCCCATGGGGCGCGCAAGGGTGTTACATTAAGGTAAAACTTTTGTCCCCGCAAGAGCGCAAAAAGACCAAACAGTCCTATAGAGCAGCGGCCAAGGCAGTGGCTATGGCTGCGTCCGTGATCCTGCCTTCCCAGATCCAGGATGACATTGAGTCATTTGTAGCTGAAGCGACTCTTTTTCCACTCACCAATCAGATTGAGCCCACCTACCTGTGGACTAGATGGATGAGTTGAATTTACACAAGCATAATTACCAAGCACCAATCAGAACCCATTTCCCTGACTTAATCCCCACAATTTTAAATTGACCTCCAAAGGTGCACCGCAGGAGCCCACAAAGTTAAAAGGTCAATCCAAATCAAAAATTACCAAATCTGATGCTACATACAAAGTGAAGGAGACCCTCAAGGTCTCATACACACCGCCTACCATGCGGTTGCAGCCAAAGCTGCTGAAAAATTAGAACCAGAAGGGCAAGGGGGCCCTTCCATTGCACCTAAGGTGCGATGGGGGGATCCTTCATGATAGGGATGTTAAACGTCACTGGACTCAAGGCCTTGTCGTCCCAGGATTGGAAACTGAGTTTTTTTAGAATAGTCTACCTGTGGACACTTTGGATATTCAGGAATCCCACTGTCCACATGGTGCTGAGGAACATTGGCAACCATGCTCCTCCCCTCCTTTTCTTTTTGGTCGCTGCACTGTGTAGGGTGCTTATATGTGCAACCTGTAGTTGTAAATCTATTTTAAAAATACATACCTCGATGGACGTGCGCTGGTCATGTCCTTTTCATGGGACGATGAAGTGCACGCTATTGTTAACATTTACACCCTGACCTTGTGGGGCTCAGCAGAAATTCCTCTTAGCCATAACTTCCCTCCCACTTCCACATGTTCCAAAGTGATAGGCGACCTGAAATGCTGGGACAACCAGACCACCAACTGCTGGCCTTCAACGCCTACCCCCCGCAGGGGCATGTCAAACTCCTTGTTCTGAAAGCCATCATGGGGCTTTTTGATGCCCTCCCCAAACATGCACCGCTGCTTCCCAACATGTCTCAACCTCACTCACAACGTTCAGCTGAGATCTATGTCCTGCATTGACCTTATTCTCGCCCATTGAACTTTTGGCCCCAGATTGCATACATTATGATGAAAAAAATTAATTTCTCTGACCAGACTTGGTGTTAATTTCATTCACTTTGTTAAACCCAGTGGTACAGGTGCCAAATTGGTGTAAACTTCATACAGCCGAGATCACATCACCCATGTTTTCCTCATGGGTAGATGTGAGACTTTTAGGATTATCTCGCTTGTTAGTGATATTCCTGTTTCAATAGTTGGAAGGAGTTTTAGTTGATAAATCCTCGATTTAGTAATGTGTCTTATGGTATTTCTTAACCATTTAGAAGCTCACAAAGCTAAATACTACTAATTGACTCTTCTGGTCTTCTTTTGGTTATATTTTTCCTCTCTAGTGGGAACTCTCCAGACATAGGTAATTATGATAAGCTCCCCTTTATGATTATCCACAATTTTAATATAAAGATTGAATTGATATAAGATGATATAGACGAAAATATAATTAAATGAAAAGATGATGATTTATTTTAGGGCCAGGCGCTGGTATTTTTTACCTCTAGGGCATCTCCTGGCCATACTCATCTATTAGATGAGTTATTAAGACCATGCCAATCCACTATGGATTATGTTAGTGGTTTTTAAAATATCTCGAATTAATCTGTCCCTTGAATTAACTAAATTAGAATTGTTTCAGCCCAATTGAAGGCACTACTACTCTCATAATCAGGAAAATTTTTATTAAGCTTAATATTAGCACCTCAGTGGTGTATATTTTCCTCTCATCCAGACCAATAGCGTTTTATCATACAGCTGACGAAATACAATAAATGGGGAGAAAAAATATAGAGTTCAAATAGTGATGCACCCCTAATTGGGATGTTGGCAGGCCTCCTAATAGTACTAGGTACTCCATATTTGGGCCATCCATGTGCAAGTACTATCATGCTGATTACAATGATCAACATACATAAATATTGGAACTCATTAATAATTTTGCATTATGTTAGAAAATGAAATTAGGTTTGCGCCATAAATTCACTTGGTTCACCCAAGTGGATCTCATAATCAGCCATAATGTGATTATATCATAGCTATTATTAGCTACAATAATTGGGTCGTTTAGACACAATCAAGGTGGTTTTGAGGTGAATCTGATTTATCAAGCTATGCATATAAATTGGGAAGGATAAATGATCTATCAATGAAGTAATCTATTAGCATTGATGGTTTTCTTGAAAGGTTTATATTTGAGTCACCATCAAAATCTAACATTGGACACCAAAACTTCAGCACTGGAGTTTGCCACACCATTCTGTGTGGACCCACTTTCTACCTGGTTAATCTTCAAAGAGCACACCATCCTTCAGGCACGCCACCTCTCATCACGTTGCTCATGGGCTACCTCAGCGGTCACAAAGCACAAGCTTGAAGAAGTGAACCACCTGGAGTCTAATGTCCCTTCTTAAGGTTACATCTTGGCTTGGGTCATATGTGGTCAGAAGTGTCTGCTCATCCCAATGCACTTCTAATACAACATAAACATCGCATTTGTGTTAGGTTCAAGGAAAATAAATTATGACAGGTGACATGTGCTCCACCTACACAGTGCATTTAAAAAATTCTGGGGCTGACGTTTTAAAGACACAACTTAACAAATAAATAAACTTTCTTTTATTATAATTTAAACGTACAACCTTTTCCTCTCTATACATATTTATATTGCTAAAACAATTGTTAAAAGGTATGCATCTAGTTCCTATTTTGTATAACCAATTTAAACCAGCTGTCACATTCTTCTGAGTTGTCTCTACTTTATCAAAAGGATGAACCTTCAGTGCCACCTTCAGATTAAAATTATCACCCTATTCACCAGATTTGGCTCTGTCTGACTTCTTTCTGTTCTATAATCTGAAGGTGTCACTGAAGGTTCATCCTTTCGATAAAGTAGAGACAATTCTGAAGAATGTGACAGCTGGTTTAAACATGGCTATACAAAATAGGAACTATGTGCATACCTTTTAACAATTGTTTTAGCAATATAAATATGTATAGAGAGGGAAAGGTTGTATGTTAAATTATGATAAAAGAAAGTTTATTTATTTGTAAAGTTGTGTCTTTAAAACGTTAGTCCCAGAACTTTTTGAATGAACTGTGTATCTTTACCATAAATTCTTTGTGCCATGACAGAGCTTAGTCTGCACACAGGTGAGGCGGCCAGATCACTTTGTTACAGAAACTACAGCCAAAGTGGCAGTCAAAGTTTGAACCTATTTCTCTGAATTGTATAAATCTAATCCAGTTAAACCAACCAGAAGTCATAAGTTTCTTGATGGTCACCATATCTGCACCATTTCCTGATACTTGAAGTTGATAATTTAATTACTTGGGATGAACTCTAGTATGCCGTTCACATCCCACTGCACAGAAAATGCCCAGGTCTAGATGGGATTCTGTATGTGTTCTACAATAGATAAAAAAATTAGAATTCCTCTATGATGCTTGCCTTAATGAACAAGCGCTAATTAGAAACGAGTCTTCTTCCTGTGGGACAGAAGGCCTATATGACAACGCTGTATAATAAGGGGATAAGCTGGACTTGTCCAACTGGCGCCCCATATCACTTACTAATACATATACTTAATTATTTACTAAAACTATGGTTGCCCGCCTAGGTGAAGTTGGCTCTGATATAATCTCCACTGAGCAATTTGGTTTTATCCCCAAACGGTCAATAAGAGACAACATACAAACTGTAACCAAAGTCTGCCAATCCATCGCTACAGGGAGCTTGTGTTCTTTAATCAGCAGAAAACTTATGATAGGTTCAACTGAAATTACCTCAAAGCATGCCTCCACAAGTTCCACCTCCTTCACTAATTCATTAATTGGGTGATGTTGCTTACAAATACGCCACAATGGCTGTGCATGGTCCTGGTTTCCTTACTGATGTGGTTCACCCTCAAAGAGTTCTCTGTTAAAGGCACCTTTAAGCCCACTCTTAAACAACTTCAGCCTCAATTCACTTTTATGCAATGTGAATGCCCACTTTGCTGGTGCCCATGTAAAAGGCCAAGCTCCATTTAAGATACTGGCATTTGTTGATGATTGTGTGGTTAGGGGTGTGTTGGAATTTCTCTGAATTCTCATATCTCTCAAAAATCTACTTCATCAATTCCCCTGACATCATCAAAAGAGCGAGTATAATATCACAATATATCAAGGTTAGCGATCAATCTGATCCTGATCAATTGATTGAAGATTCAATTGGGCAGAGATTAATTTGCTCTAATAGATTACAAAGTGCAAAAAAGCCTAAAAAATATTCCCTCTTTTTGAAAATAAAGATTAGGTCGAATTATAACCTATATTTACATTTAAATTTATTGCCTTTTTGGAGAATCCGCCAAGTGTAACTTCAAGATTAAACCTACCACATTGAAAGTGTAATTCAAAACTTCCAGACTGGTGCTCACTACAGGGGCACTCTGAGTTACGCACTAGTGACAATATCTATCACTACCATGGATTCTCATTTTTTGCCTGACAAAGCTCAAGGCCAAGAGCAAGGCAGTATTTTATGATGGGTCCGTATAACTGGAGCCCAAATCCCAAGATTACCCTCCACGTTGGAAATTTTGGCTAACTTGGAAGTTTGTAGTCCTAACTTAAGTTTTGCCTCAGACTTTTAAAATACGCATGAGGCTTTACAAAATATTATTATTCAATTGCTTGAAGGGGCCTTAATCCCGGGAATCCGTTCTACCTGATCTCAATCTATTGCAGTACCTTCTATATTGCAGGAAGTGCTGCAAACCTCTCAAATACCAGGAATCAGCCCTGAGCAATATTTGCACCAACTCGTACATCCTACCTTATACCATTTTCTACCTGTAGTTGGAATACACCATCAAGGGATGCTCAATTTACTAGAAGAACTCCAATCCTTAAAGAATAAAATTTCCAAATTTTAAAAAGTTGGCCTCTGAGTTTAGCCAAGATAATCACGAGGCTATCATTAATAATTGAGCTTTCCTCTTTGAAGTACATCAGCAGCTCATTCAGCTCGATTATGGGATTTCCAATTTTATTGATGTACAATTTCCCAAGAAAGTTCAGTAGGATTCAGAGAGAATGGAGAGAGGTTATTTCCCAACTCTCTGAGCATAGTTAATCAATGGAGGAGAGATTAGAACCTGTCTCTTTCAATTGGAACAAATGTACTCAGGAAATAAATTCCAGGTTAATGAAGTAGAGAAAGCCTCCGGGGTTGAAGGACCTCATGGGCCACCTAAAGGTGTAGGACCCCGTGGACCTCCCAGAGCTGATGGGCCCCGTGGACCCCCAGGGAGTGAAGGGCCTCAGGGACCCCCAGGTGCAGATGGACCTCAGGGACCACCAGGCACCAATGTGTGATCAGGATCTTACCAGCAAATTGATTTTCTCTTAAACATGATGAACCACTTGCTTTAACAGTTCTCTAAATTGGCTAAAGAGAGTAACCTAACCCCTGATGGGGTACCAATTGATCGCCTCTTATCGCTTCAGTCATTATCTAATGAATTGATCAATCTGGGAAAATGGGCCAAGGACACTGATATCTTACTGCGTGCTTGCTAATCAAAAGGGGAAATGCTCCAAGCGAAAATTGAGACGCTGGAAATCAAGTACAACTCACAGCAGGAACAGATTTTGAGCTATCTCGCCGATTAGATGAGAAAGTAGGGCATGCTGATCTTAATCGTCAGATTGGTGAATTTCATTCTGAAGCTATTGGTCCTTACCCTCAATTTTCTTCTCAAGTTTCAAATTATACCTCTTATGTTTCCACTCAATATGAATAACCTGGAGTGCATGTTTTGACCACCAATGCTCTCATGAGTTTCAAGCCAGTATTTAAGGACAAATACTCCCTGAGGAAGGCAACATTATCTCATTTCTCTATCTTTATGAAAAGGCATTAAGTGAGGCCACGGATCACCAAAAGATGAATTACTTGCCTAATTGCCTTACTCAATTGGCTCAAAATATTATGGTTCCCCACTTAATGACTTGCTCTACTTGGTTTCAGGTTAAAGAAGCGTTGATCAAAAAATTTGGGAGTAAGCAAACCATTTTACTTGCAAAAGCAGGCTTTTACGGGTATACAGCCCCACTGAAATGAATCTATCAATGACTTTGCTAATCAGTTCTATTGGGAAGCTCAAACTCTAGTAGCCTGTGGTTGGTTAAACTTGGACGATGCAATTACCATAGTTCTGTCAGCTTTTACTACTAGGACTCAAATGCAATTTATCTAATCAGTGTCAAAGAGAATTTCCGAAGTATTTTGGATATTAAGGAGGCCCTATTGGAATTGCCTCCTCAATTCTCCAAAAAACCCCGAGTTTATGAGTCTCCTAGACCTAGTCGCCCCAAAGTCTAAGCCATGCCTGAGAACAATAGGGAGATCCAGTGTAATTACTGTCATTGCTATTTCCATACTAATATAGTTGTTTTAAAAAGGAAGCAGATGAGAAGAAGAAAAGAGATAAGCCCAATAAGATTCTCCACCTTGATAATGATATGAGTGCGCAGCAAGAGCATCAAAGTTAGATTGAGTGTAATAAAGATGAACATTCTTCTTATTCCTTGCCCTCCTTATTGGGATTTACCTTCCAGTTCGGAAGCACCATTACCCATATTGACTTACAAGTGAATCAAGTCAATGCTAAAGCTATCATAGATACTGGATCCCCGGTGAATGTTGCCTCATCAAAATTGGTCAAATGGATCAAATTAACACCCGATATTTCTCATTATGAAGAATATGGCACAGCTGGACCTCAGAGTACTCAGTCTATTAGAGCTTTTCATCTTTTCCCCTGAAAATCGGAAATTAACCTTTACCATCCCAGCTATTGTACTCATTAATTTAAGTTACAACCTACTTTTGGGGAAGAAATTTTTACGAGAATTTGATGGAATTATCAACTACCCTGACTCGTCGTTGTCTCTCTTGGGGTATAGAGTTCACTTACACTTATCTGATTATGCTTCCACCCAACATCAGTTATGTTTGCTAGAAGGAACCAAAAGGATTTATTCACTACATTATCATGTTAGGGATTCTCACATAAAGTTATCCCCTGCATTGGCGGATATCAAAGAGGGGATGCATATTTTTTCCCTGAGAAATTAGTTATTCCTCCAAAATCACAAGTAATCATTAACAATTCTTTGCATTTTTTGATTCCCAAGGGACATTTGTTAAAAGTCCAAGGCACTGTCAATCCTTCTGCTAAAGATCTCTTGCCTTGTCCTGGAGTATTGGATTATGATTATTCAGGGTCATTGTCTGTCTTACTGGCAAACCTTACCAATGAGTCAAAGCCAGTAGATCGAGAGCATCCAATTGCTTATGTCAAGTTACTGCCTTTATCTCATATCTATGATGGTAAACCCTTCGGGAGTCTACAAGACTTTGGATTGGAAACCAATCAGGAAATCCTTACTGTGGGTTCTGCTATTGGAAAACACCTCTCTTTAGTGAACAGGAGAAACAATTAGTTCAATTATTATATGAATATTCCGACATCTTTGCTAAGCATACTTGCAATTTTGGGAAGATGAAAGGAGTAGTGCACACTGTTGAAACTGGTGATCACCTTTTTATTAGTGAGAAGCCCTACTGTAAATCTAAAGTAGAAGAAGCCCAGGTTACCAATGAGTTGCATCAATTGTTGGAGGCTGGATTATTGAAACCTCCAATAGTTCTTGGGCATCCCCATTGTTATTGGTTAAGAAGAAAGATGATTCTCATTGAGTCATTATGGATTATCATCAACTGAATGTCATCACTTGACGGGGTTGTTATCCCTTACCTAGGATTGATGACTATCTTAGGTTGTTGGCTATATCCACCTATTTTTCAGCCATGGACTTAGACAGTGGATACAAGCAATTCGAGTTATCACCAGAAGATCATGCTGAGTGTGCCCTGATATCAAGTGAAGGGTTGTTTGAACAAATCATATGCCTCAAGGACTAAGCAATGACCCAGCAACTTTCCAAAGGGCCATGGACAGTATGCTAAAGGATCTAAAGCTTACTTGTGTTCTGGTATATCTTGACGATATTACCATGTACTCCAAAACTTTTACTGAGAATCTAGACCATCTAAAAGAAGTTTTCAGCTGAATTTGGGGCTCTTCTTTAAACTAAAACCCTCCAAATGCTTATTCATTCAAAACGAAATGGACTTTTTAGGACATCAGGTTTCAGCTAAAGGGATTCGACCCCTCTCAGACAAAGTTCAAGTCATCCAACGAATGCCTCCTCCCTCTTCATTATGAGATATAAGTCTTTTTTGGCATGGTTGGGTATTACCAGCAATTTATTATCAACTTTGCTGATATGGCTGAACCCTTATTTCACTTGTTGCAAAAAGGAGTGTCCTTCGAGTGGAGGTCAGCTCGAGAACAGTCATTCAATTCTCTGCGTACCGCCTTGATCAAGGAACCTGTTATAATTCATCCCCAATTTGATAAGCCTTTCTTTTTACATACTGATGCAAGAAATGTCGCTATTGGGGCTATCTTATCTCAGTGTGATGAAGAGAAGAATTAACATCCTGTTGCTTACTATAGCAAAACTTTGTTAAAGGCCAAACAAAATTATAGTGTTACTGAGCGGGAATGTTTGGCAAAAATCTAGCAGTCAAGAACTTCCGCCCTTTCTTATATGGTAGCCATTTCACTGTTATTACCGACCATTCCTCCTTACAATGGTTACAGAACATGAAGAATCCTGATGGGAGGTTGGCCCGTTGAGCTTTAAGGTTGCAAAATTACGATTTCTCCATTGTTCATCGCTCAGGGGCTCAGCACCAAAATGCTGATGGGCTGTCTCGACTGCCTATTCTGATCTTGGAACCAGAAAAAGAGGAACGCTTAAACTATATTATTGGACAAACTGAGTTATGGGTTCGAGAAACTGAAGAAGATCAAGCCTTTCTAAAATCAATTACCAAAGATACTATGATTCAAGATGGATCTTTGTATAAGAAAGTCAATTCTAAGTGGTTGCCCTTCCTACATCCCAACTCTAGATTTCACGTTGTAATGGAAGGTCATGAACAAGTTGGTAATAGCGGCTTAAAAAATACTCAAGAATGGTTGAATACTCAAAACTATTGTGCGCATGATTGAGTTCATTTGAGAGACCCTTGACTCATGTCTTATCTGCAAAATCCATGGAACTACAAATCCTACATATCAACATCAAGTTATTCCCACAACTAAGGCGTTTGAGGTGGTCAGCATTGATGTTGTAGGTCCTTTTCTTGAGGATTGTATGGCCATCAGTATATCATTATGGCTATCAACCATTTAACCAAATGGGTTGAGGCCATTTCCATTACTACCCCTTCAGGTAAGACTACAGCGTTATTCCTATATCAGCATATCCTTTATCAACATTGGTGTCCCAAGGTCCTTATGTCAAATAATGGGACTAATTTCACTCACAACTTATACAAGAGTTATCCAAATTAATTAATAACTCAGCGATTTGTTGTCCCATATAATCCATCTACAAATGGGGCAATTGAACGAGTTAATGGGACCCTGGTCTCAATTCTAAGAAAGATGGCATCCACTGACCCGACTCAGTGGAATTTTTATTTGCCCAGTTCCCTGTTTGCTTATCAGATAAGCTACTACCACATTATCAAGATGTCCCTATTTAAGTGTATATATTGGCGGGATCCTTCAGTCCCTTCTAGTGTTCAGATAATCCTTGAGTAAAGCATCCCAGAAAATTCTGATTTAATTATGAGGAATTTGGCTGATGAGATTATCCGTCTTCAGGCTCAAGCAATGAATTCATTTTTGAAACAACCACATGAAATTAAACTCAAAGGAACAATCAACACAAACCTGTTTTACCTGAATACCAGATTGGGGATTACGTTATGTACTATCATTCTCAGCCTGGTGGGCAGACTGAAAAGTCGGGAACTAATTTGTCTGGTCCCTATAGAGTTATATCTCATAAAGGATTAAATATTCAATTTTCATATAGATACTGGTATAGTGGTAAATCATATTCATCATAGGCTTATAAGAAGTTATCCTCCACCGTAATCAAATCTTGAGGGGGAAGTGTTGTGATTTCTCCAAATTCTCATATCTCTGAAAAATCTACTTCATCAATTCCCCTGACATCATCATAAGGAGCGAGTAATATATCACAATCTATCAAGGTTAGCGATCAATCTAATCCTGATCAATTGATTGAAGATTATATTGCACAGAAATTAATTCTCTCTGATAGATTACAAACCATAAAAAAGCCTATAAATATCCCCCTTTTTGAAAATAAAGATTAGGTCAAATTATAACCTATATTTCCATTTAAATTTATTGCCTTTTTGGAGAATCCGCCCAGTGTAACTTCAAGATTAAACCTGCCCCATTGAAAGTGTAATACAAAACTTCCAGAGGGTGTCTAACAAACAAGATTCACGCGCGCTGGAGGCAACTGTCCAGGACTACTCCAGGGTCAGTAACGCCGCACTTATCGCCTCCAAAACTGAAATTATTCTCCTTAGCTGGTATTAGGCCTGCTGGTCACTAGCACACCGTTACCTACCTGCTTCAGCAGCTAACTCACAGGTTCACTTCCCCTCCCATCCCATACCACCCCGATTGTGCTTCCTTAAATGCCAAGACCCAATGCTGGACTGGTGCGCCATTTGGGAGTGTGGCTGGAGGCGGGAGGGTATGCCTCATCATTTTTGGAGCACCACATCCTCAACAATGTCACAAGGCGCATCGCTTCCATAAGTGCCCACCAGACTACACTCCAAGCCAGGTTGTTTTTGCCAACTCTATGCTCCTGTCTAAATTCTGGTTTGTGGCCCACGCCGTTGCTTTCTTCCCCCTCTTTCTTCAACTTTTTGTATGCTCTCCTACAAGGGTGGCTTTGATTAGGCCGCCCTCCACCTATGCACCTAGATGTCATGTTTGTCACTCGCCATAGTGGTTGTATGGGCCTGCTCAACTTTGAGTCCCATGCCGCCAATGTACTTGGCACCTGGATCGCTGCAGTCACCAACCCCACACCCCTAGCCCAACACTGGTCACGCGCGGCTCACTCCAACTTTTCCCACGCCCTTGGCCTCTGAAATCCTACTCACTCCCATTCTCTGCTAAACTATCTTGCCTCTCATCCCTCTGCCGCGGGCCCACATAAGATGCCAACCCACTTCAAACGTATTCTACTCTCCATGCAGAGCTCTGAGTGGAGAATCAGCATCAAGGGACACACCGCCCAGAGGGGTCGCTCTACTCCCCGTTTCAAACAAGAAGTCCGTGGACAAGTCGTTTTAAACAACCTGGTACCCCAATGTTCTTACCTCATTTCCCGTGTGGACTAGCTTGACAAGATGGACATCCCGTACTCTCTTGAGACCCAAAGGACATTTGGTGGTACACACGCCATCCTCTATTACAACTTCATATTTGCGCCCATGTGTGTAGATGCCTGAGAAAGGTGTACCGCGCTACTGAGCAGTCTAATGGTACTCAATCTTTTTGCATTGTGTGCAGTCAACATGGGTCATTAGTCCATCTTTTGGAAGATTGCCCGCCATCACTTGAGATCTGGCGGGATGCTAAGCGCCTCTTTTTTCAAGAGAGTGAGCAGGCTTTCAGCCTGTCTAAAAGCATCTTCGCCTTTTCCATGACCACCCCTATCCATTCATAGCTCTGTACCTTAATTGTTGCAATAAGTCTATGGAAGATCCACAATATTGTCCTTGATGCACTATCTGGCACTACCCCAATCCTCCGTGAAGCTGTGCGCCGCTTTTACTTCCACCTCACGGATCATTTTCTAACTTGGCTTCTTTGCCATCTGCCATCCCACCAACGCCAGTTGGAGTCATCCTGGTTCCCCATCTGGTTCCTTTCATAAGACTTTTCATTCATTAGTGTAAAGTTTTGCCCAGGTCGCCCCTGTCACTCCCCCTCTTCCTTCCACTGGCAGTCCCTCTGGCAACAGGAGGTAGCCTTGATATCTCTGGGGTGCACCTCATTTTCTTGAAAGTTTGAGGTTAGTGTTTATTGTAAGTTTCCATACCATGGTCAGACTTCCCCAAATAAAATTTAGAAATTGAGAAACTTAGATGATTAGGTAAAGTATAATAGATTTGTTACCTCATAGATTTGTCATACATGCTGTTGACAAATCATCCTGAACTAAGTTAGATCGGGGTGCAAAGATTTTCATGAGCACTGATAATTTTTGTTTGTCATTTTGTCAAATTCTTGTTACATCTTGCATATACTGAATCTGATCTCGCATCACACTAATAGCCTCTAAGTACCAAAAGTACTGGGATAAATCATTTTAATAAAGTATCATTTACTATTTGAACTAAATGATTGGGAATAGAATATATGTAATTTATTTTATAAGCAATTTTTATAACCCACTGCTAAATTTTAGCACTCCTGCATTTGGTATTTTGTTAAAATCCTGCAGAAAATCACCTGCGAGCAACTACTTTCTAGGGCTCTAACAAATTAGTGCTCACTACAGGGGATACCTGTACACCACAACCTTAATTATCACTAATATGGAAGATACTCCTACCACTAGCGTCAATGGATGGATAAGAAATGGGGATGGTGCAGAAGACGATAAGATGTTTATCCCCCTACAATCACCTTTAGAAATAAATAGTTTGACTGCACTATTATATCAGAGTCACAAAGGATTACCTGTCTAGCAACCAAAGTGGTAGAGACCTGACTCATGGCATACTGAACCCCAGGGTTATAGCTTCACATGGGAGAGGTTCCTCATTGAAAGAGCAACTGATGCAAAACTACAAAACCCAAACCCTCCCGCACTTACAGTCAACTCACAAACTTTATGTACGTCTACAAGTTTGCACACCCAGCTATGTTTCAAATGATCCACCTAATAGGAGTACACCATGAGTTACTGCAACGCCACCTGGTGAATCCTGATGCATTGTGACTAACCTATGACAACCTCTATAACATGGCCTCAGAGCATGTAGGAAAGGAAAAACCTGGCGTTGAATCAAACTGTAGTAATTTATATTTAGTTACATGAGCGAATTAACACCATTGATACTGGCGTAGTGAAGTATGTGGAAGGGACCATAAGATTTTCTATGAAGAGTTGGATGAGTCATCTCTAAGGCTCACACTCTCCTTGAAGATTCCTGAAAAAGAACTAACGAAGAATGATGAGCAAAATATATAGTGATTTATTGACTCAAGCGTCACCTTCTCAGCAAAAGACGCACAAAGAATAGACGCTTTAGATCAACAACTAGCAAACGCCTTGTCAGTTTGTTGAAATCCTGGCTTATTTAATGATCACTGGTGCTTTTGCACAAGATTTAACAAGTTTAGCATTTGCGGGAGGGTTAAAACTCTCAACTGCTACAGATACTTTAAGGGAAAAGTTAACCACAAGTTGATTTTAATTATAGATAAATTTATTAATAGGAAAAAGGGGAAAAAGCAATTCCCTATTAGAATGTCAACTTTTAGTATTTAAACTGAATTGAGGGCTAATAGTGAGATATGTGGAAATTTAAGTTAGGCAGAGGGTGGCTTGATCTAGGCAAATGACAATTTAGCTTATCAGCGCTCTCAAAAGACAGCTTATTCTGACTAAACTTAATTATAAGTGAAGGGTCAACAGGAGGCATGATCAATCCATGCAATGTTGTATTAATATTTAGTCCAATCAGGAGTTGGGAAAAGGGTTTCATCTTTCCCATTACACATGTCCTTAGTGATTATTGGTGAGTTATATATTTTTTTATCCCCCTAAACCCCCTTCAGGTCTATAAAAGGGTTTATCTTTGCTTAAAACTTAATTCAAATTCAAATTAGGGCGTAGGCGAACATCTGTGTCAGTAGCCCATTCCGCTGAGGTTTCAGGATACCCTCACCAACTCAACATGAGTGTTCTGCTAAATGCAAGGAGTAAAATCATTCCACTAATAAACTGATTACACCCATGTTGGAAATTTAAAATATAATAAAATTTTGGGCTACTTTCCGCCAAAACATTTTTTCTAACTAGCTGGACTTTAATTGTCTGGCATTACCCCCTTCAAAAGTGTTGGGGGAGAATAAGGGCTTTATAGTCGCCAAAGGACTCTATTGATAATGACTCATGAGATAAGCGACTTAATGGAATATTCATCACCCTTTTATATACCATGTCAAAGGGGCCATCGCAAAAGGACCCAAGCTTAACACTTCTGAGGTGATGTGATTGTGATAGCATAGTGACATATCTGTATTTGGAAGGCAGGTAATGGTTGTCTATGCTCATTATCGGCGAGGCTTTCTTTGGTGACAGTTATAGCTAATTTGGTCATGGCATCAGACTACAACTTAATGAGATTTTGAGATAGTCTTCTAAAGGCTTTTTCAGGGTCATCAGTCATAGCTGAGATGACATCCTTAGTTAATAGAGCAGGAACTCCAGGTTCCCGACCATATAACACATAGAAAGAGGACATTTAAGGATTTGATGATAACTAATATGATAGGCCATAAGAGCTTTAAGATAAAAATTGATCCCAATGTAAGGGTCTGAGCTAGCCATCTCCCTTTATAAAACCAAAGTCCCATTTTCTCTCTCTTCAGTCCCATTTGTAGATGAGTTGTAGAAAGGCTGAGAAGAGTTGTTGTGCCCCCATAAGTAGATAAGATCTTAACCACCCTGGAAGTTAAATTCTTCTAATTGTCACAAAGTAGGGCCTAGAGACAACCATGACAAGTGAAGGTAAACTGATATAGGAAAGTTGCGAGAGATATAAATGTTTGAGCTGGAAGAGCAAAAACTTTAACCCATTTCTTAAGGTGATTAATTCCTACCAGGACGTATTAATTCCCGCTGGTAGTCTGGGGTAGTGGAGCAACCACGTCTAAACTTATCGTATGAAAAGGTTGTTGAGTTGTAGCGACCATGTATTGGTATTTGGGTTTGAAGCTGGTTTGCTTCTTACAGGTTAAGCAGGCGTCCAATAAATAAATAATAGATTCCATGACTCTCTCCCAGTAATACCATACCTTAACCCACTCATAGGTTTTCCGCACTCCACTGCGCCCTAGGATATAATGGGCCTCCATGATTACAAGTACTCGCTCAGAAGGGATAAGACAGGGCATACAGTTCGCCCTACCTTTTTCTATAACTTCCCGCTCTCCACCTTGGTGTTGCAGGAGTGCCAAGCAAACATTTTCTTAACAAGGGCACCTCGTTGTTTCAGGCATCAGGGCTTAGAAGGGGGTCATGCAATCTCTCTGCTTCACTATATCCAGATGAAGGACAGGCAGCCAAGTAAACCGTCAACATTCATATGGTCGGTCATGGTTCAGTGATCAAATTTTATGTCATAGTGTTGAGCTTTAATTCCCAACGAGCTGACCGTCCAGTGGGATCCTTCATATTATGCAACCGTTTATAAGGAGTAGTGGCCAGTAACCACAGTTAAGGAAGCTTCATAAAAAAGGGTGGTAATATATAACATCCAGCATAATATCAAGGGACTCCTTCTTGGTGATGCTGTAGCTGTGTTCAGCTTTGGACAGCAGCTTACTGAAGTAGGAAATGCAGTGATCCACGCCATTGTCATCCAATTGAGCCAGAATTGCTCCAAAAGCATAGTCAAAGCATTGGTAAATAAGAGGAAAGGTTTAACATAATCTGGGTGGCGCAGGATAGGACTCTTTTGTAGCATCTGCTTTTGCTCTCAAAGTCAGCCCTTTGTTCAGCACCCCAATAGAAAGGGGTTTTCTTAGCCAATAATCGAACAAGAGGCTTACTCAGCTGGGCAACTTGAGGATGAATTGAAGGTAATACACCATCATATCCAAGAAATCCTGGAGAGTACGCAAGGTTTTGGGCGTATATATTTTGGATATAGCCTCAGCCTTGTCCTGTAGGTTTTGAACCCGTCATGTAGGATTGCCTGTCGAAGTAAATCTAATTTATTTATGAAGAATGTTCATTTTAATGGCTTTAATTTATTGTTTGATGGTAGCAGGCGTTGAAAAACTTCCTTTTAGTGAGTAAAATGCTCGTTTAAAGTTTCTAGATTAGACTATGATGTCATTAAGATAGACGATCACACATGCTTAGATTGAGGTTCTGTAAAATATAATCCATGGCCCTCTGTAAGGTTGCAGGCGCATTGCACAACCCCTGTGGTTGAGGGGGTGGGATAGGCCTTCTCTGCAAATAAGAGCACATTTCTCCTGATATAGGGGACAAAGGTCCATCTGTCAGTATCCACTATCCAATTCCATATTGGTAAAAAATTTAGAACTAGAGAGTTGTGCTAGAGCGTTGTCAATGCGAATATAGTATATCAAAACCTTTTATGTGAGGGTATTTATACTATAGTAGTCCATAATGACCCAATGACTTCCATTTTTCTTTTTATCAGCAAAAGAGGTGACGACCAAGGGCTTTAAGAAGTTTTAAAATCCGGCGTCTAGGAGCTGTTTGAGCTCTGTATTATCTGTTGCTCTTCTACTTTAGATTTTGGTAGGGCTTGGATTGTATGGTATGAGCATCCTCAACATTGATGGTATGACTCCGCCTCCTCATATGCCCATAGTTGGTATCATATTTAGAAAATATGTCACTGTAGGCTTCTAGCAAGGACCAGACTCTTTCCATCTCAGCTGAATTTATCTCATCAGAAATATGAACAACAGGCAAAGTAAATAACAAGCTATCTGCAGGTAGGCCCATCTTAGACATAGACCCAATGCAGTGGACTTATTTAATGTCCTTAATTGGCATCAGCAGACCTTTCCAATCTCCTGATGCTTCTATACAATAATTTCCTTACTGTTAAGATTTGCCAGTAGGATATTGATTGGTAGCTGATAAGCTGGGTCTATTTTTCTTGGCAATACTCGAGTTTTTAAGGGACTTATTCCGTCAATATTTGTTATGAGCAGTAAACAGTTTTGGGGGATTCGTAAGGTAACCTTGGTGTCGATATCCCTTTACTCACCCGCCTTAAAAAATACCTCTTCTGACGCATAAAATGGAATGCCATCTAGAAAGTCCACGGATTCATGAAACTTCTTTGTATTAAGCTTCGCCTTCATATAATGAAACAGAATGAGGAGGAAGGGTACTCGAATGAACAAGAATATATTCTAGTGTTTTTTAATGGTTAGAACCAAAGAAACATCATATTTGAGCAGATAGAGATTGCCCTGTTCCAGGTTAATGATTCCATTATACTTGGGAATAAGTTGGATACCAAGGAGCATCCCATAATTATTACTAGCCAAGGCCAAAGCTGGGGCTGACAAGATAAGCTTTCCAAATCTGATGGGTAAAAAGGAGTATGCCCTAATAACGCAAGTGCTATTTGGATCTGCAGTTCCAAACTCTTGGGTGTATTCCAAGTTGGGGCCTTCTTAATCTATTAAAAAACTTTTTAGGAATAAAATGTTCATGGGGATCCAGTATCAAGGATAGCCAAGACCCATACTCTGTTGATGAGAACCTTGACCTTGGTTACAGTTCCACCAAGGTTAGGAGAGAGATCTAGAACCTCCTTAAGATGGAGAATGGAAAGTAAGCCTTGTGCTGTCTTGGGATATTTATCATGAATAGATTGTAGTATATGAAAGCTGAGTATATAGGATCAGTGAGGAAATGACTTAGTCAGCATCACTATAGTATCAATAACCTCAGAACATCTTACCACGTGGTATAGATAAGTTCCGCTGGGTATTATTGCTGTATCTACTCTTTAGGGTTCAACCAGTCTGGTATCCCCACTTCAACTAAGGCTCCTAGGACATAATTTTTAACTTATTCATAACCCCCTTCAGATTTATTATCAGAGGGGTTACCTATGCACGTCAGGGGTCCATAGGAAGGAGGTCAGTTTCAGGGATTCCCTTGTTGCAGGGGATGTCCTTTTAGCGCGCAACTACCATTTTAATTCTAAAAAAGGCCGTGTAATGCAACGACTCTGGGTTTGCGCACTGGATTAGCGGGTTTCTGCTGCCCCATGTAAGCAGTGTTTGAGATATGAATTACCTGGAGATATGCCGTGGAGGATATAATTAGAGATTTAGAGGGTGTAAGAATTTAACCACGTCAGGAGGCCTCTCTAAGGAGGGAGTGGAGAGGAGAAAAATGATAACTGATGACATAAGGTGTACTTTGGGTGCAGATGATGGAAGGGAACACTTCTCAGTCACAGCTAGTAAACTCTGCCTATCCTCATGTGGCAGAGGAACATCTGATTTGAGCTGCATTTAAGGAGGAGGTTCCCCAAGTGAGACGGCCATAGTGGATGCTAGAGGGGTCATGGTGGACTCTTGCTTCTGAGCTCCTTGCATATATCCAAGTTCATAGAAATTGCCCACCGCTACCAGAGCTTCTTTGATACTGCGTACAATCTGAAAAGAGCTTTTACTGAAGTGAAGTGCAAATCCAAGTAAGGGTGACGAGCCAATCCAGTTAATATGGCAGCAACGGCGTCTTCAAGTGGTAAGGTCTTTGCAAGTAATACTGGATGGGCTTCACTATAGAACCAGTTAACAAAGGAGGTATCTAATTCTCCCTTTTGCATGCTAAGGCACATAAAGGCCTGTTTCCTCCTACGTAAACTCTGCGTTGAGCTAAATTCTATAATGAGAGCATCCTTCACCTCCGCCCAGTTGATGAGGATGGCCATATTTATAACCATTACCTCTTAGTCCATGCGACTAAAGCAAGGGAGGATGTATTTGATTTTCTGTTGGTAGGTTTTCCCTTCCATAACAGATTCATAAACAAAGAAAAACGAGCCAATGCTACCCTCAGCTGAGGTAAACTTGTCTCTTAAAGAGGTTAGATGAATGACCGGAGTGGCCCCATGAGGGCCTTGAGAGGGGTGATGTTTGAGCTTTTAGTTGGGACAAAACACTGGATAGCTTCTATTCTAAAGAAGCTATTCTTTCATATACTTCCTTGAGGTTGTGAGAATTTTTTACCCCACAGGACTCCATTTTAGTAACGTTTGTGGTGTGCAAGCTCGCCTGTAATGAACACCATTTGTTGGGATCCTAGCGTGGTTAATGCTCGCCAGTGCTTTTACATAGATTTCAACAATTTAGTAGTTGTGGGAGAATTGAAACTCTCAGATTCTGTAAAGGCTTTTGGGGTGAAAGTTATCCCTGAGTTAATTTTAAGTATGGTAATTTTATTAATAGTAAAAGGGGGAAAAAGCAATTCCCTATTAGAATGTCAGCTTTTAGTATTTATATTAAATTAAGGTCTAATAATGAGATACACAAGAAATACGAGTTAGGCAGATGGTGGCTTGATTTAGGTAAACTACGATGTAGTCTATCAGCGCTCTCAAAAACCAGTTCACCTTGACTTAACTTAATTCCAAGTGATGGGTTGACAGCAGGCATGATCATTTCATACGGTAATGTATATTACTTACTCTTTTCAGGAGTTGATAAAAGTTTCATCTTGGCTGATTACATCATGTCTTAAGTGATAATCGGTAGATAAAATATATTCATCCCCTTGAACCTTCTTCAGTTCTATATAAGGGGGTTGTTTTTACTTAAGAAATCGAATATAATTTAAGGGTAGGGTGTGGGCGGTCATCTGTTCCAGTACGCTCATTCTGTTGAGTTTTAGGATACCCTCACCAACTTGATCTGAGCTTTTTGGCAGTTGTGAGTAGTAAAAATATTTCTCTAATCAACCTGATTACCCTAAGGTTGGGACTGTAAATATATTAAATATAAAACCATTTTTCGCCAAAACATTCTTTTTAACTAGCCAGATGTTTAATTGTCTGACACCTGTTGAGGAGCTCAAATGGTGTCCCTCGCAAGAATCCCCTGATTCTACTCTCCTATAAAAGCTAAGGTCGCACATCTGGAGAAAGAGTAAAAGCTCAAGGCCTCTTTTTGAAAGTGCCAAATATTTGGCTCAAAAGATCAGTGAATGTGAAAAGGAATCTCAGAGTCTCAAGGCCTCTATTGGAGGGCCGATTTATTGAAGGATGTAGACACTAAGTTAACTCAAGTTGAGAGTTGCTATAAAAATTAAGGTTGACCTTCACTAAAATGATCCCACCCGCCTGACATTGTGGGATATAAGCAAATTAAAGAGGAGCTGAAAAAGTGTGGTGGGGTCATGGAAGTCGATCATCTAAATCTAAGTTTTCTTTTATCTAGACTTCGTTTTAAAGTTGAGGAGCTTGGGAGCTGGGTTGAGGAACTTGAGACTCACAATCCGGTGATAGAGGCTAGACTGACTCTATGCGAATTTGCTTCTTAAAACCCTCTGAAGTCGTGAAAACCAGGCTCAATGCTACCCATGAGCAAATTTATTAGCTCTCTCACTCTTTTGATTAGATGGACATTCGCTCAGAGACTACAGGATATGAATCTCTTGCTGTCCATGCCCTCACTGGGAGTGACTTCATCTCATATAACCTAATTTTAAGGACTAGTTTCTACGGGAGAGGGAAGCATTGCCTCATTTCTATACGATTTTGAATCTGCCATGGAGGGGGCGACTGATCATCAAGATGTCAAGCACAACCTCTCTTGCTTAAGTTGCATGATCCAAGAAAAAATAGAGCCTCATATGGCTTACTCTCAGAACCTGTGGGGAGGTTAAGGAGGCACTTATAAATGAGTTTGTCTCAAAAAGTGTCTAAGCATGAAAAAGCATGCTTTTATGCATATCAGCATAAAAAAGGGAGAGTCAATTGCTGCCTTCACTTAACGGTTCTATGTTGAAGCCAAGATGCTGTTAGCTTCTAAGATGTTGACTCTTGATGACGCCGTTTTTGCCATCCTGTCTGGGTTGGCGTCTCACCATCCCTTAAAGATGCACATCACCTCAGTGAAACGCTACATCTGTAATGTCACAATATTAAATAGGCTTTTCTAGATGTCACTGATTTCCATAAACTCGAGACTCCCCAAGTAGTTGTGCCAAGACCTCAAGTCCTGGCCACCGAGGTTAAAAAGTAAAGCCCTCAAGTTATGGCATTGGAGGTTCAAAAGCCAAATCTTAAGCAAACTGAGCGTCCCAAGTGCGTATAAGCAACAAGGTTGGCCATTTTTGACTCTGTGTTTTGGAAGAAGAGAGCTGACATTGAAGATCATTGAAGAGAGATGTAAGCGTAGTGACAGGCACCCCTATTGCTGAATAATCTAACG
Source organism: Massospora cicadina (assembly GCA_022478985.1). Lineage (NCBI taxonomy): Eukaryota > Fungi > Entomophthoromycota > Entomophthoromycetes > Entomophthorales > Entomophthoraceae > Massospora > Massospora cicadina. The sequence continues at coordinate 265,791 of JAKSZP010017071.1, read as the reverse complement.
TGCCTAATAGCGCCCCCACTTCTACTGCTAAATTGACTTATATTGATATTTCTGGTAAAGATTCTGAAGGGAGGTATAAAGATGTCGTATCTATGTTTTAAGAGTGACAGCTAGAGTCAAGGTTCCAGATTGGCTGAACGCTTTTAGTAGATGAGGCCACAATACCCAAAGAAATTTATAAAGCCAAGTTCTAGGTTGTCTTAAGGTCATCACTACTACTAATGATGCTGACCTGTTCCTTGCCTAGTTTATCAACCTATTCAGCAAGTATATACCTTGAAATCCATCGATGAGAAATACTCTGAGACATCTTGCAAACTGACTCTGCTTTCCGGCTTAAGGTGGTCCTAACTCTCTCTTCTATTTTTTATTTATTTGAGGCAAGCTGACCAGGGGATGGACATTACTTATATGGAGAAAGAAAGTATCATTTTGAAACCTAAGCAAGGTCAACTCTGCATTAAATGTTTTTTCACCTCCTGATTGGGACTCGGATTTTTCTGATTATGTCATGGGTAAGGTTTTCATGTTATTATACCTACTAACCGCCAATAGCTTCCTTCAGCTGGCACCCCGATCAATGTGTGAAGGGTAGGAATTAAGCCCGCAACCTTCAGGTTGGTAGCCGTACGCCCTATTGACTCGCCTTCCACCCCCTAACTCTCTCTTCTAACTTTGGTGGAACTATTACTGAGATAGAGAACATTATTCAAAAGGTCCAGGATTTGGCCATCCTTGACACTGGATCCCCAGTGAATTATATCTTTTTAAAGATTAACAAAGAAATCAAACTGGCGCTGAACTTGAAATACACCCAAGAGTTTGGTATGCAGGTCAAAAGACTCGTGCTATTGGGGTTACTCCTCATACCCATTCAAATTAGGAAGCTCATCCTGTTAGCACCCACTGTGGCCTTGTAATGAATACTTATGATATTCTTATTGGCACTCAGTTAATTATTGAATACGATGGAATCATCAACATGAAAGAGAGTTTTTCTCTCCTTGCTCATTTATGAGCTTCTTTTAGTTTAGACTAATAAAGATTCCGGCAAGAATGAATATTCTTGCCTGGTTGAGCGCCCTTCTTCTGCCTTATTTTTGCATTATACAACGTCCAGGAAAAACTCAAAGAAACTTCTTGATTCAGTAAACTTTGGAGGGAATTCATTTGAACTCTTTAGAAGTAGTAGTGATTAAGCCTGGTAAGCAATAAGTGGTTGATGCCAACCTTACTTTACAATACCCCTAAATTTGCTTATTGCATATAATAAGTATCAATGGAGTTAGTCCTTTGGATCCTCAAGTATTTCCTGGTATACCAGATCCTCCTACAGGTGACCTATCAATATTACATTGTAAAATCTTATCAACAAGGACATAATTATGAAAAAACATCAGGAGATTGGAAAAGGCCGGTTGATCTTAGTTTAAGATGCTGAAAGGATGTACTTAATCAGTTCTATGTTGGATATAAGCTTATCCACTAACAAATTGTTATATGCCTTACTGAACGTTCATATTTCAGATGAAGTAACCCCAGACGAGCTTGAAAAGACCACACTTTATTAGAGGCCTGCAGTAAAATATTTTTTAAATATTATACCAACCTTGGGCACTTTAAGTATTATAGCCACTCCATTGAATTTAGGTGATCCATCCTATCTGTTGTAAACCTTATCATAAATCAAAAGTTAACAAGCAACAAATGAGGGCAGAGCTTAGACAGTTACTAGACGTTAAATCTATAGTGCCTTCCTAAAAAGCCCTTTGTTTTATACTCATTTGCTTGTAAAAAACTGAGGCTATCAGGTAGTTATGGACTACTTAAAACTGAACGACTTCACTAGAAAGGATATTTATCCTATCTCTTGCATCAATGATTCGATGTCACAATTCTCTGGTTCTAAATTTTTTCCTCTATGTAATTAGCCAATGGATACTGGAAAATGGACCTCTACCCACAAGACCATGGAAAATGTGCTCTCATTTGCATTGAAGGCCTATTTAACCCACTTGACTACCTCAGGGGTTGTTTAATGCACCCACAACCTTTTAGTATGCAATGGATCACATTCTACAGGATCTTAAGCTAAATTGAGCTTATGTCTATATCAGTGACATCACGGTGCTCTCTAAAACATTTAACAAACATCTTACTCAACTAAAGAAAGTTTTTCACCGCTTATGTGAGACTAACATTAAGTTAAAACCATCAAATTCACTTTTTAGAAAATATTATATTTTTGGGAATGCTATCTCCCAGGAGGAAATCCAACCTTTACAAGGAAAGGTTCCAGTGATATCAAAAATACCTTCGCCTCACATCCTATGATATATTCAGGTGTTTCTGGTAGGCTATGGGTATTACCATCAGTTCATCACTAAGTTCTCTCAGCTCAGTGAGCCCATTGTATGACTATTGACTAAGAACACCCCTTTCCATTGAAGTGTCAAAAAAGGCTCATTTTAGACGCTGAAGAAATTTCTACAAGAACGTCCTATCCCACAACACCCAGATCATTAAACCTTTCATCTTGTTTATTCATGCCTCAGATTACATCTTTGAAGTCATCATGGCTCAATTGTATGAAAATGGTGTAGAACATCCAGTATTATACTTCAGCAAAACGCTTTTGAAAGCTAAATGCAACTATAATGTCACAGAGATGGTGTGCCTTGCTATTTTACTTGTCATAAAACACTACCGCCCCTTTCTGTATGGAACTACCTTCACCATTGTTACCAATTACGCCTCCCTGAAATGGTTACAAAATATGAAGGATCCTACTGGACTTCTTTCTCGTTGGGCCTTGAAACTTCAACATTATGATATGAGGATTTAACAATAAAATAAACCCGTTATATAAGTGTCTTTAAGTTGATTCAGTTTCCCTGTCTTTTACTTGGTTAATATTGAATCTGAGAGGTTACATGACCTCCTAATGAACCCTAACGCTTGAGATGATGGGGATGAACCTGTTCAGAAAATGCTAGCTTGCCACCCCCACAACACTAAAGTCATAAGCAGGAAGTTACATAAACAATTAGGGATAAGTGGTTGCCCTATCTTCGACCTTTGGAATGAATACATGCTATCCTGGAGGCCCATCAATTTTTGCATGGCGGAGTGTGGAATACCTATGAGTATTTTAGATATCGTTGCTAACGGGAGGAAGTTATGGCATTCATTATCATAGTCCTGGATGCCTGCATACCTGTAAAATGCAATCCAGTATCAAGACTAAATATTAATATTAACCTTTTCCCTCTCAACAGCCATTCCATACAAAATCCTAAATGTGGTAGGTCCCCTACCCCAGACTACTTGTGATAATAGATATCTTAGTAGGAATTGGTCACTTTACCAAATGGATTGAAGCCGTGGCTCTCCAAAACTAAATTGCCAAAGCTACCGCAACTTTTCCTCATCAGTATATCTTCACTTGTTCTGGCTGCCCTCAGGTGCTACTTTTTGACAATGGTAAATTTTTAAATCCTGAGTGGTCAAGATTCTGGCTACCTCCATAGAGTCATAACAATTTTCTTGGCCCTCTATAATTCTTCTATGATTGTACCACAGAAAGAGCGAATAAAACTTGGCTTCTATTCTACAGAAAATCGCTCCTTCAGACCCTTAATACTGTGATTAGTTCTTGACTAGAGCCCTTATGTCCTACCATACTAGTTATCAGCAAATCCTTTTATTATTATTTCTGAATTTTATATGGTTAAGAACCTGTGGTACCACCCTCTTCAATAAGGATATTTTCTGCTAGGATGACAATACTGACAAATCCATGAAGAGGTTGGCTCAGTGCATCATTCATCTACAATCTGGGGCCATGATTAACTTAATCAAAACAGTTAAAAAAGAGGGCAGAGCTGCTAATGCGCTATGACAACCTCTGCCCCCTTTCCAAATATCAGATTTGGTTTTAAATCACCAGAAACTGCAGACCTTCCCCCACCCCAAAAGTGGCAAGCCCAGGTTTATCTGTGAAAGATCTTTCGTTCATTACTTATAAGAGAAAAGATGAGTATTATATTAAGTCTTTTGCCACGATAATCATTAAAACTGAGTACATGGACGACTTTGACGCCCCTATTCTCACCCCCAAACACCCTGAAGGGGGTATGTTGACCATTGAATTCATGACTAATTGAGAAAAATATCTCGGGTTTGAAAAGTTTAAAGATTACTAAGAATGTCCCACCTAACTCTCAGCAGAATAGTTTACCTCAGAGTAATCATTTTCTCTCCTATCCCTCAGCCAAAAAGCCTAGGTTAAGATAACATTATTACATTCAACCCCCGGCGGAACAGGTTGTTGTATATATTGATATCAGACATGATGGGAAATATTGACTATTTGACTCCCCCAGCTTAATTGACATCTAGACCCAAGAATGGGGCTAAATCCATAACCTTAATAATTTACCTAGAGAATTTGATAATCAGCACAGCTCTGGTCAAATCTAGTAAAACTTGACAAACCAATTCAAGCCTAAAATCCCCAAAATGAGTTCCTGAAATAAAGAATTGATGGATTTACTGAAGATCAGGTGACAACTACTTGTAATGGCACTCAAGGAAATAAATTAAGATGAACCCAAAAAAAGGGTAGGAATCTTTAAGCTGCCAGATGATCAAACTAAGTGACACTGTCTCATATTGATTGATATTTCAACTCACCATTTTTTTTAGCAAAATTATGATACAAAGGCATTATAACATCCAGAATTTATCATCTGATCAAGAGCCACCCTTCTGTGAATTTACCTCTATTATCTCAATTACCATTTTCCTTTTGGGCTTATATTATTAATTGCAACATACAAAAACCATGATTTGTAAAATAAAGTTACATCGTTATTTTTATATCTCACTTTGGAAGTTACTTTAACAAGTCTATTTTCCGTGCTTACCATAGGACAGATACTCTAGCTGACAGGACATAATCAATGACTTAGCACTTTTTAAAAATAATATACTTGTCATGCAGCTTAGTCAGCCTCAAGTATTGACTGTTAGGCTCAGGCATAGCACCAGTGAGCTCAAGAACGGAAGCACTACAGGCTGGTGATCACTACAGGGTCTCAGCCGATGCTTAAAGGTAACTTCAACTATTTGATCGCACCATGGAAGATAACCTGGTTGATAGTGTCGCCCGCTGGGTGCACAATGTATTTGGTAAATAAGATGATTGAATGATAAGTCTACCCTCGTCACATTTAAAGAAACTTAATAAAATCCTATGATGACTCCCAAATCTCGTCGCCTTACTTGGATTTCTAATCAAAGAGTTAAAACATTACTTCGTGGAATCATTAACCCAGGAGAAAGAGGCACCTGCAAAAGAGCATCTGCCATCAAACAGAATTTTAATAAACCTGTATGAAACCATCTCTCTCACAGAGTTTTATAGATCAAGTATGAATATATCTTGCTACATCATGCGATTTGTACACCCCTGCGCTCTTCATATCATGCAATTACTAGAAGTCCATAATTAGGAAGTCCACTATTATATTGCTACCCAAGTGGCCCTGCGGATGGCTTATGAGTAGGTATATTATTTAGCATTTTAAATTATAGTAGATAGCCGCCGTTTAATTAAGTGAACCGTTCCTACATTATTCAGATTTATAATGAAATGGGGACTATTGATTCTGGCTTTAGCAAGTTTGTGGAGGAAGTTGTGAAGCTTCTTTGAAAAGGCATAACGGAGCCAAATGAAAAACAAACAATTACTTGACACCTTCACTGAAGAGCTCCATTGACAGGAATATGAATCCGATGGTGAAATGGAAGCGTAAGCTTTGACTAGCCGTTGCCAGGAGGAAGAGCAAAGCTTCATCCTTAAGGCACAGCTAAAGCAAGCCCTATGGCAAATTGATGAGCTGGTGACCCATCGAACCTCTGATCCTTCATCAGTGATACAAAATATTATTTATCAAATATCTCAGGTTATACAAGAGCTAGAAAACTTTGCAACTCACGCATCAACTCTGTCAATTACTGAGTGACTCAATAAGTTGGAGAGCGACTTGAGAGACAAATCCCCAGGCGGGAGGACATTAACCAAGTCTATTGTCGCCTCAATGAAGCTGAGAAACACTAAATTTTAATCTCCCAGAAGAGTTAAAAACCAAGACTGACAAACCTCCTTAAAGCACATAATGCAAGGAGATAAAGAGGACTTGATTCAGAGTATGAGAGTCATAGTGGATGAGAAAAGGCTTTTTCAAACATACCTCTCATCCGCTTGCTAACAAATTTATTTTTTATTTAACCAAGGCAAGCTGACCAGGGGACAGGCATTACCAAAAGAAAGAAACGACATGAAACCTGAACAGGGTCAACTCTGTTGAAGAAAGTTTTTCCACCTCCAGATTGGGACTCAATTTTTTCTGGTTACGTCATGGGTAAGGTTTTCGTGTTATTAGACCTACTAACCGCCAATAGCTTCCTTTGGCTGGCACCCCAATCGATGTGCAAAGGGCAGGAATCAAACCCGCAACCTTCAGGTTGGTAGCCGTATGCCCTTACTGACTCGCCTTCCACCCCCTTTGCTAACAAATTTATGATCTGGAATTCCAAGTTAAGAACTTGATAGATGATAACGTCATTGTATAAAGAAGAATCAATCTGCTGGATGTTACGCCAAGTCTTACCCTTGAGAAAATGGAGCAACATCTCAATCCTCTACATGACTAAATGCATTGACTGGAATTCCAAGTTGAACAGAGCGATGCAAGAACTGACATTGTTGAATCTGAAGCTCCTGGAGTACATGTTGTTATTGATTGGAGACCACTACCTTTAAGCCTACAATCAAGGACAAGTTTACCCCTTTTGAAGGGAGTATCAAGTCTTTCCTCTATGTATATGAAGCTTCGATGGAAGGTGCAACTGTTCATAAAAAGGTTAACATATTTTATCTTGTTATATCCGTTTGGTTCAAGAGGGTATGGTTTATCATATGGATGACTTGCATACCTGGAGAGAAGTACAAGAAGCACTCATCAAGGAATTAGAGGCAAAGCAAGTCTGAGTATGAAAAACCAGGCCTTCATGAGAATTGCACTGCGCGGCAAAATGAAACCCTTGTCAAATTTACTGACTGCTTTTATATAGAACCCAAACATTGTTACCTCGAAGATGCTGACTCTGGATGATGCTGTAGCTGCTGTCGTTGCTGGTTTACATAGTAACCCTGACCTATCCATGCACATCACATCCGTTAAATGAAGCTTCAATTCCATATTGGACATTAAGAAAGATTTAATTTATGTAGTTGAAATACACAAGAAAAGCCCTCATGAAAGGCCTCCACAAAACCTTGAGTTTAAACTATGCCAGAAGAAAAGCCTAAGGAGGAGGAAAAGCCAAGATGCAATTACTACAAGTAGAACAACCATACCAAGGATATGTGTTTCAAGAAAAACCCTGCCCTTGCTGAGCAGGTAAAAGAAAGTTTGGCTTAAGGTCAGATACCTCTAAAGCCAACCAACCCAAAGAATCTGAAAGCGAAACATTGATAATCACTCACCTTACTTGCATTGAAAATGAACCCAATGATGACTCTGAAGGGGGTCATGAGGATACAGGTTATTACATTTTAGGTTCACCTGCTTAGCTCGCCATTCCAGACATTTTGAAATTTAAAAAAAATGATGATGCTCAGGTTCTTGATAAAACCTACCTCAATCAGGCTATAGGGTACCCTCAGATAATTGATACAGCCAGTGATTCTGATTATTACCTTTCCCTGTTGATCCAACCCATCTCAAGCGTCCAAATTCTAATTGAAATCAAGAAGAAGTATCCTAAGACTGACTAAAAGCTTAATGCAACAATCTGCCTTAAGGAGATGTTAGCCTTTCCACCAACTTTTGGAGAACTATCGCCAAAGTGGAAGTGGAAATCAAAAGGTCCAAGTTATGGCTATCTTAAATACAGGATCAACTATCAACGTTGTGTTTTCCTGCCTCATCAAGATGATCAAGCTTACATCATACTTGAATACACTCAGGATTACAGTACCACTGATCTGATTAGCACCAAGGCAATAGGTGCATACTCATCTCTGCCAATATGAGTTGGAAAAGTAGTATTTTCATAAACCTGACGTTGCTCTTGACAACATTCAAAAAAATTTCTCATTAAACGCAAGATATGTTCTAGTATGAAGTAGTTATCAATCTAAAAGAAGGATATTTATTTTTCTCAACTAAAGTTCCCCTTGGCTTAAGTAAAAAAGTTTCTGGAAAGAAGATTATTCTTGTCTGGTCAAGTACCCTGTTTTTGCTTTACCTTTGCAATATTCTACTTCTGTATGAAACACGAAAAAACTACTCAACTCAGTAGATGCAACAGATGGCATACCATTCTATGCTAGCAAGGAGGTGAAATATAAACCAGGAGAACAAGGAGTGGTATCTACTAACATAACCCTGCGTATACCCCCAAGCTTCTTGCTACATATCACTAGTGTCGATGGAGTAAGTAGGTTTGAACCAAGAGTTTTGCCAGGAATTCTCAATCCTGCTTATCAGCAGCCTATTGAGCCATTACTTGGGAACTTAAAACAATGATATCCTAGTCAAGAAGCATCAATAGATTGGGAAAGGGCAACTATTTTCATTATTGAAATTGACAAGGTCTATTTTATATGCACTCACCTTTATTTTGGCCTACCTGCCGACAATTTAATTTGTGCTATTCCTCAAGTCCAAATATCCAAAAAAATAAATCAGGCGGAACTTGAGAAAATGCATCAAGTACTTGAATATTATCAGGATATGTTCTCCACATCAGATGTCGACTATGGTCAAATGAAAGGCTGGGCACATAGTATAGATGTAGGAGATTCAACCCCTATCAGATCAAAGCCATCTAAGAATTCACATATAGAGGAGCAATACATGAAGACTAAGATTAAGTTACTATTGGATGTTGGCTTACTTGTGCCCTCCCAAAGACCATGTCCATCTTCACTGTTACTCATAAAGAAGAAGAATAGTGGTCACAGAATAGTGATGGATTACTGGAAGCTAAACAGTCTCACAAAGAAGGGCAGCAATTCAATTCCAAGAATTGACAATGTTCTGTCCTGACTCTCTGGCTCAAATTTCTTCTCCGTGATGGACCTTGCTAGCAGTTATTGGAAGATGGATCTATCGCCAGAAGACCAAGGGAAATTTGCATTGATATTCATGGAAGGGTTATTTTAACCTACCTGGCTCCCACAGGGATTATGCAACGCTCCCGCCTCATTTCAAGGGGCATGGATCACATCATTAAAGATCTTAGACTCAGCTGTGTGATCGCTTACCTAGATGACATAACGGTGCTTTCCAAAACCTTCACCAATCATCTAGATCATCTCAAGTCATTGTGTCAATGACTGAGAGTTATTCATATTAAACTAAAGCCTAAAAAGTGACTTTTTGTCTGTAGGGCCTGGAATTTTTAGGATATGCCATATTGTAAGAAAAAATTTAACCCTAGTATGATAAGGTGAAGCAATCTCCAAGATGCCTGAGCTAAAGAGCCTTCAAGACAAGTATTCTTAGGAATGATGGGATACTACCATCTATTTATCCCCCAACTTTGCTCTATTCGCTGAGCCTTTTGTCCAATTGCTTGCCAAAAATGCCCCTTTTGTATGGGGAGTAGAGCACGGAACTGCATTTGAGTCAATGAAGAGTTTGTTGAAAATACGACCAATCTTATGACATCTGGGCTATGGGAAGCCATTCATCCTGTTCAATTATGTCTTTGACTTAGCCGTAGGTGCAATTCTTTTTCAAATAGATGGAAATGGCATCAACCACCTAATTTCATATTATAGCAAAGCACTTTCCAAAGATTAGAGATATTATAGCATCACTGGGAAAAAGTGCTTAGCTTTTCACCTGGCGGTGAAACATTTCCAGCCATTCTTGTATGGTATTAAATTTATATTTTTTACAGACCACGCCTCCCTAAAGTGGCTGCAAAATAGAAAGTTCTGACAGGATAACTATCCAGATGGGCTCTCAAACTTCAGCACTATAAAATGAATATCTTAAACTGGGCTGCACCAAAACACATGAACATAGATGGACTGAATTGACTGTCCCTACTATACTTTGACAATAGTGAATATGAACGGTTACACGACTTACTCATGAAGCTAGACTATTGGGAGAATGAAGATGTACCAGTTCAGAAGATGCTTAGATGACACACTCGAAATATGAAGGTTCTCAATGGATTAATTTACAAGAAAGTTGGAAACAAGTGTCCACCTTACTTGCGGCCATCTGAATGGGTACCAGCTATAATGGAATCCTAAATACTTTAGGCCAAGGAGGAGCCAGAAAATCATACAAATGGATCAAGGATCACTGATATTGGGAAGAAATACTGGGCTATATAGTGGAAGACTTAGATTCTTGCATTACTTGTAAAAAACAGAAGCCACATAATCAATTACAAATATCAACATATAAGAATTCAGAAGCCTTTTAATATCATCTCTTTAGCTGTCGTAGGTCCACTACCTGAGTGCACAGGAGGAAATACATATATCCTAGTAGTGATTGATCATTTCACAAAGTGGATTGAAGCATTTGCCATTCTTGCACAAAGTTCTAAAGCTACAGCCAACTTTTTATATTAAAACATAATTACTGGGCATAGCTTCCCACAGGTTCTAATAAGCAATAATGGAAAGATTTTTACTTAAAGAGTTTTAAGAATCTTAGCTATGGGCTTGGGAACTAAGCAATTATTCTAAGCACTTTACAACCCATCAACTAATGGGAATGTCGAAAGAGCAAATGGGACATTGGTCTCAATACTATGAAAGATAACCACATTTAATCCACTGCCCTGGGACCAATACCTCCCAAGTGTATTGATACTTATAGGATAAGTTTCCATCAAATTATCAAAATGTCTCCCCTTAAGGCCTTATACGTAAGAGAACCTGTAATCCCAGCTTTTATTAGCTCAAGAAGTTACTAGTAATAATACCAAAGAGCCTGAGAAAGCGTTAAGAATATTTTCCCAGCAGATAATAGAACTTCAATCAGAGGGAATGACAAATCTGGCCAAGACGGTTATAATTGAAGGTCAAGAAGCAAATGCAACTCGCCAACCTTTACCCGCCTCTGAAATTTCAGAATTAGTCCTATATTATCACATCAAATGGAGACTCAGGGAGGAAATTTAGATTCTATATGTGATGGGCCATATTTTATCATTTACAAACGTGGAGATTAATACTCATTAAAGTCTTTGGAAACTGGAGTAACAATCAACCACGTTCATAGCCAATCCTTGTGTCAGTATTACCACCAATAATCTTGAAGAAGGTGATGTCATATATTGATATCAGACAAGATGAAAATTTTGACTATTTGACTCCTTCAGCTGAAATGACATCTAAACCCAATAAGGGGGCTAAATCCATAACCTTAATAAATTACCTAGAGAATTTGATAGTCAGCACAGCTCTAGTCAAATCTAGTAAAACTTGACAAACCAATTCAAGCCTAAAATCCCCAAAATGAGATCCTGAATCAAAGAATTGATGGATTTACTGATGGTCAGGTAACAACTACTTGTAATGGCACTCAAGGAAATAAATTAAGATGAACCCAAAAAAGGGTAGGAATCAATAAGCTGCCAGATGATCAAACTAAGTGACACTGTCTCATATAACTTGATTATTCAGCTCACCATTTTTCCCTAGCAAAGTATGATACAAAGACATTATAACATCCAGAATTTATCATCTGATTAAGAGCCACCCTTATGTGTTTTTAACTCTATTATCTCTTTACCTCCTTCTTTTGGGCTTATATTATTAATTGCATTATATAAAAACACCTGATTTGTACTGTAATATAGTTATGTTGTTATTTATATATCTCACTTTTGTAGTTGGCTTCAACAAGTCTATTTTGCTGTTCTTACTCTAGGACGAATACTCTAGCTGACAGGACATAATCAATGACTTGGCACTTTTTAAAAAAATATACTTTTCATGCAGCTTAGTCAGCCTCAAGTATTGACTGTTGGGTTTCTTGGGCATAGCACCATTGAGTTCAAAAATGGAAGCCCTACATAGGCCTACTGAATTTGGCATCAGCCAAACACTAACTTAAACTTAGTGCTACAGCCTAAAAGAAAACCACCCCTTTTATAGACCTGAGGGAGGTCTTGAAGGGGGAATAAATTTTATCTGAAAATTAAAACCTAGAGCATCTGGTGATAGTCTAAAATAAAATATTTTTAAGATGGATTGGGTAATATATTAAATCATACTACATTTATTTTTCATACCTGTTTTAGACCAATCATCTAGAGTTAAGCCATTTTGGGGTGCAAAGATTTTCTTTACACTGATAGTGTCAGTTTTTCATTTATTAAATATTCAAATCCCCTGCCCATACTGAATCTTATCTTGCATCCCACCGTAGCCTCTGAGTACAAAAGTACTGGGAGAAATCATTTTAATAAAATTCCGTTTACTATACCCAAAACACTGGGAATAAAATGTTTGATATTTACTTTATAATACTAAATTATATAAAATGTTGCTGAATATATTGGCACTCCTTCGTTTGTTACATTGTTAAATTCTGCAGATAAGCACCTGCAAGCAAAGCTTACCAGGATTTCTACAAACATAATACACCTGCTATTGCAAACCTTAAGTTACCAGCTTACCATAAAATTTTATGCTCTGGTTGTGTCCCCCATGGGGGTTTAGACCCAGTTTTTATAAAAAATTGTAGTGTGAGGTTCAAGGACCCAGCTAGTAAGCTGAGAGAACCTTTTACTCCTTTAGAACTAAGAAGAGGGTCAACCCTAAGGCTCTCCTTCTTACCAGTCTTACTTATCTAGTGCATACCCTTGATGAGAGATTGGTAAAGTTTTTTATTTTCTTTCTTTAACCCCCAGTGCAATTTCCAGGGTCAATACAACTATCATCTCTAAATTTGCAGAACAATACTTGCAGAAATTTACCAGCTCTGTATAATTTTCAGGAAGTTGATAGGGTGATCTTTGCAAGGTTTTAAGCCCTCCTCAAAAAGAAGGCTCTGACAGGGCGCCTTCATTTATATGAGATCTGATACCTGGGGTATTCCCAGGTGCCAAATTTTTTAACCAAATTTTGCATATGCTCAATCTTTAGCAGAAAAGGCAAGTGGCAGAATTCAACCAATTCAAGTTTAGTTAATGTCAAAACAAATGAACATTTGAAATCAGGATTAAACTCTCCCAAAATACTTAAATTAATTTATTGTAACTGTAACACATCTTAAAATGGTCTTTATAAACCCTCATGCAATTTATTAAGAAAATGATTCCCCAATTTGGGAATTATTGTCTCTCTAAGACTGACCTCCCATCTTTCAGCCTAAAGCGTAACACAGTGCTAATAATATGTCGTTGGGTTATTGTTTTACTTATTTCAAAATATAAAAAATTATTAAATAACTTTTTAAGATTTTCTATTATATTGGAATTTTAATTGCTTATATTTTAAAACTTGTTTTATACTATGGTCTCGCTTACTGCTCCCTAACTAAATATATTTTAGGTGACATGTTAGCTCATAATGCCAACAACAGCGTCCCTAAATGATAAAGAGCATTAAAAATATCTCATTCACAGATTACCATTAAGACGTCGCTCTGTAGTCTGTTCCCGGTATTGTGGTTGCTAAAGCACCCAAATTCAAAGGTTAGTTTTTTCTTGGCAAAAACTTATCCTAACATCTGGAAATCTTGCAACAAGTCTCTAAGTCGCTATCGAAAGCTTTAAAGTTATGCTTATTTCCTTTAAATTTAAATTTTAAATTTTAGTTGGGGAAGGCCAACCAGGGGACAGACACTTCTGATAAGACACTAATCATCAAAATGAACTTCAGCGAGAGGAGGGCGCCCCAGAGAAGCAAATGCTCTCTCCTGTTGCCAGCGGGAATGCTAAGAGAAGGAAGGGGGTTACGTGTGTAGGGGCTTATGCCACTATTGAGCACGTATGTAGGAAGGGGTCTGAAACAATGAACCAAAATGGGAACCAGGATGAGACCATCTGGCGGTGATGGGGTGTGAGGTACCCAAATATTGACACTTGAAAGTGGTCCACGAGGTGCGACTGGAACCAGCATAGAGCTTCCTGGAGGGTGGGAGTGGAGCCTGAGAGAGCATCCTAGACAATCGTGTGTATAGTCCACATGTAAAATTAAAACCACTAAGACTTGGGGGAAGGGAGTAGAGGGGAAAACATGGACAAAGCAAGGATGTCCTTAGACAGGCTGAAGGGCTGTGCCTGATCCTGGCGAAATAGATGCTGTACCTCACGCCAAATTTCTTTTGAGGGAGAGCACTCTTCCAGGCGGTGAGCCAACGTTCCATACCGGCCACACACGACGCAAGATGAGTGCAAAGCGTTAGAGCGCTCAGCAGTATGGTATACCCATCTCAAGCAGCGCCACACATGTGAACAAATATGTGGCTGCAGAAGAGGATGGTGGGCATACTTCCATATAGCTTTCTGTGTATCAAGAGAGTAGGGGATGTCCAACATGTCTAGGTAGTCCACCCTGGCTATGGTAGGGGACCTCATGGGTATCACTCCTTTCATAATGGGAAGTCCTTGTACTTCCTGGGTGAACTGAGGAGTAGGGCGTCCCCTCTGGGTGGTGTGCCCACTGATGAGAATTCTCCATTCAGCGCTCTTCATGGAGCGGAGGATCCTTTTGAAGTGGGGTGACGTCCCATGTGGGCCCTCAGCAGAAGGATGTGAGGCGAGATATTTTAACAGTGAGTGGGGGTGGGTGGATTGCTGAGGCCCAGGGTGCTGGAGAAGTTGGAGTGGGCCGCGCGGGACCAGTGCTGGGCTGAGATTGTAGGGTTGGTGACGGAAGTGATCCAGGCGCCAAGGATTTTGGCAGCATGGGCCTCAAATTTGAGAAGCCCATACCACCACTATGGCGAGGGCCAAACATGACGTCCAGGTGCACCGGTGGTGGGCGGCCTAACCAAAGCCACCCTTGCAGAAAGGCGTATAATGACTTGAAGAAACAAGGGTAAAAAGCGTTAGCGTAGACCCCAAACCAAACTTAAGAGAGGAGCATAGAGTTGGATAACACTACACTGCTTGTAAGGGAGGTCTGGCGGGCTTTGAGGGAAGCTATGCATTTCGTAATGTTGCCTAGGATATGGTTTTCCATCACCGTTGAGGCGTACCCTCCCGCCTCCAGCCACACCCCCAAATGGCGGACAGAGCCAACGGTGGGGCTTTGCACCAAGGGGAGCGCAAGCGGGGCGGTGTGGGGTGGGCAGGGCAGGGCAAGCAATCCCGTGAGCAAGTTGATGAAGCAGAAAGAAAATGGGGCGCTGAGGCCCAGCGGGCTTGATACCAACAAATGAGAACAGTTTCTGTTTTGGAGGATTAAGTGCAGCATTACTTACCTTGGAGTAAACCTGAATAGTAGCTTCAAGCGCTCGTGCATCATGATTGTTAGACACCCCAACCACACAATCATCAGCAAACGCCAACATCTTAACTGGTTCTTGGCCTTGCAAATGGACACCAGTAAGGCAGGCGTTCACATTTTGAAGAAGTAGGTCAAGGCTGAAATTATACAAGAGTGGGCTAAGAGGGTCCCCTTGTCGCAAGCCCCTTTGAGGGCGGACTACTTCCGTGAGGAAGAAAGGCCACGCACAGCCATTGTGGACAATTCCGTGAGCAACATCACCCAATTTATGAAATGAAAGGGGAGGTGGAACTTGTGGAGGCAGGCTCTGAGGTAATCCCAGTTGACTCTATCATAGGCCTTCTGTTGGTCTAAAAAAACAAGTGCTCCAAAAGCTGTGGATTGACAGACGTTGGCTACGGTGTGAATGTTGTCCCAAATCGACCTTTTTGGAACAAAACCAAATTGTTCAGGGGAAATGAGATCAGAGGCAGCTACCCCTAGGTGGTTTGCCAAGATTTAGTAAAACAACTTTGTGTCTGTGTTAGTGAGTGATTTGGGGCGCCAGTTGGCCAAATCCATCTTATCCCCTTTCTTGTACAACGTTATTGTGAAGGCTTCTTGCCCTCCAGTAAGGAGACGCGTTTCAATAAGGCATTGGTTCATAGAGGCCATCATCAAGGAGGAAAAATCTTTTTAATACTTCTTATAGAACTCATAAGGGATGCCGTCTGGGCCTGGGCATTTTTTATATGGTGCACCTTAAATGGAGGACCAGAGTTCATCCCGAGTAATCAAATTCTTCAACTCCAGAAAGCAGGAAATGGTGCATATATGTGCGCTTTCAAGATAATTGTTCATTCAGCCAGTGGAACTGGATCAGATCAATATAATTCGGAGTAAAAGTTGTGTATTTTTATCGCCAATTCATCTAGCATATCTGCAACGGAGTGGTCTGGCCTTCACACCTGTGTGCAAGCCAAACTCTAGTGCGATGCAAAGAATTTTCAAAAAAGTAAGGGAACACATATTTCTTGCTGTAATATGCTTTGCTTTATACTGAACACCAACCTAATGCTAGTGTTGTCTTACCATTGCATTAAGGCGAGTGGACACTTCTGCCCACTTTTGACCCCAAGCTGGACTGCAGCCTGCAACAGGATGTTAAACTAAGGATGGTTTACTTCAGACAGAATGCACAAAATGACTGCCAAGGCAGCCTGCAAGCAATGTGAGGAGAGGTGGTGAGCCAGGAAGATTGTGTTCGCTTTGAGGGTTGACCAGGTGAAGATTGGGTCTGCACATAACAGTGTGGTAAACTCCAGAACTGAGGTCACAGTTTCCATCCATGAGGAAAACCTTGGTAACACGATCATGGTGGGGCAAAGTTTGCACCAATTTGGCACCTGGGCCACTGGATTGGAGAAACGGAAGGAAAATGGTTACCATTCTGTAATCAAATAAATCGATTTTCATCGTGGTAAAATGGGAAATTTGAGATTTAAATTTCAATGGCGCGAGAATAAGGTCAATTTGGGTCATTGACCTTAGCTGGCCGTTGTGCACATGGGGGCGAGACATGTTAGTGAGTATCAGTACATGCCGTGGCAGAGTATTGAACAACCCAAGGGCGGCTTTTAGAATGCGAAGTTCAATGTGTCCCTGTGGGGTGTAGGTGACGAGGGTCAGCGGTCTGTTGTTGGGTTTGTCAGCAGTTTTTGTCACCAAAAACAAATGGGTTGGGGGGTAGCAGAAGGGAATTGATGGCTGAGAAGAATTCTTGATGATCTCATGCACAGGTTGGGGCGTAAATGTTAATGACAGCATGCAATTTGTCATCCCACAAATAGGTGACTACAAGGATGTGGCTGTCAAGGTATAATTTGATGAAATAAATTTGAAACTATGGTTCACTTGAACAAGCACCATCACAGCGCATAGACCAAAAGAAAAGGGAAGGGAGGAGCATGGTTGCCCATGATTCCTCTGCACCATGCGGACAGTGGGTTTCCTTAATGGCCAGAATGTCCACAAGTAAATTATTTCTTTAAAACTCAGTAAAACAGCCCAGGACATTGAGGCTTTGAGTCCAGCGACGTCCAGCATCCCCAAAGTAAAGGATTCCCCCATCACACCTTAGGTGCGAGGGGAAGGGCACCCATGCCCATCAGCCTTCTTGTTCTCAGCACGTTGCTGTTTGGCAGCGCAGGTATTTTGTGCTATGGAGTATGGTTTGGTAGGGGAAGCTTTGGCTGTGGGGTTCATGTTGACTTTTGCCTTCTGCTTTTTCCCCACTGTTGGACGAATTTTGGCGTTGTGTGCACTTGTCATGCACCATCACAAGAAGGTGGAATTTTGGCAGGAACATTGTTAAGTGACTCAGCCCTAATCAATGCTTGGTAGCATTGGTCAGGTGAAACTGACTCACCCAACTGGTCTTCAGTTTGGGTGGCCCAATCAGCTTGGTGGAGGGATTCACAAGCCACTTCCACCACAAATGTCTTGATGTCTTCCTAAAGATGGGCTGGCAATATTGCAGACATGGTCTTGGCCGCCTCCTTTGCTGCTGCCTTGTGGGCCTTCTTGGCCTTCTTACGTTCCTGAGGGGACACCAGTTTTACTTGCATGTAGCACCCTGGAACTCCCCATGGGAAGGCTGCATTGGTGTCTACTGCCAGTTCATAGTGTGCATCTGAACCACATATTGCTTCTGAGATTATTTCAGTTTTGGGTAATGCCCTCCTTGGAAGGGCATGTATGGGCCTTGTGGCCAAAATTCATGACAGAAAGTGCAGATAGGAGGCGCGCTATTCATGGTAACCCTGAATGGGCAGGAGTCTTGACCATTGATTTCTACATAAGCGGTATGAGGGATTTGGGTCAAATCCTTACTATCCCCGCAGATGGGGTGAGAACTGCAATTGCTTTGCCCATGTACAGGTCTGGAATGAGCATAAAACACTACATCTCAAAGAATTGGACTTCCCCATATTTGGTGAGCCCAGCCTTCAGGTGGTGCTCCAGCATGGTGCACTTGACTGTAGTATGCAGGAAGTCAAAAGTTATAAGAATTTGGTTCAATTTATTCCAGTGGGTGCATTTCATTTTGACTACCTGTTGACCGTCTGGGAGGTCCACACTACTCGCATATGTGCAGCTTTGTCCACCGCAGTTTTGTTCTTGAAACCAAGATCCAGCCAACCATGATGCAAGAGGTGAGGTGCGACGTACACCACGTTTGGGAAATGTGTGTGTACATCTCCACAAAACTTCTCCCAAAGCGCTGTTTGTTGAATATCCAGAAAAACACGCACCCCATGCTCCACTGATGATAGTGGTTGGGAGTGCAGCGTATTGATTAACTGATTACAGTATTCTTGCCAGGACAAAATTTTCAGGAAAATGGCAACCGCTAGTTTTTTACTGTTAATTCTATCTATTCCGCTGTATTCGCTGGGGCGTTTATAGAACTTGGTTGATGTGGGTCCTACACCTGTGCCCCTAACAGTACTTGCACAACTTCTCCCCAACAACAAATGCAAACTAATTCCCTAGATGAGATTATTAAACTTACCTAAACTTGAATTGAATTTGTTGCAAAAGTATTTGCAACGAGAGAGAAAAGTTGTTATGCTTATTTTCTTGATTATTCAAATTCATATGATTCTCTTGACTGAGACTACCTCGTAACAATCTTCCAAAACAAGGTATACCACAACCCTTAATTAACTAGACATTTTACCCAAAGCTAGGCATCTAACTCTCTACTAGACTCTGACTTTGTGTCACAAATAGTCACTCCAGAAAGAGGTCTTCTCTGGGTGACCCTCTCACCCTGCACTTAAAAACTTCTTGACTAACACTGATTCTAGGACTAAATCAACAACTAGAAGGTGTTTGATGTGGTTTAAACCCACCATTAATGAAATACATATGCATATGATCCTTTATTTATAATACATTCAAGGTCAATTGAAAAGAAGATGGCTTAAATCTTTTCATAAAATAAAAAATCATCGCATTCAAATCTCATTAGAGACAAATCACAATCTTTGGACCTAACCTTCTAATTAATTTTTATTCCTTTAGAACTTAAAATCGATATCAAAAAGTTGACAAAAAAACTTAGTGTATAAAGGTAAGATTTATTTTAAGTACCTTTAATATTCCCGCCCACAAGACTCCTGTCAGATTTTAATTTTAAATCTGAAGGCAAAAAAGCTAAAGATTACTAGTTTTTTTTTTAGTACTAGATGGTCCCAACCCAAGGGGGGATTCATCGAAAGATTACTAGTTTTTTGGTAGTGCTAATGAAGTAATAAGGGCAGTTGACCTCTAAGAGTTTTAGATCAATACTTAACTTATTAGGTTGAAGTAAAGTGGATCTGGGTAAGATATCATTAATGTTTGGCATTTAAAATTTTATAGGTTGTGAAAATGTATGATAATTTTGAAATTGACATGCTAACTGTGAGGAAAGACTTTGCTAATGTTGATAGATTTGATTAGTTTCCTTTAATTTAGTTTGTTTGTTACCAGGGGGTGGAAGGCGAGTCAGTAAGGATGTACAGCTACCAACCTGAAGGTTGTGGGTTCAATTCCCACCCTTCGCACATCAATTGGGGTACCAGCTAAAGGAAGCTATTGGCGGTTAGTAGGTCTAATAACACGAAAACCTTACCCATGACGTAACCAGAAAAATTTGTGTCCCAATCCAGAGGTGGAAAAACTTTCTTCAACAGAGTTGACCCTGTTCAGGTTTCATGTCATTTCTTTCTTTCTTTCAGTAATGTCTGTCCCCTGGTCAGCTTGCCTCGGTTAAATAAAAGTTTGTTTGTTACCAGACACTTCTTAATCCCTAGGGGAGTCCTTGATTTAACATGTTAAAATCCCTGAAAATTAAATGATGATTCCTTATTTTGGAAACATTCTTGTAGGAAAAGCACTGTTTTCTAAGTATTTTATGTTAGGGCTCTTGAGCATTTTTTAAAGATATGAAATTCCTATTGAGCATCAAACATATCATATAAAGAAAATTGGAAACCCCCCTCACGTTCATAAACATCATGATATATAAGGTTGAGTGTAAGTTGTTTTGAGATATACAAAGGAAATTTATCAAAACAAAACCACTTGAACATTGCCTTCTTGGAAGCTCCTGGTCAAGGATGCAGCTGAGAAAGATTAGACCAGGTTCCCAATTTGGGTGTATGAACACCCACTGAAGAGCCCAGAATTCCAGGGGCACAGCGGTCTAAATGACTCTTGAGAAGAGGGGTGTTAGCATGGATGTGAGTAAAGTAAAAGGTCAATAATATACTAAAGGCCCCAAGATGAACCAAATGGCTGAAATGGGGGCAATTGCAGGTCTCACATGAACAACCCCAAGGGCGAGTGAAGCAGGGGAGGATGACAATTCCTCTTGGTTTCATAGTTGCGTGTGTCTTCAATTTAGAACATGGATGTTACATATCAACATAGGGCGTTTTAAGTTCCTTTGCTATATTGACAATGGAAAATGTGTCAGAATGGGGGCCCACACAGAGCATCAGGGGCCGAGCTCTCACTGAGAGGGGTGCTCCAGGCCCTTCAGGCAAACAGAATCCTTTGCATGAGGGTTAGGTGGGGGTCTAGACTTCACCAATGATGTAACAAGGTCGCTCTGATGCTGTCCCACCCAGTGAGCGACTAAAAGAAAACCAGCATCTGGGTCAAGAGCAGGTTAAACAAACAGATGTGCAATAGTGGTTGGAGGAGAGTACATGTCATCCATAGTGAGGTGTTTGATGAGATCATGATAATCTGCCAGGTGGTGGGGTCAATAGACCAGAAAACCCAGTTGACAATTATTAAGATAAGTACTTTATCATCAGCACGGTTTTCAGATTGATTGTCTTAGCTTGATGACATGATTGAGGGCACCAACTGTAGGATAAAGCTGGTCGTCAGGAGGCCAAAAGGGTCACGTTGCAAGGCCTTTCTGAATAAAACATACCCTGGACCAACTCTGGGTGGAGGCGAGATATGCCCAGGTTGGTCCTGTGGCTGTGCGTGAAGCTTGTCCTTGTATTACAGCAAGGGCGTTAAATGCACCAGCTATATCACAAATGATGGTGGTTTATTTGGGTTGCTTGGCAAATATGGTTTTAGAACCTGTTTGATTTTGAAATTTCTAATCGGGTCAGCCTTTACTACAATCAATAACTTGAGTTTGGTCAACCTTGAGCTACAATAATTGGGCCAATTGAAGCATGCGCCTATTGGTGCACTTAAGCTTAGCACCACCTTTGCCAATTGACAATTCCTCCCCAATTCTTTAGGTATGTTTCCTTGAGACCAACCTTCCTAATTATTTTCCTAAAAAAATTTTACCATTAAGTTTACGTTTTTTGATTATAATTCCATGGGTGAACTTGTGCTTAGACCTCTTTGAAGAGGTCTCCAACAACGTTGGCCACTTTATTTTGTCCAAATTAACTACAGTATCTGGTTCACCTTTTGGGCCGCCCTGGTCCCCTCCAGATCGAGGCACCCAAGCACCCTAGCGCCAACCTCCACTTGGTTATGAAGTCCCCTTTGGGGTCCAACCATGTTCTATTGTTTCTTAGTTATTTACTATTATACACTGTGCTGTAACCTCGCCCTAGGTCCCTTGTTCTCTGTCACCCTCCACGGTGCCCTATTCCGATCTTGCTAATGGTTAGTTCCCTGGCAGTGAGGCTGTGCATCCCATACCACCTCTTTGGGAATGAGAGTTATAGACACTCTCTTGATATTGATATGTGGACTTTATAATACAAGTAAATGATGGATACAGTCTGTGGAAGGCTAGGCGAGAACACAGGGGTTTATTTTTTGCAACTAGGCGAGGGAGTAAAAATTAACCAACCACAGCCCCTGGGAGGATCTGTCATCATATGAATTGGGGATACATTGGGAGAGATATCAAGAGATTGACCCTTGAGATTCAGAAGTGGGCTCCAAAATGGCTGGAGGAGTGGTGGGCAGGGGTGTTAGAGACCCTGAAAAAGTGATAAAAAAGCTATTATATCTTTTTCCCAAATTTTGGGGCCAAGTCATCTTGACATAGCAAACCCAGTATCTGATCATTTGAGTCATGCTGGACATGCATCCTAAACTGCCCAAATCTGTTCCTGAAGGTTAGGACAATTGTGCTGGCTCATTTGATAATCAGTCAGGTGCCTGAATTATGGCCCAATTTAATTTTCTGTTCTATGCAGCCCAGACTGATTTACCTGAGCTGGAATTGGAAAACTGGGCCTTAAAGTTATCTCGACCTGTTTTATGTAATTTTTAATAAAAATTACCAGGGCGGGGTGAGTCCCAGGGGCCCACCTGTGGCCCCTGGATTGGGAAGCCTCTTTTATATCCTCAATATCATCTCTAACATGATAGAGGAGGGGGAAAGCAAAGATTGAGGATCTTTGGGGCCAGACCAGTGACCCAGCATTCATCCACCACATGATCCAAGTCACTTAACAGTGACTGGTGTCCACTTGGGCCTTTGGACCCCTTTTGGTCCTAAAGGGATGCTGGTCCCTGTCCAGGCACTGGTATCTGGACACAGGACTCACAACACCCATTCCTTTTTCAACTGGGATGATTTCCTACCAAGAGCGTGCACCAGGGCATAGTTCATGTGCTTCTCTGGGAGCTTGATGGCGAGGACGGGGGTGACTTTCTGTGGGGATAGGGGCTGTAGGGTGGGATGCATGGAATGCATCCAACAGCTCCTTGTACTTTGCACTTTTGCGTGCGCTCACCCAGCTGCTTTCATATGAGGGGTACCCTTCCAGTCAGACAGGTACTGGACATATTGGTGATACCTCCGGGAGGCAAGCATGGCCTCCTTTCTGCTTCCTGAGAGTCCTTGACAACATTGGGCTATGGAGCAATTGTACTTTCCCCCATAAAGGGGAAAAAGAGAGAGATGTATAAGACATTGTGTTGCTTCCTGTGTACAAACAGTTTCAGAAAGTAGGCCCAAAGCCCAGGTCATTCTCAACCTTAAAGGGGATCAAGCAATTGGATACTGACTTTCATGTGTGAGATTCTTTAAGGAGGTTCCTTGTGTCCAGCATGACAAGCGAGCCAACCTCGATCTTATGCCCTTAGAGGCATTTCCGGTCAGCAAAATTCTTGTAGTCCTCTATGGCCTTAGCCAATTGTTCATGGACCAGGTTTTGTGTCTTGCAGATTAATTTTATGTGTCATCTCCAATTGAACTGCTGAGGTGATCCAGGGGCCATTTTAGAAGGAGGGGTTGTATCCAGGGTGGCTTCAAAGGGGGAGAAATCGGTTGAAGAGTGTATGAAGTTGTATGCAAAAGTGACGGTCAAGGCGCTGCCTGACCGCCACATAGCCCTGACCCCCCTAAGGTGGGGATTGCGGCTTTTAGTATCATACACAATATAAATAAAAATGTAGGGCTCAAGGGCAATGACCCTCGAAAATGGCATTCTGTCAAATCAGATGCCACAAAATCAATGAAACCTCGAGGCAAAGGTGGCAAAGATCAACATAAATGGTGAATGGGCCAATCAGAGGCTGCCAAACCAAATTCTGAGGACCTATGCATAGAGATTGGCAATGGCAAAGAGCAGCCCAGTGAATCAGGAGCTGCCAAGCTAATTTATGCCAAAAATGGAAGTGGCAATAATCATGGCATTAGGCAGCTCAGCGAATCAGGAGCTGCCAAGCCAAATAACACCAAAAAAGAAATAACAGCATCAAGCAGCTCAGTGAATCAGGAGCTGCCAAGATGAATCTGCCGCTCATTAAAAGTATTAAGAGCCACAGCAAAGGGCAGCCCAGCGAATCAGGGGCTGCCAGGCCAAATCATTTCAAAAATGGGAATTTTGGCAATAAAATTGATATGATCTCTGATTTTTCCTCGATGAATGAAAATAAATGCAAAAAAGTTTCCGTAATGCCACGGGTACTCAACAAATGGTCTGGAATGGGCCTAGATGGGAATATTGGAGGCTGAGATTCTTGAAATAGGCCCATGAATAGCCCACCGCCTGACATCGATGAATCCCCCTTGGGTTGGGACCATCTAGTACAAAAAAATAGCCATTGCCTGTGGACTCCGCAGGGTCCAATTTCCCCATATCCCCCATTCCACAATATAAAAACCAACCAAGTGAAGGTGTTTAAGACAACTTTGTCTTTTATATATTAAATAAAAACTTTAAAAATCAAAAATAATATTTTGAGATTTCAAAGTCATTTATTGAGATTTTGAAAAAAACCAGGGTTTTGAGCGAAGCAAATGGACCATTCCTCAGATTTTGACGGAGCTGTTGCTCTCTATATTCTCTCTCTGGGGGTCAAACTGCCCTCCTCAGTGTGAGCATCATCCTCACAGTGTCTTAGGGATATCTAAACCACTCATCAAGCCAACGAATGAGGGACCTAACCACAGCGGCCCTCTCTTGCCTATGGGCCCTCACATGGGCCCTCTTGCCCAACTGCTTTGTGGCAATGTGGAGAGACCCCATTCGTCACATTAGACGAAGTTCATTCAACCTCATCTCCCTTTTATGGGATGGGATGGGGAGCGTATATGAGAGGGCCCTACCTGCCTGGTATGAGCATACTACCACTCTCCTAATGGTCATCTTTTCCATCCTGTCCTGCTGAGGGAAGCCGCTCATCTCCTCCCATCCTGAGGGAATTTGGTCGTTTATGTCCAACACGTTGACGCCATGTTCAAGTTTAGACAAGCATTGACCCCTGATGAGTTGAGTGTAATGCACGGAACCTTCTCCCACATTAGATTACAGGCCCACCTTACAGCGGCCTCAGGGGGTACAACGGCTGCATCCCTCCAGATTGCCCAGGCAATAGCAGACCTACCAAAGAACCTGTCTATCTAGCTTACCGACATGTTGTAAACACAGCTGGCCCTTCCTGCCTCTCTAGAGGATTGCCTCCACCTTGTGGAAAGAGCTGCCACCCCAAACGACTCTCAGGATGCCGCCTGGTCAGCGCTCTTGGCCCTCAGCCAAGGGAAAATGGTCATTAAGGAGTACGCTCAGCTGTTCCGGCCCCTAGCCAAAACTGGAAAAGTGTCTACTTCCCAGCTCAAACAGATGTTTAGACAAAACCTTCGCCCAGACATCCTCACAGCTATGGCCGCCACCCGCCTTGGGGCAACCTTGGAAGAAGAGGTCACTGTTGCTTCCCAGGTAGAAAACCAGCTAGCCTTAGCCCAAGCCAGGGCCCCTGTGCCTGGGAATCATAGTAGATTCCGCGGATGACGCGCGGAGTCAGAGCCCATATCAAGCCATATGGGGCATTAGACCAGGGGGGCTCTGGAGAAAATGCCCCACGTCTTGCAGCTCCTGCACCCACTGCTCCCAGCAGCTTGGACGGCCCCACCTACAACCTTCGCTTGACCCCTGCCCACATCTCTTTGCTCAATTAAAGGAAACGGTTCCTCCTACCTGTTTATTCCGTTTACTTTGAAGAAAAAGAAGAAAGAGAAAGGGGCCAAGTTAGAAAAACTGTGGGCTTTAGTGGATACTGGGGCCAAAGAAAACTACATGGACTGAGAGCTATCCAAGAAATTTGTAGTACAAATGTGAGAAAAAGGGACCGTGACTCTTGTGGACACCTCCAAGTCGTCGGAATGCTGGGAGATTGAGCCCAGGATCAAGCTCTACCAGGGAGTCCACCACTTCTGGGAAGACTTTTACGCTATCCAGAACCTGCCCCACCCCATCGTTCTGGGCATGAAATGGTGGCATAAGTACTCCCCACATTTTGATCTGGAGGAGGGCCAGGTGATGCTTCACCCCAAGGAACAAAAGCCTTTGTCATTAGAATTCTTTTACCTCTGGCAGAAGCAGGCCTGGCGTGAACTCTGTGCACCTAGGGACGGAGAGAGAAAAGATACTGGAGGAATAAGAGACTATGAACACCTGTTCCAGAAGAGCGTCGCCGCCCCTGCAATCCACAGGGCCCCTTTGCATTCTCGTTTAAGTTCAAAGGGGATGCTGGGCCCCCAAAAGGAAGCCCGGTGTACCCCCTGAACCCCAGAGCAAAGGGAAGCCCTAGACCAGTATGTGAAGGATATTTTGGAGCGAGAAATGATAGTGCCGTCAAAATCTCCTGTGGTGTCTCCCATCCTCCTGGTCCCCAAGGCCAACGGCGAGCTCCACCCTGTGTGGACTACCGCTGAGTAAACGCCATAACTGAAATGGACCCCTATCCCATCCCGCTAATGGCAAGCATCTCACAGATGATCGCTGGGAGTCAGGTGTTCTCTAAGTTGGACCTGGTCGACGCTTTCAATCAAGTGCCAGTTGTACCTGAGCACTAACAGTACATGGCATTCAAGTGCCACCTAGGGGTATAAGAGTATAAGGTTATGCCGTTTGGACTTAAGAACGCCCCTGCCATTTCAAAGAACCATTAATCATGCCCTGGGCGACTTGATTGGGAGATGCTGTGTCGCATACATGGATGATATCTTGGTGTTCTCCAAGTCTTTTGAGATGAACACAGAGGACGTCAAGAGGGTCCTCAGTGCACTGGACAAGGCTAACCTGCGTCTGAAGCCCTCTAAATGCGAGTTCTAAAGGGCTCAGTATCTTTCCTAGGAAACATTGTAATCGAAAAGGGGACAGCCATTGCCCAGACAAGCTGATGGCAGTCAAGGAATGTTAAGCGCCAATAGACAAGACAGGTGTGCGCAGTTTCTTAGGAGTGGTGAATTTCCTGAGGAGATTCACCAAGGACCTCTCAGAAACAGCCTCTCCGCTTACCCAGTTGACCGGGCAAGTCCTTTTCCAATAGGGGGAGGAAGAAGAGAGGGCGTTCCAGGACATCAAGGAGGCCCTCCTCACAGCGCCAGTCCTAGTGCACCCAGACACCAATCGCCTGTTCATTGTAGAGACATATGCGTCGAATTTTGCCATTGGGGCAGTCCATCTACAGACAGGGGAGGATGGTTTGGACCACCCAGTATGCTACTTCAGCAGGAAGATGCTACCAGTGGAAACAAACTACCCTGTCTATGACAAGGAACTCCTGGCAATTGTCTCGGCACTTGATGAGTGGCAGCATCATCTGTTGTATGCGCGTCATGTTCATGATCCAGACTGACCACAGGGCCTTGGAGTTCCACAAGAGCCCCATAGGATGAACCAAAGACAAGCCCGCTGGCACCTGGAGCTGTCTCAATATGATTTTAAAATAGAATATAAGCCCGTGGAGAGCAACTTACTCCCAGACCTACTCAGCCGGGACCCAAAAGTGACCTTTACTAAGGAGGAGCTGGACAAGTTCAACACAGCCATGATGCTCCCTCTCCAGATGTTTGCATCGATACAGGGGGAACGCGCTGACCTAAAAGAGAGAATTTGAACAGCCCAACGACGCACCAAATTTGGAGAGATGGTCATGAGAGAGATAGAGGGAGGGGAACCCAGCAAATGCTACAAGAATTTCAGGATGAAGGGGGCCTCATCCTGCACCACGACCGCCTATGGGTCCCAATGCTCAAGCTTCAAACCAAAGTAATGGAGCTATGTCATGACCACCCCCTGGTGGGACACCCTGGGGTGTGGAAAACGATTGAGCTAATATGCCAGAACTACTCCTGGCTGGGCCTAGCAGGAACGGTAAGAGGGTATACCGCGCGCTGCCTTACCTGCACCCAATCAAAGCCATCTCAAAATAAACTCGCAGGGAAGTTAAAGCCACTGCAGATTGCCCGAATGCCATGGACCTCCCTGAGCGTGGATTTTGTCACTGGGCTCCCAAAATCGGAGGGCTATGACGCGGTCATGGTGGTGGACCGACTAACAAAGTATGCTGAGTTCTTCCCTTGCACCTCTAAGGTCATAGCAAAGTACATGGCCAAATTCTTCATGAGGGAGGTCTTTGCTCAACACGGACTCCCAGAAGAGATCATCTTGTACAGAGGCCCGCAGTTCATCTCCAGGTTCTGGGATCAACTCCTGGAAAATCTAAAAATTAAACCATGCCGTACCTCCACCTATCACCCCCAGTTGGATGGCAAGATGGAGAGGGTCAATCAGACCCTGGAACAGTACCTATGGTGCTACCTCACCACGCGACATGATCATTAGATCAAGTGGCTGAGGATTGCACAGTTTGTGTACAACAACCTGGCGCATTTATTGACTGGAATGTTGCCCTTTTTCATGAACCATGGGTATCACCCACAGATGATGGAGGGACACGCAGGGGGAACAAACCCTGCTGGGGATGAGTTAGTGACCAGAAGAAAGGAAAATTTTAAGATTTTGAGAGCCTATATGGAGAAGGCGGCGGAGGCTCAGAAGAGGAAGTTGGATGTGCATCACTCTGAGGCTCCGCCCCTCAAAGATGGAGACTACGTATTGATAAATGCCAAACACTACACACCCCTGGGACAGTGTAGGAAGTTTGAACCTGTCACCCTAGGACCCTACAAGGTCCTTCGACAGGTGAATGAGGTAGCATATGAATTAGCATTCCCAGAAGGGTCACACGCACATCTGGTTTTGCATGTTTTGCAGCTTAAGAAGTATGAAGGACCCATACCAGCAAAGCTGGAGCCAGTCCAGTCAGACAATCCAGGAGAGGCGGAGTACAAGGTGGAGGAGATTCTGGACACCAAGAGCGCTCACAAAAAGTGATGGTACTTGGTGAAATGGGTCAGCTACCTGATAGAAGAATCCTCCTGGCAAACAGCCGCCAATTGCGCCAACTGTCCCCGGAAGGTGGAGGAATACTGGGGGTGCAGGGGGCTCTCCTCTGAGGGGGGTGATATGACGGTCAAGGTGCTGCCTGACTGCCACATAGCCCCAACCCCCCTAAGGTGGGTATCATGGCTAGTAATATCATACACAATATAAATAAAAATGTAGGGCTCGAGGGCAAAGACCCTCAAAAATGGCATTCTGTCAAACCAGATGCCGCAAAAATGATGAAACCTCGAGGCAATGGTGGCAAAGGTCAACATAAATGGTGACCGGGCCAATCAGAGGCTGCCAACCCAAATTCTGAGGACCTATGCATAGAGATTGGTAATGGCAAAGAGAAGCTCAGCGAATCATGTGCTGCCAAGCCAAATTGTGCCAAAAACAGAAGTGGCAAGAATCATGGCATCAGGCAGCTCAGAAAATCAGGAGCTGCCAAGCCAAATAAAACCAAAAGAGAAAATGAGGGAATTAGGCAGCTCAGCGAATCAGGAGCTGCCAAGCTGAATCCGCCGCTCATTAAAAGTATTGAGAGCTGCAGTGAAGGGAAGCCCAGAGAATCAGGGGATGCTAGGCCAAATTATCTCAAATATGGGAATTTTGGCAATAAAATTGAGATGAGCTCTGATTTGTCCTCGATGAATGAAAATAAATGCGAAAAAGTTTCCATAATGCCACAGGTACTCAAAAAATGGTCTAGAATGGGCCTAGATGGGAATATTGGAGGCTGAGATTCTTGAAATAGGCCCATGAATAGCCCACCGCCCGTGGACTCCGCAGGGTCCAGTTTCCCCATATCCCCCATTCCACAATATAAAAACCAACCAAGTGAAGGTGTTTAAGACAACTTTGTCTTTTAATATTAAATAAAAACCTTAAAAATCAAAAATAATATTTTGAGATTTCAAAATCATTTATTGAGATTTTGAAGGAAAACCAGGGATTTTGAGCAAAGCAAATGGACCATTTCTAAGATTTTGACAGAGCTGTCGCTCTCTGTATGCTCTCTCTGGGGGTCAAACTGCCCTCTTCAGTGTGAGCATCATCCTCACAGTGTCTTAGGGATATCTAAACCACTCATCAAGCCAACGAATGAGGGACCTAACCACAGTGGCCCTCCCTTGCCTATGGGCCCTCACATGAGCCCTCTTGCCCAACTGCTTTGTGGCAATGTGGAGAGACCTCGTTCATCACACAAACTATGCTAGGGGCAGGCCATTGATACAGGTATCTTGCGAGGCAGTGGCATTACAATGCAGGTACTGCTCCAGTACCTGGTTCCCCTATTAGTCTGCCCATCAGACTGGGGGTGGTAGGCGGCGGACCTGCATGCCTTACTTCTAAGGAGGGTCAACAACTCATTCCAAAACTGAGCAGTTATCTAGGTACCTATTGCTTATATTTTTGTGGAGGCCAAATTTTGAAAACATATGGTTGACAAACAAAACCGTGTTCTCCACCACATTTATAGATGAGAGGCATTGGGTAAAAATGGAAAATTTGGTAAATCGGCCACTGACCACCATAATGTCATATGGGCCACAGGAGGGTGGGAGTTCCACAATAAAGTCGACAGAAACTGAGGTCCATGGGCTTTCAGCCTGCTGCAGGAGATGTAACAGCCCCTTCTTGCATGAGAAGTATGATTTTGCATGCAAACAGGTGATGCAACTGGAAATTCATGTGGGAACATCTTTGGAAGACCCCGGCCAGTATAAATTTTTTTAATTAGTCTGCTCACTTCTTGGTGACAGGGTCACCTACCGCTGGGAAACATAGCGTTCCTTTTGACCTAGGTGCGCAGAGAGGGGGAACTCAAACTCAGTCATTTAACCAGACTGTTACATCCCTCAGGGTGTAGAGAAAGCACTTTCGGCGCTTGGACTCTATATCAGTATAAAGTTCAACCCCTTAAGAGAAGCAAGTTTAGGATGCAAGGATGCAGGATAGGAGTGGGGCATCTGGGGTCAGGTCAGCGAAGGCCATCGTGGGATGGGAAGAGGAGAGGATTTGAGAGGGGAGTACTACTGTGTTGAACTCTGAGGGGTCCTCCCAACCATCAGTTGACAGGGAGGGTTTTTGATTTAGAATGTCTGGCAAAACATTTAGGGGACCCTTGATGAATTCGTACTTAAAGTGGAAACCACATAGGTCCTGGTAGGTGTGGGTTTGACGATGCCCCAGCCTCTGGGGTTTGCAGTAAAGAGAGGACCTTGTGATCTGAACAGACGAAAATTTCATGCTTAGCGCCGCATGAGGTGCCCCAAGTGAGTGAGCGACCAAGCCACTGCCGCCAACTCCTTGTCATATATGGGCCAAGCTTGCTAAGTTGAGGTGAACTTGCGGGAGAATTAGGCCACAGGGATTTTGACTCCATTGTGCTCCTGTAGCATCAAGGCGCCTACTACCACTGAGAGAGCATTATGGCTACCACAAAAGGTCAAGAGGTGTTCGCATGGTGGAGAACTGGGGCTGTCAAGAAGACCTCTTTGATAGCCTCAAAGGCCTGTTGGCATTTGGGGGACCACTAGAAGGGAATGTATTTCCCTGTGAGTGTATGAAGGGGTGCCGCCAGATGAGCAAGGGCCATGAAAAATTTCTTAAAAAGTTTTTTGCCAATGAAACTACAAGTGGTTTTTGAGAGTTGGGTGGGCCATGATTGAATAACTAAGCTTTCAAGGGTGAGCCACATTGCCATCCTGCAAGACTATGTTGCCTTGAAAGGTCACCTCCTCTCTGAAGGATCTCACTTTGAAGGTTCTATTAAGAGTCTCGCCTTGTAAAGGGCCGCCACCGCAGCTTCCAATTCTTTGGTGTGTTGTTCTGGAATGGGGGAATGGATTTAGATGTCGTTGATGTATGCAACGGCGCATGAGAATGCAGATTTCCCATCACATTTTTAATCAGACGCTGGAAAATGGCTGGGGTATTCTTTAACCTTATGGGCGTCACCCTGACTGGAAGAGCTCACGTCTGGTGTGAATGTTCGTGAGCCACTCCTGCTTCCTTTTCATCCTAACCTGATTGAAGGCATTGACCAGATCCAACTTCAAGAAGAAGCAAAACTTGGCAATAGCATGGGAAATAGATTGCTCCAAGAGCAAGGGGTACAGATCAGGAACTGTATGTTGTTCAGGTGACCGTAGTCAACACAGGGGCGCAGAGAGCCATTCAACCTCCTGTCAAAAACTATGGGCGAAGCGACAGGGGAATATTATTGATAAGACAACCCTTTATCCAACATATTGTCCAGCCAAACCCCCAGGGCATTGTCCTCCTCTGAATATGGGCTACAGGGTGCAGTTGATTTTGACAAGGTTAACCGTCAGCTTGAATGGCAGGACATATATGTAGTGCGGGGGAGCCTTTGCCGCCAGAGACATATTGAAAACGTTCTTGCATGGAGAGAGAAGAGGGGAATTCTGAGGGCAGGTCTTCTAGGGTAGGATCAGGGGGAGAGATTGGGCTAAGTGAGGGAACCTTGTAAAGAGTATTTAGCAGTGAAAACTTATAATTCAATTATTTAGTTCGTGAATAATAGGGAGTTGCTCTTCAGGTTGATCCTAACATGTTAGAGACGCCACCAGCCCACTCCTAAAATTGCAGGATATAGCAGATCCTGTACTGCTGTAAAATGATCACAAAAACAAAGTCATGGATGGAGAAGTGTTTTGGGAGTCAAATTCGTGTCACTTTAGGGGCTCAGATGATGCTCCTAGGATAGATGAAGCTTCCTCCATCACCAATTTCAAAAACGCGCTACACTGAGGTCAATGAAGTTGCCGCTGAGCTCATATTGAGAAGGGCTTTATGGTGACCTCAGTTGACTCTGAGCAGTAAGTAACTGGAAAGAGAAAGTAGGACTGATCTTCTTTTATTGGGAAGAGCAAGAGAGAGCATCAGAGGCGGAGAATGGCTATAGTAAGAAAAGGGCGACTTGATGGAGAAGTTTTGGGGCTCCTGAGGCAAAAGAGTCATCTTCTCCTCACCTCAAATGAGGAGGCGTCAGTTCATAAGTACACCTGCTTCCCTCTCTTTGGGGGATAATTAGGGGTCAGGGAGGGAGACAATGGCGCTTGATGAATCAGGATCAGGGTCTTGGGGACCAAGCAAGGAGGCCCTAAGGTCAAGTGTTGAACCAGGAGACGCATCCAGCAGCTGCTTCCCCAGAGGAGAGACGTTCAGGGCGGGACTGGTAAGGGGCGAAGCGCTTTGAATCCAGGAGACGTCTTCTTGTCCACGGCCATTGGCTGAAGGGAGAGGGGAGCACTTGGAACAGTGAGGGTGGTCACAGCTGGCGCAGGAACGTGGAAGGGTCTGACATAAATAGATTGGGCTACCAAAAAAGCCATCTTTAAGGATCCTGTGAAAAGGTCCCAGGGTGGTTGAGCGTCAGAGGAAGAGTCCAGAGCGGCCCAGAGGTCAGAGGCAGCAATCTTAGGGGTGACTGTTGAAGAGGGGGCCATCATGGCAAAGGCTTCAATAAGGGATGAAAAGTTTGCAGCTGTCTGTCCCAAGGTGAAGAGGTGGAGGAGGCGCAAGGTCTCAACTCAGGAGCCTTAATTGCTGAGGTGACCAGCGCAAGCAGTGGGGTGGGATTTCTAGTCTTGGCTGTGTAGAAAAAACCCCTTTACCCAGTGATGGGCATCCCCTTCAAGAGCTTCAATGAGAGCCATACTCTGATGGGCATTAGAGGAAGCTGTGGTTTTCACTCTCACCGGAGGAGCACACCTGATGCTCTTCCAAGGCACCCAGAACTTGGTCATCCACTTTTTCAGAGGAAACAGAAGGAACCCCCATCCCTATCATATTCAATGAAGGGGTTACGCTGCTGGTAAGGGCTTAGCGGGGTTTTATTCTGGCGCCACCTGCTTGCAGGTTTGGATGAGCGAGGTGGCGGACCAACAAGAGAGGACTGGGTCGCAGAGTGAGTGCAAGTTTATTATGAGTACATAGGCTATCGCTTTGTTAACGCTGGATAGGAGGGCGAAGATAGCCAAGTTAAAGGGTCAGTTCATTATGTCAAGCATGCGGCTGAGAGAAATTAAACTGGGACTCCCAATCAGGGTTGGTGAACACCCAGTGGAGGGCTCAGAATGCCTGGGTCAAAGCAATCTGAACAACTTGGAGAAGTTAGGTTCTAGATTGGACGTGAGGAAAGTAAAAGTTCAATGATGTACCGAAGGCCCCCAAGGCAAACCAAATGGCTGCAATGGGGGCATCGCAGGTCTCGCAGGAGCAACCCCAAGTGTGGTGAAGATAGGGAGGATGACAACTCACCAGGGTTTCATAAAGCTGCCCTTCAATTTTAGAAAATAAGTTGTGGATCACTGTTAGGCTTTTTGAGTTCCATTGTAGATTAGTGGCAGAAATGTGCATGAAGGGGGCCCGCACAGAGCTTCAAGATGAGCTCTCCCTGAGAGGGGTGCTCCTGGCTCCTTGGCAAACAAGATCCTTTACATGAGGGTTAAGTGTGGGTTTAGACTCCCCAATGATGTAAAAGGGTCGCTCTGATGCTGTCTACCTAACAAGCAACTTCTGATAAGCCCAGCGTTAAGGTGGAGAGCCATGTTCAAAAAATATAGATGTGCAATAGTGGTAACTGGGGATTGCATGTCATCCAGAGTGAGTTGTTTGATGAGACCACTATAATCTGCCAGGTGTTGGCGTTGATTGACCAGACAACCCAGTTGACAATCATCAGGATAAGTACTTGAGAAGCAGCACGCTCCACCAGATTGGTAGGCAATATTTTTAATAATAAGAAAATGATAAATAGATTCTGTGACAGGGATGGCGAGAACACAGGGGTTTATCTATTGCTACTATGTGAGGAAATAGAAATGAACCAACAACAGCCCCTTGGAGGAGCAGTCATCTTATGAATTGGGGGAACATTGGGGAGAGATATCAAGGTATTGACCCTTGGAATTCAGCAGTGCGCTCCAATTGGCTGGGGAAGTGGTGGTCAGGAGTTTATTTGAGACCTAACAAAATAAAAAACAAACTTTCACATATCTTTTCTAAAATTTTGGGGCCAAGTCAGGTTGATAGTGCCAACCCAGGACCTTACCATTTGAGTCAGGCTGGCCAAGGATCCTAAATTACCTAAATCTGTTCCTTAGGGTTAGGACAATTGTGCCATCTTATTCAAAGATTAGTCAGGTGCCTGAATTGTGTCCTTTATTTGATTTTCCATCCTAGGCAGTTTTAGACTGGCTTCCCTGGCCTGGAAATGCCAAACTGGACCTTTAAGTAATCTCGACTTTTTTTAATTTTGGCAAAAATTGCAATGGGTGAGGTAAGTCCCAGGAGCCTGCCTGTGGCCCCTGGATTGGGAAACCTCTCTGTAGACTCCCAATATTATCTCTAACAGGGTAGAGGAGGGGGAAGGCATTGATGGAATGTACTTGAGGCCAGAGCAGTGATCTAGCACTTATCCACCACTTAAGCTAAGTCACTTGACTTTGACATTAAGTCTAGCTGGGTTTTTGGGCCCCTTTTAGTCCTGAAGGGATGCTAGTCCCTGTCTAGGCACAGGGTCTGGGCCCTAGGACTTAAACTCCTCTTATCAGAAATAAATCTTTCTTCAAAATTCATTTTTTTACTGATCCTATGTATTTTAAAAATAGTTTTTAGTAAAAAACCTCTTTATTATTTAATGATATTGAATTTCTGCATACCACCTGAAAGGATAATCACTCTAGTTGGCCTTTAAGTGAGGAAGGAGTGGTATTTAAAGTTAATCAGAATGCAGACTCTAGTTTCCTGAAATTGGTGAAAGCTGCAGCTATACAGGTAGACTAACTCTCAATAAAATTAACAGATGATAAGACACATGTCAAGGTTCTGGCAATAGTTTTAGCACATTTAACACTAAAGAAAACTACAAATAAATGTGAACAGGTCTGATCAGCCTGTGGGTTTTATGCTTAGGCCAAAAAAGAGCTTCTTTCTACAAAGGTTTGGCATTGCACCTAAAAGTGAGCTTATATCTAAAAAGTCTTTGCTGTAGGAAGAGTATTTACTTATAAAACAAGATAATAATGCCTCATACAGTACCTCAATCATTTAATTGGGCTCAAAACCAGCGTTAGAATTCTGGGGAAATGCGTACACACCTAAACTAAAAAAGCAGTTTGGAAAACCACAAATGAGCCCCAAAGCACCCAAAAAATGCTTTAAACTGAAAAGTAGCAAAGCAAATTGCCACACAGGTGAACGGCTCAGATTTTCTCACAAGATGTACATAAAATACAATGACATAGACTCTTTGAGATGCAGGTTCTTCTAAAACAAAGCCTGTCAAATATGGGAAAATGTGGTGCACCTCACTCTGCTACGCCAAGCTTTTCAGCCATTTACAATACCAGAAACTGACTTTACACTAAAAATTTCATGTTTATAGACAGGGATCACAACTTGATGATTTTCATTTTTGCGTTATAGTATATGTACTGCGCTGAATCTCCATATCCAGTACAGTACAACAGGCTATCTTACACATATTTTTTAATAACTTTTAATTAAGCATATAAAACATCCAAAATGTTGGTTATATGGGAGGCCATACCCATTAAGTAATGCGCCTAAGTTTTGCCTTAAGTAAACTAACACTTTTTTGAGCTGCACTTGATGCACAAAAGCTTATCAATAGATGTCCTATCATCCTGAGGCCACAGACAACAACTCACATTGAGTCCTAAAGACTAATACCGTGCATATGACACTTCTTAAAGATATAGAAAACTAACGTCTTTATCCTTTCTTATTTCATTGACTACCCCTCCCTTGAGTGTGTTAAATAAAATTGTGCACTCTTATAGATGACAAAAATATAAATATTGACACCGTTACTGGCCTTAAAATCTAGAATATTACCACAAGATTAGTATATTTTTATATGTATGAGTTGATTTTCCCCAGATAGTAATCTTAGCATCAGTAATATGTTTTAAAGGACAGATACCAAAATATAAAGTCTGCTATTATAATTAACTAAAGCCCAATTTTGGGAGGCTACTGGGATAAAGATAGTCGATAATATTATTAAGTTTTTGATTAAAGTAAAATATGACTTTATCATTGAGAACTTAGATAAATACTATAGGTTAAGGTGCTATGAAGCTAGCTAAGAAGCCTATCTCACCTAGAAATTATACCAATACATGGTGTATCATAAACACTTAGGCTTATAACGTTAGTTGAGATTCAAAGGCGTGATGCTCAGCTGTCCTCTAAAAACTGAGGATTAATTACCATGCTGAAAGTCAGTTATACTTAACAATGTAACTATTTATGGTAATGTGTTATACTCTTTCTAAAAAGCCTAGTGCTATTAAAATTTATTGTAAGATTTTTAAGTCAAACCTTGGAAATAATTTTTTAGTACTAGATGGTCCCAACCCAAGGGGGGGATTTATCGATGTTGGAGAGATTTAACTAAAATGTTGAACATAGTAGTTAGATGTACTAAACATGTGATCCTGTAAAGTACAGTCATAAACCTTGGAAATGTTAGTTTTTATAATTGCGTTTTATATTATAATTTAAAAGCTACTAGTAGAAATTATAAACGTGAATGCTGTTTATGTCCCATTTTTTGATGTAAGTGCATAAAATAATATTAACTTTAAAGTTATTAAACTTACTTAAATGATGTACTGGGTATATTAAAGACATGTTATTTATGTAATATAATATCTTTAATATACATTCCAACTATTATAAACTCTAAATAGATTGATTAATTAGTATAAACTGTCAAGTTAAGTCATATACCTTCAGAGCTGCACTGGACAAAAAAACAATTCCCTATTTACCATCTGATATGGCCTCTTAGGCTATCTATCATGATGCCATGCTGAGAATATATTATTTCAGCTGCATATCATGGAGCTTGCTGATATAAATAAGACTGCACTGCCACTCAGATGGTTACCACCCAAAGCAACAGCCATAATACGCTGATACAGCCATCCAAAATGTTTGGTATAGCTTAAGGATGAAAAATTTTCAACATTAGCCGGGTAATCCCAGTATTGGACAACTTAGGTAATAATTGGAACCTCATACTTCTTAACTCTAAAAAATGAAATCTCAAGATTTCATATAATTAAAAATGGTTAGAAAAATAGAAAAATGGAGCACAGTAGAAACAGTTGGGGACTGCTGCCTTATAAAGATGATGGGTGATGGTGGGGGTGTGCATTTGAACCAATTCCCAATGCAGAAGGAGAGCCGCATTTTGAACACATTAACAAAGTTTACTAAAACCCAAATTTGAGGTGTGCAGAAGATCACCCCACCTTCCGTTTAGATTACTATCATAAATTTTACTATATATGTGTGGCCTAAACGCGGCCAGGCAGATAAACTGGCTACTCTGCGGGGTCTGTCCATGGCAAGGGACAATAGGGCTGATCCCACTTAAATCAAATGGATTATTATGGCCAAACATGTTAGGGCTCACTTCCAATATCAGATTTAAGTTAGAATGATTTGAAACTGATAATTAGGACCAAAATTGCATTAACTATTCTTTAGCATTCAATTCTAGCCTCCAACCTTTGGAAGACTTGAACCCTTCTTTTCTGAGTTATAGTGCCCAAGAAAAACAAACCGGCCTTCTACCAGCAACCTCAGGCCTCCAGAACTTCCCTGCACCCCCTTGATTCTTTCCACCAACTCCTTGATGGTGGGCAGATGTAAGGATTTTGCTGAATTCTCTCATTATGGAATATTTGACTCCAACGATTCCCCCAGAACTATTGGAAGAGGAGCGAAATTTATCTAAATTTATCTAGGTTAATAATAATGATCAGTCTCATCCCAATCAAGGAATAGAAGATTCGATCACTCAGCATATAATTAGCTCAAGTATATAGAGCCATTTCAAAAATCTATAAACCTTCAATACTTCTAATAATGAAAATTAGGTTAATTTATAACCTGTTTTTGCTTTATTTATCACTCTTTGGAGAATCCATCTAAGTAACTTAAAGAGAAAAGCTGCCTATTTGGAAGTGTAATTCAAAACTTCCTGATTTTTGCTCACTACAGGGAAAACTTTGAGTTACTCACCAGTGAAAACATCAATCGCTACCATGAATTCTCATTTTTTGCCTGAAGAAGCTCAAGTCTATTTATCAAGGCAGTATGGTATGATGGGTCCGTTCAACTAGAACTGAAATCCCAATAGTACCCTCCACGTTGGAATTCTGCGCCAACTCGGAGCTTTATAGTTCTAACTTAAGCTCTTCATAAACCTTTAAATACAGCTTGAGGATTTACAAAATATTATCAATCAAATGCTTGATGGGGCACTAATTCCTGGGATCCATTCCACTCGATCTTGATCTAATCCTGCACCCTCTATTTTGTGGAAAGTGTTGCAAACCTTCCAAATGCCTGGAATTAGCACTGAGCAATACTTGCACCAGCTTGTACACCCTACCTTATACCATTTAGTATTGGTAGTATGAATGCATCATCAAGGGATGCTTAATTTACTAGAAGGACTCCAATTTTTAAATAGTTTTTTACCAAGATTTTCAAGTCTGACTCCAAGTTTAGCAGAGATAATCATGATGCCATCATTAATAATTGACCCTTCTCAATGAATACATCATCAGCTTATGGAGCTTGACCATGGGATGTCTGGTTTTGTTGCTTTACAATTCCTGAAGCGAGTCCAGGAAGTTCAGAAAGAATGGAGAGAGGGTATTTCCCAAATCTCTGAGCGTAGTCAATTGATAGAAGAGGAAATCAAAACTGTCTCTTCCAATTGGAGAAAATGTACTCTGGAATTCAATTCTGAGTCAACGAAGTAGAGAATTACCTCTGGAGCTATGGGTCCTCCTGGGATTGAAGGACCTCACGGTCCACCTGGGGGTGAAGGAACACGTGGACCTCCAAGCGCTGATGGGCCTCATGGACCCCCAGGGGTTGAAGGGCCCTGCAGACCGCCAGGTGCAGATGGACTTTGAGAACCCCTGGGCGCTGATGGGGATTTAGGATCCCTTCAACAGATTGACTCTCTACTGATCATGATGGATCATTTATGTGAGAAATTTTATAAAATGCCAAGAAGTGTAACTTAACACTGTTTGGGGTCTCAATCGACCCCCTCCTGTCACTTCAGTCTCTATCTGACGAATTGAGTAATCTGGGTAAATGGGCAAAGGAAACAGACATCCTGCTACAAGCTTATAAATCAAAAGATGAGATGCTACAAGCGAAAAATGAAACATTAGAGCTTAAGTAAATGCATAGCAGGAGCAAATTAATGAGCTATCTCGCCGGTTGGATGAGAAAGTGGGGCATGCTGATATGAATCATGGATTTGTGAAATTTGTTCCAAGACAGATGGGCCTAGTCCTCAATTTTCTTCCTAAGCTTTATACTCTACCTCTTATTTCTCCACTCAATTGGAACACTCTGGAGTGCATGTTTTGATCATTATTGCTATAATGAGTTCTAAACCGGTATTTAAATATGAGTACTCTCCTGGTAAAGGCAGTATTGTTTCCTTCCTCTATTTATATGAGAAGACTCTGAGTAAGGCCATGGATCATCAAAAGATGAATTACTTGCCTAAATGCCTTACCCAATAGGCTCAGGATATCATGGTATTTCAAATGATTACTTGTTCCACTTGGTCTCAGGTCAAAGAAGCGTTAATCAAAGAATTTGGGAGTGAACAAGCCTTATTCTCTCATAAACAGGCTTTTATGGGTATACAGCCCCGTCAAAATGAATCTATCAAAGACTTTGCTCATCAGTTTTATTGGGAAGCTCAGACTTTGGTAGTGTGCGGTCAGTTAGATTTGGATGATGCAATTACTGCATTTATGTCTGTTTTTACTTCTAGGACTCAGATGCTATACCTTATCAGCATAAAAAAGAATTTGATAAGTATTTTAGACACAAAGAAGGCCTTGTGGGAATTGCCTCCTCAATTTTCTGAAAAACCCCAGTCTACAAGTTTCCAAGACCTAGTCGTCCTAAAGTTTATGCTGTTCCTGAGAATGTTAGTTCGATCCAGTGATATTACTGTCACCAATATTTCCATACTGAGGATCGCTGTTATAAGAAAGAAGCTGGTGAAAAGAAAAAAAAGATATAAACCCAATAGATTCTCCACCTTGATAATGATATGAGTATGCAACAGGAACATTAAAGCCATGTAGAGTATAATAAAGATGAACATTTTTCCTATTCCTTGCCCTCCTTGTTGGCTTTATCCCCACAGTTTAAAAGTACCATCACCCATATTGACTTTCGAGTTAATCAAGCCAATGCAAAGCTATCATTGACACTGGATCCTCAGTAAATGTTGTTTCATCAGAATTTATCAAGTGGATCAAGTTAGCTCCCAATATTACTCATTATGAATCATATGGCACGGCAGGACAACAAAGTACTTGGTCAATTGGAGCCTTTTCATCCCTCCCTCTAAAAATTGGGACGCTAAATTTTATAATTTTGCTATCATCCTTGATAATTTGAGTTATGACATATTTTTGTGAACCTAAATTTTTCAGAAATTTGATTCAATTAAAAATTACCCCAACTCGTCACTATCCCTTTTGGGGTATAGAGTTCCTTTACTTTTATTCAAACATGCTCATTCCAGACGTCGGTTATATCTGCTAGAGGGACTAAAAGGTCTTATTCCATTCAATACCATGTTGGAGACCCTCAAGTAAAATTACCTTCTACATTGGCGGATATAGAAGAAGGTTGCCTACCTTCTCCCCTGAGAATTTAGTTATTCCACCAAAATCTCAGGTAATTGTTAATACTTTTTTACATTTTTCTTTTCCCAAAGGGCATTTGTTACAAGTTCAAGGCACTTTCAAACTTTCTGCTAAAGAACTCTTGCCTTGTACTAGGGTATTGAGTATGCTTCTTCTTGATCGCTATATGTTTAATTGTCAAAGCTTACCAATGATCCAAAACTGGTATATTGAAAACATCCAATGTATTATGTCAAGTTATTACCCTTATCTTAAATCTATAATGTTAGACCTTTTGGAGCTTACAAGACTTTGGGCTGGAAAGTGATTGAGGAAATTTTTAGATTGGGGTCTGCAATAGGAAAATACCTCACTAATGAACAGGAGAAAAAAGTACTTTAAATATTAGAAGAATAGTCCGACATTTTTTGCTAAGCATAGTTACAAATTTTGGTAATTTTAAAGGAGTAGTACTCTCCGTTGAAACTGGCAATCAGCTTCCTATTTGTGCCAAGCCCTATCATAAGTCTAAAGTGGAGTAAGCCCATGTTACCAAAGAATTACATTAACTATTGGAGGCTGGATTAATGAAACCTTCCAACAGCCTTTAGGCCTCCCCATTGCTGCTGATTATGAAAAAGGGTGGTTCCCATCGAGTGGTTATGGATTATCATAGATTGAAAGCCATTACTTGATGAGATAATTATCCTTTACCACAAATCAATGATTCCCTTCAGTTGTCAGCTGGCTCAACTTATT
Source organism: Massospora cicadina (assembly GCA_022478985.1). NCBI lineage: Eukaryota > Fungi > Entomophthoromycota > Entomophthoromycetes > Entomophthorales > Entomophthoraceae > Massospora > Massospora cicadina. Next base: position 223,066 of record JAKSZP010017071.1, on the reverse strand, counting down.
TCTCGGCAATGGACTTAAACAGTGGATATTGGCAAATTGAGTTATCCTCTGGAATACCGAGCTAAGTGTGCCCTAATATCCAGTGAAGGTTTTTTGAACCAACCCGTATGCCACAAGCATTGAGCAATGCCCCAGCAACTTTCCAAAGGTCTATGGAAGGTATGTTACAGGACTTAAAGCTCACCTGTGTTCTGATATATCTGGATGACATTACGTGTTTTCAAAACATTTACATAACATTTGGGCCATCTAAAAGAAGTTTTCAAACGAAGTTAAAATCATTCCCTAAAACTCAAACCCTCCAAATGTTCATTTTTTCTAAATGAAATGGAATTTTTAGGACACCAGGTATCAGCTAAAGGGATTTGACCCCTCTCCAATAAAATTCAAGCTATTTAAAGAATGCCTCCTCCAACCTCTTTGAGGGATATTCAAGTCTTTCTTGGTATGGTTGGGTATTATTGGCAATTCATCCCCAAGTTTGATGATATGGTTATACCGTTATTCCATCTGTTACAAAAAGGGGTGCCGTTTGAGTGGAGTTCAGCTTAGAAAATCCTTTCAATTCTCAGAGAACTGCCTTTACTAAGGCACCTGTTTTAATTCATCCCTGATTTGATAAGCCTTTTTTCTCACATACTGATTCAAGTAATTTCACTATTGGGGCAATCTTATCCCTAGTGCTTAAGAGCATAATGATCATCCTGTTGCATTTTATAAAAATTTTTTGCCCAAAGCTGAACGAAACTAAAGTGTAACTGAGTGGGAATGTTTGGCTGTAATTCTAGAAATTAAGAATTTCCATCCCTTTCTATATGGTAACCATTTTACTGTTATTACCAAACATTATTCTTTAATATGGTTGCAAAATATGAAGGATCATGATGGGATATTAGCCCGTTGGGCTCTAAGGTTGCAAAAATTAGTTTTTTAATTGTGCTTCATTCAGGTGCTCAACATCAAAGTGCTGATGGTTTATCCCAACTGCCTATACTGACCTTGGATATGGGGAAGGAAGAACGCCTATATAATCTCAATGGATGGCCTAAGTTATAGGATAGAGAATCTGAAGAATATTGAGCCTTCCTAAAATCAATTACCAAAGATACCATAACTTTGGGAAGAAGCTTTGTATAAAAAGGTCAAATCCAAGTGGTTGCTCTTTTTGCACCCTAACTTAAGATTTCATGCTGTTATGGAAGGACATGAACAATTAGGTCGTAGTGGGTTAAAGAAAACCCAAGAATGGCTAAAACCCAATAACATTGGAATAATATGACTAAATTCATTTGAGAGACCCTCAACTCATGTCTATTCTGTAAAATTCATGGAGCCACTAATCCTACTTATCAACATCAAGTTATTCCCGCAACTAAAGCGTTTGAAGTGGTAAGCATTGATTTTGTAGGCCCTTTTCCTCGAGATTGAATGGATATCAGTATATTATTATGGCTGTCAGCCAATTAAATAAATGGGTTAATGCCATTTCCATTGCCACCCCCTCTGCTAAAACTACTGCGCTATTCCTTTACCAGCACATCATTCCTCAACATGGGTGTCTCAAGGTCCTTATGTTGGATAATGGGACTAGTTTTACCTTGCAACTTTTACAAGAACTACCTATATTATATGATACTGTCCAACGATTTGTTGTTCCTTACAGTCCATCCACAATCAGGACCATCGAATTAGCCAATGGAACTCTAGTCTCAATTTTATGGAGAAGGCTTATGCTAGAAATCTAGGTGGAGCTTTAATTTGCCTAGTGACTTATTTGCATATCAAATAAGTTATCATCGAGTTATCAAGATGTCACCTTTCATATGTATGTATGGATGATACCCCTCAGTCCCTTCAAGTGCTCAGGCATTACTTGAAGAAGGTGTACCAGAAAATTCTGATTTAATTATGAGAAATCTGGCCAATAAATTATTCATCTTCAAGCTCAAGCTAAAAATTTTATTGAAGTACCCACTAAAAAGGAGACCCAAAAAAGCAGTCAACATAAACCAGCCCTAACTGAATATCAAATTGGAGATTATGTCAGGAGAGTATCTGTAACTCTCCATTTCCCAGTGTGGCGGTGCAGATTGCATAAGGCCAACACCAGGAAACCAGCAGATATAAGGGCAGCTGCTAGTGCCCCGCAGATGGTGCTGGAGCTGAAGCAGCTAACTGCAAAAGTGGTTATCCACAGTGTTAAACCTTCAATGGAAACAACGGGGTGCTGGTGGGAGCAGTAGGGGGCGGCACAGGTTGGAGGGAACTTGGGTGGCCCAACGGAGCACCAAAAGAAGATCTTACTGCTGTTATTATCAACTGCTTAATATATTGTGAGACCTCCTTGAAGAGGTCCGCGCACAGGTTTACAGGAGATAACATAAAAATGTGCAAAAATGGGATTTTCCTAAATGGAAAGATGACCAACAAGGAATGTTGGTCAGAGGAAAATGTATTTAAGCTTGGATAAAAAATTGGGGTTATGCTGCAGTGGGCCCAAGCAGAGACTCGCCAATAGGATGATACTTCCATCCAAGTTAGTAAAATAGCCCAAAGCTGACTTCACTCAAGTTATTGACTGAAGTTGGATTCAACCTGAGCGCGTTATTTTATAGCAGGAACGGGTTTCGAACCCTTGTTCTTAAACTAAGCACACTAAACCATCCACCTTAATTTGGTAAATAGTTTTTCTTAATGTGAGTGCCTTGCTGCAAGGCTGGGCCCTAGGTTCCTCCTCCAGGCCAACTTGAGCATACCTGGCCTGCACCCAGCGCTGGTCCACGGTATGCTTCAGGTCCGGAAGGGCCTGAAGTTTCACCTTTTGGGCTTTTTGGCGCCCAGCCTTGTCTTTAGCATTTACACCCACAATAATGTCATTGATACATGACAGATTACATTATGTGCTATCACTCCCAACCTGGTGAGCAAACTGAGAAATTAGAATCAAACTGGTCTGGTCCTTATTGAGTTATATTCCAAAAGGGATTGAAAAACTTGATTGTCCATGTTGATACCAGTATAGTGATAAACCATATCCACTTTAGTTTTTAAGAATTCACCCTCCTCCAGATCAAATCTTGAGGGGGGAAGTGTCAGGATTTTGCTGAATTCTCTCATTTCAGAATATTTGACTCCAACGATTCCCCTGACACTATTGGAAGGGGAGCATAATTTATCTTTATCAAGTTTAATAATAACGATCATTCTCACCCAATCAAGTAATAGAAGATTCAATCACTCCAATTAATCAACTCAGATAGATCTGAGCCATTTTAAATCCATAAATATTCAATCCTTCCAATAATAAAAATTAGGTCGATTTATAACCTAATTTTCCTTATTTCTCGCTTTTGAAGAATCCATCTAAGTAACTTTTAGAAAACATGCCTATTTGGAAGTATAATTTAAAACTTTTAAAGCATGGTTAGAGGATGAAAGCCTTCAGGGGTAGGCTGTCACCAACCTCTCATAGAAACATGGGCTAAATTGCCCTTGTTGGTTAGGGTAGTAGTACCTCCTTGGGCACCTTCTTGGTTTTGTGGGAGAATATCATCTTGTCCAGGCGCAGGGGATGTTTCCCAAAATTACGCTAAACTTAGCACCCAAGAAAAAACATGGCCACACCCTCTTTGCTGGTCCTATTAGTACTAAAAATGTTTTATTAATCATCAAATGATATGTTCATATGAATACCATATGAGTCAGGATCACATGATCAGGATAGCTGTGCAAGACAAAGTGATAAGGGGATGGGCGCTTGAAGCAATCAAAATGGTCTCAGCATGCTTAAACAATGAAGGGAAATGGAACCTTTAGTAATTGATTATGAGATGGATGGTAATGCGACTGAAGTTTGGGAAGGTAAGTGACTGCCCTATTAAAGTGCCAAGTGAAGAGGACGAGCTTTACAAAATGGGTACAAGGCATTATATGTCATTTAATTTGGTGAGTTGGCAATAAAGGAAACTTTAGCCAATTTCAGGTTGTCAACAGATTTAAACAGGGGCAGGCGCTGAACCAAGAAAAAAGCTCCTATCCTATAAGAAGATTTGTGATAAGCTTTGATGTAACCATTCCCAGATAAGTTAATGTTTCAGGGGAGATTTCATATGGGTGTAAGAGGCCTCAACTGTCCGCAACCTTATTTTAACTACCAGAACCCTTAAATCAGCAGGAAAAAACTGAAAAGTTAAAGATAAATTTTTTATGTAGATAAAAACGCAATTCAGTGAAAGGAAAGATCAACACCCTTCAGGAAGCGTCACCCTATTTGTTATACTCTGTCTGCAACTTTAGAAATTTTATATTGATACTAAGATACATGTGAGATAGAGAATTGCATTGCTCCAACTGCAAAACTAAAAAAATCTGATTAAAATGAATTTGTATCATTAGTTGAATGTGCTTCAACTAGAGATTGATATATCCTCCATTAGGTTGGACCAACTGGTGATAAAAAAATGTTCTTCAACTAGTATTCCCAAAAGGCTGTAACTAGAAAAAAATACAAGGTAATTGGGGATTAAGCTCTTGCTAAATGAGCCAAAGCATCACTGCTAATCTGTACCTGCTCTAAGGTATTTTTACTTAGGTTATATATCAAAGTTAAATAGAAACCAAAGGGGAAAATACCTCAGTGGTAGAATATGGACCCTCTACTACTGCCTCCCCTAGTTTGAAACCTGGTCAATGAACTTTGGGTAGGGGACAATTTTGACTGTGTTGGTATTGTGCACCAATGCCCCAAACCGAAATAGTGAATAGCAAAGGCGGTCCATGAAGTTCCTTGCCTATCATATGCCATGCATGGAGGTTTTCTGGGTTTTATCCTCCTTTCCAAATCATTTGATTTCCATTTAATTAAGCAGTATTACCACAGGTCAGACCACCTCAAAATAAATTTAAATAGAAATTAAAAACATATATCAATAAAAAACTTTTTTTCACTTGGATTAACTTTTGAGCAAATTTAATTTAAATAAAAGTAAAAAGCGCCTTCTAGCCTACATGACCTCCCCATTTGCTCTCCAATGACCTCAGATTCTCCACCAGCTGCTCCAGTGTGGGGCAGTGGCGAAACCCCACCCAGCATTTTCCATCCAACAGGAAAACACACTTGGACTGTCTCAGCCAGTCCTCCTAAATCATCAGGTTGGTTCATTCCCCCCAAGGATCTCACCATCCACCTGGCACATGCCCAAACATTGCCTCGCAACCCTCTCATTCTCCCCCAATCCCAGTTGCATTTTGGCCTGTGGGTCAAATATGGGAAATTACCATATGAAGAAAAAGCTAACATTGACCTGGCCCAGGTGGTGATACTGCTGCCGGACTCATAGATTTTCACCTTATAAATAGTATTTTGATCTAGGCTTCACATACAAAGCTGACGCTGCCACTTAAGGCACCGTACCCCTGGTTTTCCAGAGCACCCCTATCCCCACAACACGCACCTGGCTCCCCACTGACACCACTATGGTGGTTCAGTTTGCGGGGTTGCAAACTCACCTTCCTCCCATGGCGCTCCATCAGGAGCTGATGGAAGGCTTGGCTGCATACAGCTCCAACCCCATCCTTCAGTTTAAGTCCACAATGAGGCCGTTTATCTTGCAGGGCCTCAGGCATTTGCCATGATTAGCCCAAATTCAAAAAATATCTCTTTCCACAATCCCCCCATGCACCGTCATTCCCTCATCCCCCAACCCATTCTGGGCCCACGTTGAGAGCGGGCGGACCATCTGCCCATCCTGCTTCAAGTTAGACCACTCAAAGCATAAATGTCCCTCTTTTGATGCTTCTGCTGAACCTGCTTTGTCTCCATTTGGTTCCCACTTGACCCAACACCCCGTGGCCTTTCTGGTTTAGGGTACAATCATTCCCCCCCAAAGCCTGTTGTCACTAGGGAGCTGGCAACAGCCAAACAGCCCCCTCCTCATTCCATTGCCATCTGCGCCTTATGCAATCAGGAAATGGCTTGAACAAATCAGCACCATTACTCTTCAATCACCAGCCACAACCCAACAAATAATTGACCCCGATTTCCCTCTTGACTTTAATCCCTAGACTTTATTAGATGAAACTGATGAAATGGGAAATGTTATTGAAGAATCAAATTCCCCAAATCAAAGAATTCATACAGGTACAGCACCCCATTCAGGTCTCTCAGTGTTTTTACGCCCTCTGACTGAACGCCTTGAGTTCCTCCCTGAACACCAGAATAAAGTTGCTGCAGCTGAAAACCCAGATAGCATCAAAATTTGTAAGTTATCTGAGGCGTCAGTAGTGATACTTGCCAAAGGTATCCCTACTCCCATTTTTGCTCCAACCATAGACTCGCAGCACAAATGGGACATCCTAGACCTACACAAACAAGCAAATGCTGCCATCCAAAGAGTTTGCTATCACTTTGCAGGCCAAGACAATAACTCCCGTGCCAATGTAGCTTTATTTCCCAGCTTCCTTCCATCCACCTTCATGTGAAAACTGCTTTTATAATATACTTTGGTGTTATTTTTAATGCAGGTAATTTTGACAACCAGCCAACCATCAGTTAACTTGCTCCCCATATTGCTGATCACCCCACACCATTGCTCTCCACCTTGGCCCACAATCTTGCATTTGATATGTATTCTGATGCTGAGGGTGTGCCACCCGTTCCTCCTTCCCCTTCCACAATGGTGTGTTGAGTGCTTCATCGCTGTCCCACCTGGTTGGTTGTATTCTCGTTCAGTTGTGTTCCACCTCACCTTTTGGGCAGTCAATCTTCTGTTTGGGTATTCTTTTTGTTCATTTTTTAGCTCTTCGAGATTTGGTAATGTCCATCCCCTAGTTGGCATACCTTGAGTTAAATTTAAAAATTTAAAAAAGATATATCAACATTTAAGTACAACACACAGTACTTAGTGGCCTTACATGAGTGATACCTTATCTAAAATACATAACTTGCTTACAAACAAGATCAAGGTTATATGAAGATTTTATGCCACTAGTTAATTACTCATGTGTCCAAAGTTTACTTTACGCTGTATATGATCTATGTCTTTTTAGAGACCTTTATTATTTTGGCTTATATAATGAGACAAAATAGATAAATTTTTTACTTAGTGAGATAGAGAGAAAAAATAATCATCAGGTTACAATTAGCTCTTTTTTTATGACCCTATCTTGGATAACTCCCCTTTTACTTTTTAACAGTCATGAGATTGAAATCATTTTTGGTTTTGCTTTGTGGTAGTTTACAAAGGAAATTTTTTTTGTTCTGACATTTTTTGAGTCAAAAAACTTTACTTTTGAAAACATAACTACCAAAAGCTCCTAAATAATGTTGCAGCTTTTGAGTGGCACTTCTATTATTGTATGATTTTTACCTCTCAAAACTTCTTTACTGAGCATCACTCCTTAACTCACATAAGTTCTCAAATAATATATCAGCTTACGCTGTTTGTTATCATAGATTTACTAAAGGATTTCAATTAGGTACAATTCAGCCTTAATAACATAATACTTTACCTTTTAGATCGTGATCCTAATTTACCTTCTCTCAAGCTAATTTTGTAAAAAATATCTGCAGTTATATTTACCTAAGTAATTTACCCACAATAATTAATTCTACTAGCACTTTAAAAAAATCTTTTAGATCAATGTAGCTCTGGTTTGATATTTTTAGATGATTTGTAAAATAAATTGTGTTTTATCATAAAACTTTAAGAATTATTCTAAGAGGAGACACATTTAATTAGTGTAAACTTTAAGTGCCAAAGAATGAAAACAATAGATGATTTCCTGAGACCAATATGGTTTCTTTGTGGTATTTATAATTTGGATAATTATAAGCTTTATTACTTGCTTATTCTAACATACAATATTATATAGTCCACAGAGTTACCGCAAATGCTTTGTTTGCTACCAAAAAATCATGCTTTTTAATTTATAAGATGAATTCATGTGTTTTCTAAACCATCTTGCCCTTTTTTGCCAAGCTTCATAGATTTTATACCATCTTCACATGATAATTGGGCCTAATGCAGTAATTTATGATATAATTCACTCTTAAAGTCCTGTTTATTATTAAAATGCAAGACCAGCGTCAAGAGAGTTGCCTCATCAAATAAGCTATAAGGTGAGAGTCAAAAGTTTATATATCCTGCTTAGGTGTTGCAGGTCACATCTCATTAGGAAAGATGTGGGGTACTCCTTGGCTGACTGGCCTCAAGTCACCTGGTAAAGAACTTCAAAGTTTTTATTAGTGGCTTTTCACTAGTGACCTTATACTAATACGAGGTTCAGTGCAGAATCATATGCTTTACCAGGTCTCTAGTCACATGTGTGTACCCAAGAACATGCTCTTACAGGAATCTCATTTGGCATCCAACTGACAGTTGAGTGTGTGGACATGCAAGCCCAAACTGGCAACTTGTTGCCTTTGTGGTCCTGGATGATTTTGTAGCACTTTGCCTATATTGTGATGGAAAAGCAATAGTGTTGATGGGACCTAAAATGTCTTTGGCTTCAAAAAATATTGAACCCAAAAAAGAACCTCAAAACATAAGCAAATCAATATTTGAAATGGACAAATGTGAGAGTGTAAAGAAAGTTTTAACTTGACAATAGTTGAAATTGTGGCTGAATTTAAGAAAACTGAAAAGGTTAAAATTATATTATTCTAAGATTGGAAGACTATTTAATTCCTATGTCACTTATAATGGCTGTATTCTCTAAAATTTAAATAGTTCTTAGTACTTTTATTTACTATTAATATTTCTTCATGAGAACTTTAGAATGCAACCATTAAAATATAGAAAGTTATATATTATCTTGAAATTATAGGAAATCAGTGTACAACTTATTGGTTTGTCACATCACCCCTCATTAAGAAAAAGCCCTAGAAATATTCTGCATATGGAAGATATTTTCTAGTACTATTTTGATGGCCTTCCTTTTTGTTAGTAGTGGTGAGATTACTATCAAGAAGTCCATTAGTCCCAAAAAGCGTCAAAGATCTCCTGAAGGTCTAATAGAGGGCGTAAGAGGCCTCAAATACCAGCATTCTGAATGATATCCCCATCCTCCCCCTCCAGCATGAAGCCAACTAGAAGATGTGAGGGGTGATGAGGTTAGGTTTGCTTGGTACAATGGCTTTCCCTTAGCTTGCAGGCTTTCAGGCTCTAAAGTCTGGCAAGGTATGTATGATGTTCAATAATGTTAAGTATGTGACTCCCAAGTTCCCATTCATAATTGAATTCAACCCTGAAAAAAAACTTACTTCATTTATGTTGTAGATATAGTTAAATGTCATATTTCTAGAGATCATGATTGAGTGTTATCAGGTCGCACCCCACCAGGTTGTGGTGCGGGGAAGCCCATTGTTAAAATGACCTCTGGTTACCTGGTTGAACTTCTCATTAACTTCTTAGAAGCATCTCAATTTTGGCACATTTAAGATCAGGTTTTGATGCAGTGTCAAATACTCTACCCAGACTCTAGTCACTTGTGTAGACCAAATAAGCATGATCTTACTAAAATCTCAGTTGGCATCAAAAATTGGTCTGATGTGCAAAGTTATGCAAGCCCAAACCAGCCTCTTGTTGCATTTAGGGTCCTAGTGAAGTTTGTGATACTTTGGCAATCAGTTGGGGATAAGTCAACAGTATTAGTGAAATCCTGAGATGTCTCTAGCCTTATAGTTTCATTAAGAAAAACAACATAAATAAAAAGCTAAAGAATATCAAATAGATTAGTGAATATTAGGATGGCCAATTGTGATAGTGTAAAGATAATTTTAACTTGAACATAGTTAGAGTTGCAGCTTCATAATTATAACTGAAAGGTCTTAAATCATTGAAATACCAAATGTGGTTGTTTATTTATTCACACGTTGCTTTGGATGTCTGATGCCTAAAATCATGAGTTATAGCATTAAGTTTTTTATACTTACCCAAGATTTTGATCATAGAATTTGTAGTTTACAACTATTAAAGCTTTTAAATTATAAAATCTTGACATTAGAGGGTTCTAATGTACAAACTATAAGTTTTAACCTCATTAAGGTGGAAGAACTATACACTTAAGATGCAATATTTTTCCACATACCTTATAATTCACCTAATAAAATATTTACAATATATCCTGAAGTTTAATAGCCAGAACTACTTTACAGATAAGATAAACTGAACCACTGCCCAAATATATCTCAAGCTCTTATACTCCATATTTTTAGTACTAGATGGTCCCTTTATACTTTATATTGTTAGACTAATATAATGAATTTGAAAATTTTTAAATACACCTATAATTTAATGGCGTATTAAGAATTTAATATGAATTTTAAGACTATTTTTAGGTAATGAAAATTCTAGATACGCCTAAAAAAGGATTTGGTAGTCAAGTCTTTCTCAACTTTTCTAGTAACTAGCATACAGATTATTCTATTGCATGAAATCATTCATTGAAAACACATCCAAACCTTTGTATTATTTAAAAGTCAACTGATGGAATAGTACTTTCTGTTGAAGACTTATGACTCAGTTATAACTAAATCTTAAGGTTCTCTTACTTCTGATAAGGCATTTAGACTTTAAGAAGAATGATGATAAGTGACGTATCAATTATCATTTGTACACTCTACTGGTATGTATTATTTAATGCAAAAACCTGTTTTTCTGGAAAGCTCCAAACTTCTATCCTTGGCTTTGGGTCTTAAAAGGTAATCCACAATATCAATAAGTTTGCACATGATCTAACACTACTTATGGGTTCCAAAATGCATATTTTTTGAATTTTCTTAGCTCAATAAGCTCATTTGATTAATTACTGAATAGCTGGGAAACATTAAACTCAAAGGATGGCAAGATATAGAATAGGTAGAATTTGTACTGAACTTAAATTCTATCCGAGATTTTTAATTGCTTAGTGAAAAGGCACTTTACCCAGAGAGAAAAACTTACCAGACTACTTTTACTTGAGCCCATTTTCTAGATAATTATAAAAATATTAATAAAGACTCAACTTTCAAGGGGTGCTGTCACATTAAATACTTTCATGGCTTATACTATGTAATATGCTTTCACAGACCTCACATGTTAGGTTGACATCAAGTCTAAAAATGTTTATTAATTAAAGTATTAAGTAAAATGTCTTTCAAACTCTAAATAATAACAAGAGGCAAATAATTAGTTAAAATATTATATAAATTATAAACTCTATGTAACCTTTGAAGTTATGAGTAAACAATACCATCTTACTTATAAAATTACTATCTGAATTTTTGATACTATTACTAATCAAAAGAATCAGTTAAGATCAGATATGAGAATAGCAACTAGTGATTATAAAGCTCTAAAATCTTAAATTTTCTCTCAATTATTTTAATTTTTAATGGACCTAGATAAAAAAATTCCAGCATTTTTTCTTTTATAATGTAAAATTATGAAGCATCTTAAAGTTAAAATGTCAACATGTGCGTCTTTAGTGTTGACTTTGCTACCTTAACACTTATTCAAATTTTGTCTCTCCACCCTGTTGCATCCAGCGCTTTGCCCCAATTGCAACTATCACAGGTAATGGCGCAATAAATAATAGATAATCTTTATGAAGACAGATACCTGAAAAAGGAGTAAGTTGTGAAGTAGTTGCAACAGGTTTTTATTTAATTTAATAAACACATTACAGTATTAAATACTCTTAGTGGCTTTGAGGCGTGGGTTATTGTCCCATAAATTAAGCTTACAACGCTATAGTAAAAGTATGATCCCTCTATAATTGACATCCCTCCTAGATATGCTCACCCACTCCAATGGTTCTCATTGGTGCAACGAAGCAACACTTGAATATTGCATAGTAGTTGCATAAAGATAAAAAAATATGTTGGAGATGAATGCATAAGTTACAGGGCATTTACAAAAAGGTGTCAATTGTCCAATTAAAACTAAGACACTGGCGGATGGCCTAGTGATTAATGCTAAAACTATCACAAAAGGATAATGCTGGTTTGGGGACAAGGTAGTTAGTTATGTAGTTTAGAATGTAATAAAATTTAAGCATATTATAAGATAATCAAAGTATTAGGAGATCAAGTGTTGCACTGTTTGGATTAGGATATGATCCTTGTTCATGATTATCAGCAATTGTAGGCGTTAGGGCGAGGTAATCTAAAGTAAAATAATACTATTGATTAACAATTACATTTGAAAATTTGTGGTAGGATATTTCAATGCATAGAAATTTTGTAAGGAGAGTGTCTATAACTCTCCTGTTCCCAGAGTGGCAGTGCGCGGTGCACCAGGCCAACACCAGGGAACTAGCTGTTAGTGCCCAAGTGATTAGAGCCCACTAGAGGGTGCTGGAGAAATAACAACTTGGGCATAAAAATAAAAATTTTATAATAAAAACCCCAATAAAGGCGACGCGGTGCACATAACAAAAGGGGCTAGGTGACCCAGGCTGGAAGGAACCTGAGCGAACAAATGGTGCACTAGGGGAGAGCTGCAAGGTACTTTCCATGGCAAGGGTAATGGAGTGCAAGACCTCCTCAAAGAGGTTCGCGCACAAGAGTGTTTGTAATATCATGAAATTTAAAATAACGTAAATGGGGAAAAGGTTTATTTGGGAAGTTGAACAACAAGAAATGTTGGTCAGGGGAAACATATTTAAGCTTGGACGGGGGAATGGGGTTATGCCATAGTGGGCCCAAACACTGACTTACCAATAGGGAAATACTGCCATATAGTTTAGTTGAATAAGCCAAAACTGACTTCACTCAAGTAATTGATTGAAGTTGGATTTGACCTGAGCGCGTTATTTCATAGATGAAATGAGTTTTGAACTCCCATTCCTCAACTAACCAAACTGAACTATTTGCCTATATTTGGTAGATAGTTCATTTTAACGCTTGCCCCAACTTCAGGGGCTGGGCACTTGGCACCCCACTAGGACCAACCTGGGTATATTTTGCCCATACCCAGCGCTGGTCTAGGGTTTGCTTCAGGTCTGGGAGGCCCTGTAATTTCACCTTCTGGGCCTCCTGGCGCTCAGCCTTGTCCTTGGGGTCAGTCCCTATTATGATGTCTTGGGACCATGACATTACCCTCTCCTCCTGACAGGGCTCAACCCCCCTCTCCAGAGGCTTACGCAAGGGAAAAGTTCTTGTGGGAAGGGGCCAACTTCATGTAGGCAATGGTCAGTTTGGGTTGAGATCCAGCAACCTGGGGGAAACGCTCGTGGAAGGCTTCAGTCAGATCTTGGGCATGCACACAGTCTTGCACTGGAACCCAACTGTTCTCTGCAGCGTCAAAGCCCTTCCAGAATACCAGGTACTCCAGTCTTCTTTTAACGCGGTGGGAGGCAACTATCTCTTCCACCTCCCACCCAGGAGCCCCATCCACGAGATATTCCTTGGGAGTCTCTGGTGGGGGGCCCTCAAACAATTTGAGTTTGCTCTCATTAAACACTGAGAAGATCCAAAATGAAGGGGGAAGATCCAGCTGGTATGAGGCATGGCCCACCTTTCTAACAACGCGGTAAGGGCCAATCCTCTTTGGCCCTAGCTTCTTGCATGGCTTCTTGATAGTAATTTTACAAGCATCAAGCATCACAAGATCCCCTTCCTTGTACACAGGACCCACTCAGCGCTTCCCATCAGCGTTCTCCTTATACACCTGCTTTGCCGCCTCCAAGCTTGTGGAAACCCCCTGGTGGACCTTCTTGATTCCCTTAGCAAAGTCCACCACCACTTCAACCTTCAACCCACAGCTGGGCTCCATGTTAAAGGCGGGGTTATAGCCATGGCTGGCGAAAAATGGGGAACAACTTATTGAGGAGTGCAAGGTATTTTTGTAGCTAAACTGGGCCATTGGAAGGTGAGAAGCCCAATATGAATGATCTGCGGCGGTGTAACACCGCAGGAACTGCTCCAAGCACTGGTTCACTCGTTCAGTCTGCCCATCTGATTGTGGGTGATAAACAGTCAAATAGCAAGGGCGAATCTGGAGAGTCTTACACAACTCTTCCCAAAAGCCAGAGGTAAACTGAGGTCCCCAGTCACTGATAATCTCTTGGGGAACTCCATGGAGCGCAAACACATGCATGAAGAAAATCCTGGCCATCTCAGCCGCAATTATTGTAGTTCTGCACGGAATGAAGTGGGCGAACTTTGTAAACTGGTCCACCACCACCATGATGGCATTGTAACCATCTGATACAGGTAGTTCTACAATAAAGTCCACTGATAGGGAAGTCAAGGGCCCTTTAGCTTTCTGGACAGGTACCAACAACCCCGCTAACGGTTGACAATTTGGCTTCATTTGGTTGCATACTAAACATTCCTTACAGTACTGCCCCACCTGAGCAGGCAAGCCCTTCCAATTGTATGTGCGCCGGATTAACTCTAATTTCTTCACTTTACCAGGATTACCAATAGTAAGTCCATCATGATTATTTAGGATGATTTCCAGGCGAAGTGGTTGTAAAAATTTACTCCGTTGGGTTGATTATTGGAGGTCAACCCTAGTAATCTTTCTACTGCACAGGTTCAATTTCCTTGTGCACCTCACGTTGTAAGAATATATATAATCTGATAATAGTATGACGACTATTATCCATAGTTGAGTTAGAATTATTTTCAGCCTGACGCTTTGGCTGGTGTTTCCAATTGATACTTGATATTGTACTCGTAGGGATTTGTTCCCTGTAATCCTGTCCACTCAATATTTGTTAAGATCCTCTGATGGCAGTCTCCTTTGGCCCAACACACAGTCAGCAGAAATCCCTTAGCCGTGGTTCCCTTCGTCTCTAGATCCCCGCTTGGACCTCTACTCTTCTCTGAGAGTCTACCAATTATTGCCTTCTGCAATAATCTCCTTAAGATAGAATCTTCACGCTAGATGCTGATATCTAACTATTACCAAATCTACAATAGAACTAACAATGTTCTAAAGTAGTAATGTATAAGGATATATGTGTTTTTAACTATGTTTTTATCTATCTCTTATTAGAGTGAATCCTAGGGAATCTATAGGGGATTCGGCCATCTAACCCTAAGTTGACACCTCTTCAATGAAACGGCAGCCGTTGCCATTTTAATCACCCTTCCTAGTCTTGGCAGCGATGGTTTTCCCATCCTGGCTAGGATTCTGACGTTGTACATCCTTGAGACCTCAAACGGAAAGAGCCAGAAACGTGTCCCTAACGTTTTCCTCTCAATCCAAGCAAATCAACCATAATTGGCTAGCGACCTGCTTAGATAATGGGACTTTTTACCCATTTTGACAGGTCACTTCACCAACCAATCAATTTGCTAGTTGCAGGTGGCATCACTCGCCTCACAACTCATTAAACATTCCCAATCAGTCAGTGATAAAACCTGACTGATCCCAATCAGTACACCTGATAGTTAATCACTATCAGATGCCCCTATTTCGTCGGCTGCTCCACCCAAAGATATATTAGATATTCATCTGGATTGATCCCTGAAGGATATGACCAGACAAATGTCCTAAAATCCCCCAAATGTAGTTCATCCAAAATTTGGGTCAACTGATTTCCAATTCACTTCGCTTTAGGGAATTTTTCCCCTACTGATACCAGGTAATCTAGCAGGCTGGGAATATAGGCAAAAATCCCAACAGTGGTCCAGCAGGAACCCATAGGCGCCCCTGGAACCACATCATCTCATCCTTCATGTGATAGCCCCTGGAGAAATCCTCTTGATTCAACTCGCACTTAGCAAATAACGTAGTATATTCTGCTGTCAGAGGCTGAGAAAAGACTACCTTCTTGAACATACCATATTCCTCCTCGTTTTCCAGAGGTGCAAACGCTGGCCCGTTGGCCAGGGGAGAGGGTCATTTAGGCAGAAGTTTACTTGGAGGAATCATCATCTGGGTGATGTGAACTTCTACCTCCTTGGGATCAGACGCTAAAGCAGTTTGCAGCTCAAAGCATCCGCCAAACCATTATCCTTACCCTTGGTGAACTCAAACATGAATGCGAATTGGGCAAGGGTCTCATGCCAACAGGTCTGCCGTGGGGTTAAGACATGAGGAGCGTGATAGTACAGCAAGGCACAGTGGTCTGTATGTACCTGGAAAGGTTGGGATGAACCATGTAAGTGGTGACGCCAATAAGTCAGCGCCTTCACCACTGCCAATAACTCCTTATCATAAACAGCGTAATTCAACTCTGGTAAAGACATTTTCCTAGAAAAAAATCTTATCAGATGCCCTATCCCTTTTTTCACCTACTTGTAACAAGGCAGCTGCTATGGTGAAGTTGGAGGCATCAGTAGACACAATGAACTCCTTTGAAGGGTCAACATGGCGAAGAACTATTTTGGACAATAGTATACACTTCACTGCTTGAAAAGCATTCTAAAAATGGGGGACCACTGAAGCACCTTGGCACCACTAGCCTTGTATAGGGGAGCCGCCACCTCAGATATATTAGGAGTGAACTTTTTAAGGAACGTGCATTTCCCCAAAAAGCTCCTCAATTCCTTGACCAAGGTGGGGGTAGGCCACTCACAAATCACCTTCTCCTTGTCAGGATTTATCATGTGTCACTGGTCAAACATGACGTTGCCCAGAAATGTGACCTGGGACTTGACTAACTTGCACTTAGAAATCTTCAACGTAAGACTGGCTGCCTTTAACCGCTCCACCACAAGCTGAAGGTGGACTGCATGGGACTCCTGATCAGGGGAAAACACCAGGATATCATCCATGTAAGCGACCGCGCATACCCCTAATGGGTCCCCCAACGCAGCATCAATGCGGCGTTGAAAGATAGCAGGGACATTCTTAATCCCAAAGGACATTACCCAAAACTGAAAGATCCCTTTTCTGGTATAGAATGCGGTCAACCACTCTTGTCCCTTTTTAATCCAGATCCGATTGAATTCATTGAGGCAATCCAGCTTGAGGAAAATCTTCGCCTTCTCCACATAGCGTGCAATCGGTGAATCCAAAGGGATGGGATGGAGGTCTGGTACAGTAACGTTACTGAGGTTACCATAGTCTACGCAGGAGTGTAAAGTACCATCAGACTTCTCCACAAATAGTAGGGGGGACATCAGGGGAGGTACGCTGAAAAATCGCATCTTTGGCCAACTGTTCCTTCACACACATATCCAACGCATCTTCCTCCAAGACAGTCAATAGTAAATGGGGGAAGATATATGCACCAAATCCACCGTGAGCTTGAAGTCACAATCAAACTCAGAGTTCTCAGGAAGTGCGTTGACAGATGATGCATCAAAAGAGGATTCCAAACTCTCCAAGCAAGAAGGTATAGGAGTTTCCACTTAGGGCTTCTGCATTGAGGCAAGGCAACAAGGGATACGATGGGGCCAGTGGGGCAATTTGCCCTTGGCGTTCTCTTCTGACAAAGGCTCAACAAATGTGCGACCATTCTTAATAATGAGGGATAGGGTATTCCTTTTCAGGTTGGTTCTAACGTCAAACTTCCGCCACCACTCCACACCCAAAGTGATAGGGAACAGGAGGTTTTTGATAGCACTGAAGTGATCAGACAAGTGGTACTTGCCAAACTGATAGTCCACTGTCCCAATGATCTTCAGAGTGGGAATATCTTGGGACCCCTCCTCTAACCACATCACCTGGCAATTAACTCAGTCCAAGGTAGTCGGTTAAGTACTGGTCCATAAAGTTTCCAGAGGCACCAGTATCCACCAAAATAGTAGTGGTGAGCTTCCTTAAAGGAGAGGAGAGGGTAGCAGTCAGTATAAAATACCCAGAATGGTCTTTATTTATGGTAGACAATGATAACACTTCACCAAAAATTTCTTCCTCTGGCTCAAGCACTCTAACAGAATCTGTTTTGGAAAAAAAATGGGGAGGGATAGTTGGCCACTCTTAATACTGAGGCCACATACCCCACCATGCCTTCTTCAGAGGCATATACTTTATCATATTTGAAACAAAGTTCTTTCTCTGCTTCCTGAGTGCCTTGGATCATGGTAGGGGTCAAACGAGGGTTCTCAGGGGTTATTTGATATGGGAATAGGGTCCTCATCCAGGCTATATGAACTAATAAACGGTTCAGAGGTAGAGACCAGTTTTCGTTATAAAACGTGTTTTCTGATGCAATTGACCCTATCCTTTGAACCGCAATGGAATGCCCGATGTTATCCAAGGCCAACACCCCCAGGCTCATCTGCGCCAATTCCGCTAACATCATCTGAATTTGCCAGCAAAGGGAAACTCATTTCTCAGAATATTATTTATTAATTTGGTGGAAAGTCAGGGAATCATGACTTTCAGACATTGAAGCATCCAAATCCACCAGGTACAAACATGAAGGGTGGATACTTTCCAGTTGGAGGCAACCATAATAACGCCAAGTTTCTCCAACCTTCAGGAAAAAGAGGAAACAGTGGTGCGGCTAATGACAGCCAAAACCCCCAGCTGGCGCCCACTGTTTCCACTTCAGAAAAAGTCCACGCGGAAAAAGTTTGTGCACATAAAAAAGGGGTTAGTCAACTAATGTAAGGAGAGTGTCTATAACTCTCCAGTTCCCAGTGTGGCAGAGCGTGGTGCACCAGGCCAACGCTAGGGAACTAGCCATTAGTGCTTAAGTGATTAGAGCCCAGCAGAGGGTGCTTGAGCAATAACAACTTGAGCATAAAAATATGAATTTTATAATAAAAACCCCAATAAAAGCAACGCGGTGCACATAATGAAAGGGGCTAGGTGACCCAGGTTGAAGGGAACCTGGGCAAACAAATGGTGCATGAGGGGAGAGCTGCAAGGTACTTTCCATGGCAAGGGTAATGGAGTGTGAGACCTCCTCAAAGAGGTTCGCACACAGGAGCATTTGGAATATCATAAAATTTAAATTAACGTAAATGAGAAAAGGTTTATTTGGGAAGTCAACCAACAAGAAATGTTGGTCAGGGAAAATATATAAGCTCAGATGGGGGAATTGGGGCTATGCTGCAGTGGGCCCAAGCACTGACTCACAAATAGGTCAATACTGCCATATGAATTAGTTGAATAGCTGAAACGACTTCACTCAAATGATTAATTAAAGTTAGATTTGACCCAAGCGCGTTATTTTTAGATGGAAAGGGTTTTGAACCCACATTCCTTGACTAACCAAACTGATCTTTCCACCTTTATTTGGTAGATAGTTTGTTTTAATGCTTGCCCCAATGTCAGGGGCTGGGCACTTGGCACCCCGCTAGGACCAATCTGGGCATATTTTTCCATACCCAGCGCTGGTCTAGGGTGTGCTTCAGGACAGGGAGGCCCTGTAAGTTCACCTTCTGGGCCTCCTGGCGCCCAGCCTTGTCCTTGGAGTCAGTCCCTATTATGATGTCTTGGGACCATGACAAATTCAAATCTATAGATTGACATTAGCGCCATTGCTCAATTATAAACCAGTGTCTATAATAATAGAAAATATGATATTAGACAAATAAATATTTATATAATTAGTTGGTCATGCCATTTGCAAAATCCCACCACTTGACCAAATACTAGAAACCAAAATGAGTATGAGGTTATAAAAGCTTTATTGAAAAGCAGAGCTATAAGGCTGTATCTTTTGACAAACCTTTTCATACTTTACGCACAGTTATATGTATTCATCATTAGCGAAGCAAGTACTGGTGGGTTAAGCTCAGAGGGCTGTTTATTGTGTGGTAATTATACCAGACTTTTACATAGTAACCACAAACTGGGAGCTCACCTTCATTTCTATCGACTTAATTCTTCACTGGCAACACATAAACAAAGGTAATATGATACCTTTTTATGTGAAATAGATAGGAGTAGGTGTTTGTTAAAGATACCTTGGTTTCTATATGATGAGGTAATTTTCACTACCTAAAGCGATGAGATTTAATTTAGATTGATGGAGTGGCAGAGGATTTTTCATATATACCATAAGGTAAATCTAATTTCATTTCTGTACTCATAAGGGCCTAATGGTTAGTTGCCATGGTAAAGCTCTGTTCATATTATAGCGGTTTTTTAATTAGATTTTAAAAACTTTATAATTAAATTCATGGCGCTTTAAAATTTCTTGATAACCAATTGTTATGAAAACTCCCTTAGTCATGAGTTGGACAACCAAAGTTGTTTGAGACTTGGGCCTTTTTTGGGAGATGATTCAACATCCTCCAGCATCATGGAACTCAGTGGCACAGTATAAAATCATAACTATCATTTGGCATAAGCTTGAATATAAATTTTCATAAGCATTTTTTGAAAAAGTCATTGTTGTAAATGAGTTTTATGATTTAAGCATCATAGCCTCATTAGGCGTCTGCATGCCAATTTTGCGTTTCATATGAACTCTGGTTGATGGGTAAGTCCAAAATTTCCTGTGGCCGCAGAGATATAACTAAAACATGATTCATAATTTTATTATGCAAATTAAAAGCCAAATCATCCTGAATATGGATAACCACACCGGCAAGGTGGCGTTTTTTATCATAAGGATTTTTATATGTGATTATTGAACTGTCAGAGGAAATAGATTATCATTCTACATTCAACCAAAGCTTTTCCCATTTTGTTGTCTTCAATTGATTCCACTTGATGAATAATGTGTTCCTTTTTGGAGTACGCAATTTTAGGCACATTGAAATAAGGACGCAGTGGCACTGTTATATACTATTTCAATTATGGTGCTTTTTGTAAAAAAATACAGGTAACATGCCCAATATAATCTTATATAAAGTTTGTATGGTGATGGAAAGCGATCTGAGCATCATAGTGACTCAGAACCTTATCTTTATACAGCACCTGGGCATCATAGTAAAACCAGTTGGCAAAAATTAAAACTCCTTCATTTAGTTTAAAATTTATGGACAGGAAAGCTTTTTTACCTTTCTATCATAAGTCCTTTCCCATCAAACTCATTAATGTTAACCTCTTTAGCATTATTGTAAGACATTTTAGTTTTACAGATCTTCAGCATTACCAATTCCTGTTTGATGGTGTCCAACAAATTCAATAACTTGGCTAGCTTATCCTGGTCATTCATGTTCCACATAGATAAATCAAATACCTGTATGAAAGTGCATATTCAACTTAATATCAAATCTAGGTAAATTCACTGGGTTGACTTGATATTAATTGTGAAAATAGGTTCACTGCTAGGCTGGGATGAACCAGCAAAGCAATTGATG
Source organism: Massospora cicadina (assembly GCA_022478985.1). Lineage (NCBI taxonomy): Eukaryota > Fungi > Entomophthoromycota > Entomophthoromycetes > Entomophthorales > Entomophthoraceae > Massospora > Massospora cicadina. Next base: position 201,918 of record JAKSZP010017071.1, on the reverse strand, counting down.
TTAGCAGGATGAGGGTTAGATTTTTGGTAGCCAAGGCCGCCGCAGTACACTGGTAGAAGATTCAGGAGCCATGCTAGGAACAGCTACTAGTGTGGGATGGTAGTCAAGATAATAACATGGTTGTCACAACTGGCTAAATACTATTTTAAGGCCAGAATCCAAGGACTGATCCAAGGCAGAAACTTTGCTACAATTATAAGTGACATCTTAATTCTTTGCCTGGTTTATTATACTAGTAAAATAGTGCCATTCCGCCTTGAATATTTGATCAGGTTGTTCATATTTTTTGTTAGAATATAAAAGGCTAGAAGTTGATTCATTTATTAACTGTCTTGGTATAGACTAGGAGCTATAAAGTTTTCAGCGCGTGATAGATGTTAATGATGATGTGAACAACCCTTCCTTTGTTGAACAAGGCTATTAAGGTGGTGTGGGGTCTTAAGGGTATTCTCAGCGATCATTGTATCTTGCTGATTTTGAGTGAAAATAATATTGGAAAGTAAGACAGAGAGGCCATAACTTGGTGAACCTCCACGTTGCCCATGTTATCATTAAAGAGACGCATGAGTTCATGATGACATATATATTCAGATGGTTTTATTTTTTGTATTCTTGTAGGATAAAGATTGAGGAATTTCCCCTGTAGCCTGCACCAGATGTTGCACTCAGCGCTTTAGCCCATTTGCAATTAGCGCAGTAATGGTGCACTAAATGACAGATAATTTGTATGAAGACAGATACTTAAAAATAGTAATTAACTCCTAAAATAGTCACAAATAGGCAATTATTGAAATAAATATAAACACTTTGTAATATTAAACACTTACAGTGGTTATTAAACGGTGGTTTATATCCTTTGTGATCTAAACTTATAAAGCTAGAGTAAAGTTAAGATCCCTCGAATTGGATCTCTCTTAAATATGTTCATTCACCTCCAGGGTTCTCATTGGTGAGACTTGGCAGCACTTGAGAATTTCAGTACAGCTTTATAAGAAACAAAATAGGTCAGTCATTTATGCATAAGGCTCAGGAAAATTACATTAAGGTAGCACTCACTTACTCACATCAATGACACTGGAAAATGGCCTAATGATTAATGCCAAACCTATTAATGACTAGTTTATACTAGTGCAGGGACAAGATGGATATATATAATATATAATGTGTTAGAAGAACTGGTGCCGCAGGCCAAGGTAAGTGAATTACTAGGGAATTTAGAGTTGCAACGGTGGGATTAAAAATTTGAACCTTTTTCATAATTATCAGTAGTTGAAGGAGCCAGGTCTAGGTAGTCATTCATTATTTAATACTTCAATTAGCGGGTACATGTAAAAGTATGGGCGCAAGTAAAATTTAATCTGTAGTAAATTATTTCATATAGTTCAGCATTGGCATCAAGGCCTGATCAATCAAAACCTTTGTTTATAAATTAGTAAAAAAATATATACTAAATAAATAAAGAGATAGTATACAGATGGTTGTTGAAACTAATTGCAACACACCCTAAGAAGCAATCTATATTTAGGTGACCAAGGCACTTCTCAAGCCTCTATTTGTTTTCTATAACAACTTCTACTGGGTATAACCCAATATTGAATGCTAAAAGTTTACTTTACTATAATATTTGTTCAACGTCATAGCTAACAATTTTGCCATGTAGGTTAGAGATTAAGGGTATCTTTACACTTTTAGTTAAAAATGCTTCGTTTTTCTATACATTAAGGCATTAAAAAGAGGAGTGTGCATTTAAGTCCCCAAAAAAACATATGTCTTATTTTAAAAATCTAGATTGGAGATAGAAGGAAAAATAAAGTAAAATTTTTGAAATGAAAGAAAGTGAATGAGGGAATAATTCCTAAAGGTCGCCCTTATAAATATTTGCCCATATATTATTAAAGTTTAATAAATATTCTCTAAATTAGCTTGGTAGTCACATTAAAGTGCTGAATATGATCCCAGACAATGAACCACAAGGTAATTTCTATATCAACCTAATTAAAGCTAAAGCAAATTGTATTTAACTTATAATAATCAATAATATTTTGTTTATCTGAAGCATGTTGACCAGGAGATGGTCATTTTCAACTGCACAAAGAGCTAAAAAGTAAAACCCTCTAAAAACAAACCAAAGCGCTCAAAATGAGTGTTTCATATACAAAAAAAATAAAAATCACAAACAAATGAAATGGGAAGTTAAAAATCACTTATCCAACCATGGTAGAAGGGAAAGGGGGATTGGTTGTCTTGTCTTCAAAGCATCTTTCTCATACCAAAGCAAAGCATGGGATAAGGCAGAGAAAAAGGGCGTAGGGCATTGAGAGTATGCGGTTTAGTATTTCCTAAGGGCCGAATATCATAAAATCTTCTTCATGGATAAGCCCATCAATATAAATGATAAAAGTTTCTTCTCTTATATGGTCATTAGAAAAGTTTGTTAAAAGTGGCAATATTGGTCAGATAACTTTGGACTTGGGATTCCAAACTACTATTTTGGTGTTCTGGATTGCATCATTGGCTTTTTTATAAAAATTTATAATGTCATTTTTGCCCAGAAGGGCTAAGATTAATGGGATAATGTGAGGAGTTATACCCCCTGGAAGCATCCCCACTGACTTGGCGACAGCTTTGTGGAGGAACTGACAGTCAGACGAGGCAACTGATTCAACAGCAAGCTGGTTGTAAGTCTTGAGGAGCAACCCCTGCAGATTAATCAGGAGAAATTCCTGTTTTGGACCAAAAAGGGGAGGAAGCCACCAGCCATCCCTCTTATCACCATGGGCAACTTAGCCCATGTGTGGTATATTAGAGATGGGTGATGGCATACCACTTAAGAATCATGTCATTACCCCATACCAAACACCTATGAGTTGGTTCAATAGATTTTGGGGTGTGTGGGGAAGTGGCGGCGGCCAGAGGCCATTGCCAGCAGAAGGTCAGAAGTGGTTCTCACCCACAAAAAAGTGTAATTCCACTGGTTCAAATTTTGCAAAGGAATTAAATTGATATTTGGCAAATTTAAAAAAATAGTTAAAATTTGGGCGTAGAATCCCCAACTTCTGTTCTCACTTGTCAACAGAAGTCAAGAGCCCATCCTGTAAGTCCTGGGGACCAGCCCCTACAACTGGATAGGGAGCAGAATCCCTTTCAGACCAAAAGGGGGCCAAAGGCCCAAGTGGACCCCCTGTCATAGTTGAGCGACCTGGTGCATGTGGTTGATGAGCGCTGGGTGACTGCCCTTTCTCCTAGAGATATTCAGATCTCTCCCCTCCCCCTCCTCACCCTGGTAAAATTAATAGAGGGGACCTGCCAGGAGATTAGGCAGGCCAGGGCCATGGGCGGGCCCCTGGTACTCCTCACTCACCAGGGAAATTTACCAAAATTTTGAAGAAACAGCCAGTGCTATTATCAGAGCCCGGTCTGCAAATTCCAGGTTAGTGGAGCCAGTCCAGAATGGTCAGGTCCATAAATCAGATTGGAACTCGATTTGGGTTTTGAACCAGGCTACAGGTGACTCAGACCAGTTGCCCCTACCCCCCAGAATAGATCCAGGAAGCTCAGATTGCGTAGACAATCAAATTGAGAGTTCAGACCGAGTTGTGGATGGCCAAGCACCAAGGCCACAGCCCCCTGGGACAAATCTGGTAAATCTGAACTCCATGAGCAGCCTGACTCGAATGGTCAAGGCCCAGATTAGTACCATTGACCTGGTCTGGCCCCAAAAATTTGGGAAAATCTTCAAAAGTTTTTTTTTTTATTTTTGCCAAGATTTTGGGCATCCCTCCACCCCCCCCCCCCCACCCACCAGCCAACCAAACCCCATCGCCAATCCCCAATCACCCAATCCATCAGCATCCCCACTATGCAATTCTCCCAATACTTAAGGCAACTTCCCTGCTGATGGGAAGTTGTCAGTCATTCTTCATTCTCCCTGTGTTTTGTGCTAAGATAAAGCCCAGATACCTTAAACGCCTTGCCGTGGACTCCGCCTGTTTGTCTTTTTGTTCAAGGTTCCACCAATCAATCTGGCAAAGTGTGTCGCCACCCAAATAATCATCCTGATGATCGCTGAATGGATCATCCAGTCACTTGACCCTGCCATGTGGTGGTGGATCATATCCGCAGTAAACTGCCTCATTCTTGATGAAGTCAACTCTCCATCCATTTTTGTGTACCTGTCAGATGTGAACCCATCCATTCGCTTTGCTGTTAAGATTTCCAAGAGTGCTCCCCTATTGGAGCAGCCTCAGGGTGCCCCCACCCCAATGCCCATGAGCTCAGCCCCTACACCTGGCTTGTCCACCGCTAATCTCACCCACCTAAGAGCTCAAGAGTACCCTGACCAAGGGGGACTCAGCCCTAACGCTTGTCGCAGGTCCATTTTCCCTTTCAACAGCACCCCTGCTCACGCAGTGGGACCTGTGCCGCTCCTCTCTGGAGCACAGACTCACCTACCCATAACTGAAGGCCAGCAACTGCAAACCCTGGAGGAGTCATTGTCCTCCCTGCCTCTCCTGCCCTTAGGGGTTGCCCCCATAAGAATCGCGGTTGCCCCCATTGCAACTATCTGGCTTGCCTTGGGGGCCTTCAATATGTTTATAAACATTTACTTTCCTCACATCCCACTAGATCTCCCCCTTCTTATAGTCGCACAGACTGCTGTACCCCTGGCATTCTGGGCTCTCCACTGGGTGCTCACACACCCCAACTGGGAGCCCAGTCTAATTCTTATCAGCCACTTCCATGACATAATGAACCAACACATAACCTCAGCCTTCTCCGCCATCCTCGCTGGCACTGGTGAAGCGTTGGCCTACGCCTAACCCTAAATGTACTCTCTCTTTGCGACCTAGCCTTCTCCTGCTGGTTAGCTGTCTCATTCATCTGAGTGTGCTGCCAGTTTGTGTTGACCTGTTCCCCACCACACTGAGACCTGGCGACAAGTGTAACCCCATCAGTCAACATGATAGGGTTGGGAGTCCCCCTATCCCTTCTGATGAGGTGGCCAACCAAATCCTGGGTGTCCTGGCAGAACTTCAGGTGCACTTCACCGCCAATGGGGGAAATCTCCCCTTCCTTCTGATGCCCAGCAGAGCATAGCTCTCCTTGACGCCCTAGATGAGGATGCCCACCACTGGGTCAGGGGAGTGCTCCGCTCTGCTTCTAAGTCTGGGAACCCCACCCCCTACTGGCGCTGGTCACCTCGGCGGTCCAGGCCCTTGAGTCTAGACTGGCGCGCCTCCTCCATCTCTTCACACTAGGACAGACAGCCATGGACCTACCCTCCCTGATTGAAGTCTTTGCAGTCCTGGCCCCCACAGTGCCCATCCCTCCCAAAATTGCCATCTCCACCTTCCGAGCTGCCTTGGACCCCACTGTGGCTGCCCATGCATCTTGGGACCCCCTCCCTGGGTCCTTAGAAATTGCATTCTTTGTGGCTCGCGCAATTGAGGCCAGGCCTTTCCATACACCCACGTGTGCTGTCTCAGCTCTTGAGGGGCCGCGTGCCACCCCCTCTCCCCTGCCAGTGGTTGCAGTAAGGGAAGCGTCCCCCAGGTCTCACCGTTCTCTGCGCCCCCTCTGTACCCACCTTGGATACCCTCCCCTCGTAAGAGCCCCTGCCTGCTGCACCCCCTGCTCTCACCCCAGATCAGGAGAGTGGGTCCTCAATCCCCCAGAGCTCAGAGCCCTCCCATCCTGGCGCTATCACCCTTCCCAGTTAACCTAGAGGCCCCCCTCAAAGAGAGTGGAGTGGGCATATGCATCAACCCTCGCTGCCCCATTTTGGACAAGGAGGAAGCAGAAACCCCTCCCCAGTTACAGACCAGCCCGGCGCCTCTTGGTTAATCTCTTCTAATGATGGGTCATGCTCCCTCCTCAGCTGCCCTCTCTCTTGCCCACCCCAATAAAGAAGACCAAGCCTACTTCTTGTTCCCTATCTTCTTCCCCTCAGAGTCAGGTGAATTTACTGTGCAAGCCCTCCTCGACACCATAGTGGCAGGCAACTTTATTGACCTCAGTGTGGCGCATTCCTTGGACCTGGCGATGGAAGAAGCCTCATCAGTCCTGGGCGCTTCATCAGAACTCATGAAGTATTACCGCGTCTGACGCCCATTGCACTTCTCTGTTCATGACTTTGGGTTCAGTGACCACTTCTCAGCTTTACAGGACTTGCTCTACCCCGTGATCCTGGGGGTAGGATAGTGGCGGCGACAGCAGGTCCACATTAATCTTGAAAATAACTCCTTGTTTCTCTCAAACCTCAAGTTGAGTGGAGAGTTTCCCTTGTTGAAAACCCTCCCCCTTGACACATCCCTCAGCTCTATTTCCCCCCCCAGATCCCTCTTCTATTGACCTCCCTTCGGACTTCCCACCCTTCCTAACCCCCTATAAGTCCATCTTTGACATGTCTCTGGCTTCCAAGATCCCCCTACACTCCACATATGACCTAACATTTCAGCTGACGGTCGACCTAGTCAAGATCAACTGCCCCCTCTACCCCTACACTGAGGAAGAGGACAAGGCTTTGGGGACTTGGCTGGAAGATATGTTAGAGAAGGGGTGGCTTATCAAGAAATCTTCACCGGTTGCCTCACCCATAGTTTTCGCTCAGAAAGCAGATGGCAGCCTGCGCCCTTGCATCAACTATGGCCACCTCAACAAGATCACCATCCCTGACCCCTACCCATTGCCCTTAGAGCAAACCATCGCCTAAGCCATCGCCAAATCCTGGGTCTTCTCAAAGATGGACCTGGTGAATGCCTTTAACCAGGTGAGGGTGGCGAGAGGACAAGAGTGTCTCACAGCTATCCACACCCAACGGGGTCCTTTTCAATTCAGAGTGAAGTTCTTCAGACTGAAGAATGCTCCAGCCACCTTCCAACGCCTCATTGATGATGTGCTTGGGGACTTGCGCTTCCATGCACTGTAGCCTACATCGATGATATTCTGATCCACTCCCCTACCCCAGAGAAACACGCCAAGGATCTAGAAGCAGTGGTGGCAGCCCTTCACAAAGAAGGGCTCTTTGTGAAACCCTCAAAGTGCGAATTTTTCCGGGATGAAGTGACCTTCTTGGGTAATCTCATCTTGAAGGATGAATATGCTGTTCCCCCTCTAAGCTCAAGGTGATCCAGTTTTGGCCTACCCCTACTACACAGAAACAACTTCAAAGTATCCTCAGCACCATCACCTTCTTAAAAAAAATTCTCCCCAGCCCTCGGCCAACTGGCAGCACCCCTTCACCCCCTCAATGGGAAGAACGCTCCCTTCAAGTGATCCTTGGAATGCCAGCAGGCCTTCAAGTCTATCAAGGAGGTTTTCCTCACTGCCCCAGTCCTGCGGCATGCTGACACCTCCTGCCCCTTCATTGTAGCCTGCAACACCTCATCGGTGGCAGTGGGCGCCATGCTGCTACAGGAGCATGAGGGGTTAAGCACCCAGTGGCCTACTACTCCCACAAATTCACTTCCACAGAACAAGCGTGGCCAATATATGACAAGGAGCTAGCGGCAGTGTCATGGTCACTCACCCACTGGTAATACCTCCTGCAAGGCGCCCAGCACGAAATCACTGTTTGGACCAACCATAAGGCATTAATATACTACCGCAAACCCCAGAAGTTGGGGCACCGCCAAACTTGCACATACCAGGACCTATGTGGGTTTCATTTTAAATATGAATTCATAAAAGGCCCCCTGAATGTGTTGCTGGACATGCTCAGCTGGAAACCATCTCTATCACCCAATGGTGGTGAGGACCTGCTAGAGCTTACTACTGTAGTGCCCCCTCCCAAATCCTCTCCTTGGCCCCTCTGACAGTAGCTTTTGCCAACCTTGCCCCTGACGCACCACTCCTCCTCCGCATCCTTGCTGCCCATACCTGTTGCCCCAAAGGGTTAGAGCTTTATACTGACCTAGAGTCTTCGAGTCATAAGAGAGCCCAATACACCATGCAGGAGGGAACCATCTGGTTCCGCGATTGGGTTTGGGTCCCCCCATCTCTACACAACTGTGTTATTGAGGAACACCATGTCCCCCAGACTGTTGGGCACCCCAGCATCAAGAAGTGCGCTGATCTCATAAAGAGAACTTACAATTGGCCAGGGTCCTCAAAGGACATCCACTTCTGGATCTCCCTCTGTGTCACCTGTGCCTGAGCAAAATTGGATAGTTCTGGGAAGAAGGGGTTGCTACACCCCCTTCAGCAGGCGGAAGGCCCATGGACCTCAATCTTGATAGACTTCATCATGGAGCTCCCCCTCTAATGGATCAGTTGCTATCATGGTAGTCATTGATCGATTTACCAAGTTCGCGCTCTTCATCCCCCTGCCTCTCCTCTATTACCACGGTGGAGACTGCAAATTTATTTGTCAACCATGTCTTTGCCATGTTTGGTCTCCCCAAAGAGATAGTGAGTGACAGGGGACCCCAGTTCACCGCCCAGTTCTGAGAAGAGTTGCTAACCCTCCTCAGCATTAAGCCCTGCAGATCTACAGCCTACCACCCCCAGTCTGATGGGCAGACTGAGCGGGTGAACCAGGTACTGGAGCAGTACCTGCGCTGTTATGTGACAGCCTCGCAGGACACTTGGGCCAAGGATCTGCCCCTTGCACAGTTTGCGTATAACAATTCACTCCACTCCTCAACCAACCTCTCCCCCTTTGAGGCCACCTTGGGTTACAACCCCTCCTTCCAAGTTAGCCCCCAGCTCTCCTCAGCATTCCCTGCAGCCAAAGACCGTGTGTGTGCACTCCGTGAGACACACAACCTAGTTTGTGAACATTTGACAAAGTCCATCAAGGATTACAAAAAGTTTGCTGACTGGAAGCGCCTCCCTGGGCACAAGATCAAAGTTGGCTTCCTCATTATGCTGGATACCTGCAATCTTCCCTTAAAAGCCCGCACCTGGAAACTTGCAGCCAAATGCTCTGGCCCCTTAGAGGTGGAGAAAGACTTAGGCAATGGAGCCTATCATTTGAAGCTGCCTGCTCACTGGAAGCAGCATAACGTCTTCCACAACTCCCTTTTGACCCCCTTCAAAGGGGAAAGGCCAACATCGCCAGAGCCTATCCTTGTTGGGGAATCCCAGGAATTGGAGGTGGAGGCTATCTTGGCTTCCCGGAGGTCCCTCAGATCCGTTCAATACCTGGTTGCCTGGAAAGGCTACCCCTCATATGAGAACAGCTGGGTGGGTGCACATGACTGCGCAAATTGCAAGGACCTGATAGAGGAATTCCACAACTCCCGCCTGGCATCCCCCTTCCCCCCAGAAGATTGCAGCCATCCTGGCCGTAAAGCTCCCAGAGAGGCACAAGAACTATGCCCTGGTCCATGCCCCAGGTGGGGCCTCCTCCCTGTTGAAAAAGGAAATAGTAGTGTAAGTCCTGGGGACCAGCCCCTACAACTGGATAGGGGGCAACATCCCTTTCAGACCAAAAGGGGGCCAAAGGCCCAAGTGGACCCCCTGTCACAGTTGAGCGACCTGGTGCACGTGGTTGATGAGCGCTGGGTGACTGCCCTTTCTCCTAGAGATATTCAGATCTCTCCCCTCCCCCTCCTCACCCCGGTAAATTTAATAGAGGGGACCTGCCAGGAGATTAGGCAGGCCAGGGCCATGGGCGGGCCCCTGGGACTCCTCACTCACCAGGGGAAATTTACCAAAATTTTGAAGAAACAGCCAGTGCTATTATCAGAGCCCGGTCTGCAAATTCCAGGTTAGTGGAGCCAGTCCAGAATGGTCAGGTCCATAAATCAGATTGGAACTCAATTTGGGTTTTGAACCAGGTTACAGGTGACTCAGACCAGTTGCCCCTACCCCCCAGAATAGATCCAGGAAGTTCAGATTGCGTAGACAATCAAATTGAGAGTTCAGACTGAGTTGTGGATGGCCAAGCACCAAGGCCACAGCCCCCTAGGACAAATCTGGGAAATCTGAACTGCATTAGCAGCCCATATTGAATGTTCAAGGCCTGGATTGGTACCATTGACCTGGTCTGGCCCCAAAAATTTGGGAAAATCTTCAAAGTTTTTTTTGATGTTTGCCAAGATTTTGGGCATCCCTCCACCCCCCCCCCACCAGCCAACCAAACCCCATCGCCGATCCCCAATCACCCAATCTGTAAGTCCTAGTGAATGTCCTTAATCAATCTGGGGCATCTGATGATCAATAGATTGGGCCATCTTTCCATTCCCAAGCAAGAAGGTAATGAAGAGGATGGCCATACCCCTCATTACTCAGGGTGATCTCGCTCAAGTGGTAGATGAGCGCTGGGTAATAGCCCTTCTGCTTCAGATCCCGCTTCCAGTACCTGCACTCTCCTTGGCAGAACTGTTATGAGGAATCAGTAAATCTGCACCAAGATTGTCAAAATGGAATTGATTGCAACTAATTCGAGCGGCAATCAGCCTGATACTTGGATTTCAAATGGTTGAAAAGGTATGAAGACTGAGCTATCAGCTGGAATGCCCAATGGTTGTGATTTGGTTTACACAATGATCAAAAAAAAATCCCTCCCTCCCAAATTCACCAGGCATCACCCCCAATGGGCAGATTCCTGCCAGCAAATTGGGCGTTGCACTTGATGCAATGCCACCAACTGCAACTTGGTCCGCCACCAAATTTTGTGATGTCAGTCCCCAGGGAACTAACCTGCCCATTCCGAGTAGTTCACCACTTAGGTCAAACTGACCTGAACTCAGCCCGCCCCTTAATTTAGCAATGTCAGTCCCCAGGGAACTAACCCGCCCATTTTTGAATAGTTCACCGCTTAGGTTGAACTGACTGCAACTCAGCCTGCTGCCAAATTTTGCAATGTCAGTCCCCAGGGACTAACATAATTCACTGCTTAGGTTGAATCAACCGTAACTCAGCCCACCGCTGAATTTTGTGATGTCAGTCCCCAGGGAACTAACCCGCCCAGTTTTCTGAATAATTCGCCACTTAGGTCAATCTTACAGAACCTGATCCCAGCTTGTTTTCCCTCAAAATCAATGACTATTTTAATCAGCCACATCACAATGAGAAATTTGTTGGTTGATTCTCCTTCAAAAAATTTTCCAATAAAAAATCTTCCCCCCAAAATCCCATTTTTATCTTTTGAAAATTTAAACTCCCTTCCAGTCCATATTTGTCATACCAGCAGCAGTGCCTCTGGCATTCTGGTTTGCCCACTTGGATGCTCTGGCATCTGGGCTTGCAGGACAGTCTTTTTCTTACTTGTTATCCACCTGACACTTGACCCCGCCATGTGGTGGTGGATCATATCCAATGCAAACCGCCTTGCTCTTAATGACGGAGTTGATTTTCTGTCTGTTTTCATGTACCTGTCTGATGCAAACCCATCTGTTTGCTTTGCTGCTGGGTTTCTGAGACTGCTTCTCTATCGGAGCAGCCTCTGGGCGCCCCACCCCAATGGCCACAAGTTTGGCCCCCACACATGGCTCATCCACCACTAATCCCACCCACCTGAGGGCCATGGAGCACCCCACACAAGGGGGGCTCAGCTCTAATGCTCATCACAGGCCCATTTTCCCCTCTGACAGCACCCCTGTCCATGCAGGGGACCCTGTGCCACCCCTCCCTGGTGCACAGACTCGCCTACTCAAACCCAAAGGCCAACAACTGTGAACCCTTGAGGAGTCATCATCCTCCCCACCTCTCCCACCCTTGGGGGTTGCCCCACAAGACTCGCAGTTGCCCCCATTGCAACCATCTGGTTTGCCTTGGGGGCCTTCGGTATGTTAATGAACATTTACTTTCCTCACGTCCCCAATAGATCTCCCCTTCTTCTAGTCACATGGACAGCGTGCTCTTGGCATTCTGGGATCTCCACTGGGTGCTCATACACCCTGACTGGGAGCCCAGTCTAATTCTTATCAGCCGCTTCCATGACAGGCTTGGTGGTTTCTGTATTTTTGAAATTTATTAACAGGACTTTTTAAAATGGTTCAATTCATGACAGAGGGGGAAAACTGTGCGGCTGTTGTCAATGCAAGCTCAGAAAAAGTGATCTGGTTTGGATGTGATCTAGGCATGTGGTGGGATGTGCTGTCTACGAATGGCTGGTGGGGGGTAATGGAAGCAATTCCCCAAGGTGCCACTAATTGCTCAGCGCCACTCAGGATAAAAAAGTGGAGGATAGGGTCTGTACATATTTGGACAGCCCTGTAATCAATTCTTCATATAGAGTTTGAAGGGGAAGGTGCGAGTGAAGAAATTCAAAGGTCACCACAACTGTGGTATCACTGGGGAGATGAGTTCAAGTGGTGGTAATAGGTGTTTTTTTGTATTTTTGATGGCATTGCAGATGCAGCGGCCACGCTCACTTCTATGGGAAAGCCAATATCAAAATAGCCCTTATAAGGGCAAAAGTCAATAAAACCCACTGAAATAAAGGTGGCTGTTGCCAGCTCAATAATTGCTTTGTTAGCATATTGGAAAAGACATCCCTAACTGATACAGAGAAAATAAGCATATATTGGATTGGGGCAGGGCTAGGGTGTGTGGGCAGGTTGGTTGACTCACGCTAGATGCAATAGTAAGCCCTTTGGAGGGACAAATTGGCCCGCTGCATTAGGCGGGCTGGATGAGCCAGTACGCACATGTTTGCCTACTGGGCGGTAAACGCTATTGGGTGGAGCACCACTGCCCCACACTGGGGCAGCAGGTGGTGGATCTGAGGACATGATATGGAGGATTGGTAAGGTGAGGAGATGGTGGATAATTGACTTATTTTTCAAAACTGCTCAAAAGTGATGATAAGTAGAAAAAAGTTTAAAAGTCCAATATCTGTGAGAAGAGTATTTTGGATGAAAAAAATGATAATATCGGCCTGATGAACCAGCTGATTCTCAGGGTGAAACCCTTGAATCTGGGCAATTTTTTTGTAAATGCTTCTCAGTCAAATAGCATGAGTTTGGGTAGTCAGATTGCATTGACCATTTGGCGAAATCAGGGGAGTCCATCTGAGGTTCCTCCCGGCCCACTTCTAGTTTACTTTAAACACCTAAGCCGTGAACACCTCCTTTTATAGTCATGGAGGGGGGTCCCATAAGTTGCAACTAATTTTCCCCCATGGTGATTGGCTCAAATATATCAAACCTTTGCCTCAAAAACTTTTCCGACCTACTCTCAACCTTCCACTGGCTGTGACATAAAAGCAGGCAAGCATTGAGAGCTCCAATAGATCAAACACCCATATTTCCTAAATAGTTTAAAAGCTAGTAACTTTATGCCTATCATGCTTCCATCCTCAAGCTATTTTAAATACTAAGCAGTGAGATCATAATAAGGTTTGCTTTTGATCCACTTACTGTAACTCAATAAATTTATAAAATTCAACCAAATTATATAAATAAAGTCTTGTTCTTTTAGATAAAAGTGATTTAGATTTCCCTTAAAGTTTATTTAAGCCGTTTAGAATAATACTTCTCAAGCAATTTTGTTGAAATTGTGATCTAAAAAGCACCTGCGAGCATACACCATACCCTGATATCAACAAGTGGTAATCACTACAAGAGATCCTGTACACCCCAAACCTTTGTTAAAAATAAAGGCAGTTGTGGTAAGCCACACATACAACCTCACATTCTGCTTCTGAACCTAGTTTGGCCACCACAAAACAAAAGCTAGCCAATGCTTTGTTTCTACTCAAAAAGCTTGAACAGAACCCTTTTCATGGGGCCCCTCTGGTGATTCAAAAACCCCTTTGAGAGACAACTTTACCCCAGGTGAGGGTAGCATTGCCTCGTTCCTCTATGTATATGGATATGTTATGGAAGTAACCACTGACTATTGGAAAAAAAGTAACTCCTCCCCTGCTTGAGTCTCCTGGACCAAGAGATAATGGCTCCAAATTTGGTCAGGCACAGCACCTGGGGAGGAGGTGAAGGAAGCCCCTGTTGAATAATTTGGTTCATGCCAGAGTTTGCATCGGAGGAAGCAGGCCTTCATACACCTTATCTTACAAAATAATGAATCTATCTCCTTCTTTGCTAAAGGTTCTATAAGGAAGCTCAGCCACTATTACTTTCAAAAATGCTACCTCTAGATGATGCTCTTGTGGACATTCTAACTGGCTTATCTTCTCACCCTAATATAACCTCGCATCTTATATCCGTTAAATGTTACCTCCAGACTTTCATGATATCAAGGAGGCTCTGCTGGAGTTTGCAGATATCTATAACGCTGAAGCTACTTAAGGAGTTGGGTTGAAATCATAGGTTCTGACCATTGAGGATTTCCAACTGAAGTCCCACCAGAAGAGGCTATGTTGATCTCTAGGGCCTCTCTATTCTGGTACCACCCTGAGGCTTGCACTAGCAGTGCAGCTCAAACCTTTTCTTCTTCCGCTCTTCAAACCAAAGGTTCCTAAGTTAGTAGTCAGAGTGCATTATCATCCATGGGGCAGCGCTCCATGCCCCCACTTGCCACCAAGATCATCTTTTGCCATCCAAAGAGCCTCTCCAAGTAGTTCCAAAGCCTGCTATTTAGCTTAAACCTTTCCTTTGGGTGCCATTTGCCCCCAGTAACAATGGGTTCAAGGGCCTGGTTGCTAAAGCTAAACCGCATGTATCCCCAAGACACACAGATGATGAATGACCAAAAGATGGCGTATTTAAACCATCCACCTCCAAGGTGCTATCTTCCTTGACCTCTCTTTAAGCAAACTCTAAATTGAAACCTGTAGCCATGAGGCAGCACAAACCCCTTATTTTGAAGGTCAAAATCAAGCCGTGACAATTCCAATGCCTCCCCCAAAGATAATAAGGTGGAGTAGCAACCCCAACCTATCCTACCATAAGAGAGCCCTAAACCTACCTCATACCCTATGGGATCCCTAACATGCATCAATAACCCCTCTGATGATAAATATAAAGTGGTTTGTGAAGATGTGGGTTATGTTTAGGAGCCCCAGGTGAAGTGGAGGTACCTGACAGGTTTAGCCCTAAGAATTTGAATATAGCTAGGATATCTCGTGTTTATGTTTTCAGCTGATGGTGCAAGCTAAAATAACTTAACAATGAAATCAAGGATATAAACTCGCTTTTCAAATGAAACACCTGCTCATAATCAGGAAGTAGATTCTCTGTTAATCCTCAATAATAGCCAAGTAACTCTGGTACGCTCACCATTCTTATGTCTACTGGCACCAACAAATACAAGACCTTCTGTCTTTGTACAAAATCAGGAAATTATTCCCCTATAATTGGGACTACTTCTCCAGCAGACAACTATGTACTTCTCTTCAGGAAGAATAAACACACACAACTATCTAGTATAGACTTAACAGCAACAGATATGAATTTCAGACAGATGACAGATGGATAATGATTAATAAACTAGGCGACTGTAGTTATTAATGATCAATAAAATAGTAAATGATGATTAATTGATGTTTTATTAATTAGCCAGGCACCGGTATTATATATCTCTCAGGCGTCTTCTGGTCAAACTCATCTATTAGATGAGTTCACGCATATTATACTAATTTTTTGCTGGTCATGGCAATAATTATGAAAAATCCCAAGTCAATTTGGCCCATGAATTGACTAAAAATAACAATCATTTCAGCCCAATTGAAGGCAGTTTTACTCTCATAATTAGACTTTCTGGTTTTGAACTCAACATCAAAATCTTCCTGATTAGAGCTACGTCATAACTTGACATCTAACAATAAATAGGGAATAAAATA
Organism: Massospora cicadina; assembly: GCA_022478985.1. Classification (NCBI taxonomy): domain Eukaryota; kingdom Fungi; phylum Entomophthoromycota; class Entomophthoromycetes; order Entomophthorales; family Entomophthoraceae; genus Massospora; species Massospora cicadina. The sequence continues at coordinate 186,227 of JAKSZP010017071.1, read as the reverse complement.
TATATGATCTTAAAAATGACGCACCCCAATTTGGGACATCGGCAGGCCTCTCAATAGTACTAAGTACGCCCATAATTGGGACGTCTATGTTTAAGTGCTTAATTATCAATTTTATTAATCAAACCCAACTTCCGCCTTAGTGCATTAAGATTAATGCACTAATTTAGGAGGTGCAATTTAGTTAATGCTGTGGGACCACCTTGCACCCAAGCGGACCCATAATCAGCCATAATATAATTATAACATAGTTATTATTAGCTACAATAATTGAGACGATTTAAGTGCAGTTGAGGTGATTTTGGAATAAATTTAGATATGAAGATAAATTGGGAAAGATCAAAGGATCCATCAATGGGATTAATCTATTAGCATTGATGGTTTTCTCAAAGGGTTTATTTTTGAGTCAACCATCAAAGTCTAACACCCTGCAGAACATAACTTCATCAATGCTGAGGGGTCTGGAGGATAATGACATTTCTAGTGATGTTGACCAAATCATTGTATTGATAATACAATCCAACCAGAGTGTGCACACCCTGTAGTCTATCCAGGAGCAATACCCTGAGACTGCAAAAAAACTAGCTTCCACTCTCCGGCTAAAGGAAGTCCTAGCTTTTTCCCCCAACTTGGTGAAACCTTAACAAAGGTGGAGGTTGTCATTAACAGAGTATGGGTCACAGTTATCCTTGACACCTGATCCCCAGTGAATGTTGTGTCCTTCTCAAAATTTGAATTACACTTCCAAATAGACAGGTTTTCTCTCAATGTTACTTAAGTAAATTCTCCAAAAAGTGATAATTATCTTAAAAATGCAGGTTTTTATTGACCTAACTTTTATTATTGGAAGGATTGAATATTTATAGGTTTCAAAATGGTTCAAGATCTATCCAAGCTAATTAATTGCTGAGCAATCAAATCTTCTATCCCTTGATCAGGATAAGACTGATTGTTCTTATTAAATTTTGCTAAATTTAGATAAATTATGCTCCCCTTCCAATAGTGCCAGGGGAATTGTTGGAGTAGATTATTTGGAAATGAGAGAATTTTTGAAATACTAAAACTTCCCCCTCTAGATTTAATCAAAAAGAAGGTTGAATTCTTAAAAATCTGGGGTAAACATGGTTTATCACTATACCAGTATCAACATGGACATTTGAGTACTATATTCCCTTTCAGAATATAACTCAATAAGGACTAGACCGGTTAAATTCTAATATATCAGTTTTCCCCCTAGGTCAAGAGTGATAGTAAATAACGTATTCTCCAATATGATATTCAGGTAAGGCGGGTTTATGTTGATTGCTTCTTTAAGTCTTCTTTTTAGTGGCTACTTAAATTAATTTCATGTATTATGATTTAAGTCAAATAATCTCATCAGCTAGATTCTCATAATTAAATCAGAGTTTTCTGTTACACCTTCTTCAGTATTTCCTTAACACTTGGAGGGACATATAATCTCCCATTGAATACATATGGAAGGCGACTTCTTGACAATTTGATGATAACTTATTTGATATGCAAAAAATCACTAAGTAAATAAAAGTTTCACCAAGTTGGGTCAGTTGAAGCTATTTTCCTTAAGATTGAGACTAAAGTTCCATTTACTCGTCTAATGACCCTGTTTGTGGAGGAATTATATGGAACAAAAACGTTGTTGACGTATTAAATAAACAAGATATTTCCTGTAAAAGTTACAAGGTAAAATTAGTCGCATTATCTGACATAAGGACCTTGGGACAGCCATGTTGAGTGATGAATTTCTGTTAAAGGAATAGCACATTAGTCTTAGTAGAGGGGATAGCAATTGAAATGTCCTCGACCCATTAGGGTTAGTGATTACCACCTATAATAATGTACTGATATCCATGCAATCCCCAAGGAAAAGGGCCCACAACATCTATGCTTACCACTTTAAACGCTTTAGTTTAGAGAATAACTTGATGTTGATAAATTGGGTCGGTGGCTCCATGGCTTTTACAGATGAGACATGAGTTAAGGGTCTCTCAAATGAAAGCAGTCATATTATTCCAAAAAATAGGTTTTCACCTATTATTGGGTTTTCTTTAACCCGCTAAGACCTACTTGTTTGTGTCCTTTCATGGTAGCATGATATCTTGAGTTTGGGTGCAAAAAGGGTGACCACTTAGATTTGACCTTCTTATACAAAGCTTCTTCCCAATTCATGGTATCTTTGCTAATAGATTTTAGGAAGGCTCAAACTTCTTCAGATTCTCAATTTCAAAACTCACGCCATCAAATGAAGATTATATAGGCGTTCTTCCTTTCCCAATTCCAAGGTCAGTATATGCAATCAGGATGGACTATCAGCATTTTGATGTTGAGCACCTGAAAATGAACAATGGAAAATGCATAAATTTGCAATTGGAGTGCCCAACGGGTTAATCTCCTGTCAGGACAATTCATATTTTTCAACCATCATAAAGAAGATTGGTCAGTAATAAACAGTAAAATGGTTACCATATAGGAAGGGACAGAAATACTTAATTACTAGAATTACAGCTAAACACTCCCGCTCAGTTACACTGTATTTTTGTTCAGCTTTTTACAAGGTTTTGCTATAAAATGTGATGGGATGATCATTCTACTCTTCATCACACTGGAGTAAGATAGCCCAATAGCGACATTACTTGCATTGGTATGTAAGAAAAAAAGCCTTATCAAATAAAGGATAAATTAAAACAGATGCCTTAATCAAGTCAGTTTACAGAGATTGGTCAACTGTTAATGAGATGAACTCCACTCAAAACGGCACCCCTTTTTGTAACAGATGGAATAACGGTTCAGCCATATCAGAAAACTTGGGTATATATTGCCAATAATAACCAACCATTTTGAGAAAGGCTTGTATATCCAGCATTAAGGTTGGAGGAGGCATTCATTTTAATAGCTTAAATTTTATCTGAGAGGGGTCTAATTCCTTTAGCTGATACCTGTTGTCCTAAAAATTCCTTTTCATTTTGAGAAAAATGAACACTTGTAGGATTTGAGCTGTAGAAAAATTTTATGTTTTCCTGAAAACATCTTTTAGATGACCCAAATGTTCAGTAGATGTTTTTGAAAATATGGTAATATCATCCAGATATATCAGAATACAGGTGAGCTTTAAATTCCGTAACATGCCATCCATGGCACTTTGGAAGGTTGCTGGGGCGTTTCTCAATCATTGTGGCATATGGGTTGGTTTATATAAATCCACACTGAATATTAGATCACATTTACCTAGGTCTTACTGGGGATAACTCAATTTGCCAGTTTCCACTGGCTAAGTCCATAGCAGAAAAATAAGTTGAGCATGCCAAAAACCAAAGGGAATCATAAATATGAGGTAAGGATAACTATCTCATTGAGTAATGGCAGTCAATCTAGGAAAATCCATAACCACCCAATGGGAACCATACTTTTTCTTAATCACAGCAAAGGGGAGGCCCAAGGACTGTTGGATAGTTTTAATAGTCAAGCCTCCAATGGTTGATGCAATTTTTGTAATCAAGGCTTCCTTTACTTTGGACTTATGATAGGGCTTATTCCAAATAGGAAGGTAATCACCAGTTTCAATCAAGTGCATTACTCCTTTCATTTAACAAAATCTTAAGTATGCTTTGAAAAAATGTCAGAGTATTCTTCCAATAATTAAAAAACTTGCTCCTCCTGTTCTTTATTGAAGTGTTTCCCTATTGCAGGCCCCACAGCAAGAATTTCCTAATCAATTTCCAGGCCAAAGTTTTGAAAGCTTCCAAATGGTTTAGCATCATAGATTAGAGATAAGGGTAATAAATTTAACATAAGCAATTTGATGTTTTCAATCAATCTTTTTCTGATTATTGGTAAGGCTTTCCAATAAAACAAATAAGGATCCATAATAAGCATAATACAGTACCCCAGGACAAGGCAGAGTTCTTTAGCGGAAAGGTTTTAAATGCCTTAAACATGTACCCAATGTCCTTTGTGAATAGAAAAATGTAAATAAGTATTAACAATTACTTGAGATTTTGACAGAATAACTAAATTCTCAGGGGAGAAAATAAAATTCCCTTTTCTATATCCACCAATGTAGGGGGTAATTTACCCAAGGGTCTCCAACATGTTAATTAATGGAATAAGACCTTTTAGACGCCTCTAGCAGACATAACTGACATTTGGTATGAACATGTCAGATAAAAGTAAGGTAATCAATACCCCAAAAGGATAGAGATGAGTTGGGATAAATCATAATTCCATCAAAGCCCTGAGAGAATTAAGTCTCCAAAGTAGGTCATAACTTAAGTTATCAAGGATGATAGCAGGAATTGTAAAAGTTGACTTCCCAATTTTTAGAGGAAGTGATAAGGCTCCAATTGACTAAGTACTCTGAGATCCTGAAGTGCCATATGCTTTATAATGGGAAATTTTGGGCGTTAACTTGATCAGTTTGTAATTTCAATTAGACAGCATCTACTGGGGATCCAGTGTCAGGATAGCTTTGGAGATGACTTGATTCACTCTAAGTCAATACAGGTGATGGTACTTCCAAATTGAGAGGATAGAGGCAAAAAGGAAGGCAGGTAATTTGAAGAGTTCATCTTTATTATACTCTGCAGGGCTTTGATGTTCCTGTTTCATACTTATATCCTTATCCAGGAGGAGAATTTTTTGTTTTTTTATCTCATTTCTTTTCATAATCTTTTTTTTAAAACAGTCCTTCTTATGAAAATATTGGAGGCAGTAATTACACTAAATTGCTCTAGCATCCTCAGACACAGCGTAAACTTTAGGGCAACTAGGTCTTGGATAGTTGTAAACTTGGGATTTTTCAGAAAATTGAGGAGGCAATTCCAACAAGGCCTCCTTGATGTCTAAAATACTTAATAAGTTCTTTTTTAGGCTAATATTATAAACTTGCATCTGTGTCCTAGAAATAAAAGAAGACATAGCTGCAGTTTTTGCATCATTCAAATTCAACCAACCACTTGTAACCAAAGTCTGAATTCCTGATAGAACTGATGAGCAAAGTTTTTTGATATATTTCAGTAGAACTATATACCCATTAAAATTATGTTTCTGTAAGTATTTGGTCTGCTCACTCCCAAATTCTTTGATTAACGCTTTTTTAACATGAGACCAAGTAGAGCAAGTCATCAAGTGGGGTACCATGATATTATGAGCCAATTGAGTAAGGTAATTAGGCAAGTAATACATCTTTTGGTAAATGGCCTCAAATAGAGACTTATCATATAGTTATAGGAAGGAGATAATGCTGCCTTCCCCAGGAGAGTAATTATTTTTAAACACAGGTATGAAACTCATTGGAGAAATGGCTGTCAAAACATGCACTCCAGGTTGTTCCAATTAAGTGGAAACATACGAGTTAGAGTCTGAAGCTTGGAAATAAAATTTAGGATTAGGACCAACTGCTTCAGTACAAATTTCACCAATCCATCGATTTATATTACCATGCCCACCTTCTCTTCATTCATGAGAGATAACTCATAAAATTGCTCATGCTGAGCATTGTACTTATGTTCCAGTGTTTCAATTTCACGCATGAAGCGCCTCTCCTTTAAATCTACATGCTTGTTGCAGGATGTCAATTCCTTTGCCTATATACCCAGATTATTTTAATTTATCAGATAAAGACTGGAGTCTCAAGAGTGGGCCATTTGGTACCCCATTAGTGGTTAAGTTACACTCCTTGGCCACTTTATAAAATTGCTCACTTAAACAGTCCATCATCATGCTCAATAAAGAGTTAATTTGTTAGAGGGATCCTGAATGCCCATCAGCACCAGGTGGTCCCTGAGGTCCATCAGCGCCAGAAGGTCCACGTGGTCCTTCTCCCCCAGGGGGACCACGAGGTTTTTCACCCTAGGAGGACACAGTTTCAGAAGTTTTCTCTATTACATATGACTTAGAATTGAATTCCTGAGTACAATTTCTCTGTTTGAAAAAATGGTTTTTAATTTTATGCATCCATCAATTGACTACGCTCAGAGTGTTGTAAAATACCCTCTCTCCATTCTCTTTGAATTTCCTGGACTTGCTATGATAACTGCAAATCAACAAAACTAGATATCCCAAGGTCAAGCTGAATAAGTTTGTTGATTTACTTCATCAAGAAGGGTCCGATTACTAAGAATAACATCACAATTATCTCTGCTAAACTTAAAGGCGGACTTTAAAACTAAGCAACATAATTATTTAAGGAATGGAGTCCTTCTATTAAATTAAGATTTCTTGTTGAATCATTCCCACTACTGGTAATAAATGGTAAAAGGTATGGTGTACAAACTGGTGCAAATATTGCTTTATGCCAATTACTGGCATTTAACATGTTATCAATACTTCCTATAAGATAGAGGGTACTCTTAGGATTTCAGTTCTAGATGAACGAACCCATTGTTATATACTGCCTTGCTAAAGGTCTTGAGCTTCTTCAGGCGAAAAATGAGAATCCATTGTAGTGATTGACGTTTTCACTGGTGCATAACTTAGAGTGCCCTTGTACTGAGCACCACTCTGGAAGTTTTGAATTACACTATAAAAAGGGAAGGTTTTTTCTTGATGTTACTTAAGTAGATTCTCCAAAAAAAGAGATAATTAAAGTAAAAAACAGGTTATAAGTTGATTTATTTTTATTAATGGAAGAATTGAATATTTATAGGTTTTGAAATGGTTCAGGATCTTTTCAAGCTAATTAAGCTGAGCGATTGAATCTTATATTTTGATTGGGATGATATTTATCATTATTATTAACCATGATAAATTTTGATATATTACGCTCCCCTTCTGAAAGTGCTGGGCGGGAAGTTCTGGAGTAGAATATTTGGAAATGAGAGAATTTAGCAAAATTCCAACATTCCTCAAAACCCATCATAAAAGATTAGATGGCCCTGAACTCGACTACACCCAAGAGTTGGTACTGCTGGTCCCCCAACACATGTGCAATTGGGCATACTCTTCTTTTCATAACACCAATTTTGTAGCCTCAACTTATCAGCCCCCACTGTGGCTTTGGCTAACAATACCTATGCTCTACTCATTGGTACACAGTTTATGCTGGAATATGAAACCATTATTAACTAAAAACAGGGATATCTCTCCCTGATTAACTATAGTTTCCCTCTGATTCTTTCCAACAATGAGCTTGCTTGGATTATAGTTTTTTTATTGCTTGCTGTTACATTTATTACCTAAGTTCTAATAAATCACAGGAGAAGTTATCTTTTTTGAACTAGTGAGCCAAATCCAAAGGGGGCTGCCACGCAACTTTATTTTGTGAATGAGTCAAGTAAAGGAATTATTAGAAATAAAAAAATCTTAATATATCCCCTAAGTTATCAGCCTAGAAAGCCATATCAGAAGGTTAGTAAGCTTTGGGAAACTTTTGTCTGGAGCCTGATTTATCTGCGGACTATGGCGGACAAAATAGGGGTTAAGCATCAGCGACATTTGGCATCTGGAGGTATAACTGTGGTTTTTTAATTAATGTGGCCGGCGGTGTCCATCGCCTCAACATATTGAGCAAGTTAATTATCAGCAAAAGTTATGAGAGCCAGCACACAAGTGAAAGACTTGATGCGCTGGTGGTTTTTGGAATAATTGGGGTCAAACAGGGAAGTTTTTGCCACATTGATGCACAAGTGGCTTGCTTAAAAAGTGAGGCCTCATTTTTTTATTTAGTATCCTCATCAAAATTATGGGGGAATTTGTGATGAGAATACCCTCAACAGGTGGTTTCATCGCTCAATGAAGATGTTGGCGGAGGAGGGTGTTGGGCGGAGCAACTGCTGCTTCTACCGCCATTTTGTCAATATTTTTATAAGCAGGGAAACCATTTTTAGATCTAAAATTGTGGGGATGTGAATTGGAAGGATTTAAAAATTCCTCCAGGACAAAATTGAGATACTCATTATAAGGCTAATATATATCGTCAATCCATTCTAGTGCTTTGAATGGATTTAAGTCGTCTAATGCCAGGCCAGCCACTGGAGTCAGTGCAGTGGATGATCCTGGTTGGCTGCAAGCAGTTGACCATGGCATCTCACCCAAAACTTTCTCAGCCATTGGCTCAGGATTTTATAATTCTGACAAATTTTTATAAAATCAGTAAACCTGATTGACTGCTGAATTGGAAGCAGCGCCATAATTAGCTGAGGTTGGGGGTATTATTGCGCTCACTTGAAAATTTGGGGGAGGCAGCAGTCATCCTGACGCCAGAATGAGGAGCAGCGTAAAAGATGGAGGCAGATGCTGTGGGGCACTTTCACTTCAAATGATCCAATTTGAAGCACAAGGGGCATATGGCGCAGCCATTTTTGACACGTGCACAAAAAGGGTGATCAAGGGTGGATCTGATCACAGCTTGGGGGAATCACATTGTGATTGTCACAAAAGAAGTTATCTCTCTACTGTTGATTTAAATAAAAATTTGTAGGGTTTCCGTCCACTTGCTAAGAAAAAGAAAACTTTTAAATAACAGTTAAAAGTTGGTAGTTATATGTGTTTTATATTAAAGTGACATGAGGGTAAGAAAAGTGAACAGTCTTCCAATGTCAATCCTTTGTATTTAAAATGACTTGGGCTTGAAGTGCGATAAGCACCAAATTCATTACTAGCTTTAAGCTTAGTTAGGAAATATGGTTGTTCAACCTATTGGAGATCCTATATCTCAGCTTGCTTTATTGTAACAAATAATCTAGGGTTGAGCGTAGGTATGAGTTGTCTGTGAGGAAAAGATTTTATATATTTTAGTCAATCCCCTTGAGAGAAAATAGTTGCACCTTTTGAGAACCCTTTAAGGCTATAAAAGGGGGTGTTCATGGTATAGGTGCTAAAGTTGTTTTATAGTAGGCTGGGAGGAACCTCCAATAGACTCCCCGGATTTCGCCACATAATTAGTGCAATTTGCTTGCCTGAACTCGTCCTATTTGGCCGACTTGAAATGATTAAAATTATTGCCCTATTTAAAAGTGTTCCATGTAGAATCAACCAGGGTCTTTAGGACACTTTCATCCTCATTTTCATCCTTATTTTGAACCAAAACACTATTTTTATATAATTGGACTTGTAATTGACTGACATTACCACCATCAAGAGTGTTAGGGGTAGAATAAGGGAGCACAGAGAATGTCCATGTACTCTGTTTATGCTGATACTGGCAGCCAAAGTTTTATTAGAATAATTGTCGCCACTCTTATAAGTGGCAGTGAAGGGACTCTTTCAAAATAGATCCAAGCTTGCCACTTCTGGGTTTGATGCGGTTATGTTAGTACAGGACCAGGTCAGACACATTTAATGAAGGTAGGGGAGCCCAAAACTCACTGGCAGCTTGTCCCTCTTTTGTAACCATTTTTAACTAATTTAATCATAGCCTCATATTGAAGTTGATTGATGCATTGAGCCAATCTCTTCCTGGCTTTCTCAGGTTCCACAACTTTAGAGGAGAAAAAAGCTTTAACTAAAAAGGAGGGTATCACTGGTTCTCGCCCATACAGAACATGGAATAGGAATATTTTAAGGTTCTGGTGTTAAATGATCCTGTATGCCATAAGAGCACTGGGTAGATATTGACCAGGTGAAGTGGATCAGATGAGTCAATTTTATAAAGGATAGAGACCAAGGTCTCATTGGCTCTCTCCACAGTCCCATTGGTAGAGAAATTATATGGGGCTGAGAAGAGTTAATGTGTCCCCATGGATGTGGCCAGAATCTTGACTAGTCAGGAGGTGAAGCTCTTTCATAATCACAAAGTAGAACTTGGGGACATCAATAGCAAGAGCTTTCTTTTACTTCAATCAACTTGATTAAAGGCAAATTTAAGTTTTAAAAAAATAAAAAACCAGCCAGACAAAACGAGCAAATAAAAATCAGAATGTCAATGCCATCAACGCTTGCTGCCCTAGCTTGAGGTGGTGGTGCGCCGCCTTCTGGCGTCCTTTAAACACTGCCAAAGCATACCTGGGCTGGCTCTACTAGCCCTCCCAATGCCACCAGGCGTTACGTCCCATGGCAGGACTTAGTCCACCATCTTGCAATCTTGCAGGCGGTGCTCCAGAGCCCTTTAATGCTCCCTCAGAGCAAGCTGTATTTCAGCCTCTGAGTCAAATATGGTTGTCCTTTCTCATATGCAAGTGCGGCCATAATTGTGATGGCCACCGTAGTTTCAAATCAGTCAGATATATCAAATTTCACCCTTTAAAGGGCTATTTTGACCTTATTTTTGATTCAAGGCTGATGCGGTGGTAGTTTCTAAGCTGTCAATTAATTATAAGGACATATTATTTCCCACTGTTCGCATGAAGCTCCCAGATGAGGCCACTTTTGTGATCCAATTTTTCCAGATTGCCATTTTTCTATCCCCCAAACGCCTTCACCCTAAGCTGATGGAGGGTTTGGCCATTTATGGCGCAGACCCCATCTTGCAGTTCGTGGTTCCCAAAATGGTGGGTCATTTGGAAGGGCTTTGCACCTTTGCAACAATCCGCCCTTTCCATCATGACACTTATTTTGCAATTCTCACCCCAAACTGTGATCAGATCTTCACCTGATCACCCTAATTACGCGCATGTTGAAATTGGCCGCACCATATGCCCCTTGTGCTTTGAATTGGATCATTTGAAGTGCACGTGCCCTGCATCTTCCACCTCCACTGCTTCCACCGCTCCTCCTTCTGGCTTTGGGTCAGCTTCTGCCTCACTCAAATTTTTTTTGTGGTGCGCAATCCTCCCGCCCCCTACCTAGGCTATTTCTGGCACTTTTTTTAAAGCAGCAGCAAATAAAAACTTAGATATTTTTAAAAAATTTGTCAAAATTATGGAATTATGAGCTGATGGATGAAACAGTTTCAGCTGAGCTGCCAAAGTCAAATATTTGCAGCCAACCATGATCTGCCATTGCACCAACTCTGGTGGCTGGCCCAGCATTTGTCGATTTAAACCATTTGAAGTGCTCAAATGGATTGATGATATGGATCAACTTAAATTGTTAAGCCTTATTTTGCCTTAAAAGGAATTTTTTGTAAATCCTCCCGATTCATATCCCCGCCATTTTCAATCTAAAACAGTTTCCCTGCTTATAAAAAATAAACAAATTGGCGTTAGGAGAAGCAGCTGCTCTCTCTGTCACCCTCCTCCACAAAAATCTTCATGGAGCGATGAAACCCTTTGTCAGGGGTATGTCCATACAAAATTTCTCCCATGCTTTTAATGAGAATGTGAAATATGAAATCTAGGTGCTCACTTTTAGAAGAAAGCCACGCTTGCATCAATGTGGCAAAAACTTCCCTGTTTAACCCCACTTATCCCCAAACCCGCCACCATGCATCAAGTGATTCATTTGTGTTCTTATCTCATCACGTTCTTTGATCATCAACTTGCTCAATATGTTGAGACGATTGATACCGTTGGCCTTATTAGTGAAGAAAGCCACAATTATACCTTCCTATGCCACATGTCGTTGATGCCCCAACCCCAATTCTGTCCATCTTGGTCTTCCAGCTAAAGTGGGCGCCAGAAAAAAGTTTCCCCAAAGCATCTTCAACTTTTTATATAGCTTCTTAGGCTAATTACTTAAGTTCTATATTTGAATTTTTCATTTCTTATAATCCCTTTATTTGGCTCATTTGCAAATTCTGATGTGTGGCGGCTCCCCTTTTAGGTTGGGTACCACTAGTGCTAAAAAATGGACAACTATGCTGATTGAATCAAACTTTGATGTAGGAACATTTTGATGGCCTTGGCCATTTGGAATAGTGAGAGGCAAGGCTTCAACCTACTTACTATAGTTGTCAATGCCTCCTAGGATAAATTTGTTTCCAACTGTAGTCTGCAGAAGTGAACTTACTACGTTTAGGATGATGGTGTGGAAGGGTTATTGAGGGATAGGTGATTGATATTGGTATTTAATCTTGAAACTTGATTGCTTCTTACACATGAGGCAGGCATTTAAAACTTTGACAATAGTTTCCAGTATTCCTCACAATAATACCGCTCCCTAACCCAATCATAGGTTTTCTAAACTCCCCCATGGCTAGGGTAGATTGAGTTGCAGGATAACAGGTACACGTTCTAAGGGTTATAGATAAGGCAACCACTTTGCCCCTCACCTGTTTATACAACTTCCCGCTCTCCACTTTAGTGTTGAAGGAGTTTCAAGCTATTATTTTCTGGAATGGTTCATCCTCTAGAACTCAGTCATAAGGGGTTGTTAAGAGGTCATATAACCTCTTCGCCTAACTGTTATCCATGTGTAGGATGAGCAGCTGAGTTGACCCATCAACATTCATGTGGCGGGTTTCCGCATCATGTTCACCCTTCATGTCATAATGCTGGAGCTTTAGAACCTAACGCGCTAACCACACTGTAGGATCCGTCATATTCTGTGACCATTTCAAGGAAGCATGGTCAGTAACCACAGTGAAGGTAGTACCATATAGAAAAGGACGATAGTGTTTTACAGCTAACAAAATTTTAAGGCATTCCTTCTCTGTGACGCTGTAGTTGTGCTCTACCTTGGACAGCATCTGGATAAAGTATGGTATGGGATGATCTACACCGTCTTCATCCAGTTGGGCTAAGATTTCCCCAACGGCATAGTTTGAGGCGTTGGTAAAAAATATAAAAGTTTTATTATAATCTGGGTGTCGTAGGATAGGACGTTGTTGAAGCAGTTGCTTTAGCGTTTTGAAAGAAGCCTTTTGTTCTGCACCCCAATGGAAGGGGATATTCTTCTTCATTAAGCGAACAAGGGGCTCACTGAGTTGTGAGAACTTAGGGATGAGCTGATGGTAATTCCCCATCATGCCCAGAAATAACTGAATATCCTGTAGATTCATGGGGAGTCATATTTAATATGGCTTCAACCTTGACCTGTAAGGCATAAATCCTTCTTGGAAAATGGCATGTTCAAGGAAATCTAGCCTCATCTGGAAAAAAGTGCACTTGGATTTTTTTAATTTATGGTTGCATTTCCGTAAGTGTTGAAACACTTGCTTCAGGTGAGATAGATGTTCGTTGAAGGTCATTGAAAACAATGTGATTCATTAAAATATACAATGATGCAACTTAACTTAAGGTCCTACATGACTTGCTCTATGGCTCGCTGAAAAGTTGAAAGCGCAGTGCACAACCCTTGAGGAAGTTTGGAGGGTTGGAAAAGACCTTCACTGCAAATGAGAGCACATTTTCTGATCTTCAGGGGAAAGTTACATTTGCAAATAGACGCTAGCCAATTTCTATCAGAAAATAAGTTAGAGCCAGAGAGTTGGGCCAGGGCGTTGTCAATGCAGGGGATAGCTATCCTTTTTTGTGATTTTATTTATATTGTGGTAATCCATGACCATCCAATGACCTCCATTTTTCTTTTGATAAGCAAGAAGGGAGCAGAACAAGGGCTTTGCGAGGGTACCAGTATCCCAGCGTCTAGTAACTGCTTGAAATCAGTCCTCATTTGCTTCTCTTCCACCTTTAACTTGCGATAAGGTTTGGAACATGTGGGAAAGGCATCACCCACATTGATGGAGTGGCTACAGTCCTTCATATGGCCATAATTATTATCTAGTTTAAAGAATATGTCGCTATATCCTTCCAATAAAATTATAAACTTTTTCCAACTAATCTGGGGTCAACTCATAGGTTTATGGAGATTGAGTAGGGTACATAATTGGTTATCCGTTGGCAAGCCCAAATCGCCATAGAGCCAGTGAAGTAAATACGTTCAATGTATTCTATGGGGATAAATAAGCATCTGACAATTTCTTGATGTTTTTTATATACATGTCCTTGTCAGTGAGGTTTCCCAACAAAATAGTAATAGTCCTCTGGTAGGTTGGGTCTAGGATTTCAGGCAATACCTGAGGCACAAGGGGCCAACGCCCTCAATACTTATAATATACAGCAAGTGTGGGTGTGGGATATGGTGCGTGATCTTAGTGTTAACCACTCGTTATTAACAAGGCTTAGATAAGACTTAGTCTACAGCATAGAAAGTGATACCATCCCTAGCGTCCACTGAATTGGGCATTTTTTTGTATTTCTTCAAGAGTTGGTATAATGTAAAGACAAAGCGAAAAGAGGTTGTTTATTTTTCAGCGTAATGGGTTAAATCCACTGAGCTTCTTTGCACAGGGTATTATCCACTGAGCAACCAGAACTGGACAATATGCAGATCGCCAATACTTAAAAAACTGATATATATATATATATATTGAGCAATCGCCCCTATTTATATATCTATAGTAATCTCAAAACGCATAACTTATCTGTGGACTACTAAAAAACTCCCCCTCTCATTCTTTCACTCAACTCTTATCTCAATATTCTAGGTCATTTCCACCCTTCTGTTTAATAATCTTTTTTTGTTCCCTTTTAGGAGTTCTCATCTATCTCAAGGTTTTTGTCAGAATTTTCTTGATTCGCCGACCTAATAAATACTTTGATTAATTTGCTTAAATTAATATAACTTTCTGCTCAATCTTGAGGATCGCCTTGTCACTAATTTTCAATCTGCCAGAATATGTACCCTATAGTCCAGTCATATTAATTTCTTGACATTATCCCCCTTTGACTGGACATACGCTCCTATTGCTTGTATGTTTGAAGGAACTTTGCATAATCTTGTTTGATAATCTGACCACCCACAGGTTCTTAATGGTGTAGGCATCAGTACCAGTTTTCTCAGTTATTCCAAATGGCCCAATCTAAATGTTAGCAAGTTTGTTCTACCATCCAAATTCATGTTGATCATCGGTTTAAGGCATAATCTCCTGCAGCAAACTATGGATGTCCGCTACATCTACTCTGGTCAGCCGCCTGATCATGAATCTTCATAGCCTAACTGGTATAGTATGCTTTCGTTTGAAGCTTGATCAGCGTTCCCATTAGATTAGTAAAATAACGCTGCGGTTTCACTCCGCCAGTATCCTCCAAGAAAGAGTAAAGCAGGGAAGGTAAATCCAGATGTCTACCATATAACATTAAAAATGGGCTCATACCCCGTGGCCAAATGGCATCTGATATTATATGCAAAGGTAGCTGTGGGTAGGAGGTTTTCCATACAGAGTGTTGATCTTTCATAAGCTTGCAGATTATGTTAACCGGTGTTCCATTGTAATCGTTCCACCATACCATTAAATTCTGTATATAGGGTGTAGTCAAGACTCTACAGATTGCAATCAGTTTGTTAAGCTTGGGCAGGATATGTGAAGTGAAATAAGTCTTGTTTTCAGTTAAGATGAACTTTAGACAGCCATGTCGCTGGATGACACTCCATAATAAACATGGTAGTGTTGATCACCCCAAAATCATCAATAGCCCTGGCTTCCACCCATCTTATCAGATGATCAATTGCTTAAATTATATACTTAGATTAGTTTGCTACAGTTGTAGGAGGCCCCACTACATCAATGTAAAGCGTATGCCAGGTGAACTAAGGTTTAACCAGCTGATATGTGGTCTTCTTGTAGAAAGGTTTTTCCACTTGAAGCTAATGACAACAGCTACCATCTCCAGCATGTCATAATGCATACCCTTCCAATAGTATCAAGGTTAAAAAAACTCTAACGTTAAACACAAACACCATGCCCTACCACCTGATGTGCATCCATAATAATTGCTGGTCTAGAAGAAGGTTTAGGGAGATTCAGTGTCAGTTCCCCAATACGCTTATATAGTTCACCATAGCTTAGAAAGGTATCCTGTTTAAGCCCATCTAACACTTTAATCAATTGCGGCAGCTAATTATGGTATATGTTCACCACCATCTTCTCATACATAATGTCAGCCAAATCTGCCAAAAGATTGACCATTTTTAGTTGTGAAAGTCAATCCATATTTTGATTTTTTTTTCTCCCAGCAAGTATACAATCTCAAAATTATATGCTTGGAGATTCAATCCCCATCACACAAGCCATCCTTCAGGTTCATGGAGATTTTGCATCCAGCGCTTTGAGGCATGATCTTTCATCACTTGGAATTACACCATGTGGAGGTATACTCAAAACTGTTTATATGAATAAAACACCTCTATTCACTCCCACTCAGTCACGGTGTAATTCTGTTTATGAAAAATTTAGCTTAGGCTAAAAATGTGACAAAGTGCTCCACACAGTCATCATTCTTCTGAGATAATACTGCCCCTATGGCGGAAAGTGATGAATCCATCTGTACTATGAATTATATGCCAAAGTTGAGGTTTTACAAAATGGGTGTGCTCGCTAATGAGGTTGATAAGCCATCAAAAGCGGTTTGGCATCGTTCCATCTAGCAAAAGTGGCATTTTTCTATAACAACTCAAAGAGCGGTGCCCCAATACAAAGGAAATCTGGAATTAACTTCCAGTAGTAACAGATCATCCCAAAAAACACTTGTATATCTCTTTTTTAGCTAGCTAGGTTATGGTGCTTATAGATTCCACCTTTGCCAGCTGTGGGTTAAGCCCTTTTGTGTCCACCACGAACCCAAGACATTCCAGTTGATCTTTGAAAAAATGACACTTCTGAGGGTTGATCTTGATGTTTGCATCAGAGAGTCAGTAGAACACTTGTTCCAGGTAATCAAGTTGCTCTGTGAATGTTTGGGAGAACATGTTGATATCACACTGGTAAACTAAAATGCAGGACAGCTTAAATTACCAAATCATATCCATGGCATGGTGGAATGCAGCTGGGGCGTTGCACAAACCCTGTGGCATAAGTATAGGCTGGAATAACCTATTTGAAAGTTATAATAGCGCATTTCCGCGTTCTGCCACTGGCAATTTGTTCAGATAGTAACCCAATATCAATAATATGGCAGAAAATTAAATTAGCCCCCCTAAATCGATCTAGCATGCCATCAATCTATGGAAGAGGGTAGAAATTTTCCTTCATATTGCTATTTAGCTTTTGATATTCAATGACCACCTGGTCTATGCCATCTTTTTTCTTACTTTAAGCACCATCGATGCCCATGGACTCTTATATGGCTATTACATCCCTTGTCAATCAAAATTGTGTTATAAGTTCAGTGGAATTGTTGAGATACGCTTGTGGATTTTTTCACATGGTCAAACCCACTGAGCAATTTTACATATGATATGAAGATTGTCTGCCCACAGGCCCGCTTTATAAATATGATAAGTATGTATCTATTGTCCCAAATGACAATTTATCTAATTTAATTTAGTATATACAGAAGCTCTTTTCTGTTCCTCTTTCTCTAAGCTACCAAAAATACTCTTCTATTCAATTGTTTCACCTCTCAAATATCTCAGCGACTTCAGACAATACCATTTCCTCAGTTTAGTAATTCAGTTCTACCATATCTCATTGGTTCCAGAAGAGTATGGTATTTGATTTTATCGCCTTAGCCTGAGGCGATGTTGGGATTTTGCCCATATTCCCAGCAATCTAGATTACCAGGTATCACTAGGGGATAATTCCCTAATGCGAAGTGAATTGGATATCAATTGACTCTGATTTTTTGGTAATAATGTTCAGGTGATTTTAGTTTATTTGCCTGGGTTGGATCCATCAGGGACAATACAGATGGATTCTTAAGATCTCATTGGGCAGAATTGCTGACAAAAATTGGGGCACCTGAAAGTTTATTAACTATCAGGTGTACCAATTGGGATCAGTCAGGTTTCAACACTGACTGATTGAGAATTTAAGGATTAAGTTGAGAGGCGAGTGATACTGTCTGCAACTAGTGAATTGATTGTTTGGTTTGTGACCAGTCTTATTGAGTAACAAGTCACATCACCTAAGCAGGTCGCTTGCCAAAAATATTGGTTCTCTTGGTTTGCTAGGAAAAGGTTTTAGGGGCAACGCTTTCCAACTTTTTCCATTTTAGGTCTCAGATGTCCAATGACATAATCTTAGCCAGGATGGGGAAGACCATTGCTGCTGATATGAGGATTGAAATTTAAATGGCTTGGCTTCAGTTTCAATGAGGAGGTGCCAACTAATGGTTGGGTGCCAAATCCTCGCTAAAAACTCCCCAAAGAATTCACTAATAAAGAAATATCAACTACTAGAGTATCAACTTATTATACTTTATCATAATCCATTTTGAGTTCTATTCTTTCTCAAGGAATTATTGCTGTATGCTTAATTATGAGACTCTTTAGATAAAGAATAAGGATCTGATTGGGGATCCAAAGAAGAAGCTGAATTGAATTGGGGAGTACTGCTGATTGTGTGTCATAAAAAGAAACTATAAACAGAAAACAAAGTGTGGATTGAGTTAGGTAGTATCAGAGAATGAATCCTCATTAAGAACATCATAAGTATTTTGAGAGGATATACTGGCCAAGCGTTGGACTGAAGTCTAGTCTTTCAATTCAACCACAGATAATAGTTGCCATACTATTATCAAAGATTATATTTCACTATCAAATAATTCAAAGAATTGCACAACAATTAAACCTGTGCAGTTAGTATATCATAGGTTTAAGAAATAAGTTTAATTAGAAAACCTATAAATATTAACAATTGGTGCTCACTACAGGGGTGTAGTTGAGTACAAAATATTAAAATGTCGTTTTGTATAAAGATAAAATAAGAAAACTATAGACAGAGTTGGAAACCGTTAACCAGAACGTTCTGAACTCAGTGGATGATTAAAAATTTTCAGCCTTGTAGGAGAGAGTCACCAAGATGGAGGAAGGGGTCAATAGCGTAGTGAGTTTTAGACATGAGTTACTTTGGAAAAGCAATGTCATTGAAGAAGAATAAAGGGGACTTAACTTTGAGAAGTCTTGTTTCTAAAAAACGGAGCGTAAAGCGGATCATGTTCATTTTAAGAGCATTCAGCTCAGATATTGAGTGGTTGAGTAAACAGGTTGAGGAGTTGAAGACTCATAAATGTGAATATAAGCCATATGCACTGACTAACGTCAAAGAAAGAACTCTACATATGATAATTGGAAAGATGACTACCCCAAGAAAAATGCCACCCACTTTACCACTATTTTGGAAGTCATGCCTGAGTTTACTCCCCCAAGTGAGCTGAGTAACCTAACCAAGAGAGATGTCTAGAGAAACATTGGAGGAATTTAAAGTGACACTAAAATTTGATAACATTCTATCAGGGTAACACCCTGCATTTTTTCTGATTGTGCAATATGACAATGTACATATCTAGCAATTGTCAAAAGGCATTGTTGGTGATGTATTGCCTATATACCAATTGTCAAAACAAAGTGTAGCCCCATCTAGAGTAGAGCAGCTTGTTGCACATAGAGGCCAAAGTGGACATTATGAAGGGATTTTAAAGCATGTTTACATTTTAAAGCATGTTTACATTTTGAAACCTGAAGTGCAAATCAAGAGTTTATTCGGCATTCAATTCCATAAATATGAATCTTTAGCAAGTTTTGCCATATGATCGTTTCTACCAGGAATTTATTGGCATTCAATTTCATAAATATGAATCCTGGTTGGAGTAAAAGTGGTTGGAGTAAAAGTGCTGGATGATTTTGATGCATGAATTGCACTACAAGTGGCCCTTTGGTCCTACCATGATTTGCATAGTATGATGTCTTCAATGTTCAAAATTTGAATCCTTACCTCTCAGATGGATGACAATATTTCAAATCTTGGGAGCTACCTTTGTTGTCCCAAATAGAAGTTTCAATTAAAACCAGTACAAAAATCAAATCCCACAAAGGTTAACTAGGGTGATAAGGGAATGAATAACTAAACTGTGCCAGAGAATAATCCCAAAGACTTTAAAAAGATTAATAAGAAGGAGAAAGTATGTTACCAGTTTGGAGGAAAAGGACATTTCGCTGTGCACTGCAAGAAAACCAAAGATCAAATTAAAGTGGTTCAAGAGAAAGAGTATGCTTCAGCAAAGGAGTCAGGAAAAGGGCCTGCGGCCTAGATGGGGAACAGTCTAGAGCTGCGGAGAAGCCTGTTCCTTCTGATATTAAGAATGATGAAATTGAAATTTTTTGAACTATTTGTGGATGAAGACGTGCATGATCAGCTGTATAAAATAGATAAATTGAATGTAAACGCAATAACAAGATCTGGGGTGAAGGGGATCAACCCCAAGATAATGAAAGAAGTTGCTCAGCAGTATGCCTGACAATTTGTGGACAATACTTAAGACGCAGATAATCCAGAAGAATTGACCTAAGTTATATCAGATGAGGCAAGCCTGCCATTTCCCCTCAGCGCAATCAAGGAATCATTTCCTGATTTGTTGGCACAAATAATTCATACACTTTAAACATCTAATAACGCCGATATACATATAGTAAATACTATTTATAATACTCTGAGTGTACATATATATACTAGTAAATCAAGTGTGGTAGAGGGCAATTGTTGACAGTGGAGCGCCCATTAATATTTTCTTGACCAAGTTGGTAAGAAGGGTAAGGTTCTCGCCTGACTTAGAACACAAGAAGTAGTATGGTACAGTTGGGCCAAATACCACCATCTCATGTGGAGCGTATAGCGCTCTGCCACTTGTTTCTTATCCTTGGTGGTATTTGCTCCAGTGATAGTTTTGGCCAACCAAAACTCTAACATTCGGATTGGGAAAGAATTCTTTAAAAGTACAAGTTAAATGTAACTTTGAGGATAAAACGTTGACCATATTGGGTTAGACATTATCTTTTGGTCTATCTGAAGGACGATGAAGCTCCATTGAGATGGAGAAAAAACTTCATCACCTTGATATACAATGACAGCATAGTCCCAATTTGATAACTAGTTGGCTAGAAGCATCAAGATATTTCAATGGAAATCCCAGTAAATTGGGAAATTCCACTAAAGATCAAGAATGTGAAAACTATACCACCAAGATCACAAATAGTTGACATGGGGTTGAAATTGGAGATACAGGAGCTTCTATATGGGGAGGTAGGAAACCACTGGAAGAAGTCCAGAATAGAGCCTTGGGAGGCTCCTGGAATAATAAGGCCAGTCCATGGATACAATACTTAATCACTTGAAGTTGTCTTGCATCCTGGTGCAATTGACTGATATAAATGTGTTTAGTAGGACGTTTACTGACCATTTGCACCACTTGAAGGAAGTGTTCAAGAGACTGTTTGCAGCCAACCTGAAGATTAAACCGAGGAAGTGTCACCTATTCATGAAAGAGTTAGAATATTTAGGATTCGTGCTCAACTCTAGTGGACTGCAGCCGCAAGCCCAGAAGATCAAAGCTATAGAACGAATGGCTCTGCCAAAGAGTGTACAAAAATCTAAGTGTTCCTTGGAATGGTGGGATATTGTAAAAGATTTATTCAGGATTTTTCCAGAATCTCCAAGCCCCTATTCCATCTGCTGATGGATCCAAAGAAAGTATTCTTATGGGATGAAGAAGCACAGAAATCCTTTGTTGAGTTACTCAAATACTTGATATATTCTCCAATATTAAATTTATTTTTTTGATCAAGAATTTATTATACAAACAAATTCCTTTGTTGACAGCAATTAGTGCTGTATTGAGACAAGTAGATGAACCTAAGGACAAATATCTGATGGCGTATGTGAGCTGGACATTCTCAGCCAATGAGAGGAACTACACTATAACTGGGCATGAATGCCTTGCAGCATTTACACCTGTAAACATCTTTGGGCATAATTTTATCAATGCACTTCAAAGTGGTGATTAATCACTCCTCGTTGCAATTGCTGCACAATTTACAAGAACCAGAAGGACGACTGGCTTAATGAGCACTGAAGTTACAGGCTTACAATCAACAGATAGTCCACTGAGCAGGGGCTTCTCATCAGAATGCAAATGGCTTGTCACAGTTACCAATAATCCAGATGGTATACCAGCAGGTGGATGAGCTATTTTAGATAATGGTCAAAGGAGAAATTGGTAACAAGCCCCAAGAAATCCAAGGTGTGCTTTAAAAGCGATGGAAAACACCAGACCATGGATGGACAAGTTTTCAAGATGATCAATGGGAAGCGATTACTATTCCCAAAGCTGTTAGAATGAGCAGCTACCATTCAAGCCTCTCATTAGGTTGTCTGGAATGAAGGCCTGAGAAAAAACGACTAACCATATTTGCAGTATTACTTTTGGATTAATTCAACTATGAAATCACAAACTATCTGGCTTGCTGTTTGGAGTGCCAGTTACACAAGCCATAATGGATTATAACTGGATACCAACTGGTCCACCCTAAATGTGCTAGAAATATGGTGTCCATCAAAATGATGGGACCGCTGATGATTATCACAGGGGGAGTCAAGTACATAATAGTTGAAATCAAACATCTGATGCGCTGGGTTGAGGCAAAGGCCCTGGAAAAAGTAGATTTATCAATATTGCAAAATTTCAACCCTAGATCAAATAATATACCAACATGGATACCCTCTAGTCCTTCTGAGTGACAATGGGACAAATTTTACATCTTATATGATCCCATGATTAAATGAGATAATGGGTATCTGAGGAGTCAGTTTCTGTACCATACCATCTGGAGGCAAACGGACTGGTGGAACGAGTCAATGGGATTCTGGCCATGATGCTGAGAAAGCTGGTCTCAGAAGGAACTTCCACATGGGGAACATACCTGAGTTTGGTGACATTCACCTACAATATAAGTCATCATATGGCGATGGGAAAAACGCCGTTTGATTTGCTATTTGGAAGGAAGGCTGCGTTGCCACCAATTTTATATTCAGTGGTAGAACCAACATCAGGGATGACTGCTGAGCAGTACCTGAACTGATTGACTAATATCCTGAATAAAATAAAATACCAAGTATTTGATATGACTTTGAAGAAAAGTATACAAATGAAAATGATGAACGATAAGAACTTTCTGGCCTTATCAGAATATCAATAGGCTAAAGAGTTGCTTATTGCAATATGCATGGTTTTGGAAGAAGAAATAAACTGAATGCATTGCGGTTGGGTCCATTAAAGATTATCTCCAAGATGGCGATGGATGCCTACTTCATTAAGAATTTATTGGAATGAAGGATAGTTAATTTAGTCCATGCTAAGTATTAAAGCAATGAATCAATGAAAAAATAATAAACATAGAGTTCCCAAAAGACTGCTGAACTTTAATTGGTTATGTCCTAATGTTTTGGTTAAGTCCTTAAAGTACTGTTGATCCAGACTAGATGGTTAAGTTTTAAAAAGTAAGACCTCTGTACCATAGAAAACTGGTAGGTTTAAGTATACCAAGGATCCAGTTTAGGGGGAATAAAATAAAAAGATGGATTGATGCCCCTAAAAAAGAGTCAAGTCCCATGAAAAAATGATAAAAATATGGAAAAAAGATAATTAAAAATGCATAGAAAACCAATATATTATATATTTTTTGATTATCCTCGATTCAAAGATGATTCCACTTATGTCACCTCTTGGGGGAGGGAGGATGGATCTCAGTAGGAGTAAATAACCTATCAAAATTCATGTGAAAATGAACGCTAGCGAGGCTAGGCCTACACAAAACCAAGTTCATTTGGTGGACGCAGATCCCTGCTATAAAGTGACTAGGTTAAGAGAAATCAAAATGTCAGAAAATACCAAATGCAATACCCTGGAGTGGGGAGGGAAGCAACAGCACAAGAAGAGGCAGTCAGTGAAAAACCATGAGTAATCCTGATATGGTACCGGAGCCAAAAGATTAGTCTTAAGTGCCTGACGATGAGCTTTTTCAAGAACACTGAACATATGGGCTGGCAGCGAACAAGGGATGCTTGATGGAGGTTGGGAATTTAACTAAATTCTCTTGTCCTCAGAGATTTTACTCCATCAATCCACTGGCTTCATTGGAATGAGAGCTTAATTTATCTCAATCTATCAACGTTAATAAGAACAATAAGCCTAATCCTGATTGAAATATTGATTGGAGATTCAATTGCACAGAGACTAATTAGCAAAGATAGATTACAAATCAAATCAAAACCTATAAATATCTCATCCTTTTAATAATAAAGAATTAGGTCGATTTTTAGCATATTTTTACTTTAACTTATCGGTTTTTTTGGAGAATCCACTTAAAGTTACGTCAAGAGAAATCCTGCCCCATAAGAAGTGTAATTCAAAACTTCTAGAGTGGTGCTCACTACAGGAACACTCTGAGTTACGCACCATGAACACGTCTGTCAGTATTATGGATTCTCAATTTTCACCTCAAGAATCTCAAGACCATGAGCAAGGCAGTATTTTATGATGGGTCCGTTCATCTAGACTCAAAAACCCAAGAGTACCATCTACTTTGGAATTCCGTGCCAATTTGGAGTTTTATAATAATAATGTCAGCTTTAAAGCGACTTTTCAAATCCCTCCTGAGGTTTTTTGAAATATTATTTTCAATGCTTGAGGGAGCCTTAATTCCTGGAATCCGTTCCACCTGATCTCGTTCTAATGCTGTACCCTCTATCTTAATAGAAGTGTTGCAAACCTCCCAAATGCCAGGATTAGCACTGAGCAATACTTACATCAACTAGTACATCCTACCCTATACCATCTATTACCAGTTGTGTGAATGCATCATCAAGGAATGCTCGATTTACTAGAAGGACTTCAGTCCTTGAATAATTATGTTACCAAGTTTTTCAAATCCGCTTTTAACTTAGCAGAGATAATCAAGATGCCATCATAAATAATTGGACCTTTTTAATTGAAGTACATCAACAGCTTATTCAGCTTGACCATGGTATGTCCAGCTTTGAATTACAGTTTCCACAATGAGTCTGATAAATTCAGCAAGAATGGAAAGTGGTAATTTATCAAATTTCTGAGCAACGTTGAGCAATGGAAGCAGAAATCAGTTTTCTTTCTCAACTGGAGCAATTTTACTTTGGCTTAAATCCTGAGTCATTGTAGTAGAGAAAACTTCTGGCGCTATGGGTCCTCCAGAGGTTGAAGGACCCCATGGTCCACTTGAGGGCGTAGGTCCACGTGGACCTCCTGGTGTTGATGGCTCCTGAGGACCCCCTAGTGTTGAAGGGTCCCACGGACTGCCAGGTGCAGATGACCCTTTGGGTGCTGATGAGTATTCAGGATCCCTTCAACAACTTGAACCCTTATTGATCATGATGGACCGCTTACATGACCAATTTTATGAAGTGGCTAAGGAATGTAAATTAAGCCCTGAAGGGATAACAATTGATCCCCTCCTGTTTTTTTCAATCTCTCTCTGATGAATTGAGTAATCTGAGTAAATGGGCGAAGGACACTGACATCATGTTTCAGGCCTATGAATCAAAAGGTGAGATAATCCAAGCCAAGATTGAAACCATGAAACTTAAGTACAATGCTCAGCAGGAGCAAAATCTATGACCTATCTAATTGGTTGGATGATAAAGTGGGGCATGTTGAATTGAATTGATGAGATTGCCGAAATTTGTATTGAGACTGTCAGCCCCTATCCTCCATTTTCTTCGCAAGTTTCTGATTCCAACTCTTATGTCTCTACTCAATATGAACATCCTGGAGTAAATGTTTTAACGGCCAATGCTCCAATGAGTTATAAGCCAGTATTTAAAGACAAGTACTTTCCTGTGGAAGGTAGAATTATCTCCTTCCTCTATCTATATGAGAAGTTTCTGAGTGAGGCCATTGATCATCAGAAAATGAATTACTTGTCTAATTGCCCCAATCAATTGGCCCAGGATATCATGGTACCCCACTATATGACTTGTAAAACTTGGTCTCAGGTCAAAGAGGCGTTAATATAAGAATTTGAAAGTGAGCAAATTTATCCTCTCAATACAGGCTTTTATGGGTATACAGCTCTTCCAGAATGAATCAATCAAAGATTTTGCTTATCAGTTCTATTGGGAACCTCAAACTTTGGTGACCTGTGGTCAGTTAAATTTGGATTATGTGATTACTGCTATTATGTCTGCTTTTACTTCCAGGACTCAGTTTCAAGTATACCTTCTTAGGGTAAAGAAGAATTTTCAGTTATTAGACATCAAGGAATCTTTGTTAGAATTGCCCCCTTAATTCTCAGAGAAACTCCGAGTTTATGAATCTCCAAGACCTAGTCGCCCTAGATTTTACACTATGCCTGATAATACTAAAGTGATTTAGAGTAACTTTTATCACCAATATTTCCATACTGAGGACCGTTGTTTAAAGAAAGAAGCGGATGATAAGAAAAAAGGGATAAAAACAATAAGATTCTACATCTTGATAATGATATGAGTGTGCAACAAGAATATGAAAGCTCTGTTGAGTATAATAAAGATGAGCATTCTTCTTATCCTTTGCCTCATTGTTGGCATTATCCTCTCAGTTTGGAAGCACCATCACCTGTATTGACTTCCAAGTGAATCAAGTCAATGACAAAGCTATCATTGATATAGGATCTCTGGTGAATGTTGTCTTGTCTAAAATTATCAAGCGAATCAAATTAACGCCTGATTTTTCCCATTATGAAGAATATGCACCGCAGGACCTCAGAGTAATCTTTCAATTGGAGCTTTTTCCTCCTTTCCCAGAAAAATTGGGAAGTTAATTTTTACCATCCCTGCCATTGTACTTGATAACTTAAGTTATGACATACTATTGGGGACTCAATTTTTGTGGGAATTTGATGGAATTTTATTTACCCCAACTCATTGCTATCTCTCTTGGGGTATAGAGCTCACTTAATTTTATCCAAACATGCTTATACACAATGTCAATTATGTCTGTTGGAAGGGTTTGAAAGGTCATATTCTATACAATGCCATGTTGGTGACCCTAGGGTAATATCACCCCTACCTCATAGGATATCAAATAGGGGATGCCTATTTTGCCCCCAACAATCTATTTATTCCGCAAAGATCACAGGTAATTTTTAATACTTCTTTACTTTTTTGATTTCCAGAGGACATTTATTAAAAGTACAAGGCAAATTTAACCCTTTGATTAAAGTGATATTGTCATTTCCTGGAAAATTGGATTACGCTTATTCAGGATCATTATCTGTTTTATTTGTGAACCTTACCAATGTTCTAAAGATGGTGGATCAACAGCACCCCATTGCTTATGTCAAGTTATTACAAGTATCTTGGATTTATGATGTTAGACCTTTTGGAAACCTAAAAAGACTTTGGGTTGGGAAAAGATCAGGAAATTCTGACTGTGGGGCCTGCTATTAGAAAACACCTCACTAGTGACCAAGAGAAACAGATGCTTCAGTTGTTAGAAGAATACTCCGACATTTCTGCCAAGAATACTTACGACTTTGGTAAGATGAAAGGAGTAATGTATTCTGTTTAAACTGGCAATCACCTTCCTATTCGTGCTAAGCCCTATTGTAAATCTAAATGGAAGAATCCCAAGTTACCAAAGAATTGCATCAATTATTGGAGGCAGGACTATTGAAACCCTCCAATAGTCCTTGAGCATATCTGTTGCTGTTAATTAAGAAGAAGGATGGTTCTCACCATTTGGTTATGGATTACTGTAGAATGAACGCTATTACTTGACGAGAAAGTTATCCTCTACCTAGGATCAATGATTCCCTTAGGTTGTTGGCTGGATCAACTTATTTTTGGCCATGGCCTTAAACAGTGAATACTGGCAATTGAGTTATCCCCGGCTGACCAAGCTAAATGTGCCTTAATATTCATTGAAGGTTTATTTGAAACAACTCGGATTCCTCAAGGATTGAGCAATGCCCCAGCAACTTTCCAAAGGGCTATGGATGGTATGTTACGGGACCTAAAGCATACTTGTGTTCTAGTATATCTTGATAAAATTACCATATACTTCCAAAACCTTTGTCAAACATTAGGGCCATCTAAAAGAAGATTTAATTTTAATTCAAAGCTCCTCCCCTAAAGCTCAAACCCTCTAAATGTTCATCTTCCAAAATGAAATGGAGCTTTCTAATAAATCCAGTATCAGCCAGAGGAATTTGACCCCTCGCAGATAAAGTTTAAGCTATCCACCAAATGCCTCCTCCTACCTCTCTGCGGGATATTCAAGTCTTTATTGGTATGGTTGGGTATTACTTGCATTTTATATCCAACTTTGCTGATATGGCCGAACCATTATTTCATCTGTTACAAAAAGGAGTGCTTTTTGAGTGGAGTGCAGCACAGGAACAGTCGTTTATTTTTTGTGAACTTCCTTGACTAAGGCTTCTGTTTTTAATTAATCCTCAATTTAATAAACCTTTCAACTTACATACTGATGCAAGCAATGTCACTATTGGGCTATCTTATCCCGGTTTGATGAAGAACAAAATGATCATCGCGTCACATTTTTAAATTTTTTGATTTTTAAATTTACTGCGGGGAAGGCTGACCATGGGATGGACACTTCCGAATATGACTCAAACGAGACAAAACTTAGTACGGGGAGGCATCCCAGAGAAGCGATGCTATCTCTTGTTGCCAGCGGGAACGCCACTTATGGGAAGGGGAGGGAACGTGTGTAGGGGACGTAGCCACTATTGAGCACGTGTGGAGGAAGGGGTCTGATTTGATGAACCAGACTGGGAACCAGGAGGAGACCAGCTGTCAGCGACGCGGTGGGAGATATCCAAACATCCACGCTTGAAAGTGATCCACCAAATGAGACCGGAATCTGTGGACAGCTTCAGGGAGGGTGGGGATGGATCCAGAGATGGCATCCAAGATAATCGTGTGAATAGTCCACATGGCGATTGCAACCACCAAAGCACGGAGGGAGGGTGAGAGGGGAGAGGCCATTGATGAAGCAAACATATCTCTTGACAGACTGAAGGGATGTGTTTGATCCTGGCCTAGCAGACGTTGAACTTCGCGCCATATTACTTTAGAGGTGGGGCACTTCTCCAGGCGGTGAAACAGCGTCCCATACTGGCCACACACGACACAGGATGAGTGTAAAGCATTGGAGCGCTCAGCTGTACGATACACCCGCCTCAGGCAGCGCCACACATGGGAGCGGACTAGAGGCTGCAACAGAGGATGGTGTGCGTATTTCCAGATAGTCTTTTAGGGTCTCAGTGGAATAAGGATGTCCATCATGTCCAGGTAGTCCACCCTGGATAGTACTTGGGGTCGAATGGGGATTATGCCATCATGGATGGGTAGCCCCTGTACCTCTTGTGTGAACTGAGGAGAGGGGCGGCCTCTTCGGGTTGTATGTCCACTAATACAAATTCTCCACTCTGCGCTTTGCATGATAGTAGGATTCGTTTGTAGTGGGTTTTGGTCCCATGAGGACCTGTGGCCGATGTGTGTGATGCGAGGTATTTCATCAGGGAGTGGGGGTTTGATGGATTGTTGAGGCCCAAGGCTCGGGAGAAGTTGGAGCGGGCCACGCGGGACCAGTGTTGGGATGGGAGTGTAGGAGCAGTGACAGCCGCAATCCAGGTGCCCAGGATCTTGGTGGCATGGGCTTTGAAGTCAAGTAGGCCCATGCCACCATGATGATGAGGGCCAAACATGACCTCTAGCCGTACTGGTGGAGGGCGGCCTGACCAAAGCCAACCTTGTAGCAAAGCATACAGGGATTTGAAGAAGCTTGGGGAGAAGGGGATGGCGTGGGCTCCGAACCAGACTTTGGATAGGAGCATAGAGTTGGCAAGAACAACCCTGCCAGTGAGGGTAGTAGGGTGGGCTCTGAGAGGGCGATTCGCTTCGTCACGTTGTCCAGTATACGGCACTCCATTACTGCTGACGCGTATCCACCTGCCTCCATCCACACGCCCAGATGGCGTACCGGTCCTATGGTAGGTCGTGGCACAAAGGGGAGCACCAGTGGAGAGGTGTGTTTTGTGTTAGAAAGGCTTGGACGTGAGCGAGCAGATGGGCTGGGTTGGGAACTACTTGCTGGGGCCCAGCAGTTCTGAAACCGACCAAGGAGGATGATTTCGGTTTTGGAGGCGTTCAGTGCCGTGTTGCTTACCTGGGAATATTCCTGGATGAGGGCTTCAAGCGCGCGTGCATCTTTGCTATTAGACACCCCCACCACGCAATCATCTGCAAATGCCATCATCTTGACTGTGGTTTGGCCTGGCACATGGACCCCAGTGAGTTGGGCATTCACATTTCGCAGTAGTGGGTCAAGGCTGAAGTTGTATAAGAGTGGGCTGAGGGGGTCCCCTTGTCGCAGGCCCCTTTGAGGATGGACTACTTCCGTTAGGAAACCTGGGCCGCGCACTGCCATTGTTGCAGATTCCGTGAGCAGCATCACCCAGTTAATGAAGCGGGGAGGTAGGCGGAATTGTTGGAGGCAGGCCCTAAGGTATTCCCAGTTTACTCTAACATAGGCCTTTTGTTGGTCCAAGAATACAAGTGCCCCAGAGGCTGTGGACTGAAACACATTAGCCACAGAGTGCACGTTATCCCAAATCAATCTTTTGGGTATGAAACTGAATTGTTCTGGGGAGATGGTGGCAGATGCTACAGTCCCTAAACGGTTAGCCATGATTTTTGTTAAGATTTTGGTGTCTGTGTTTGTTAGAGAAATGGGGCGCCAGCTGGCTAAGTCTAGCTTATCCCCTTTCTTGAAGAGTGTGACTGTAAAGGCCTCATGTCCTCCTGGTAGGAGGCGCATTTCCAACAGGCTTTGGTTGAGTGAGGCTAGCAGCAATGGGGATATATATTTAAAATATCTTTTTAGAAATCATATGGAATGCCATCTGGGCCTGGGCATTTTTTGTTTGGCGCACTGCAAATGGTAGTCCTTAATTCGTTTGGAATAATTAAATTTATTATTTCCAGTATCAGAAAATGGTGCGGATATGAGCTCTGTCAAGAAATTCCGCCATTTTGGCTGGCTGAACCAGTTTGGCTCAGTATAACTCGGAGTGTTATCTTTGCATTTCAGTTTTCCACATCAGCCGGTGTGTCCACAATAGAATTATCCAATCTTCGCACCTGTGTGCAGGCCATGCTCTGGCATGGTGCAAAAATTTTTTTGAAGAAGTATGCGGTGCACTTGTCGCCTTTAGTGATGCGTGTGGCCCTGTATTGGACACAAACCCGATGTTTGTGTTGCCTTTCAAGTGCGTTGAGGTGGGCGGCTGCCTCTGCCCACTTCTGGCCCCATGAAGGGCTATATCCTGAGGCTGGAATGTTGGACTCCAAGTGGGCCAATTATTCCAGTGAACGCGATATAACCGCCGATGTGGCTCGTGAGCGTCTGGATGAGAGATGGCGATAGTGGCGGATGGTGTCTTCTTTGAAAGTTGCCTATGTGGAAATGGGGTCCGCACAAATGGTGCAACAAACGATTTTACCAAAGTTGCCTCTTCCACCCATGTGGAAAATCCTGGTGACACGAGCTCTGGGGGTGGATTTTGCACCAATGTGGGGCCTTTGCAACTGTGACAGGTAAGTGGTATGTTATCGAGACCAGTCGGTGGTTGGAGAATTCTATTTTCGTTGTTTTGAAGTGGGAGATGTGGGCTTGGAATTTCACCGGCGCTAGAGTAAGGTTGATGCGGGTCATGGACCTTAATTGGCCATTGTGGATGTGGGGACGCAGCATGTTTTCAAGCAGTGGGGCATGTCATGGCAGCGCATCCATTAACCCAAGGGTGGCTTTTATAATGTGTAGTTCTACGTGACCCTGTGGGGCGTGGGGTGAGGCGGCCACCGGTCCATTGGTGAGGTTAGCCAACAGTTTATGTCGCCAATTAGGAAAGATTTGGGGGGTAGCAGGAGGGATTTGACCAACGAGAAAATTTCTGACGCTCATGTGCACCGTTTGGGGTGTAAATGTTGACAATTGTGTGTGCAACATTAGCCCATGAGAAGGTGACCATGAGCACTCAGCCATTTAGGAATGTTTCTGAAGATGTAAATTTGAAAAAATTGTTTTTCTGAATTAGCACCCCACAGTGCTTCGACCAAAAGGATAGGGATGGTAGGAGCATTGTTTTCCAAGCTTCCTCAGAACCTCGTGGACAGTGGGACTCCTGGATGGCCAGGATATCCACGGGTATATTGTTTTGTAAAAAACTCAGTTTCTTAGCCTGGGATGGGGAGGCCTTAAGTCCGGCAATATTCAGCATCCCTAGAGTGAAGGTTTCCCCCATTGCACCTTAGGTGTGAGGGGGTGGGCCCCCGGGCCCACCAGCCTCTTCCAGGTCCCCACGGGCTTTCACAGCAGTGTGGGTATTAGCAGCAGTGCTATTGGGGTTTTTGTTAATTTTTGCGGAAAGAGTTGCATTGGCTTTGGCCTTCACTTTTTGTTTTCCCAATGTCGGACGAATTTTTTTGCGGTGCGGATAAGTTCGGTGCACCGTCAAGTGGGGCAAAAAAATTTTTACAGTTGGGATAGGTCCCAAGTCAGTTTTGACTGGGGCTTGGGTGCAGCGATTGTGTGAGATCAAATCTCCCATCAGATCCTCAGATTGAGTGGCCAGTTCGGCATGGGCCTCCCAATCTGATTGGGTGATGGATTCCTGAGTTGCTTCTGCTGCGAAGGTCTCCATATCCTCCTGGCGTTGTGAGTGTGGGATGGTGGTGGTGGCCTTGGCCGCGGTCCTATGGGCCTGCTTGACCTTCTTCCACTCCTGTGGGGAGATGGGCTTTACCAATAGGTAGCAGCCTTGTGCTCCCCACGGGAAAGCCTCCTTGGTGCTTGCAGTTGGTTCATAGTGCGCCTCTCCGCTGGCCATGGCCGCTGAGGGGTGCTCTTGGAATGTGACGCCCTCTTTGATGGGGCATGCGTGCGCCTTATGGCCAAACGCGTCACAGTGGGTGCAAATGGGGGGCACGCTGTCCACGGTTACCTGGAATGGGTGGGTGGTGTGCCCTGCGATGTTAATAAAGGTGGAGTGCGGGATCTGGGTTAGGTCCTTCGCGATCTCCTTGGTTGGGGTCAGAACTGTGATGGCTTTGCCAGTGCACAGGTGTGGCATCAGCGTGAAACATCGCATCTTGAAAGATTGTATTTCACCATATATGGTGAGACCATCTTTCAGGTGTTGCTCCAAAATGTCACATTTTACCATAGTAGGCAAAAAGTCAAACGTGAGGAAAATTTGGTTTGATTTTGTCCATCTGGTGCGTTTAGTTTTGGTGACCTGTTGCCCTTCAGGGAGGTTGACCACTATGCGCACCGCTGCAGCCTTGTCTGCTGCTATTTTGCTTTCGAAACTTAGGTCCAGCCAACTGCGCGACATGGAGTGAGGTGCAACATACACCATGGTCAGGAAAATTTTGTGTACATCTTCACAAAATTTTCCCATAGGGCGTTTTTTGGATGTCCAGATACACATGGACTCCGAATTCCACCGATGAAAGTGGCTGGGAATGTGGCGTGTTGATGTACTGGTTGCATTGTGCTTGCCATGTGAGTATCTCCGGGGAAATTGTGACCGCCAGTTTTTTTAGATTTTTTTCTATTCTGCCAGATTCTCCAGGGCGTTTTCGAACGTTAGAGGCCGCGGGCCTTCCGCCTGCTCCTCTTGACTTGCTTGCCCAACTGCTCCCAGACATGGGCGCAGACTAATCCCTCTATGAGATTATCAAACTAGATTTAGTCTTGAATTGAATGGGTTGCAAAAGTGTTTGCAACGAGAAAGAAAAGTTTTTATCATCGCGTCACATTTTACAGCAAAACATTTCTCCAAGGCCAAACGAAATTACAGTGTCACTGAGCGAGAGTATTTGGCCATATTTCTAGCTATTAAACAATTAACATCCCTTCTTGTATGGTAGCCAATTTACTGCTATTACCAACCATTCTTCTTTAAGATGGTTGCAGAATATGAGGGATCTTAATGGGAGATTGGTTCTTTGGGCCTTAAGATTGCAAAATTACTAATTTTCCATTGTTCTTCGTTCAGGTGCTCAACATCAGAATGCTGATGGTTTATCTCAACTGCTTATTCTGCCTTTAGAATTGGAGAAGGAATAACGCTTATATAAACTTATTGTCTGCCTGAGTTGTGGGATCAAGAGTCTGAAGAAGATCATGCCTATTTAAAATCTATAACTAAAGATACTATGATTAAGGAGGGAGCTTTATATAAGAAGGTCAAAACCAAGAAGTTACCCTTTTTACACCCAACTCTAGATTTCAGGCTGTCATGGAAGGAAATGAGCAATTAGGCCACAGTGTGTTGAAGATAACTCAAGGATGGTTGAAAACCCAATGTTATTGGGATAGCATGACCAAATTCTTCTGAGAGACCCTCAACTCATGTATCATCTGTAAAAGCCATGGAGCCACCGACCCAATTTAGTAACATCAAGTTATTCCCCAAACTAAAGCGTTTAAAGTGGTAAGCATAGACGTTGTAGGCCCTTTTCCTTGAGGAGTGCATGGCCACCAGTATATTATTATGGCTGTTGACCATTTAACTAAATGGGTTGAGGCCATATCCATTGCCACCCCTACTGCTAAAACCACAGCGCTTTTTTATATCAACGCATAAGCTCTCAACATGGATGTCCCAAGGTCCTTAGTCAGATAATGGGACTAACTTTACCTCGCAACTTGTACATGAATTATATAACTTATTCAACACTTCCAAACGATTTTTGTTTCATATAATCCCTCCACAAATGGGGCCATTGAACGAGTCAATTGAACTATAATTCCAATCTTAAGAAAATGGCTTCAACTGATCCATCTCGGTGAAATTTTAAATTGCATTGTGCCTTATTTTGCATATTGGATAGGCTATCATCAAATTATCAAAATGTCGCCTTTTAAGTTCTTATATGGCGAGACCCCTCAGTCCCTTCTAGTGTTCAAGCCACATTTGCAGAAAGCATACCAGAAAACTCTAATTTAATTTTTAGAAATCTGGCAGATGATATTATTCATCTTCAAGCTCAAAAATGAAATCAATTGAAGTAACCAATCAAAGTGAGACTCAAAGAGCCAATCAACATGAACCTGCCTTACCTGAATACCAATTTGAGATTATGTTATGTATTACTCTTGTCTTAGGTGGACGAACTGAAAATTTAGGGACCAACAGGCCTAGTTCTTATCAAGTTATATTTCATAAAGGACTAGAGTATTTGATTGTTCATGTTGATAAATGAATAGTAATTAATCATATTCAACCTAGTCTTTTAATAATTCACCCTCCACTGTGATCAAATCTTGAGTCAGGAAGTGTTTTGTTTTCACCAAATTCTCTTGTCCTCAGAGATTCTACTACATCAGTTCCCCTGGCTTCATTAGAAGGAGAGCTTAATTCATCTCAATCTATCAAAGTTTATAAGAACGATAAGCATAATCCTAATTGATAGATTGATTGAAGATTTGATCACACAGAGATTAATTAGCACTGATAGATTTTGCCAATTCAAAACTATAAATATCCCATCCTTTCAATAATAGAATTAGGTCGATTTTAAACCTATTTTTACTTTATTTATCGCTTTTTGGAGAATAAATTAAAGTAAATCAAAGAGAAAACCAGCCCCATAGGAAGTGTAATTCAAAACTTCTGGAGTGCATGTTGTCAAATCATGTCCCTTAATAAAGCCATCAGTGGAAGATACCAATAAGACGCTCCAGAAACAAGATAGTCATACTAGGAGTAAATGGCATCCTGCAAGCAACGACTACAAAATTCTGGGAAGCTGAAGCATAAATAGTGATGGAAGCCATTATAGGATAGAAGCTTTGTGGCCCAACTTCAAAGAACTCAGTCAGAAAATTGAAGATCATAGGCTGCAATATCCCTATCTAGGATGTTCTCAAGATCAGAATAGTTCAGAGCTATGTACAAAGCCTCAGTGATTTGAGCCCTTAAATCTGCATAAGGGAGTTCAAAATGTGTGCTGCTGCCAATGGTTGTTTTTGGTAACCAGGACAGCTGGCTTGTAATATTGACCTAGTCTAAAAGAGAAACTCTGAAAGAAAGTCCAATCTGGCGAGGAACAAACATTTCTGAGTAAATGACATTGCTTCAGGAGGTTTGACATGATGATATTATGAATATTTGCAAAAGGAGTTAAATCCAGGAGAGTTTCAAAATCTAACTCAGCAATCGATGACAGAGAAAGGATAGGTCATGAGTCATTTAAGACAATCACTACTCTGGTTTTAGCAGGGTTGGTTACTTTTTCCAGTAATTCCATGGAAGGACTAGCTATTGGTACTTGATTAGGAGTATGAGTCCTGGAAGGACCATAGAAAAGTTTCTGGCATTCAGATTAACTCATCTGCTGGAAGAGCCAAAGGTCTTGATCAGACAAGCTATTGAACAGCTGTTGGTACAGAGACTCAGAATTCGACATATGAGCTGGATGAGAGGGGGATGTTGACCTTATATTAAAAGTTGACATTATGCACTCTGGAATCAAATAAGCTTTAATTTTAGAGAAATTAATGTCAAAATTATTGGAATAAACTCTCCAGAGAAGGATTAAGAATGATATGAGCTAAGAGTTTATTACAAGAAAATAATAGGGGCAAACATAAATGAGCATCGTTAATTGGGCCATGAAGCAAACATCAATGGCAAGAATCTCCTGTTGAGGACGAGGAGAAAATCAGGAAATCGAGGATTCAAGACCAAGATCCTGAATCTGACAGCAGGTTGAATCCCTGACAGAGGGAAAACTAGATCCCAGGATTATTATTGTCACAATTAAATTGATCAGTTTGGCATGACAGAAGGTCATGGGGACAATACTATGAGTAGGCTGTAGCAAGGAGGAAGAGGAAGAGAGCTTCATGATGAAGGTCATCCTGAGCATGTTAGTACTGATTTTTTGTAATCCACTTAAACAAATGCAGTATTGAACCGAGTGTCCAAGTGGTGTTCTCTAGCCCCAATCCTTTTCTCTCATGTAATCTAGGCAAGAGGGGGATGTGTTAGGATTTTTTTCCATATTCCCAGCAAACTTAATTACCAGGTATTGCTAGGGGATAATTCCTTAATGCAAGGTGAATTGG
Source organism: Massospora cicadina (assembly GCA_022478985.1). Classification (NCBI taxonomy): domain Eukaryota; kingdom Fungi; phylum Entomophthoromycota; class Entomophthoromycetes; order Entomophthorales; family Entomophthoraceae; genus Massospora; species Massospora cicadina. The sequence continues at coordinate 149,448 of JAKSZP010017071.1, read as the reverse complement.
AAATCGGTTTACCCTGATTTCAGGGTAATAATGTTCATGTGATTTTAATTTATTCTCCTGGGTTGGATCCATCAGGGATTGATCTGGATGAATGCTTAAGATCTCATCAGGCAGAGTTGTCGATGAAATAGGGGCATCAAATAGTTGATTAACTATCAGGTGTACCAATTGGGATTGGTCAGATTTCATCACTGACCTATTGAAAATTTAAGGATTAAGTTGTGAGGCGAGTGATGCTTCCTAAAACTAGCGAATCAATCAGTTGGTTTGTGACCTGCCTCAATGGGTAACAAGTCCCATTACCTAAGCAGTTCACTTTCCAAATATAGTTATTTTGCTTGGATAAAGGGAAAACGTTAGGGACATGTTTTCAACTCTTTCCATTTTAGGTCTTAAGGATATCCAATAACGGGTTTCTCATTCAGGATGGGGAAGACCATTGCTGCTGAGATGAGGATGGGTAAATCAATGGCAACGGCTGCCATTTCATTAAAAAGCTGCCAACTGAGGGTTTGGTGCCAAAGTCCCCACTATATAGTCCCCAAAAAATCACTAATAAAGAATATTCAATTACCAGAGTATTATCTTAATATACTTTATAAGAATCCATTTCAAGTTCTATTTTTTCTCAGGGAAATTATTGCTGTGTGCTCTAATTGAGAGACTCTTTAGTTAAAGAGTAAGGATCTAGCGGGAATCCAGAGAAGAAGCTGAATTAAATTGAAAGTTGCTGCCTACTGTTGTCATAGAGAGAAACTGTAAAGAGGGATCTGAGTGTGGATTGAGTTAGGCGGTACCAGGGAACAAATCCCTATTAAGAACATCATAAATATTATAGAGAAAATACTGGCTGATTATTGGACTAAAATCTAGTACTTCAATTCAACTACAAGATAATAGTTGCCATACTATTAACAACTATTTATTTCAAAATCAAACAAATCAGAGAATTGCACAAAAACCAAATCTGTTCACTTAATATATTTTTTAGGATTTTATTAACCAAGAATCATCAGGAACCCTATAAATTTAAACAGGCGATCATACACAAATTGATCATTTGTCAATATAACCGTATTGCTATATAAAGGTGATCAAATAACTAATCATCCTAGCCCAAAATCGCCAAAACCAAGGCGCTCAAATATTCATACTCTATAATCATTGACAGCGGATTCTCCACAATCCGCCATAGCTATTTCAGGCTTATCATTCGGTCATCTCAGAATATTAACATACCCCACTTTACTGGACAATAAGGCTCTTATTGCTTATATGGATGGAGGAATTTTGCGTACACTTGGTTAATGATCAGACTGCCTGTGGGATCCTTAATAGTGTAGGTGTCAAAAACTGATTTCTCAATGACTATAAACGGCTCAATCCAAATGCTAGCCAATTTGTGCCTCCGACCAAATGCGTCTTGTTCATGGAACTGAAACATGTCCCCTTCCTTGAAGTGAGCTAAACTGCTTTGATGTACCTGATCAGCAGCCAGATTCTTGATCTTAATGACTAAGCCTAAAGGTGTTCAATTTAGTTTTAAATTTGATTAATGTGACTGCAAGGTTAGTCAAACAACAGTGAGGATCCATTCTGCTGGTATCTTCTACTCACAAATAGAGCAATGCCGGAAGAGCTAGGTGGCATCTAAATAGTAGTTGAAATGGGCTTTTACAAATGGCGAAAGTTAATAATGTTATAGGCAAAAACAGCGGTGGAAAGGAGAAAACTCAAATTGGAAGGTCAATCCATTACCAATTTCTGAAATATGTTCACCAAGGTTCCATTAACATGTTAACCATCACATTGGACTAAGGGTGGTATGGGGTCATCAGAACTCTGCGGATGACCATCTGCTCACTTATAATTTTTGAAGGGATGTGCGAGATAAAGTTTAGTTCTGTAATTCATAAGGATGAACTGAGGGCAGCAATGTCGCTGGATAATACATTACATCATGAACTTGGCCCCAGTGACGACCTCTAAAATCCCATATCGCCCAGGCTTCAACCCACCTTTCAAGTGATCAATCACCACCAGAATGTACTTAGACTGATTAGCTCCTGTTGGCAGAGAGCCAATGACATCAAGAGAAACTGTATGGCAGGCAATGTTGGGTTTCCCTAACCAGTATGAGGTCTTCTTGTGGAACGCTTTTCCACTTTGCACTGGTGGCAGCAGGAAATGGTTTAAGGCCATCAAAATTCATACTCTCCCAATAGTATCGAGTTTGCAACAACTCTAGGGGTCTTCCATAGTTCATCATGTCCAATGGCTCAATATGCACTCATAATAATATTAGGTCAGACAGAAGGCCTTGGGATATTCACAGTAGTGTCCCTTATCTGCTTGTGAAATTCACCGTTTCTCTGAAATGAATTGCCACTTATTCCATCTACTACCATGATTGCTTGGGTCAGTTCATCATTGTACTTTCCGCTGAGCATCTTATAGTACTTTATGTCACTCAGATATGCGTTAACTTCAATCTTTGGTAGTCTTGACAAGCAATCAGCGTTATGGTTTTTGCTCTAGGTTGGTGGAGGATTTCAAATTCAAAAAGCCTGCAGTTGAGGGCCCATAGCTCTAGACGCCCTTCAGGATCCTTATGGTTCTGCAACCAGCATAACAAATAATGATTAGTTATGATTTTTGAACTTCACCCCATGCAAATACACCCAAAATCGCTTATATGCTTAGATCAATGCTAAGCACTACTGCCCAGTCATAGAATAATTGCATTCATGTCTGTTCAGGCTCTGACTGCAGTACGCTATGGGTGCTCGTCCCCTTCATTGTCTTTTTGAGATAGGATCGCCCCTATAACAGAATGGGACACTTCCATTTGAACAATGAACTCTTTATCAAAGTTTGGATAGCACAACACTGGCACACTTATTGGTGCCATTCAAAGCATATCAAAAAATGATTGGTGGCATTTCGTCCATTCAAATGGGGCATCCTTCTTTACTAAGTCAAACAGTGGTCCTCCAATACAACTAAAGTTAGGTATAAAGCAAAGGTTATGACTGACCATCCCATGAAAAATTATATAGAGCTCTTACTGTTTGGTGTAATCAATTTTTAGATAGCCTCCACTTGGCTAATTGAGGCTTAAGCCTGGTCGCGTCTATACAAACCCTGGGTACTTCAATTGACCTTCAAAGAAATGAATTTTATTAGGCTTAATTATGAGGTCGGCCTCCATAAGTCGGCAAAGTCTTTACCCAGGTGAGTCAGATGCTTAGAGAATGTACACAAAAACATAATAATATTTTTAAGGTACAAAAGGACGATGACAGCTTCAGGTCAGCAAGAATGGTTTCCATGGCCCACTGAAACGTAGCCAGGGTATTAAATAGCCCTTGAGGCATACATGTCAGTTGGAAAAGCCCCCTGGATGTAATAATGGCAAATTTCTCCTGTTCTTCCACGGGCAACTTTATTTGACAATACCAGATATTTAATCCATCACTGAGAAGTAATGAGCTCCTACCAACTAATACAAGGCATTGTCAATTCGCATCAAGGGATATAAGTCCTTTTTGGTAATGATGTTGAGCTTCTAGTAGTCTATTTCTACCCAGTTGGATTGATTTAATGCTAGAAAGGCTGACCAGGGGACGGAAACTTCCGAATTTGACCTAAAGAAACAAAACTTAGTAACAAGGATGGCACCCCAGAGAAGCGATGCTATCTCTTGTTGCCAGCGGGAACGCCACTATGGGGAGGGGAGGGGACTTGTGAAGGGGCCGAAGCCACTATTGAACATGTGTGGAGGAAAGGATCTGATTTGATGAACCAAACTGGGAACCAGGAGGAGACCAGCTGACGGCGATGCAGTGGGAGGTACCCAAACATCCACGCCTGGAAGTGGTCCACCAAGTGGGAACAGAATCTGTGGACAGCTTCTGGGAGGGTGGGGGTGGAGCCAGCGATGGAATCCAAGACAATCGTGTGGATAGTGCACATGGCAATTGCGACCACCAGAGCAAAGGAGGGAGGGTGGAAAGGGGGATACCATGGATATAGCAATCATATCTCTTGACAGACTGAAAGGATGTGTTTGATCCTGGCCAAGCAGACGTTGAACTTCGCGCCATATCACTTTAGAGGTAGGACACTTCTCCAAGCGGTGGAACAGAGTTCCATACTGGCCACACATGACGCAGGATGAGTGTAAAGCATTAGAGCGCTCAGCCATATGGTACACCCACCTCAGGCAGCGCCACACATGTGGAGCGGATTTGAGGATGCAACAGAGGGTGGTGTGCGTATTTCCAAATAGTCTTCTGGGTCTCAATGGAATAAGGGATGTCCATCATGTCCAGGTATTCCACCTTGGATAGGACTTGGGGCCGTGTGGGGATCACGCCATCTTGAATGGGTAGCCCCTGTACCTCTTGTGTGAACTGAGGAGAGGGGTGGCTCTCTGCGCTGTGTGTCCGCTCATACAAATTCTCCACTCTGCGCTCCGCATGGAGAGGAGGATTCGTTTGTAATGGGATTTAGTACCATGAGGGCCTGTGGCCGATGGGTGGGAAGACAGGTATTTCATCAAGGAGTGAGGGTTCATTGGATTGTTAAGGCCCAAGGCGCGGGAGAAGTTGGAGCAGGCCGCGCGGGACCAGTATTTGGAGGGGAGCGTAGGGGCAGTGACAGCCGCAATCCAGGTGCCCAGGATCTTGGCAGCATGGCTTTGAGTCAAGCAGGCCCATGCCACCATGATGATGAGGGCCAAACATGACCTCAAGCCGTACTGGTGGTGGGCGGCCTGACCATAGCCACCCTTGTAGAAGGGCATACATGGATTTGAAAAAGCCTGGGGAGAAGGCGATGGCGTGGGCTCCAAACCAGACTTTGGAGAGGAGCATGGAGTTGGCTAAAACAATCCTGCCAGTAAGGGAAGTATGGTGGGCTCTGAGGGAGGCGATGCGATTCATCACTTTGTCTAGAATATGACTTTCCATTACTGCTGAGGCATACCCGCCTGCCTCCACCCACACGCCCAGGTGGCGGACAGGCCCTATGGTAGGGCGTGGCACGAAGGGGAGCACCAGTGGGGCGGTGTGGGGTGAGCAGGGAGGGCGAGCACATGTGTGAGCAGATGGGCCAGACTGGGCACTGGTCGCGGTGCCAGCATGTTTGATACTGACCAAGGAGGATGATTTTGGTTTTGGAAGCGTTCAGTGCAGCATTACTTACCTGGGAATAATCCTGGATGAGAGCTTCAAGTGCGCGTGCATCTTTATTATCAGACACCCCAACCACACAGTCATCTGCAAACGCCATCATCTTGACTAAGGCTTGTCCTGGTACATGGACCCCAGTGAGGTGGCATTCACATTTCGAAGTAGTGGGTCAAGGCTGAAGTTATATAAGAGGGGATAAGGGGGTCCCCTTGTCGCAAGCCCCTTTGAGGGAGGACTACTTCCGTTAGGAAGCCAGGGCCACGCACTGCCATTGTTGCAGATTCCGTGAGCAGCATTACCCAGTTGATGAAGCGAGGGGGTAAGCGGAATAGATGGAGGCAGGCCCTGAGGTATTCCAAGTTTACTCTATCATAGGCCTTCTGTTGGTCCAAGATTACTAGTGCCCCAGAGGCTGTGGACTGGCATGCGTTAACCATAAAGCGCACGTTGTCCCAAATTGACCTTCTGGGCATGAAACCGAATTGTTCTGGGGAGATGGTGGCAGATGCTATAATCCCTAAACGGTTAGCCATGATTTTAGTTAAATATTTTTTATCCGTGTTAGTTAAAGAAATGGGGCGCCAGTTGGCTAAGTCTAGCTTGTACCCTTTTATTGAAGAGTGTGATGGTGAAGGCCTATTGTCCTCCTGGTAGAAGGCGCGTTTCCATAAGGCTCTGGTTAAGTGAGGCAAGTAGTAGTGGGGATATATATTTGAAGTACTTTTTATATAATTCATATGGAATGCCATCTGGGCCTGGTATTTTTGATTTGTTGCACCGCGGATAGCTGTCTAGAGTTCATTTGGAGTAATTGAATTCATTAATTTTGGTTTTGGGAAATGGTGCGGATGTGGGTGTGGTTGAGAGATTTCGCCACTTCGCCTGGCTGAATTGGATTGGATCAGTATAACTTGGAGTAATACTTTTGTATTTTGATTGCCACTTTGGCTGGCATATCCGTGACGGAATCATCCGATCTCCACACCTGTGTGCAGGCCATGCTCTGGCATGGTGCAAAGAATTTTTTAAAAAAAATATGTGGTGCACCTGTCAACCTCAGTAATGCGTTTGGCCTGTACATAACACAAACCTGATTTTTGTGTTGCCTTTCAAGTGCATTGAGGTGGGCAGCTGCTTCCGCCCACTTCTGGCCCCATGAAGGGCTGTATCCAGTGGCTGGGATGTTGGATTCCAAGTGTGCCAACTCTGCCAGAGCGCGCGAAATGACAGCTTCTGTAGCTTGTGAGCATCTGGAGGAGAGGTGGCGAGAGTGGCAGATGGTATCATCTTTGAAGGCTGACCATGTGGAAATTAGGGTCCACACAAAATGGTGTAACAAACTCTTTTGCCAAAGTTGCTGATTCCACCCAAGTGGAAAATCCTGGCGACGCAAGTTCAGGAGGGCAGAGTTTGCACCAATGTGGGGCCTTAGCCACTGTGACAGGTAAGTGGTAGGTTATTGAGACCAGCCGGTGGTCAGAGAATTTTATTTTTGTTGTTTGAAAGTGGGAAAGGTGAGATTTAAATTTCGCTGGCATGAGGATAAGGTTGAGGTGAGTCATGGATCTTAGTTGGCCGTTGTGGACGTGGGGGTGCATCATGTTTTCTAGCAGCGGGAATTGCCACAGCAGAGCATTTATTAACCCAAGGGTGGCCTTTAGAATGCGAAGTTCTACGAGACCCTGGGGGGCGTGGGATGAGGAAGGCCAACGGTCTGTGGGTGAGTTAGCCAACAGTTCATGTTGCTGACTATGAAGGGGTCAGGGGGTAACAGAAAGGATTTGACAGATGAGAAAAACTTCAGACGCTCTTGTACACAGGTTGGGGCATAGATGTTGATGATAGCATGTGTCACGTCAGCCCACGAGAAAGTGACAATGAGGAATCAGACATTGAGGAAGGACTCTGACAATAAAAATTTAAAAAAATTATCTTTCTGAACTAGCACCCCACAGTGCTCTGACCAGAAGGATAGGGAAGGGAGGAGCATGGTTTTCCAAGCATCCTCGGAACCTCATGGACAGTGGGACTCCTGGATGGCCAGGATGTCCACAGGTAAATTTTTTTGTAAAAAACTCAGTTTCCTAGCCCAAGATGGTGAGGCCTTGAGTCCAGCGATATTCTGCATCTCTAAAGTGAAGGTTTCCCCATCGCACCTTAGGTGCAAGGGGGTGGGTACCTGGGCCCACCAGCGTCCTCTGGATCCCCACAGGCCTTCACGGCAGCATGAGTGTTTTCAGCAATGCTATCGGTGTTTTTCATTAATTTTAGCAGAAAGGTTTGCATTGGCTTTTGCTTTCACTTTTTGTCTCCCTGACGTTGAACAAATTTTTTGCAGTGCAGATGAGTTCAGTGCACCAATGTTTGGGTCAAAAAAATTTTCAGGTAGGTTGGACCCCAAGTCAGTTTCAACTGGAGCTTGGTTGCAAAGATTGGGTGAGATTGAGTCATCCATCGGATCCTCAGATTGGGTGGCCCAATTGGCATGGGCTTCCCAATCTGATTGGTTAAGAGATTCCCGAGTTGCTTCTGCCATGAAGGTTTTGATGTCCTCCTGGCGTTGGGAGTGTGGGATAGCGGAGGCTACTTTGGCCACTTCCTTGGCTGCAGCCCTATGGGCCTGTTTGGCCTTCTTCCGCTCTTGAGGGGATATAGGCTTTACTAGTAGGTAGCAGCCTTGTGCTCCCCATGGGAAAACCTCTTTAGTGCTGGTGGTTGGTTCATAGTGAGCCTCCCCACTGGCCATGGCCGCCGAGGGGTGCTCTTGGAATGTGATGCCCTCCTTGGTGGGGCATTCATGTGCCTTATGGCCAAACGCGTCACAGTGGGTGCAGATGGGGGGTGCGCTGTCTATAGTTACCCAGAAAGGGTGGGTGGTATGCCCTTTAGTTTTGATATATGTGGAGTTTAGGATCTGGGTTAGGTCCTTTGCAATCTCCTCGGTTGGAGTCAGAACAGCAATGGATTTGCTGGTGCACAGGTGTGGCATCAGTGTAAAGAGTTGCATCTCAAAGGATTGTATTTCGCCTAATACAGAGAGACCCTCTTTCAGGTGCTGCTCCAGAATGGCACGCTTGGCTGTAGTGGGCAGAAAGTCAAACGTGAGGAAAATTTGGTTGGATTTTGTCCATCTGGTGCGTTTGGTTTTGATGACCCTTTGCCCTTTGGGGAGGTCAAACACTACGCGCACCACATCAGCTTCATCTGCTGCCTCCTTGTTTTTGAAACTGAGGTCCAGCCAACCACATGACATGGAGTGAGGTGCGACGTACACCGCGGTCAGGAAAAAAGTGTGCAAATCCCCACAAAATTTTTCCCATAGAGCTGTTTGTTGGATGTCCAGAAACACCCAGACTCCATATTCCACCGACGAGAGTGGTTGGGAGTACAGCATGTTGATGTACTGGTTGCATCATGCTTGCCATGCGAGTATTTCTGGAGAAATAGTGACTGCCAGTTTTTAAAATTTTGTCTATTCTGCCAGTTTCTCTGAGGCGTTTTCAAACGTTTGAGGTCGCGGGCCTGGAGAACTGCTCCCTGATATGGGCGCAGACTGATATTATCAAACTGAATCAGACTTGAATTGAATAAGTTGCAAAAGCGATTGCAACGAGAGAGAAAAGTTTTTTGTACTATTCTGACAATCAGAACAGGAGAAGCCCACAGGCTTCATCACTTTCTAATTCTTCTGCTGCGCTAGACTTATGGATCACAGAGATATGATGGGAGGATGATCCCCAGTGTCCACTTGATGGACCACCCCAAGCGCATCCTAAAAAATGATCATCAATGGCAAAGATTTTCTTATATTTTTGAAATAAAGTCATTGCCTGATCTGTAATTCCAATAACACAACTAATTTTTGTGAAGTACCACCGACATTATGCAAGCTGTGGTTCAGCAAGCAGACCAAAATTTTTTAGTGAACATAACTCATGAATCTGAAGGACTTCCTCAAAAGGATTAACTTGCAGATATGCCACTATCTGGTTTAGGAAGATATGCAGACATTTTTTTGTATTTTTAGTAAAAACTTTATCTCTCCATGTCCTTGTAGTATTAAGCCTGGGGCCATGTGGGGCTCAAGTCGTGATTTCTGGTAAGGCCTGATGATGTCCCCATAAATCCCACCTGACTTTTTCCACTTTTAACTCAGTGGTTATTATTACTTGGTGTCTGGAGGGGATGATATAGGCCCAGCAGCTCTGAGCGGTGCCCTTGAAGTTCATATACCTGCTGGGGAAGGGCCCAGTATTTTTACCTTTAGTTGATGGTAGCAAACTGAAATCACTTCATTACTATAGGCTAAGTTGATATTTCCCAGGTGCACTGGATCCTTCTGCACTCCGCTGGAGGTAAATTAAATTGGGATTTGATGCCCCAAAATTTCGAAGGTCTTTTCAATCATATCAACAGCAGTCCCATAGTGTCACATGAAAACAATTCTGATTAGCAGGTCATAACTAATGCTTGGTAACACTATTGCTGGGGCTACCATAATGACTGGCCCAAACTGCAACGGAAGTGACTGAGCGCTCCCTCAGAGACCATGTTCTCCACTCCAGTGATTCCATACACTATATGGTGGTACACATCAGACTTTACTGCCAGTTTTGCCAGCAACTGGGTGGAACTATGCTGTTTGGAGCGCCCGTATCCATTATAGCGCAAACCTGGGTTTTTGCTACAACAATGTCGCAGTAGGTACATTCAGAATAAGAAGAATATTTTGTTAAATACGTGGGCATTTAAGGGGTCTTGTTCACAAGAAAGCTAGTAATCTTTACCAACTTTGGGGTACTTTTTGACAATAGCGTCTATTGAAAGGGCAACGTTTACACCTTTTAAGGAAGAGCCATCGTTGGTGGAATCTAAATTATCTGAAGAAGCATAGTCAAACATTTGGAAGGCTTACATCTTTGGTTGCTCCATGGTCCTTTTTCCGCTGCAATCTGGGCTTGTGCCCATGTCATAATATTTCCTCTTCTGACTGGCTGATGAAATAAAATCCTGTCATCATACTTAAGGACATTGGCTGGAAATACTACAATTGGTTCAGACAGAAATTCCTGAGTTGGAATAGCGGAGGTAAAGAGTCCCGTTCTACTCCACAACACCTTTTCCCTGGTAGTATTGGTCCAGCTGCATGTAGTTAACATGACAGTTAGGGAAACTTTGGGCAAGATGACCAGGGCATCCTCATACAAAACAATTCACTTCATATGATCCACGTCCTTGGTTCTCATAAGAAGGTCCAGGCTGATAATTTTTATGATGGTCGGCGTAAAAAGGGTCAGGTCAGTAATACAAACGCTGACGTTTGGCATAATTGGGGCCATTTTGGTAGTAAAGCTGCTGACAAAATTTCATAAGCAGGACTAAAGTGGAAGTCAAACTGCTGAGGTTAACTCGTCCAAGGGCAAAGCTTGAGTATAATAGAGCCAGGGGTTACTAGGCGGAATCAAGATAGGACGAATAATTACCCCAAAATAGAGGATCCATCTATGGCGGCGGTTTTTTTCCACTCTGTATTGGGTGGAGGGAAGTTAGCAGATATTCTACACAAGAACTGAACAATTTTGAGCAGGGAAACTTAATCATATAAAATTAGAGAAATGACATTGTAAATATCATGGTATGGCTTCACAGCAGAGGGCACTGCAATTTACACATTGGCTTAAGCTAGAATGCCTGCTCATATTAAACATGGGCTTCCACCATAAATCAATCTTCAAATTCAGTGAGGGTCTCATTACGTTGGAACCTAATGATCAGAAACTCAGCTTAATGATGTGACATCTTTAAAGTGCAATTAAAGAAATCGCAACACAGTTTTCTTCACTTTGTAGTATGTAAAAGAACTATTTGGAAAGTAGCAGGTAACTTGGTTGGCACTTCTGACATCCAAGGCGGATATCAGCAATTTAGCTTTCTGCCAATCTTAGGCTTCTTCCACCACAGATTTAAATCGTTTGAAGAACCCATGGATGTTTCCATTATGGTTGAAGGGTGGTAGCTTTTCAATGCAGACCTCCTCCTGCTCTCATAGCTGCGAGCCTTAGAATTGTAATGAGGATTTGTCTGTGCCCCATAGCTAAAGTCTCAAGGAGGGGCAGGCTTAGGATGCCCAGCTGCTCTTGGGGTAGTGTAGTGATCTTCAGCGGGCAGGACGGCCATTACGCTGGTCATATATTCATCATAAAAAGATCCTTACTAAGCCCCCCTTGTTCTTCCTTTTCAAATGAAGATGAGCCGGGTAAAAGATAGGTGTTGACTTCTGCTCCATGCAGTGAAGACGTTAAGTAGTATTATCCAGGTACTTGGCGAGCTGTCTGTTCTGCCATCCAAGTATTTGCAGATGACTAACTGCACTTTCAAGCTTAGTCATTACTCAGTCACGCTCCTGTAGGAGTTACTCCTGCCTTTTAAACATGCCGTCCACAAAAAGTTTGAGTTCTTCAGTAGCAGCCAGTACAGCTGTTTGGGATGTTTACCATTTTGTGAAGACAATAATTACAGATTAGAAATTTTTGGTGATTAATCAATGGGTCCCTGTAGTGAGCACCACTATCAAAATTTTTGGCAGAATCATTGAGATACACTGGGGGATTTTTGCACAGGGTCAAACCCACTGAGTAATTCGGCAGACAAAATGAAGATTGTCAGTTTACTGGGCACACTTAAAAATATAATAAGATATGGATCTATTGACGCAAATGACACTTTATTAACTTCATTTTTATATAAACAGTGGAACCTTACAGTTCCACTCTCTCTAAACTACCACCAATCTTTTTTTAATCAATTGTCTCACTCACTAATATCTCAGCAACTTCAAATGATACCTTTTTCTCGGCTTAGAAATTCAGTTCCACAGTAACTCATTGATTCTGGAAGAGTATAGTTTTAAGTTTATTGTTTTAGTTTGTGTTAATAGTACTCAATATTCATCAAGTGTTGATATTGCCTTATTGCCTATTTGAAGGTGATAAATAATAACCCAAATCTGACCCAAAGTTGCCTCAACCAAAGCGCTCAAATAATCATAACTAGTATCTTAGTTGGAAGACTCTCCCCAATCCAACATAGCTATTTCAATCTTATCGTCCAGTAATCAGAATCTCACCATTTTATCTACCTCATTGAAGACGGCCTCTTCAGGCATATATGAGCGCTGAATATGCCATGATTAAATGTGAGGGTGATCTCTCATATCTACCAGATGCACACCCCTCAGCACACCCCAAATCATATTCATCAAGGCAAAAATATCTCAGTAATTTTTAAATAAAGCTATTGCCTTATCTCTCTGTCTCCTTCAACAATCTGGTTAGAGCTCCCCGTGGAACCTCTGACATTATTCCAAATAATGTATTTATTGGTAGGCTGAGGTCCTCCCATGAACCAAAGTCATGAATATGGTGAACCTCATCAATAAGGTCCAAGTGTAAATTAAACCACCACTTAGTGCCTTTGGATCATCATTGACTCCTTCTTAAGGTTCACTAGCAATACCTTCACTTCCCCATTTCCCAGAAAAAGTACCTCAGAGACTAATGATGTTTAAGCCGCAATTGTCGTTAGGGCCCCACAATTTCTCTGTATAGCCCTTTAGGGATGTCTATTAAATGCTCAGTTCCTATTATGACCTGATGACCAGAAGGCATTCTAAAAAGTGCTCACAGCTTGTAGTAGAATACCTTTGTACTCATATATCTGGTTGGGAAGGGCACTGGTATCTCCTTCCTTTGTTGATATTGGACAGGAATCACCCCATTACTATACACCAAATTGATCTAACTAGTTTGGAACAGGTCATTTGGAATTCCGCTAGAGGTAAAGTAAATGAGGATCTTTTGACTAAAGATACTAATAGTTTCTTCAACCATATTAGACACATTTAAATCATCTCATGATTGCAGCACCAATCAGCATATTATTTGTACTACTTGGAAGAACCACAGCTTGAGCGGAAGCCAAACTGAACCAAATTCTCAAAAGTAACATGCTGTTCCCTTTTAGACACAGTTCTTTTTTCCCCTGTGGTCCCATACACTACTATGTGATCCACATCAAGCTTCAGCGAAAGCTTGGCCACAGGCTAGATGGAGATTAAATTAACTGGGGCACCAGTATCTATGTTAGCTCACATTTTTGTGTTCTAAACAAAAAAATTACAGTAGGTGCACTACAAAAAAGAACCATTGGTGTTTATCATGTGAACGTTCAAGGGCTTTTTGATACAAAAGAAAGCAGATTTGCCCATACTGACATGAGGAAGCTTATCAAAAACTTTATATTACTGGATAATAAGCTGTACATTCCAGCAGATCAGATATTAGAGTAGAGGCGAGTCTTAAGATTGAACAGAGAAGTTATATCGATATAAAGTGAATTGATTGAAGTATAAATAGTTCAGTGAATTGAGGTAATTCTGCCAAAACCATGTAATAGATAAAAACTCTAAAAAATGGAGCGAATAGGAGATTACTAAGCAGAGTATGCATTTGACTAAATATACTAAGATAAGAGTTGAGCGGAAGATTAAGAGAAAAAGTTTTTTAGTAGTTGATAAATAAGTGTGCGAGTACCAGATTATAATAAAGTGTCAATTGGGGCAATTGCTCTATATATTATAAATCAGTTTATAATAAAGTCAGAAATCCACATATCATCCGTTCAGTTGCTCAGTGGCTAATACCCTGTGTAAACCAGCTCAGTGGAATAAAACCATATGTCAAAAAATTAACAGTGGTGCTCACTACAGGGGGCTACTGGTCAACTGTAGATTATTGGCACTAGGTCAAAATGGCGAGCCCTCACTCATTACACCAAAATCTGATTGGATTTCATGCTCGATATGCTGAGCAATCTAGGTAAGCATCCAATGTTGAACTGGTACGTTTCACATTGACAGAGCTGGCTGATGAAGATGCTATGGTCAATTTGCAGTTAGAAACTTGTCCTGAGTTGGTGGTGGAACAACAAGGTCGCTCTACAAACGTGACCCCCAGCTTCTTTGGAAATATAGAATGGCTTTTGCAGGGGTACTGACTCTACAAAGATGGGGCGGGGGAGCATGCTCTAATCTTTTTCTTTAATCAATGAGATCAAAAACCTGCTATGCATTGTATATATCCTATTTTGATGTGATTACCATAAGCTGTCAAGTCAACTAAGTACCCATGGAATTGAAGAATATTTAGTCACATAAATGCATCTGTCATCCCGCCAGCTACTGCGTATGCTGGCTCGCCACAACATCAATATTGAGGACATCATGCAGTTTGTTCAAGTTCAGCAGAAAGATACTCACCTTTATTAGACCACCTTGATTACTCTTTTCAGAGGTTCAGGGGGTGCTAGTGCAGGTGGACCATCGTGTTGTGGTTGTCCACCATCAGTTGTATGAATTGAATTCCCAGATGAATCAGGAGTTACCCCAGGTGATAAGGGAACTCTTAGACTAATGCAGCTTATTGGTGGAATAGATTCAGGATATACCATGTTTGGAAGCAACACTGAGCAGTTTATGAAAGACCTGGAAGAATAAGATTAAGTAATTGAAGCAGCAATGGCTCAAATTGGAGACATGGTTACCCTGACAAAGCGGCAGATTGCAGATCACGCTGATTCTGCGTCAGCTGATTTTAGTCAACTAAACTTTTAGCAGAGTAACCAGTGTTTTTGTTCATATGAACAGCTCATTTTTGCATCCACGGAATAACATTAGTTGTTGAGTTGGGTTAAACAGTTGGAAAGTGTTAGTCAGGCAGATTAGAGCTGAGCAATCACCCTTTTATATATTGAGATGGTAGATTATGCAGATATGCGAGTGCAAATGGATACCTATTCAACAGGCCAACAAGAATCTGGTGTGATAGCAACCCGCCCTCATTAATCTAATAGATGACGCCAACTGAAAAGCGCATAACACAGACTGGAGCACGCAAGAAAGCAAAACACAGTATAGGAAGTTTTAACATGGCTTTAGGCAGTGGAACGTAAACTGGACTACAAACAAGAATTCCGCCGCAAGTTGCAAAACCAATATGAGATTCTTCAACAGGAGGTACAAGATGGCTCGTGTCAGTGACTTGGTTAAAGTGGAACAGATAATTGACAACTTTTGCTGAACAAGCTGGAACAGGGGAAAAGTCGAAGTCAGCGGAGAGTTGGGAGATGAATACTATGAATCAAACAGTGATTATCCTTTGGAGGTCGCAGCAGTCCCTCCTCGCAACCTGACTTCTTCTAAGTCCACTTCAGTGGATTCATTATCATCCCCTGTACCTACATTAGTTCACAATGTGATGTTTATCCCAGTCGTTTGGAACCTAATTTGGCTGTTCCTCATTGCCGGAGCCTGGAGCAAGGCGAATTTGTTTGGATTGAGAAGTACCACCCTTCAGTAATGATTGGAATACACACGGTTATCTTATATAATTTTTATTTGCCATAGAATGGGCCTCATATCGGTGGAAAAAAAACTGTTGCCGTCCACTTTGGACATGAAGGGCGCCAATCAAATCACCTGTTACACCAAATTAGTTCAGTATCTTATCTTGAGGTAAAAGCGACTTTTTCCAGCTGTTTGGGGGCGTGGCTAAGATGGCTCAGCGGAAGGCTGACTTTCTGACCCTACAGTTCCATAAAAATGAGTCCCTGTTGGATTTTGCTGAGTAATTCAGCGCGGAAGTGCATGTGTTAATAGAAGCCAACATAATATCCGCTGAGGATGTAGGCATAGCGATAATGGTAGCAGTCAAATCATACCACATATTTCATAATGCTATGTCTCATTTATTGGATGAAGATGTGAGGCCTATTCAAATCATGAACACTTTACATCATTTCTTCTCCAACTTGAGTGCACACAATGTGGAGCAAATACGCCTGCTTTCACCGCGGCATACCCCTTGTAATATGGACAGCAATGACCAAATTATAAGATGTTGGGAAATATTTGTCCATCTTATATGTCAGAAGATCCTTTTTGACCTATGTATGCTCAGCTGCCTCATCCCCAACCTTTCAATACTTCATCTAAAACTTTGACCAGTCCTTCCGAGCAAACTATAGATGTGAGCCTTTATGAATGCTTGCTGCTCGTTTGGACGAAAATGGCATTATGTGGTTAATTTCACAGGCACCAGCAGGTGTATGAGGTGCCATCTGGGATGACTGAGAAGGGAAAAGCTCGAGTGGAATAGATTAGGGACGCTCTATTTCCACTAATTCAAAATTAATTGTCCTTAAAGAGTCTCAGGAGTCTCTTTGCGTTGGACTCATAGCAAAGCCTGACGACTTGGTATGCTAACAGCTTCCATCATATACCTCAGCCTCCGTTAAAGAGAGTGATAATTCCCCCTCAAGCTCTGACTTCCGCCATAATGTGCTGAAGCTGTACGCATGACATATCCTGGAAGAAAATGGCATAAGTAATGCGGGACCCTCAACAGATGTCGCCTCATTAGTGAGGGTTAACATAGCCATTCCAGGAGAAAGAATCGCTCAGGAGTATCCTCATGTCAGTATGGGCATATCCTCATTCATTAATAACAAAAAGCCTTTAGATGTTCATATAATAAACACCAACGAATCTTCTTATTTAGAGTGCACCTAATGTAATTTTTTGCTCAGATAACAAAAAACCAAGCTATTATAGATACTGGCGCCAAAGTTAATATATTTATACCAAGCTCTTAGCTAGGCTTCCGCTGTAGCCAGATGTGGATCACAGAGTATTTTATGGGACCACAGGGGAACAGAAAACTGTGTCTGAAGAAGCTTACATCAAGTTACCTTCACGATTTGGTTTGGCTTGGGCTTCCACTCCAGTGGTGGTTCTGCCAAAAAATAGCTATGATATTCTGATTGGTGCTGCATTCATGAGATGATTTAATTGTGTTCGATATGGTAGAAGAAACCATTAGTATCTTGTGACAACAGATCCCCATTTGTTTTACCTCTAGCGGAATTCCAAAGGACCTGTTCCGCTCCAGTCAAATCAATTTGGTGTATAGTGATGGGATGATTCCTGTCCGATATCAGCGAATAAAGGGGAGACCAGAGCCTTACCAGCCAGATATATGAGTACAAAGGCATTCCACTACAAGCTGTGCGCACTTTGAGCATACCTTCTAGGCATCAGGTCATAATATGGACTGAGCTCAAAATAGATATTCCTGAAGGGCTATCAGGGAATTCTGGGTTCCATACCATAAATCAAGGCTTGGACTCCATGTGTTTCCAGACATACTGTTACCAGGAAACAGGAAGTGAAGGTATTGCTAGTGAACCTACAGAAGGAGTTGATGATGATCTAAAGTCACCAAGTGGTGGCTTATTTACAATTGTCCCCTATTGACAAAGTTCACCAAATTCATGATTTCAGATCTTGGGAGGACCTTGACCTACTGAAGCATCCATAATTTGGATTAATGGCAGTGGTTATGAAGGAAGCTCCAACTGGATTGTTGACGGTAAAATAATATAAGGTGATAGCTTTATTTGAAAATATCAAGATTTTTTTGCATCTGACGAATAAAATCTGGGGTGCGCCCAAGAGGTGGTGCATTGGGAGATCTGGTGGATCACCCTCCAATTAAATTGTTGCCTATTCAGCGCTCAAAGGCGGTGGAAGAGGTTGTCTCTGATGAGGTAGATAAATTGATCATACTTGGTATGCTAGAGTCGTCAAAAAGTTCGTGAGTATCACCTGTGTTTATTTAAAGAAAAAAGTAAACACAAATTGGGTAGTCATTGACTATCAAAAGCTCAATAGCGTAATGAAGAAAGATTCCTATCCCCTTCCATGGATTGATGACGTGTTAGTTTGCCTTGGAGGGGCTAATTATTTTTACTCTTTTTATTATATTTTAGGGTACTGGCAGGTCAAATTTCCATCAGCGGAATGTGAGAAATCTGATATAATCAGTTCAAAGGGGTTATTTCAACCTACATTTACGCCACAGTGTAAGGCAAACCTTCAGCTACGTTCTGTGCTATGGATACAATCAGTGGTTATTTGATGCTGTTTTGCGTTTTAGTTTACTTCAATGATATTAACATGTTCTCACGAACGTTTACAGAGCATCTTGACCATCTGGAACAAGTGTATCTCTGACAGACTGATGCTAAAATCAAAACCAAGCCTCTGAAGTGTCACTTTTTTCAGAGCATTTAGAATACCTTGGGTTTGTAGTGGATTTGAAAGGGCTTAAACTGCAGCCTCAAAAGTGGAAATGATAAGCAAGATGACCCAGCTAGGTAATAAATGTGGGTTCCAAGTGTTCTTGGGTATGGTTAGTTACTACCGTTGATTCAATCCTAACTTCAGTTGTACTAAGGCACCACTCATTGAGTTGTTAAAGAAAAATGATACATTTAACTGGATGGAATGATGCCAAAATGCTTTTGATGTATTACAAACTGCATAGGCAAGCGCGCCCATTTTGCAATATCCCAATTTTTGAAAAACATTATATAGTACAAATAGATGCATTGCACTGCTGTAGGGGCAGTTCATCCTCAGAAAAATGATGATAACATAGAGCACCCTGTCACATTTTGTAGCCAAAGCTTAAACTGTCATGAATTAATTACACTATGAATGAGCAAGAGTGCTTAGCGGTGATTTATGCATATAAACAGTTTTGAGTATACCTACACATGGTGAATTTCCAAGTGGTGAAAGATCATGCTTCCTTGGGCTGCCTTCAAAATCTCCGTGGACCTGAAGGATGGCTTGTGTGATGGGCGTTGAAGCTCCAAGCATACGATTTTGAGATTTTACATTGGACAGGAGCAAAACATCAGAATGCGAGTTGTCTTTCACAATTACCAACGGCTGCTAATTTAACGGATTAGGCTGAGATTATGTATAAGAAGATGGTGGGGTCAAATACCATGATGAGCCACCACAAGTGATCAAAGTTCTAGATGGGCTTAAGCAGGATATCTTCCTACACGATGGGGAACTATATAAGCGGATTGTTAACTTGATGCTAAGTTTCCCTAAACCTTATGCTAGTTCTGCAATAATTATGGATGCACATTGGGCGGTAGGGCATGGTGGTTTGTGTTTAACGTTAGAGTTTTTTAACCCTGCTACTCTTGGAAGGGTATTCATTATGACATGCTGGAGATGGTAGCTGTTGTCATCAGCTTCAAGTGGAGAAGCCTTTCCAAAAGGAGACACCATACCAGCTGGTTAAGCTTCAGTCCGCCTGGAATACGCTTTCCATTGATGTAGAGGGGCCTCCAACAACTGGAGAAAACTGATCTAAGTATATAATTGTAATAATTAAACTTTTCTCTCTCGTTGCAAACACTTTAGCAACATATTTGATTCAAGTCTATGTAAGTTAGATAATCTCATTAAGGAGATTAGTGTGCACCTAATGTTGGGTAGCAGTTGGGTGAGCAAAGTTAAAGGCACTGGAGCAGTCCCCACACCAAACAAGTTTTGTAAATTCCCCAGCAACACCAGCAGCCTAGAATAAATTAATAGTAAAAAACCAGCGGTTAACATTTCCCAAGAAATTTTGGCCTGACAAAAATGCATCAAGCAGTTCATCAATACGCCACACTCCCAGTCACTGTCATCAGTGGAACACAGGATATGAGTCTTCCTGGATATACAATAAAGGCAATTTGGGATAGGTTTTGTGGATATGTACACACACATATATTGAACGCATGTACGTTTTACCGCACTCCATGCCCTGAAGTTGGCTGGATCTTGGGTTCAAAAACAAAAATGTGGAAGATGAAGCCACAAAATTGCGGGTGATGGTGGACCTCCTGGATGGTCAATGGGTAGTCAACACAAAGCGCACTCACTGGACGAAATCTAATAAAATTTTCATAACTTTTGACTTCTTACCTAGAATGATTAAGCGCACCATGCTGGAGCACCACCTGAAGGCTGGGCTCAAAGAATATGGGGTTTTATAAAATTGGCGGTATTAATAGATACGCTGGCAGATTTTGCACAGGGTTTGACCCACTGAGCAATTGGAACCAACGATATGATGATCGTTGTCCACAAAACAACAGTATAAACTTTAAATAAATATGGAGCACTTGCTCCCACAACCTCATTTATTTAACTATACCTAATAACGCAGATTCTTCTCTTTTCCGCTTTTTCTTAACTCACTCAACAACAACCCTCCTCTTAATCGTCCATCTCGCTTATATTACAGCAGCTTGGATAATACCACTCACATAGCTTGGACTAATCAGTCCACCGATTCTCCTCAGTTTGGCTGGTTATTCTTGAATTTTCTATCGCTTTAATTGTAGGCAATTTGAATTGTAATCATTGAATGTCAAGATCGCCTTATTTAGAGGCGACCCAATAATAAAATCATTATATCCAATAAAAACCCATTAATCCTAATATTGCCTCATCTATAGGCACTCGAATACTCAAATCTGATGTCATTTTTGCGGATTGTGCCCTAGCTGTCCCAAGATTATTGTACAGTCATATTGGAATCAGATATGGGGAAATTCAATCCTTAAAGATAAGGTGCATTTATGCTCATGCCAGACCTGTGCACAGGCAAAGCTATAGCTGTACTCACCCTATCTGCGGGGTAGCAGAAGATTTGACCCAAATCCCCACACCATTTTTGTGGAAATTTATGGGCGAGAATCCCACCCATTCCAGGTCACCGTGGATAGTGCATCTCCTATCTGCACCTTCTTTCACATTTTGGCTATATTGCCCATACCTGCACCACAAAGGAGGGTGTTGAATTCCAGCTTAGGAGTGCTTGTTGGTGCTTAAGCTGCTGGATCCTCAAAAGTTTTAATAAAATTTAATAAAAATATAATAATGCTGAGTTGGGTTCTTTAGATTTTTATTATAAGAGTGGGGTATATGAGAAAAGGCGATCCCTATCCAATTTCCAACAATAAGTTATTATATTATTTTTGAGGGAATTTAGGGATAAGTTTGGAATAGCTTTGAATCTTTCAATTTAGGAAATATGGGTATCAATCCTATCAGATCTTAGGGAAGTGAGTTTCCTTTGGTAAAGCGAACATTGGGGTTTTAAGGCAGAATGCACACATGCAGCAAGGTTTTTAATTACCACAACTAATAACTTTTAGAAAAAATATTCTCACCTTGGGAGACCTCTGCCACCCCTATAAAAGGGGGTGGCCCCGCATAGGTGAGGTGAAAGACTTGGTGATGGTTGAGGAAGTAACTTTTGCCAGTTTCCCCAAAGTCCATCAAGTGATCAGCAAAATCTGATTATATTATTTTGCAGATAGTGCCCTAGCAGGTTTCAAAAAAGGTGTTACCCCTATTGACAGGGTTCCACTGAGAATCGGCCAGGGTCTTTTGGCCACTATTCTCAAAATTATCATTAGTTTTAAATAAAGCAATTTTCAGACCATCAGAAACTCTTATATGGCTGACATTACCCATTTAGGCGGATTTTAAACCCCACAACACCCTTCTTTTGAGACCTGGAAAGCAAATGTCCAACATTACCTCCCTCAAGAATGTTGAAAGGTGAGTAGGGCCATAGGAAAAGGCCATGAACGCGGTTAATGGTGAGTCCAGAGGAGAGAGATTTAATAGAATACTCATCCCCTCGTTTTTATGTGACAGGGAAAGGTCCTTTCCAGACAGAACCAAGCTTTCACTTCTTGGTGTGATTCAGTTCTGATCATAAAGTACCAAGTCAGATACTTGGAAAGAGGGGAGAGGGGCCCAGAGCTCATTTTCAGCTTGGCCTTCTTTGGTAACAGTCTTAGCAAAGTTAGTAATGGCCTTTGCTTGTAATTGGATGTTGTGTTGAGTCAAAATATTTCATGGCTTGTTCAGGATCAGTCTGATCAGAGAAAATATCCTTAGCTAAAAGTGCTAACACCCTCAGTTCACGCCCATACAACACCCAGAAGGAGGACATTTTGAGGATGCGATGATAGCTGATATGATAAGCTTTGAGTGCACTGGCAAGTAAAGATCTCAGTGGAGATGGTCGGAGGTGGCCCTTTTGCATAATAGAGACCAGGACCCATCAACTCTCTCTACCGCACCATTTGTGGATGGGTTATAGGGTCTGAGAAGAGTTGTTGAGCTCCCATAGAAGTGGCGAGGAACATTACTACTCAGGAAGTAAAGTTTTTCCCATTACCATATAGTAGGACCTGGGGCCACCCATGCCAGGTGAAGATGTACTGGTGCAAAAACGTGGCTGTGACTTTTGCGGTCTGAGCGAGAAGAGAAACAGCTTCAACCCACTTGGTGAATTGATCAATGCCAACCAAAGTATAGCGTTTTCCACATGTAGTTTGAGGAGAGGACTACCACATCAAGACTTATGGTGTGGAAGGTTTGGTGGGACGTCATAGGTTGATGCTGATATCTGGTCTTGAAGCTGGTTTGTTTTTTCAGGTCAAGCAGGCATCCAAAACTTCAGTTACGTTTCCATGATGCCCTCACAATAGTATCGCTATTTTATCCATTCATATGTTTTGCGTATTTCTCCACGCCCCATGAAAGTGTGAGACTCTAAAATGACAGGCAATTGCTCGGATGTTTGGAGGTAAGGCAACAAAATTACTCCTACCTTCTATATAATTTACCATTCTCCACCTTAGTACATCAGGAGTGCCAAGCGAGCATCTTCTGTACTAAATCATCTTCATCAGCCCATGCGTCAGGAGCCATTAGGAGGTCATGAAACCTCTCAGCTTCACTACCGTCAAGATGAAGGACAGGTTGCTGCGTCAGCCCTTCAACGTTCATATGACGTGTTCAAGGTCATGAGCCAGCTTAATTTTCTGAATGAGCTTGGTTGACACAACGTTCACCGGGGACCCAGTGTCAAGGATAGCTTTAACCTGCACTCAATTAGCAACGACCTCCACTTTAGATAAGGTACCACTCAAGGAGGGGGAAGAGCAAGGACCTCTTTTAGATTAAAATTGAAGGCAAGGCGTTTTGCAGTTTCAAAGTATTCTTCCTGGATATCCTTCAAGGTAAGCACACTCTTGGTAGATTAAAGAAACGTAGCAACGAATTGGCCCATGTCACTAGCAGTGTCAATAATCTCAAGACCACTTATCACATGCAAAAAGATAAGTGTAATGAGGGATCTTAGCCCAATTGACTCTCTCCAGATTAACCAATAGGGTATCTCCACTTCACATGGGGCTACTAAAGCGTAATGACCCACATCTTCATCACCCCCTCAGACTCATCAACAGAGGAGAAATCAATGCAGGTTAGGGAGCCCATAGGAAGTGGGGTAAGATCAGAACTACCCTTAGGGGAGGATAAGTCAAGGGGTTTTCCTCCACATTATTAACTTTTGGGGGAGGTATTGACATTTCCATTGCTTGAGTTTCAACTTCTAAAGCAGGGAATTGGCTCTTTAGAGCTAGGCTTCAGACTATGGTTATTTCAATGAGAGGCTGAGGGGGATAGCACTGGAGAGGTAGATACTTTATCTTCAACAACGATGAGTTTTTTTAGTGATGGTTGCTTTTGTGAAACAGGAGGGTTAGCCTTGGTGACCTGGTCATCTACTTCATAATTAGCGCGAGTGATTGGGACCCGAGAAAAGGGTTTATGTGGAAAAGCAGTCTTTGAAACCACTTGAGGAGGCCGCTGTGAAGAAGATAGACAAAGTAAAGGGTCAACTTTCACCGAATGAGTATTTTGATATAAAGATGCAGTGATGCAATTTCCTGTCACAGCCAGTACCATATGATTATCTTCTATATGAAAGGGAAACCGTTTTTTCTGGCAACGTCATAAGAGCAGGTTTCCAAAGGGTAACAGCAGTAGTAGAAACTAACTTTGTTGGCGTAACTGAGTAACCTAAGCATCCTATGGTAGGGTCAAGCTCATAGTTATCAGCAACTGGTAATAAAGCCTCCTTGATATCTCGTACAGTTGTGAAAGTTCGTTTTTACATAAGAGAGATGCATCACCAAGAGAGAATGAGATGCTAAGCCAGCCAAAATAGCTGCAATTGCCTCATCAAGAGAGTGCATTTTAGCAAGCAACAGAGGTTGAGATTTTAGATAGAAACGCTCAACATATGAGGTAATAGATTCTCCCTCTTGCAAACTAAGGCACATTTAGTCCTGTTTCTGTCATTGCAAACTCTGTTTGGAGCCAAACTCGTCAATAAGCGTTTGGTTAACCTCCGCTCAAGTGCTGAGGTTGACCATGGAAGGGACCATGATTCTTAAGCTAAAAGGTTTAAGCAGGGAAGAATATACTGGTTTTTTTGGTCAGTTGCTCCTTCCATCGCAGATTTATAAACATAGAGGAAGGAAGACATACTGCCCTCACCAGGTGTGGATTTGTCTCAAAAAGGGGTTTTTGTATAACTGGGAGCTGCACAAGCAACTCAAGGAGAAATGAAACGCTTGTTAGTTACTTTTCAAGAGCAACTATTTTTTAGTACAGGGACCCCTGTAGTGAACACCGTTTTGTAGTAATCCAGCTTAGGGGATCACGCTGTTGCTTACACCGTTGGATCCCTCAGAAATTTTAATAAAATTTTATAAAAAATATACTAATAAATATTTGGGTTTATAATCGTTTTATTAGCAGAGTGGGAATATGAGAAAAAGTGATCCCTTTCTGATTTCTGACAATTGGTATTTATAATATTTTCGATGGTCAGAGTAAATTCAGGGATAATTTTAAAATAGCTTCGAAACTTCCAATTTAGAAAATATGGGTATAAATCCTATCAGTTCTTAGGTAAGTGAGTTTCCTTTAATAAAGCAAACGTTGGGGCTTTGGGGAAGAATGTGTTCATGCGGCAAGGTTTTGATGTACTGCAATCAATCATTGCTAGAGAAAATATTCTCACCTTGGGGGACCTCTGCCACGCCTATAAGAGGTGGCCCCGCATAGTGAGGTGAAAGACCTGGTGTTGGTTGAGGGAGTAACTTTCGCCAGTTTCCCAAAAGTCCATCAAGTGATCAGCAAAATCGAGTAATTTGATTTTACAGATAGTGCTCAATCAGGTTTTTAACTGGTGTTACCTTGATTACTGGGGTTCCACCAAGAATTAGCCAGTGTATTTTGGCTGATATTCTCGAAATCATCATTAGTTTTAAATAAAGCAATTTTTAAATTATTGCAAACTAATATATGGCCAATCTTTACCCATTTAGGCAGATTTTGACCCGCAACATTCTTCTTTTGTGCCTGGAATGCAAATGTCCAACAGTGGGCATTATCAAAACAAAATTATCCCAGATGCAATGAGTGGTGCAGACACCAACTATGAACCTGTAATAGACACCAACGCCGCCTTCCCATGGGCGCGCCTGGGTGCTACATTCAAATAAAGCCTGTGTCCCCCAGTGTGACGGAAGAGGTCTTTGAACACTGCCACAAAGCAGTTGGGCAAGAGTGCCCATATAAGAGTCCACAGGCAGGATAATCCTGCTGTGGTAATGTTCCTAATCTGACTATGTGGAAAGCACTTCAATATGAAAGTTTGTGCTACAGTCTGGACTGTACTGGCGCTCAGCAAGAGGGTCCGACCCCCATGAAAAAGCATATAAAGACTCAATGGCCTTGCCAAAGTCCGAGATTTGGTCCATATGCAGTTTCTCTTAAGGCCTCAATAAAACTGATTTCTAAATTCATTGTTTTATTTTAGAATTTATTAAGTTTATTAAGATATTATAGAAGATGAAACTGTTTTACACAGTTTTGTCAGCTCAGATTTATACTGAGCTTAAGCAGAATAGTGGGTCTTGTACTCCGTGGATTCCGCGGGCATCTTCTCAAAACAGGCATAACCCGAGGATCTAGACCCTTGATTTCCTTGTCAAGACCTTCTCCAGAACTAGGACTGGGTACCCTTGTGGTTGCAGAAACTTTTCCACATTTTTTATTTAGCTTCTAATTTTTCTCAGAGCCCAGGCCATTCTCTTCATCCATATTCCTTGATATTGCTAACAGGGGTTTGGCGGCATCTAATTGGCCAGAGTACCATTTTTGAGGGTTATTCTTGTCACCTTTTTTAGTAATATATCGTTTGGTGGAATCTGGTTGGCCAGAGCGCCATTTATAAGGATTTTCATCCTTGTCAATACATTTGGGGAAATCAGATTCAGCCGCAATTGGTTGGTCAGAAATTTGTGTCTGAGGGTCTGCTCCCTCATTGCCACACTTAGTAATATTTAATTTGGCAGCATCTGGTTGGCCAGTGCACCATTTATAAGGATTTTCATCCTTGTCAATATGTTTTGGGAAATCAGACTTGGTTGCACCTGGTTGGCTGGAAATTCATATCCGAGGGTCCACTCTCTCATCACAGCATTTAGTAATATTCATTTTAGCAGCCTCTGGTTGGCCAAAGCGCCATTTAAGAGGCTTTCTTTCCTTGTCAGCCTCTTAATTTCTATTTAGCTTTGATTTTGAGTAATCTGATTCATCATATTGCCTTTTGCAATAATTATAGCTATCATACCCCTCTTCATTGGCCTCAATCATCGCCCTAGGGAAGACTATCACAATGTGACAGTCAGGGAACGCTTTGACCGTTACATCACCCCTCAGATGAGAGCCTTCTCCAATTCTAGAACTCCTACACCTTCTGCAGGCAGTTGCTGTAGTCGTTGGCAGTCTGCCAGGTGGACTCTTCCACTGGGTAACATACCCATTTGAATAGATACCTACGTTTTTTGAGAGATTTCAGAGTCCAGGATTTCCTCCACCTCATCCTCAGCTTTCCTGGGTTTCCCAAGTTGACTGGTTCTGGTTTCTCTGGAAGAGGGCCTTCGAACTTCTTCAGTTGTGAGACATGCAATATCAGATGCGCACGAGATCCCTCAGGAAGCTTCAGTTTGTACGCCACTTCATTTACCTGGTGAAGGACCTTGAATGGGCCCAAGGCGACTGGTCCAAATTTCCTGAAGCTTTCAGGAAACCAAATAATTTGTTACGTTGATCATCACTAGATCTACTTCCTTTAGCATTGTGGCCTCTGATCAGTGAGTGTCAACCTTCTTCTGCACCTCTATCACTTTTGTTAAATTCACAAATAGGGTTTTCAGGTTTTCCCTCATTTTTGATGCCAGGTCATTCGCCGCTGGGTTTGGACCTCTGGGGTGATTTTCCATCATCTTTGGGTGGAACCCATAGTTTTCCATGAAGGGCGACATTCCCGTTGATGAATTTGTTAAGTTAATATAAGAAAATTGGGCTAGTCTTAGCCAGTCCGTCCAGCATTCCTGTTGGGTGGTCATGTAGCATCACAGATACTGCTCGAGGACTTGATTGGCTTGTTCCATCTAGCCGTCCAACTGAGGGTGGTAGGCCGTGGATCTGCACAGTTTAATCTGAAGATTTTCGAGTAGGTGTTGCCAGAATCAGGAGATAAATCATGGGCCTCTATCTGACACTATCTCCTCTGGTAGGCTATGGCGAAAGTACACCTTGTTCATAAAGATCTCCGCCATGCCCTTTGCTGTGATATTGGAGGTACACGGAAAGAAATTCATGTACTTGGTCATTCTGTCTACTACCACCATCACAAGCATGATACTCCTTTGGTTTTGGAAACCTCGTTATGAAACCTACACTCAGTGAGGACCATGGCATTTCCACAATCTGGAGTGGTTTGAGTTTCCCAAAGGCTTCTGCCTAGCATGCTTGGATCAGACACATGTTACACATTTTTGGATGTACTCCCTCGTGGAACTTGGCATCCCCAGCCATGAGTAACTCTGGGCCAAGAGCTCTATCATTTTCTCATTCCCAGGGTGTCCCACCAAGGAATGGTCGTGGAATGCGCTTATTGCCTCCTCCTGGAGCTCACGGCTGGGCAGCCATGGGCGCCCTTTGTGGAGGATAAGGCCCTTCTTTTTGCAAAAATTCCTATGCTGTTCATTCTCCGCCCCTCCTCCAGGTCCTTCCACAGTATGGCCCCATATTTCGAGCTTTTCTGTGTGCCCTGGAGATTGTCCTTCACTTCATGGGTGGCATTTTGGATGACGGTGAAAACATTTGAGGGCAACATAGTTGCTGTGTTGTATGCATACAGCTCATCCCTTGGGAAAGACTATCCTGGGTCCCTGCTTAGGAGATCTGGGATGAAATTGCTCTCCCCCGGCTTGTAACTATCTTGAAGTCATAAGGCACCAGCTCTAGGTGCCACCTGGCCTGGCGCTGGTTCATGAGCTTTGGACTCTTGTAAAAATTGAGGGCTCAGTGGCCCGTTCTGATAGTGAAAGGGTGTCTGGCGTAGAGTAGGTGATGCTGCCATCCCTCCAAAGCTGATACAATCACTAAGAGCTCCTTGTCATACACAGGGTAGTTCATCTCAGCGGGCATCATTTTCCTGCTAAGATAGCTTACAGGATGGTCTACCCCATCTTCCCCTCTTGCAGAAGAACTGCGCCAATCCTGAAGTTTGAGGCGTCAGTTTCCACTATGAAAGGGCGGTTGGCTTCAGGGTGGGCTAGTACTGGTGCCTTCATGAGGCTCTCCTTGATGGTTTGGAAAGCTTTCTCCTCCTATTCTCCCCAACGGAATGGCATCTGCCCTGTCAAATGGGTTAAGAATGCCGCCGTCTTGGTTTGGTCTTTTGCAAACCTTCTCAGGAAGTTCACCACGCCCAGGATGATTCTAACACCCGTTCTATCTTTAGGGGCCAGACACTCCCTCACTGACTTCTACTTGTAAGGGAATATGGCTGTTCCCTTTTGGAAGACTACGTTCCCTAAGAAGGAGACAGAGTCCTTGTAGAACTCACATTTTGATGGCTTAAGCGGAGGTTTGCCTTATTGAGGGCCTCCAGCACACTCAGCACATCGCTTTTGTGATCCTCTTTGGTCTTGGAGAACACAAGGATATAATCCATAAATGTCACACGATATTTCCCAATTAGGTTTCCTAGGGTGTTGTCTATGGTACGCTGGAATACTGCTGGGGCGTTCTTGAGGCCAAAAGGCATCACCTTGTAATCTAAGACCCCTAAGTGGCACTTGAAAGCTGTATACTGTTGTTGTTCTGCGATTACAGGAACTTGGTTGAACGCATCAACAAGTCCAACTTGGTGAAAATCTGACTACCTGAGATCATTTGAAAGATGGTCTCTATCAATAGAATGGGGTAGGGGTCAGACTCGGTTATTGCATTTAGCCACCGATAATCCAAACACAGGTGGAGCTCGCCACTTGCTTTTGGGACTAGAAGTATAGGTGACACCACTGGAGACTTGGATTTAAAAATCATCCCACGCTCTAGCATTTCCTTGACATAAACTTCTAGGGCAGAATTTACCTTCAGGTTCAAAGGCTAGATGGGCCAACCCATGGGAAACTCTGCGTCCTTTTTTGAACTTGGAAGTAAAAGGGAAAGGCCCATTTTGGGTTGTTGAGGGAGCTTGGTTCTTCTGGAACAGGTGGGCGTATGTGCGAGATTCTTTAGGAATGTACACCCCTGTCTCCAGCCCCAATACTCGTTCACCTCAGGCTTCCTCTCCGCCAGTGGTGAAGAAATCTAGCGCCACTGGAGGTTGGCCCTTAGGGTGCAGCATGACCAGGCGCTCATGCAGTTTGAACTGAGGGAAGTACTTGTGCCACCACTGCATGCCCAGGATTATGGGGTGTGGCTGATTTTTAATAGCACTAAATGATTCTTGGAAAGTGTAAGGCCCCTGAGCGCAGCAGCACCTGGGTTTCTACCTTCCAACTGCCCACGTTTTTGAGGTGTCTGCAAGTGCAACGTCTCCCATCCATTCCATCTCCAGCTTCATTCCTTTAGTTAACATGTAGTCCAGATAGTTGTCCTCTGCTTTGGTGTCTACCAGCGCCCAAAGTTGATCCTCCCTCTTCCCCTTTCTTCCCCAGAGCTGTAACGAGTAGGGGACATAGAGATAAGAGGAAATATTTCCTTTATTGATTGTAGCAATGCGTGCGGGAGTAGGGTGGAAGTTGTAGGAAGGACTGGGGTTGCCCTCTCTGGGGTTCTCAGAGGGGTTCACCCCATTAGCGGAGCTGGAGGGTGATTCCTTTGAGGGCTCCTGAGAGGTGCTGGAGACCAGCTCAGACTCAGCTTGGTGGCAGTGAAAAATTCCGTTTTGTGACACAGTTGGTATTTTTCCTGAGCTAATGCTAGTTGGCCTTCCACCTGGGTCAAAACTAAAATTTCCTCATCAACTGGTGGCTCCTATGCGAGTGGCAGCCATGGCAGTGAGGATGTCAGGACGAAGATTTTGGAGGAAATCCTTTCAATCTGGATAGAGATGACCTTGGCTGTCTTAGACAAGGGGCGGTACACCTCTGCGTACAACATGACTGACATCTTCCCTTGTGTGAGGTTTAAGAGGGCTGACCACGCTGCGTTTTGGGAGTCATTCAGTGTGGCTGCTCTCTCAACCAACTGAAGACATTCATTTAAGGTGGGAGGGAGCACCAACTGGGCTTCCAATAGCTCAGTGAACCGATTCGCTAGGTTTCTGGGCAGGGCAGTCACTATTTGAGCAATCTGGAGTGACACTGGGGCATTTCCTCCTGAGGCAGTGGTCATCCAGGCCTGAAGTTTTACATATGAGAAGGTGGCATGTAGGATGCTCAGCTCCATTGGAGTAGGGCCTGTCAAAATTCCGATGCAGACTGCTCAGAACGAGAGTAGATTTGGACATGTCCATGGGAGGGAAGGAAACGGGAAAATTATATTAAGAGGAACAGGAGAGAAAAGATGGCCATCAGAAACGTGTTGGGTGTTTGTACCATGCAGGCAAGGCGCGTACTGATGGCTTGTCATCATATCCAAGAATAAAGACACCATTTTACTAAATATTTTTTGTGACGGATGAAGTCTCTGAACACATCCACAAAGCAGTTAGGCAAGAGTGCCCATTTAAGAGCCCACAGGCAGGATAATCCTACTGTGGAAATGTCCCTAATCCGACTATGGGGAAAGCACTTCACTATGAAAGTTTGTGCTACAGTCAGGACTATACTGGCGCTCAGCAAGAGGGTCTGACACCAGATTGAGCATATAAAGACTCAATGGCCTTGTCAAAGTCTGAGCTGTGGTCCATGTGCGGTTTCCCTTAAGGTCTTAATAAAACTGATTTCTGAATTCATTGCTTTATTTTAGAATTTATTAAGTTTATTAAGATATTATATATGATGAAACTGATTTACACAGTTTCATCAGCTCAGATTTATACTGAGCTAAGAAAAATAGTGGTTCTTGTTCTCTATGGATTCTACGGGCATCTTCTCAATAACAGGCATAACCCGAGGATCTAGACCCTCAATTTTCTTGTCAAGACTTTCTCCATAACTAAGACTGGGTACCCTTGTGGTTGCAGAAACTTTTTCACATTTTTTATTTAGCTTCCAATTGTTCTCAGAGCCAAGGCCATTCTCTTCATACATATTCCTCAATATTGTTAACAGGGGTTTGGCGGCACCTTATTGGCCAGAGCGCCATTTACAAGTTTTTCATCCTTGTCAATAAATTTGGGGACGTCATATTTGGTCACGCTTGGTTGGTCAGAATTTCATGTCTGAGGGTCCGCTCCCTTGTTGCTGCATTTAGAAATATTTGATTTGGCCGCATCTGGTTGGCCAGTGCGCCATTTATAAGAATTTTCATTCTTGTCAATACATTTTGGGACATCAGACTTGGCCGCACCTGGTTGGCTGGAAATTCATGTCCAAGGGTCTGCTCCCTTGTCATCGCATTTAATAATATTTAGTTTGGCAGCCTCTGGTTGGCCAGAGCGCCATTTTCGAGGCTTTCCTTCCTCATCAGCCTTGCAATTTCTAGTTAGCTTTTATTTTAAGGCATTTGATTTGTCAGATTGCCATTTACAAAATTGTAGCTATCATGCCCCTCTCACTTGGCCTCAATCATCGCCTAGGGAAGTTTATTGCAATGTGGCAGTCAGGCAGCGCCTTGACTGATACACGCAGAAGCTTAAAAAGACCAATCAGGCCCGCAGAATGGCTGCCAAGGTGACGGCCATGACTGCGTCTGTGATCCTGCCTTCCCAGCTTCAGGAGGACACCAAGTCATTTGCTGTGGAAGCAGCTCATGAATCCTTCCACCATTTATAGGGCCACCCAAGCTGCAAACCCAATGGGTGAGTCAGTTTCACCCAACTAATGCTATAATCCTCAATTAAAACTGAGTTGTATACCAATATCCCTATCAAATTTTCACCATCATGAAATGGTGCATGGCAGGTGCACACAATGCTAAAAATTTGTTCCACAGTGGGAAAAAAACAGGAGGCAAAAGTCAACGCCAACCCCATAGCAAAAACATCCCATAATGTACCATACTCCATAGCACAGAATACCCATGCTGCCATGCAGCGACATGCTGAAAAAGTGAAGGCTGAAGGGCATGGGTGCCCTTCCCCTCCCACCTAAGGTGCGATGGGGGAGCCTTTACTATAGGGATGACGAATATTGCTGGACTCAAGGCCTCAATGTCCTGGGCTAGGAAACTGAGATTTTAAAATTAATTTATCCGTGTACATCCTGCCATTCAGGAAACCCACTGTCCACGTGGTGCAGAGGATACATGGGGAACAATGCTCCTCCCTTCCCTTACCTTTTGGTCGCTGCACTGATGGGATGCTTATTCAAGTGACCTGTAATTTTAAATTCATTTAATCAATTTTGTACTTTGATGGCCGCGTCCTTGTTATATCCTTTTCATGGAATGACAAAGTGCATGTTGTCATTAACATATACGCCCCAACCTGTGCATGAACTTGGCGGGAATTCTTCTCAGCCATTATTTACCTCCCGCTTCCCCCTGACCTATATTTTGGGGGTGACATGAACTGCTGGACCAACCCAGCCACCGATTGCTGGCCCTCTTCACCTTTACCCCCACAAAGGCACATAGAACTTCGTGTTCTAAAGGCCACTTTGGGGCTGTTTGATACTCTGCTGCATCATGTACCGCTGCTCACAAACATGTCCTGTCCCCATGTGCACAACGGCCAGCTGAGATCTATGTCCCACATTGACCTTATTCTCTCACTGTTGAAATTTCAGTCTCAAATTGCCCATTTTATGATGATGTAACTCGAGTTATCTGACCACAGGATGGTATCAATTTCATTCTATTTGTCACATCCAGAGGCACAGGCAGCGAAGTGGTACAAACTCCGCCAGCCGAGATCACATCACCCAGGTTTTCCTTATGGGTGGACATCAAAACCTCAGCTCCAGTCTTCACCACACCATTATGTGCAGACCCACTTTTAACCTAATCAACCTTCAAAGCGAACACCATTACCAGGCATGCCACATTTCATTACATCGCTCTTGGGCTGCCTCAGCAGTCATTTTTCACAGCTGGCAGAAGTGAACTACCTAGAATCTAATGTCCCTGCGTCAGGCTACAGTCAAGATTAGAGTTGTAAGTGGGCAGAGGTGCCACTCGTCTCAACGCACTGATAAGGCAACACAAACATCAAATTTGTGTTCAGTATAAGTCAAATATTATACTGGTGGGAAACACATGCTCTGTCTATTTTTTTCGAAATTTCTTCACACTGCAACAGAGCTTGGCCTGCACACAAGTGAGTTGGTCATAACACTCTGTTGCAGATATTTCCAGCTGAAGTGGCAATCAAAGTTCGAAATTATTTACTCCAAATTGTAACACTCAAATCCAGTTGAACTGGCCTAAGTGGACAATTTTTTCAAAAGTGCAGATATCCACACCATTTCCCATTATTCGTAGTTGATGAATTTGATTTCTCAGGACAAACTCTGGTCTGCCGTTTGTGGTGCACCGTACAGGAAATGCCTAAGTTCAGATGGGATTCCTTATGAGTTCTATAAGAAATATTTTATATATTTTCCTCCTTGATGCTTGCCTCAATGAACCAATGCCTATTGGAGACACGCCTCCTCCCTGGAGGACAAGAGGCCTAAAGTGATAACATTGTACAAGAAAGGGGATAAATTGGATTTGGCCAACTGGCACCCCAAATCATTTACTAACACAGATACTAAACTTTTTACCAAAAATTATGCAAAACGCCTAGAGGTAGTTGCCTCTGATCTCTTTACCCTGATCAATTTGGCTTCATTCCCAAACGTTTTATTTGGGACAACATACATACTTAGCTAACATCTGCTGATACATGGCTTCTGGAGCACTTGTTTTTTATACCAGCAGAATGCCAATGATAGTCAACTGGGATTACCTCAGATCCTGCCTCCACAAGTTACACCTCCCATATCCTACCATTTATTGGGTGATGTTGCTCACGGAATCTGTTATTATGGCTGTGCGTGGCCCTAAATTCCTCACGGATGTAGTTCACCCTCAAAGGGGCTTACGCCAAGGGGACCCCTAAGCCCTCTCTTGTATAACTTCGGCATTAACCCACTTCTTAGAAATGTAAATGCCAGCCTTACTGGTGTCCATGTGCAAGGCCAAGCACCTGTAAAGATGTTAGCGTTTGCTGATATTTGTGCGGTTGGGGTATCTAACAATCATTATGCACGCGTGCTTTAAGATAATATCCAGGTTTACTCAAGGGTAAGTAACGCTGCACATAAAGTCTCCAAAACCGAAGTCATTCTCCTTAGTTGGTACCAAACCCACTGGTGACCAGCGCCACATTTTCTACCTGCTTCAGCAACTTGTTCCCAGGTTTGCTTGCCCTGCCAAACCCACACTACCCCGCTCGTGCTCCCCTTTGTGTAAGACCCACCACTGGTCCAGTCCGCCATTTGGGAGTGTGGCTAGAGGCTGGATGGTATGCCTCAACTGTGATGGAGCGCCATATCCTAGACAACGTTACGAAATAATAGCTTCCTTCAGAGCCTGCCAAATCACCCTTACAGGCATGGTAGTGCTAGCCAACTCTATGCTCCTTTGTAAAGTTTGGTTTGGGGCCCACGCCTACGCCTTTCCACCATTTTTTTCAAGTCATTATACGCCCTTCTACAAGGGTGGCTTTGGTTAGGCCGCCCACTGCCAGTGCGCCTGGATATCATGTTTGCCCCTCGCCATAGTGTTGTTATGGTCCTGCTCAACATTGAGGTCCATGCCATTAAAATCCTTGGCACCTGGATGGCAGCAGTCACCAACCCAACGCTCTCAGCCCAGCACTGGTCACGCAAAGTATGCTCCAACTTTTCCCGCACCCTGGGCCTCAGCAATCTTACCCACCCCATTCTCTGTTAAAGTATCTTGCCTCACACCCTTCTACTGCGTGCCTGCATGGGACGTCGCCCCACTTTAAAAGAATTCTACTCTCCATGCGGAGCGCTGGTGGAGAATTCACATCAGTGGGTACACCACCCAGAGGGGGTGACCTACTCCTCAGTTCACCCAGGAAATACAAGTCCAAGCCATTCTGAACAATGTGACACCCATGAGGACCCCTGTCATGGCCGGGGTAGACTACCTAGACATGTTGGACATCCTCTACTCTCTTGACACCCAGAAAGCCATTTGTAAGTTCACCCACCACCCTCTTCTGCAGCCGCATTACTCGCCCATGTGTGGCGCTGCTTAAAACAGGTTTACCATGCTGTTGAGCGATCTAATGCTTTGCACTCATCTTGTGTCGTGTGTGAACAGTATAAACTCTGGTTCAACGCCTAAAGGAGTGCCCCGCTTCAAAAGCGATCTGGTGTGATGTTCAGCGTCTCTTTTGCCATTATCAGACACAGCCCTAAAGCCTATCTAAGTACATCTTCGCCTTGTCCTTGATTTCCCCTATACCAGCTTCCCTCTGAGCCTTAGTGGTTTCGATATCTATGTTGACTATTAACACGGTCATCTTGGGTGCTACCCAGGCTCTACTCTCACCCTCCAGTCAGCTGTTGCTGGGTCCAGTCACACCTCGTGGACCATTTTCAAGCATGATTGTTTTTGTACCTATCATCTTGTTGCAGTCATTTGGTCTCATCATAGTTTCCAGTTGGTTCATCACTTTTAACCCTTTCCTGCATATGTGCTTAATAGTGGCGCAAGACCCTACACATGTAACCCCTCTTACATTTCTTGGCGTTCCCACTTGCAACAGGAGATAGCTTTTGCTTCTCTGGGGTGCCCCCTACTTTTTTTCTGATATTAGTTCCTTTCCTTTCATTTACATATTGGAAGTGTCCATCCCCTGGTAGTCCTTCCCTGGATAAAATTTGAAGTATTGAAGTTAGGCCAGGGATGGGGCAGTTGAGCGTAAGTAGGGTGGAAAGGATCTGCGGTCATATAGGATGGATGAATATTACCTGAAGGATTATAACTGAGTCAATGCTGTCCATATCCCGAGGAATATGATGTGGTGATAGCAGGGGCTTCCGCTCCACATTGGTAGCACTGGAAGTAGCAGCAAGACAGCACAAAGTATTAAAAATTTAGATAAGCCCCGCGTCTCCATCCAGTACATGAGACATAGAATTATGCAGTTCACGTATGGTTTAACTGCCACTGTCATATCTATGCCTACATCTTTGGTGGTCAAAATATTGGCTCCTACTAACGCATGAGCTTCAGCTGTGATCCGCCCTGCAAATTTCACCTGGGACTCATTTGAAATGGATGAAACGTACTTGTTTTTGATCGCCCTATTTATTTTGATCAGAGGATAAACACCAAAAGATTGTTTGATATGATGTTAGATCAAAGTAAGTGTTTTGACTCATCATACTCACCATTCAACCTTAGCTTTAGGGAAATTTAAAAAACAAGAAAGACGTACACAGCTAAATGAGGATATAACCTTGAAAGAAGCTATGTTTGTTTTTAAATTAACATGCAGATGAATTTTTTTCCAATAGTATAACGGCACAACAATTCTCATAGAAAAGCCCATAAATGTGTTGGCAATCAACTTTGAGAAACAAACATCTTTATAAAGACACAAAAACAAGGTTTGCCATGGGCTACCAGGTAAGAAAAGGCAAGGGCAGCCCCAAGGCCAACAGAGAGACCTACGTGAGGGCAGGAAACAACAAAGAATTATGAACTGAGTTCAGAATCTCATAGGACCAACCTTAAAAGTTCGTCCTTCTGGGGAGACCTCCCATACTATTATTTATGATTTTATTTAATTTATTTGGGGAAGGCGACCATGGGACGGACACTTCCGATTATGACTCAGAAGAGACAAAACTCAGTACCAGGTGAGGCACCCCAGAGAAGCGATGCTATCTCTTGTTGCCGCGGGGACGCCACTTATGGGGAGGGGGAGGGAACGTGTGGAGGGGGCGTAGCCACTACTGAACACGTGTGGAGGAAGGGGTCTGAT
Organism: Massospora cicadina; assembly: GCA_022478985.1. Classification (NCBI taxonomy): domain Eukaryota; kingdom Fungi; phylum Entomophthoromycota; class Entomophthoromycetes; order Entomophthorales; family Entomophthoraceae; genus Massospora; species Massospora cicadina. The sequence continues at coordinate 111,986 of JAKSZP010017071.1, read as the reverse complement.
TTGATGAACCAGACTGAGAACCAGGAGGAGACCAGCTGTCAGCGACGTGGTGGAAGATATCCAAACATCCACGCTTGAAAGTGATCCACCAAATGAGACTGGAATCTGTGGACAGCTTCTGGGAGGGTGGGGGTGAATCCGGCGATGGCATCTAAGACAATCTTGTTGATGGTCAACATGGCGATTGCAACCATTAGAGCGCGGATGGAGGGTGGAAGAGGGGAGGCCATTGATAGAGCAAACATATCTCTTGACAGACTGAAGGGATGCGTTTGATCCTGGCCCAGGAGACGTTGAACTTCGCGCCTTATCACGTTAGAGGTAGGGCACTTCGCCAGGCGGTGGAACAGCGTTCCATACTGGCCACACACAACACAGGATGAGTGTAAAGCGTTAGAGCGCTCAGCTGTACGATACACCCGCCTCAGGCAGCGCCACACATGGGAACGGACTTGAGGCAGCAACAGAGGATGGTGTGCATATTTCCAGATAGTCTTTTGGGTCTCAGTGGAATAAGGGATGTCCATCATGTCCAGGTAGTCCACCCTGGATGGGACATGGGGCCGAATTAGGAACACGCCATCATGGATGGGTAGCCCCTGTACCTCTTGTGTGAACTGAGAAGAGGGACAGCCTCTTCGGGTTGTAAGTCCACTGATATAAAATTCTCCACTCAGAGCTCCACATGGAGAGTAGGATTTATTTGTAGTGGGTTTTAGTCCCGTGACTATCTGTGGCTGATGTGTGTGATGCAAGGTATTTCATCAGGGAGTGGGGATTTGATGGATTGTTGAGGCCCAAGGCGTGGGAGAAGTTGGAGCGGGCCGCGCGGGACCAGTGTTGGGAGGGGAGTGTAGGGCGGTGACGGCCGCAATCCAGGTGCCCAGGATCTTGGCAGCATGGGCTTTGAAGTCAAGCAGGCCCATGCCACCATGATGATGAGGGCCAAACATGACCTCTAGCCATACTGGTGGAGGGCAGCCTGACCAAAGCCATTCTTGCAGCAAGGGATACAAGGATTTGAAGAAGCTTATAGAGAAGAAATGTCGTGGGCTCCGAACCAGACTTTGGAGAGGAGCATAAAGTTGGCAAAACAACCCTGCCAGAGAGGGTAGTAGGGTGGGCTCTGAGAGAGGCGATTTTCTTTGTCACGTTGTCCAGTATATTGCACTCCATTACTGTTGACGCGTATCCTCCTGCCTCCATCCACACGCCCAGATGGCGTACCAGTCCTATGGTAGGTCGCGGCACAAAGGGGAGCACCAGTGGGGCGGTGTGTGTTGAGTGAGTGGGGCGAGGACGTGGGCGAGCAGATGGGCTGGGTTGGGAACTAATTGCTGGGGTCCAGCAGTTCTGAAACTGACCAAGGAGGATGATTTTTGTTTTGAAAGCATTCAGGGCCGCGTTGCTTACCCGGGAATACTACTGGATGAGAGAATCAAACGCGCGTGCATCTTTATTATTAGACACCCCACCACACAATCATCTGCAAATGCCATCATCTTGACTGGGCTTGGCCTGGCACATGGACCCCAGTGAGTTGGGCATTCACATTTAGCAGTATCGGGTCAAGGATGAAGTTGTATAAGAGTAAGCTGAGGGGGTCCCATTGTCGCAAGCCCCTTTGAGGATGGACTACATCTGTTAGGAAGCCAGGGCCACGTACACCATTGTTGCAGATTCTGTGAGCAGCATCACCCAGTTGATGAAGCGATGTGGTAAGCGGAACTAATGGAGGCAGGCCCTGAGGTATTCCCAGTTTACTCTATCATAGGCCTTTTGTTGGTCCAAGAATACAAGTGCCCCAGAGGCTGTGGACTGACACACATCAGCCACAGAGTGCACGTTGTCCCAAATTGACCTTATGGATATGAAACCGAATTATTCTTGGAGTGATGGTGGAAGATGCTACAGTCCCTAAACGGTTAGCCATTATTTTAGTTAAAATTTTTGTATCCATGTTAGTTAAAAAATGGGGACCAGTTGGCTAAGTCTAGCTTGTCCCCTTTTTTGAAGAGTGTGATGGTGAAGGCCTCTTGTCCTCCTGGTAGAAGGCGCTTTTCCAGACAGGCTTTGGTTGAGGGAGGCTAGCAGCAGTGGTGATATATATTTAAAATAATCTTTATAGAATTCATATGGAATTCCATCTGGGTCTGGGCACTTTTGGTTTTGCGCACTGTAAATGGTGTCCATAATTCATTCACTATAATCAAATTCATTATTTCTGGGTATCAGAAAATGGTGCATATGTGGGCTCAGTCAAGAAATTCCGCCATTTGGCTGGCCAAATTGGATTCATCAGTATAACTCAGAGTAATATTTTGTGTTTCAATTGCCACTTCAGCTGGGTTTACAATGGAATTATCCGATCTTCGCACCTGTGTGCAGGCCACGCTCTGGTGTGGTGCAAAAATTTTTAAAGAAATGTGCGGTACACTCGTCACTTTTGTGATACGTGTGGCCCTGTACTGAACACAAACCTGATGATTGTGTTGTCTTTTGAGTGCGTTGAGGTGGGCTGCTGCCTCCGCCCACTTCCAGCCCCATGCAGAGCTGTATCCTGTAGCTGGGATATTGGACTCCAGGTGTGCCAACTCTGCCAGAGCACACGATATGACCACCAATGTGGCTCGTGAGCATCTGGAGGAGAGATGGCGAGAGTGGCGGATGGTGTCATCTTTGAAAGTTGTCCATGTGGAAATGGGGTCCGCGCAAAATGGTGCAACAATCTTTTTGCCAAAGTTGCCTCTTCCACCCATGTGGAAAATCCTGGTGATGTGAGCTCTGGGGGCAGATTTTGCACCAATGTGGGGCCTCAGCAGCTGTGACAGATAGGTGGTAGGTTAGTGAAACCAGTCGATGGTCAGAGAATTCCAATTTTGTTGTTTTGAAGTGGGAGATGTGGGGTTGGAATTTCGCCACCATTAGGATAAGGTCAATGCGGGTCATGGACCTTAATTGGCCATTGTGGATGTGGGGACATGTCATGTTTTCAAGCAGCGGGGCATGTCATGGCAGCGCATCCATTAACCCAAGGGTAGCTTTTAGAATGAGAAGTTCTATGTGACCCTGTGGGGCATGGGGTGAGGAAGGCCACCGGTCTGTTGGTGTGTTTAGCCAACAGTTCATTTTGCTGACTAGGAAAGAATCTGGGGGTAGCAGGAGGGGATTTGACCAACGAGAAAAATTCATGACGCTTGTGTGCACCATTTGGGGCATAAATGTTGATGATTGTGTGTGCAACATCGGCCCAAGAGAAAGTGATGATGAGAACTCAGTTATTTAGGAATGTTTCTGAAGATATAAATTTGAAAAAATTATTTTTCTGAAATAGCACCCCATAGTGCTTTGACCAAAAGGATAGGGATGGTAGGAGCATTGTTTTCCAAGCATCCTCAGGAACCTCGTGGACAGTAGGTTTCCTGGATGGCCAGGATATTCACAGGTAAATTATTTTGTAAAAAACTCAGTTTCCTAGCCCAGGATGGGGAGGCCTTGAGTCCGGCAATATTTAGCATCCCTAGAGTGAAGGTTTCCCCCATTGCACCTTAGGTGCGAGGGGATGGGCCCCCAGGCCCACCAGCCTCTTCCAGGTCCCCACAGGCCTTCACAGCATTGCAGGTATTAGCAGCAACGCTATTGGGGTTTTTTTTATTTTTTGTGGAAAGAGTTATTTTGGCTTTGGCCTTCGCTTTTTGTTTTCCTGACATTGGACAAATTTTTTGCAGTGTGGATGAGTTTGGTGCACCATTGAGTGGGTCAAAAAAAAGTTTTTTCAGTTGGGATAGGTTCCAAGTCAGTTTCAACTGGGGCTTGGGTGCAACGATTGGGTGAGATTGAATCTCCCATCAGATCCTCAGATTGAGTGGCCCGTTCAGCATGGGCTTCCCAATCTGATTGGTTGATGGATTCCTGAGTTGCTTCCACCGCGAAGGTCTCCATGTCCTCCTGGCGTTGTGAGTGTGGGATAGTGGTGGTGACCTTGGCTGCTTCCTTGGCCGCAGTCCTATGGGCCTGCTTGGCCTTCTTCCGCTCTTGTGGGGAGATGGGCTTTACTTAAGGTAGCAGCCTTGTGCTCCCCACAGGAAAGCCTCTTTGGTGCTTGCGGTTGGTTTGTAGTGCGCCTCTCTGCTGGCCATGGCTGCCGAGGGGTGCTCTTGGAATGTAACGCCCTCCTTTAATAGGGCACACATGTGCCTTATGGCCAAACGCGTCACAGTGGGTGCAAATGGGGGCGCGCTGTCCACGGTCACCTGGAATGGGTGGGTGGTGTGCCCTGTGATGTCAATAAAGGTGGAGTGCGGGATCTGGGTTAGGTCCTTCGTGATCTCCTCAGATGGGGTCAGAACTGCAATGGCTTTGCCGGTGCACAGGTGTGGCATCAGTTTGAAGCTTTGCATTTTAAAAGATTGTATTTTGCCATATATGGCGAGACCATCTTTCAGGTGTTGTTCCAAAATGTCACGTTTTACCGTAGTAGGCAAAAAGTCAAACGTGAGGAAAATTTGGTTTGATTTTGTCCATCTGGTGCATTTAGTTTTGATGACCCATTGCCCTTCAGGGAGGTTGACCACTACGCGCACCACTGCAGCCTCATCTGCTGCCTTTTGCTTTTAAAACCTAGGTCCAGCCAACCGTGTGACATGGAGTGAGGTGCAACGTACACCGCGGTCAGGAAAATTATGTGCACATCTTCACAAAATTTTTCCCATAGGGCCATGTTTTAGATGTCCAGATAACACAGGAATCCGAATTCCACCAATGAAAGTGGCTGGGAGTGTGGCGTATTGATGAACTGGTTGCATCGTGCTTGCCATACAAGTATCTCCGGGGAAATAGTGACCTCTGGTTTTTTTTAATTTTTTTCTATTCTGCCAGTTTCTCCGGGGCATTTTTGAATGTTAGAGGCCGCGGGCCTTCTGCCTGCTTCTCTTACCTTACTTGCCCAACTGCTCCCTGACATGGGCGCAGACTAATTTCCTCTGTGAGATCATCAAACTAGATTCAGTATTGGATTGAATAGGTTGCAAAAGTGATTGCAACGAGAAAGAAAAGCTTATTCTTTATGCTTTTAGGGGCGTAAAGAATAACTTCAGAGGGGCACAGCCCAGCACCAAGCCTGCATGAACCTCAAAATCCCAAAATACCGTTTCAACTCAAAACTCAAAAATCTCAATCTTGAGTTGAAATTTAACATTTGGTTCAACCTGATCAACAATTAGTATTGTTAACTGTAAGGTCAGAATGTTGGTCTTACAATGCGCCATCTTAGCTGCGCCCCAAAATAGATATAGCATAGTCTCCTTTACCTCTTGATAAGATACAGAACTATTTTAGAGTAAAATACTATGGTCAGCGCTCTAAATTTCAAATCGTAAAGCAACAGTTGTTCTTTACGCCAATCTGATGCTCCTTCCATGGCGAATGTAAAATGGGTAAGTTATATGTGCATGTTTCCATAATGACTGAAGGGCGGTAACTTCTCAATCTGAACAAAATTTAACTCGCTCCAGGCTCTGGGCGTGAGGAACAGCCAAAATAGGCTCCAAATGTACAGGAGAAATATCCCCTTGTGGGCTAGCATAGGGTTGCACAGATGGATGCAAATCTACTGAAGTGGACCAGGAAGTGGTAGGATTGTGAGGAGTGACTGCCATGACCCCTAAGGGATACTCGCTGGACAATCTGTAGCATTTCTTCTCCCCAACTTACTGCTGACTGTACCTTTTCTTCCTTTACCAAACTGTTCAGCAAAATGTACATCAATTAATTGCTCATCTTTGACTGAATAGCATAATAACTGTCCATTATACACTTCCTGTTGAAGCGTGTTGTTCTGACTTTACAATTCTTGGTAGAAAACATGCTCAAAGTCAAATTTATGCTCCATTGACTGAAGCCGTGAGAAAGGCTTCCAATGTGCCCAGCATTCTTGAGTTCTGCCTTCCAGTGTCACATGCTTGTTTATTTGCTTCATCTACTTTGAATAACAAGAGCTGCTTGTTCAACACGAGCTCCTCATTGGCTAAGTAAGTGTATTCAAACGCAAATTGCATATCAGCATACTCCACCATCTCAAGTACAGAAGGGTAATGGCTTGGCTCTGCTCCACTTGATTAACAAATTTCCTATTGAGTACTATGACCCAGAAGCTGACATATTCTGAGGATGCAAAAAAAGAGCAGGTCATATGGTTAGCTGTCTGATGGTTACTCCGCTCAACATGAAGCTGACTAAATTTAGCTGCCACAGATTCAACATGATCCGTTATCTTCCACACAGTCAGGTTAACCATGTCTCTAATATGGGTCATCCCTGCTTCAATTGCTTCAGCTCATTCCACCAGGTCTGCCATAAACCACTCAGTGTTGCTTCCCAATGTGGTGACATCTTAAATCCATTCTGCCAATAGCTGCACCAGTCCAAAAGTTCCCCTATCACTCAGATAACTCCTTATTCAACTGTGGAGCTAATTTGTCCAAGTGGCGGCAGATGTCCACAACACGATTGTCCACATACACAAGCACCTCATGAACCTTGGATAAATGTGATCAAGGTGGTTGAGTAAAAGGCGAGTATCATTTTGTCATACTTGAACAAACTGCATGACGCCCCCAATCTCAATGTTGTGACAGGCCAACACACGCAGTAGCTGAGGATTGATGGATGCCTGTATTCAACCAAATATTACTTGGTTCCTGGATACTGAGACTGCGAGACAGCCCTGTGGTAGTCACATCAAGATAGTACATATACAACGTGTAGCAATTTTTTAGTTTTTTGGTTGTATAATAGACTCATAACATGTTCATTCACCTTGTCTTCATAAAGTTGTTACCCCGCAGAAGCCATTCTATAATCCATTGCAGCTGCTTAGGGGTCACATTCATAGATTTACCCTGTTGATCTGCCGCCAATGTGTTTTAGTGCCTAGCTGCAATTTGATCATAGCATCCTCACCACCTGGATCCATAACCATGAAAAATTCTGGTTCTTTATTGGATGCTTCCCTAGCTTCCCTGGCATATAAAGTGTGAAATCCAATCAGGATTTGGCGTAACAAGTGAGGATTCACCATGATGCCCAGTGCCAACATGCTACAGTTGACCAGTGGCCCTCTGTAGTGAGCATCACTGTTAATTTTTCAGTGTAATGGGTTAATTCCTCCAAGCTGGTTTGTGCAGGGTATTAGCCACTGAGTACTGTAATGGTCAATATGCAGATCGCCAAATCCATATAAAACTGTTTTGTAAAATATAGAGCAATTGCCCCGATCAACACTTTTATTGTAATAATAAAACGCATACCTTATCTGCTGGTTACTAAAAATCTCCTTGTCTCATACTTCCTCTCAACTATTATCTCTTTTTTCTAGGTTGATTTCATTTTCTGCTTCATAATCTCCTATTTGTTCCCTTTTTGGGTTTTATCTATCTTGAGGTTTTGGCGGAATTGTCTCAATTTTCCAAACTATTAATACTTAGATCAATATGCTTCATATCAATTTAATTTTAGCTCAATCTTGAGACTCGCCTTGTCTCTGATTTCTGATCCACTGGAATGTGTAACTTATTGTCCAGTAAAATCAATATATCAAGAAATGGCTTCCCATAGTCTAGATTTTGCAAGATCTGTTTTTTAACAAAATCTTTCTTATTTTAAATGCAGTTCTTTGCTTTATCCCTCATAGAAAAGATGTATTTTGCTAAGCAAACTAACAATTTGTTAACTGATAGAGAAAAATTAAGGGTAAATTAATGGTATTATTTCATCATTCCTAAGAATGCCTGTACATGTCACTCCTTGGCTCAGGAATCATATAATTGCTTCAACCTTATTTGTACATGGGATGGATTTCATTCCTGCAACATGGTATATCTTGGGAATTTTTAATTTATGTTGGAGAAATGGTACTTTCTAGGCTTATATTTGATGCTATTCTCTTAATCATTAAAACCTGACTTGATGTGTTCTAGATGATGGTAAGGTTTTTGAGAATAAACGGTATGTCATATAGTTAGATGACCATGCAGCTCAGTTTAAGATCTTGCATGATATGATCCAGTGCCCATTGATATGAGGCGAGAACGTTGCTTAATCCCTAGAGGAGCCAAGTAGGTAAAATAATCCTTTCATGCTTTTGAACGCCATTTTTCTTAACTCTCTAGATTTAAACAAATTTTAAGTACCCACTGGCGAGTTCCATCTTGGAGAATAAATTTAAGTTGGAGAGTCAGGCCAAAGTATTATCAAGCTGTGTATTCAGATAGCTTTCCTTCTTAGTAGGGGTGTTGAGCTTCCTGTAGTCATCATTATTTGTGAGCACCATTTATTTTCTTTATAATTAACATTGGGGAAGAAAATGAACTCTGGGAGGGAGCAAGTAAGCTTGCTTAATTGTTGCTTGAACTTAGTCTTCTTGTGTTACTCCTATACTTTTAACTTCCCATATATCTTTAATAGGATTAAGAATTAGTTTTAAAGTCAATACTATGTGTCCATTTCTTCATGTGGCTTTAGTCAACATCTGACGTTTAAAAACACTTTTCCTATCTTCATGTAGTTGATGCACCTTCCCAAGTTCATTCTGATAGTACTTATTGGATATTAGGATTTGAGTTATGTTGCAGAGTAAACTTTTTGTGGATAGGCTAAAAGATATTCAACTAAAAAAAGTACCTTATCAAATTCTTTAATCAGAACTAATTTTCATTTTTCAATCTTCTGGTATTTCTTGATTATGATTTCTCAATTTGTCAGGGCTTAAATATTAACTCAATTGTCCATAAAAAGGCTAGGTTACTTACACCTTGTGAGCTTTTTGAAGAACTCAGCTGACTCTACCATTGCTAGTGATATGTAATATTCAGTATGGGGTTGTTTCAGTGTTATGTTGTTAGAAACCACTCTTTGTTTACCTGGTTTAATTTTAACCTTATAGGAAGCATAGAATGTTATGCAATCTGATGTATTTAAAGAATTGACTAGCTTTTTTGTAATTTTAACATAAGTTGAATAATGTAAAGACAATATGGAAACAGAATACTCAACCAGACAAGAATATTATTTCTTTCTGGGGTCTTTACTATAAAGAAAGATGGAAACTTAATAATTGAGTTGAGAAAAATACCCTTACTTTAAGTTAAACTTACTTAATAAGCAACCATAAAATTCACCCCATTAGTTATGTCCTCCTGGCTTTTTTTCCCAAGCAAATACATGATTTTGATAAAACTAGTTTGCCAATTCAAATTAGCAAGGTGAATAAACATCTAGGTTTGGTGTTAAACCAACCTAGAGTGTTATACTCCTGGGTGTACTCAAGTTCAGGATTTAGTTTTATCTTCTTAATAAGATGGGATGAGACTTCATTAATTCATGATCCCATATCCAAGATCGACATTAGTCTTACCTTCTTAAATAACACTTCTAAATTAGTAATGGTTCCTCCACACTTTAGTGGGAGGGCTAAAAACCTCTTTAAAGCGGAAAGTTGAATCAAAATTTTTAGCAGTCTCAGGATTATATTCTTGATCTTAGTTTGAAGTTTGTAAAAACTTTTCTCTCTCATTGCAATCATTTTTGCAACTTATTCCATTTAAAAGTCTGAATTTAGTTTGATAATCTCACAGAGGAGATTAGTCTGCGCCCATGTCAGGGAGCAGTTGGGCAAGCAAGGTAAGAGGCACAGGTGGTAGGCCCCAACCTCCAACGTTCAAAAATGCCCCGGAGAAATTGGCAGATTAGACAAAAAAAAAAAACTGGCGGTCACTATTTCCCCAAAAATTCTCGCTTGGCAGGCACGATGTAACCAGTACATCAACACGCCGCATTCTCAACCACTCTCATCAGTGGAATACAGAGTCTGGGTGTTCATGGATATCCAACAAATAGCTTTGTGGGAAAAATTTTGTGGGGATGTGCACACTTTTTTCTTGATTGCAGTGTATGTCACACCTCACTCCATGTCACGTGGTTGGCTGGATCTCTGTTTTGAAAAAAATGAGGCAGCATATGAAGCTGCTGCAGTGCACGTAGTGATTGACCTCCCCAAAGGGCAATGAGTCATCGAAACCAAGCACACCAGATGGACAAAATACAACCAAATTTTCCTCACGTTCGACTTTTTGCCCACTACAGCCAAGCATGCCATTCTGGAGCAGCACCCAAAAAAGGGTCTCACTGTATTAGGCGAAATACAATCCTTTGAGATGCAACGCTTTACACTGTTGCCACACCTGTGCACCAGCAAAGCCATTACAGTTCTGACTCCAACCAAGGAGATTGCGAAGGACCTAACCCAGATCCTGCACTCCACTTATATTAATATTGAAGGGCATACCACCCACTCTTTCTGGGTAACCATAGACAGTGCACCCCCCATCTGCACCCACTGTGATGCATTTGGCCATAAGGCACACATGTGCCCCACCAAGGAGGGCATCACATTACAAGAGCACCCCTCGGCGGCCATGGCCAGTGGGGAGGCTCACTATGAACCAACCACCAGTACCAAAGAGGCCTTCCCGTGGGGAGAACAAGGTTGCTACCTACTAGTAAAGCCTGTCTCCCCTCAAGAACGAAAAAGGCAAACAGGCCCACAGGGCCGCGGCCAAGGAAGCGGCCAAAGTAGCCTCCGCTATCCCACACTCCCAACGCCAGGAGGACATTAAAACCTTTGCGGTGGAAGGAACTTGGGAATCTCTCAACCAATCAGATTGGGAGGCCCATGCCAATTGGGCAACCCAATCTGAGGATCCGATGGGTGACTCAATCTCACCAAACCTTTGCAACCAAGCCCCAATTGAAACTGACTTGGTCCCCAACATACATATGAAAAAAATTTTGACCCAAACAATGGTGCACTGAACTCATCCATACCACAGAAAATCCGTTCAACAGCGGGGAAACAAAAAGCGAAGGCAAAAGCCAACGTGAACCTGTCAGTCAAAATTAACAAATCTATCAATAGCGTTGCTGCAAACACCCATGCCGCCATGAAGGCCCATGGGGATCCAGAGGAGGCTGGTGGGCCTGGGTGCCCACCCCCTCACACCTAAGGTGCGATGGGGGAAGCATTCATTTTAGGGACGTTGAATATCTCTGGACTCAAGGCCTTGCCATCCTGGGCTAGGAAACAAAGTTTTTTACAAAAAAATCTACCTGTGGACATCCTGGCCATCCAGGAATCCCACTGCCAGCGAGGTTCCAAGGATACTTGGAAAACCATGCTCCTCCCTTCCCTATCCTTCTGGTCAGAGCACTATGGGGTGCTTGTTCAGTAAAACAATTTTTTAAATTTTTATCATCTGAATCCTTCCTCAATGGCGAGTCCTCATTGTTACATTTTCGTGGGCTGACGTGGTGCACACTATCATCAACATTTATGCCCCGACCTGTGCACAAGAGCGTCAGGAATTTTTCTTGTTGGCCAAATCCCTTCTGTTACCACCTGACCCTTTTGTAGTTGGTGATATGAACTGTTAGCTAAACACATCCAAAGACTGTTGGCCTTCCTCATCCCACACCCTCCAGGGTCATGTAGAACTTCATGTTCTAAAGGCCACCCTTGGGTTGCTAGATGTGCTGCTCCAGCATGCTCCACTACTTGAGAACATGACGCGCCCCACATTCACAACGGCCAACTAAGGTCCATGTTCTGAATAGACCTTCTTCTTGTGCTGGTGAAATTTCAAACTCATATTTCCCACTTCCACACATCAAAAATCAATTTCTCCGACCACTGGCTGGTCTCAATAACCTACCACTTACCCGTCATAGTGGCTAGGGCTCCGCATTGGTGCAAACTCCGCCCACCTGAAATCATGTCACCAGTTTTTACACTTGGGTGGAATCAGCGACCTCAGCAAAAAGAGTTTATTGTACCATTTTGCGCGGACCCAATTTCCACATGAGCAGCCTTCAAAGAGGATACCATCTGCCATGCTCGCCACCTCTCATCCCAAAGCTCATGAGCTACATCGGCCATCATCTCGCGCGCTCTGGCAGAGTTGGCACACCTGGAGTCCAACATCTCAGCCATGGGCTACAGCCCTGCTTGGGGTAGGAAGTGGGCCAAAGCAGCTGCCCGCCTCAACGCACTTGAAAGGCAACACAAACATCAGGTTTGTGTTCAGTACAGGGCCAAACACATTACAGAGGGTGGCACACGCTCCGCTTATTTTTAAAAAAATTATTTACTCACACCAGAGTGTGGCCTGTACACAGGTGTGGAGGTTGGATAATTCCATCTCAGAAAAACTGGCCAAAGTGGTGATTGAAATACAAAAATATTACTCTGAGTTGTACTGTTCTGATCTAATTCAGCTGGCTGAAATGACAAAATTTCTTGACAGCACTTGCATCCGCACCATATTCTGATACCCAGTTAATGAATTTGATTACTCTGAACGAATTATGGACAGCCATCCGCGGTGCACCAAACCGGAAATGTTCAGCCCCAGACGGCATTCCATATGAATTCTATAAAAAGTACTTCAAATATATATACCCACTACAGCTTGCCTCACTTATTCAAAGCCTTCTGGAAACGCGCCTCCTAACAGGAGGGCAAGAGGCCTTCACCATCACACTCTTCAAGAAAGGGGACAAGTTAGATTTAGCCAACTGGCGCCCCATTTCTTTAACTAACACAAATACAAAAACTTTATTTAAAATAATGGCTTACCATTTATAGTTTGTAGCCTCTGCCACCATCTCCCCAGAACATTCAGTTTCATACCCAGAAGGTCGATTTGGGACAACGTGCACTCTGTGGCTAATGCATTTCAGTCCACGGCTTCTGAGGCACTTTTATTTTTGGACCAGCAGAAGGCCTATGATATAGTAAATGGGAATACCTCAGGGCCTGCCTCCACCAATTCCACTTGCCCCTTCGCTTCATCAGCTGGGCGATGCTTCTTACGGAATCTGCAACAATGGCAGTGCGTGGCCCTGGCTTCCTCACGGAAGTAGTCTGCCCTCAAAGGGGCTTACGCCAAGAGGACCCCCTAGTCCATTCTTATACAACTTCAGCCTTGACCCACTACTTTGAAATGTGAATGCCTGCCTCACTGGGGTCCACGCACCAGGTCAAGCCCCAGTAAAGATGATGGCGTTTGCAGAAGATTGTGTGGTTGGGGTGTCAAATAATCAAGATGCACGCGCGCTTGAGCTCTCATCCAGGAGTATTTCCGGGTAAGCAACGCGGCACTGAACGCTCCTAAACTAAAATCATCCTCATTGGTCGATATCAAACCTGCTGAGTCCCAACGACCAGTGTTCATCCCGGCCCATCTTCTCACACACATGCTCGCCTTCCCTGATCTCCCCACACCGCACCACTTGTGCTCCCCTTCCTGCCACGCCCTACCATAGGGCTTGTCCGCCATCTGGGCGCGTGGGTGGAGGCAGGCGGGTATGCCTCAGCAATAATGGAAAGTCATATTCTAGACAAAGTGATGAAGCGCATTGCCTCCCTCAGAGCCCACCCTACTTCCCTTACTGGCAGGGTTGTTTTAGCCAACTCTATGCTCCTCTCTAAAGTCTGGTTTAGAGCCCACGCCATCGCCTTCTCCCCAGGTTTTTTCAAATCATTGTATGCCCTTCTACAAGGGTGGCTATGGTCAGGCCACCCACTGCCAGTGCAGCTTGAGGTAATGTTTGGCTCTCATCGTCATGGTGGCATGGGCCTGCTCGACTTTAAAGCCCATGCTGCCAAGATACTGGGCACCTGGATTGCAGCCATCACCGCCCCTACGCTCCCCTCCCAACACTGGTCCCGCGCGGCCTGCTCCAACATCTCCCAGCTTTGGCCTTAACAATCCATCGAACCCTCACTCATTGATGAAATATCTGGCTTCCCAACCATCATCCACATGTCCTCACGGTACTAAAGCCCACTACAAACGAATCTTCCTCTCCATGTGGAGCGCAGAGTGGAGAATTTGTATTAGAGGACACACAACCTGAGAGGCTGTCTCTCTCCTCATTCACACAGGAGGTATAGGGTTACCAATTCAAGATGGCGTGATCCCCATTTGGCCTCATGTCCTATCCAGGGTGGACTACCTGGACATGATGGACATCCATTACTCCATTGAGACCCAAAAAACTATCTGGAAATACGCACACCATCCTCTGTTGCAGCCTCAAAACCGTTCTCATGTGTGGCGCTGCCTGAGGCGGGTATACTGTATGGCTGAGCGCTCTAACGCTTTACACTCATCCTACGTTGTGTGTGGCCAGTATGGAACGCTGTTCCACCGCCTGGAGAAGTGTCCTACTTCTAAAGTGATATGGCGCGAAGTTCAACGTCTGCTTGGCCAGGACCAAACACATTCCTTCAGTCTGTCGAGGGATTTGTTTGCTATAGCCATGGTATCCCCTCTTCCATCCTCCCTCCGTGCTCTGGTGGTCACAATCGCCATGTGGACTATCCACACGATTATCTTGGATGCCATCGCAGGCTCCACCCCCACCCTCCCAGAAGCTGTCCACAGATTCTGGTCCCATTTGGTGGGCCACTTCTAGGCGTGGATGTTTGGGTTTCTCCTACCACGTCGCCATCAGCTGGTCTCCTCCTGGTTCCCAGTTTGGTTCATCAAATCAGACCCCTTCCCCCACACATGTTCAATTGTGGTTACGACCCCTTTACACGTTCCCTCCTCCTCCCCATAGTGGCGTTCCCGCTGGCAACAGGAGACAAAATCGCTTCTCTGGGGTGCCTTCCCCTGTTAATTAGTTTTGTTTTCTTTCATGTTTACTTTCTGAATTGTCCATCCCCTGGTCGGCCTTCCCCAATAAATCAAAATTAATTAAAGTTTGTACGCTTTAGAGAGGATAGATCAGCAGGAAATGGTGCTTATCAGCATCACTGGCCGTATCAATTATCCTTGGGCACCTAATGACTTGACTGAGGTAAGTGTCCTCTGGGACCTGGGCGTTGTTGCTATTTTTGATGTTATGTCTTTCTAAAACATTTATCAGAGCAGATGTAACTAAATTCTTTAACTGTGTCCTCATAACTCTTCAGATTTATTGTTAAATTATTTTCAAAACATAAGAGGTGAGAAATAGGCAGTGTTTATTTTTAGGCAATTAATCTGGTCACCTTTTAGGTACCTGATTCTAAATCAACCACCCTAGTCCTTCTCACCAAGGGCAGGTTTCTTTTTTTTATTTAACCGAGGTAAGCTGACCAGGGGACAGACATTACCAAATATATGTGAAACTAAGAGAATAGCTAAGAAATATAAAATTAGGCACCCCAGGGTACTTAAGTTACCCCTGTTGCCAGCGGGACTTCCAGTTATGGGGGGGTTGGTGCACTACTCCGAGGGGGTTTCCCCTGCTATGGAGCAGGTGTGAAGGAAAGGGTCTGTGTGGAGGAACCAGTGTGGGAACCATGATTCTATGAGCGCTTTTTGTCTTGGTTTCATATATCCATAGAGCCAGGCTTGGAAGTGCTCTAGTAAGTGGACATGGAATCTGTTAATAATCCCATGAATGGTTGGGACCGTGGCCTTGAACGCATCTAATGCAATTGTGTGTATTGTCCACATTGCAATGGGTATTGTTAGGGAGCGGAGGGTAGATGGGATTGGTGACTCGATCTGGAGCGTGAAGATACTTTTTGATATTGAGAATTCCTGTTTGTTTTGAATTTTGAGCAGGCGTGCGACTTCCTGCCATATAGCTTTGGTTGAGGGCATGTTTCTATGCGGGGATGTAGGGATCCCACCCCTCCACATACTGCACATGTTTTTGGAGGGAGTTGGAGCGGTTCGTCGTCCTATAGGTCCTTCTCAAACAGCGCCAGGCGTTTGCTCTTATTCTTGGCTGTAGGAGTGGGTGGTGTGTCATTTTCCATATTGCTTTCTGTGTGGTTAAATCATAGGGAATGTCCAGCATATCTAGGTATTCTATCCTAGCTATGCTTGGGGTTGTTGCGAGCATATCCCTCTGGGGGTGGTTTTCTGGGTTTCTTAAATTGAATTGGGGGCTGGTTCGTCCCCTTCCCTGTATAGTACCCATGTTCTTTATGGTCCATCCCATACGGCGGATAGTTCTGAGGATATGTTTGAAATGAGGGGAGGTTCCATGCGGACCTGTTGCAGTAGGGTGCTTGGCAAGGTATGAAAGTAGTCTGGGTGGACTATGTAAGTTGGTTAATTTGAGCGCCTGTGCAAAGTTAGTCCTTGCTGCTCTGGACCAATGTTGTTGCAAGAGGTCTGGAGCAAGGATTTCCTTTATCCAGGTACCTAGGATGTTATTGGCATGGCTCTCAAAATCTATTAGTCCCATGCCTCCGCTTGAGCGTGGACCAAATAGTGTTTCCATCCGTATAGGAGGGTGAGAGCCAGGCCACAGCCAGCTCTGGATAAGCGCGAGAATTGAGGTTATAAAAGTAGGTGAGAAGGCTATCACATGGGCCTGGTACCACAGTATTGGGAGGATGAGTGAGTTAGCAACTGTAACTCGTCCTGTTAGTCCTGGGGTTCTCCTCTTGAGGGAGGCTACGCGTTTGGATACCCGTTGTAACAGGTTACTTTCCATTGTCTCATTAGCATATCCCCCTGATTCTAGCCAGATTCCAAGGTGTCGGACAGGAGTGGTGGTGGGAGGTGTTGCAAAGGGTAAAATAATTGGGTTTTTTCTTCGATTGTTGGTGTGAGGTTCTGATGTTGTGGCCCAATTGTTTGTGTATTTGCCTAAGAGGATGATTTCTGTCTTCCTTTTGTTAAGCGATGCATTGCTCACCTTGGAGCATTCCTCTAAAATGTGTTCCAGCTGTCGGGCATCTTCATTGTTTGCTATACCTGCTACGCAGTCATCTGCAAAGGCCAGTATTTTGACTGTTGGTTGTCCTTGTGCGGTTATCCCCATGAGACGAGAGTCAGTTACTCGGAGGAGTGGGTCAAAGCTGAAATTGTATAGCAGTGGGCTGAGGGGATCCCCTTGTTTGAGCCCTCTGTGTGGTTTGATATTGTTTGTTAAGAATCCAGGGCCGCATTCAGCCATGGTCGCAGATTCTGTTAGGAGCATCTCCCATTTTATGAATCTTGGTGGGAGTTTAAAAGCATGTAAGCATTTTTTAGGTATAGCCAGCTAACACGGTCATACGCCTTTTCCTAATCCAAGAAGACCAGGGCACCAGTTGCTTTGGATTGACAAATGTTTGCAACAGGGTGTATGTTGTTTCAGATTGAACGCCCTGGTATAAACCCAAACTGGTTGGGTGATAGGACGTCAGATGCAATTGCGCCTAATCTAGCTGCTAAAATTTTTGTTAGAATTTTTGTGTCAGTGTTGGAGAGTGCAATTGGGCGCCAGTTGGCCAGGTCCAACTTGTCACCCTTTTTATAAAAGGTTATAACGTAGGATTCATGGCCTCCTGGTAATAGGCGTGTTTCCAACAAACTCTGGTTCATTGACGCCAATAGGAGGGGGACGATTTGTTAAAATATTTTTTGTAAAATTCGTAGGGTATCCCATCAGGCCCTGAAATTTCCTATGTGGTGCACCGCGAATTGTTTCTCAAAGCTCCTCCGTGTAATAAGGGATAATATATTGTAATTTGGTGGTGTATTTTGTATCTTGGCAGTTTGAATAAATTCTTTTAATTTTTTGTGGATCTGTTGGCATATTGCACTATAATTCGGTGTAATAGTGGTGTACTTCTGCCTTGATCTCCTCAGGGTCAGTTGCCACAGTGCCGTTGGTCTTGCGGACCTGTGTGCACACAGGCTGGTTTCCACGGGAGTGGAATTGGTGGAAAAAGTATGTCAAACAGGTTTCGCCTTCTTTTATGAACTTACCTTTGTTTGTTACTTTGATTCTGTGTTGGTGTTCAAAGATTAGATTGTTAAGTCAGGCTGAAATTTCTGCCCATTTGCGTCCCCAATTAGGGCTATAGCCAGATCTCAGAGTATTTATTTCCAGGTGGTCTAGTTCTGCCAAGGTACGCTTGATTGTGGCTGTGTCCGCGGTGTACTTGCGTGATGCAATATGTTGGGTTTTGTTGATTAAATCTTTCTTGAAATTTTTTACCATGTTACAATGGGATCTGAAGTGAATGGGGCTGTGGATTCTGGGCTTGTAACCTTGTTTTCAACCCAGTCAGATATCTCGGGCAATTTTATATTTTCTGGGTGAAGCTTTCTCCAAGGCGACACCTGTGTGTGGGATTGGGTTGGCGCTAACTGCACCGTAACTAATTGATGATCAGAAAAATTGATCTTTTTTGTTGTAAATTTGGAGATTCTTGAGTGGTGGGATTGTGGGATGAGGATGTGGTCAATATGACTCATCGATATGAGCAGTCCCTCACATATGTTGGGTCTTGTCATGTGGGGAAGGATTGGTGAATTGGGAGGAAGAGCATCCTGTAAGCCAAGAGATGCCTTCATTGTGCGATATTCAATGTGTCCAGGTGGGTATCCCCTGGGATTAGGCCATCGATCTGTATTGGGGCTATCCCAGCAGTTGAAATCGCCTAACAAGATGATATCTGGTGTGAGGGTGAGAGTAGGAATTTTTTCAAAAATTTTTTTTCTCTCGGTTGCAGTGCATGGTACATGGTGCATAGATACATGATAACAAAATTATTTCATCTTGTTATGTGATTGTTGCTACCAAGACTTGACTGTGCAAGTGTGATGATGAATTTGTAATTTTAAATTTTTTGTTGTTTTGAACTATCACCCCACAGTGAGACGTCCATACTGATTGTGATGGTGCGACCCTGGTTGACCAGGATTCTTCTTTCCCTTGTAGGCAGTGGGTTTCTTGGATGGCCAAAATGTCTAAAGAGGTTTTCGCAGGAATGACAGCTTTTTGGCTTGGGACGTATGAGCCCTGGCTCCCGCGATGTTTAATGTCCCTATTGACACTGAGGTGCCTGCGGCACCTCAGGAGCGGTTGGGAGGACCCTCTGGTCCTATCCCACCGCGGCTCATTTTGGCCATGCTCCGCATCTGTTCTCCAACTCTTTCACTGCCATTGTTGATTCCCTTGATCTGACCCAATGATTCAAGGGAATTGCGGTTTTTTGCATTTGCGTCAACTTTTCCTGAACAGGTCTCATGTTGATTTGATGCAGATTGTTGATTTATTTTGTATTTTTGAGGTTCAACTTTGTTGCATTGTGCACCGCATTTTCACCCAAATTGTGGTTGCATTGTTCCTCAGTATGTGCATGACTGATGTCGCTTTGTGGCTCAGTCTGGTTACTGTGAAAATTTTCGACTTGGGCATATTGTTCTGATTAGTTGGTTCAGTGAATATCCAAAATATCCTCCTGAATTTGTCCATGGTTAATGGAAGATTCCGCGTGTGCCGCCGCTTCAGCCTCTGCTCTCTTGCGGGCTTTTTGTGCTGCTTTACGCCGTTTACTTGTAACTGGGTCCATGATGGAGTATAGTCCATCTTCACCCCAGCGGAATGGGTGGTGGCCATCAGTCATTTTGGCGAAGTTTTCATTATCTTTGTCCATAAATTCTTCAAAAAATCATTTTCCATTAAGCCCTCATTTACAGGGCATGATGTTCCTTGTGGCCCAGTGAGCCACAGTGGTTGCAAATGGGTGGTGCGCGTTCCAGTGTAACTCAGAATGCAGCTGACTGGCCCCCATCTGTGAAGTGAAATTCTGCTGCATGGGGAATTCTGGATAAATCCTCTTCCACTTTTGGGAATGGGTTGATTACAGCAATAGCTTTGCCCGTGCACAGGTCAGGCATTAAGCAAAATTACTGTAATTTGAGTTGTTGGATTTCTCCATAGGCCACAAGACCTTTGCGGAGCTCCTCTTCGATTACCTTACAAAGAAGGTTGGTGGGGAGCGAGTCAAAGTAGATGAACAAAGTTTTCACTTTGTTACATCTGGTGCGCACAATTTTTTTGCCCTCAGTGAGGGTAATTTCCACACAGATTTTTACTGCAGCATCAGCTTCATCGGCTGTTTCAAAACCATTATTGATCCAGCTGCGCAGCCCATGTTGTTGGTGGCTAAGTACACCGCGTGAGGGAAAAGTGAGGGCTGTGCCTCACATGTTTTCTCCCACAGGATTGGTAACTCATTCCCAAGGAAGAGTCTGATCCTGTGTTCCACCTTCGACAAAGGTTGGTTGAACTGAATGTACATGTATTGCGCGTGCTTTACAGTAAATACCATAAACCCAGACAGTGTCTGAGTTTGCGATTTTTTTACAGCTTGGGTTCTAGGTCCCCCTCCAGGGCGTTTCTCGCCCTTAGTTGCACCGTTAAGGGTACCACATGCTGCGATGCTCGCCCATGTTGTATTACTTTTGTTATTAAAGTCGCTCATCTTTCCTGTGTGCGATTATCCAAATTTTCTGTTCAAATTGAATTGTAGTAACTAAAGTGATTGTTAGGAGAAAGAAAAGCTATTGGCAGGTTTCTTCTTAGATAACTCATCTTTGGTGTTAATATTCTTCTTTCAGTAGTTACACTTGAGCCCCTTCAGTCTTATTAGGATTTGATTCATCCACAGTATACGCTCTGTGCTTTGTGGAACCCTTTTGAGAGATTTCTAGGTTGTGTATATAAACCACATTGAGTAGTGTTTCTTTGATGTCCAAGAAAAAGTCGAAGCTAACTTTTCTTTCTCGTTGCAAACACTTTTGAAACCTATTCAATTAAAGACTAAATCTAGTTTGATAATCTCACAGAGGAGATTAGTCTGCGCCCATGTCAGGGAGCAGTTGGGCAAGCAAGGTAAGAGGAGCAGGCGGAAGGCCCGCAGCCTAAAACGTTCAAAAATGCCTCAGAGAATCCGGCGGAATAGACAAAAATCTCAAAAATTTGGTGGTCACAATTTCCCCGGAGATACTCGCATGGCAAGCACGATGAAACCAGTACATCAACATACCAAACTCCCAGCCACTTTTGTCAGTGGAATTTGGAGTCCATGTGTATCTGGACATCTAAAAAATGGCCTTATGGGAAAAATTTTGTGAAGATGTACAGAAAATTTTCCTGACGCGGTGTACGTTGTACCTCACTCCATGTCACAAAGTTGGCTGGACCTAGGTTTCAAAAGCAAAATAGCAGCAGACGAGGCTGCAGCGGTGCGCATAGTGGTCGACCTCCCCAAAGGGCAACAGGTCGTCGAAACCAAATGCACCAGATGGACAAAATCAAACCAAATTTTTCTCACGTTTGACTTTTTGCCTAAAATGGTAAAACGTGACATTTTGAGCAACACCTGAAAGATGGTCTCGCCATATATGGCGAAATACAATCTTTCAAAATGCAATGCTTCACGCTGATGCCACACCTGTGCACTGGCAAAGCCATTGCAGTTATGACCCCAACTGAGGAGATTGCAAAGTACCTAACCCAGATCCCGCACTCCACTTTTATTGATATCGCAGGGCATACCACCCACCCATTCTGGGTAACCGTGGATAGCACACCCCCATTTGCACCCAATGTGATGCATTCAGCCATAAGGCGCATGCATACCCCATCAAGGAGGGAGTCACATTCCAAGAGCACCCCTCAGCAGCCATGGCCAGCGGAGAGGCGCACTATGAACCAACTGCAAGCACCAAGGAGGCTTTCCCGTGGGGAGCAAAAGGCTGCTACTTATTGGTAAAGCCTATCTCCCCGCAGGAGCAGAAGAAGGCCAAGCAGGCCCGTAGGGCCATGGCTAAGGAAGTGGCCAAGGCCACCACCGCCATCCCACATTCACAACGCCAGGAGGACATGGAGACCTTTGCAGTGGAAGTGACTTGGAAATCCATCAACCAATCAGATTGGGAAGCCCATGCTGAGTGGGCCACTCAATCTGAGGATCCAATGGGAGATTTGATCTCACCCAATTGCTGCACCCATGCTCCAGTCAAAACTGGCTTGGGACCTATCCCAACTGAAAATTTTTTTGACCCGCTTGATGGTACACCAAACTCATCCGCACCACAAAAAATTCGTCCAACGTTGGGAAAACAAAAAGTTAAGGCCAAAGCCAACGTGACTCTTTCCACAAAAATTAACAAAAACCCTGATAGTGTTGCTGCTGGCACCTGCGCTGCTGTGAAAGCCTGTGGGGACCTTGAAGAGGCAGGTGGGCCTGGGGGCCCACCCCCTCGCACCTAAGGTATGATGGGGGAAACCTTCACTCTAGGGACGTTGAATATTGTCGGACTCAAGGCCTCCCCGTCCTGGGCTAGGAAACTGAGTTTTTTACAACACAATTTACCCATGGATATCCTGGCCATCCAGGAGTCCCACTATCCACGAGGTTCCAAGGATGCTTGGAAAACAATGCTCCTCCCATCCCTATCCTTTTGGTCGAAGCACTGTGGGGTGCTAATTTGGAAAAACAATTTTTTCAAATTTACATCTTCAGAAACATTCCTAAATGGCCGAGTGCTCATCGTCACCTCTTGTAGGCCGACGTTGCACACGCAATCATTAACATCTATGCCCCAAATGGTGCACACAAGCGTTGGGAATCTTTCTCATTGGTCAAATCCCTCCCGCTACCCCCTGATTCTTTCCTTGTTGGTGACATGAACTGTTGGCTAACCTCATCAATGGACCGGTGGCCTCCCTCACCCCACGCCCCACAGGGTCACATAGAACTACGCATTCTAAAAACCACCCTTGGGTTAATGGATGCACTGCCGCGACATGCCCCACTGCTCAAAAACATGATGCATCCCCACATCCACAACGGCCAATTAAGGTCTATGACCCGCATTGACCTTATTCTAATGCTGGCGAAATTCCAACCCCACATCTCCCACTTCAAAACAACAAAAATGTAATTCTTTGACCACCGACTGGTCTAGATAACCTACCACTTACCTGTCACAGTTGCAAAGGCCCCATATTGGTGCAAAATCCGCCCTTTGAGCTTGCATCACCAGACTTTTCCACATGGGTGGAAGAGGCAACTTTGGCAAGATCGTTTGTTGCACCATTTTGTGCGGACCCCATTTCCACATGGGCAACTTTCAAAGAGGAACAATCTGCCACTATCGCCATCTCTCCTCCAGATGCTCACGAGCCACAACGGCGGTTATCTCGCGCACTCTGGAGGAATTGGCCCACTTGGAGTCCAACACTCCAGCCACAGGATACAGCCCTGCATAGGGCTGGAAGTGGGCGGAGGCAGCCACACACCTCAACGCACTTGAAAGGCAACGCAAACATTGGGTTTGTGTCCAATACAGGGCCACACGCATCACTAAAGGTGACAAGTGCACCGCATACTTCTTTAAAAAAAATTTCGCACCATGCCAGAGCGTGGCCTGCACACAGGTGTGAAGATCGGATAATTCCATTGTGGACACACTGGCCAAAGTGGCAATCAAAATGAAAAAATATTACTCCGAGTTATACTGAGCCAAACCAATTTAGATGGCTTAAATGGCAGAATTTCTCGACTGAGCTCATATCCGCACCATTTTCTGATACCTGGAAATAATGAACGTAATTACTCCAAACGAATTATGGACAGCCATTCGCAGTGCGCCAAACTGAAAAATGCTCATGCCCAAATGGCATTCCATATGAGTTCTACAAAAAAATATTTCAAATATATATCCCCATTGCTGCTTGCCTCACTTAACCAAAGCCTGTTGGAAACGCGCCTCCTACCAGGAGGACATGAGGCCTTTACTGTCACACTCTTCAAGAAAGGGGATAAGCTTGACTTAGCCAACTGGCGCCCCATTTCTCTAACAAACACAGACACCAAAATTTTAACAAAAATCATGGCTAACCGTTTAGGGACTGTAGCATCTGCCACCATCTCCCCAGAACAATTCGGTTTCATCCCCAGAAGGTTGATTTGGGATAACGGGCACTCCATGGCTAATGCATGTCAGTCCACAGCCTCTGGGGCACTGGTATTCTTGGACCAACAAAAGGCCTACGATAGAGTAAACTGGGATTATCTCAGGTCCTGACTCCATTAATTCTAATTGCCCCCTTGCTTCATCAGCTGGGAGATGCTGCTTACAGAATCTGCGACAATGGCAGTGCGTGGCCCAGGCTTCCTAATGGAAGTAGTCCACCCTCAAAGGGGCTTGCGGTAAGGGGACCCCCTCAGCCCACTCTTATACAACTTCATCCTTGACCCGATACTGCTAAATGTGAATGCCCAACTCACTGGGGTCCATGTGCCAGGTCAAACCCCAGTCAAGATGATGGCATTTGCAGATGATTGCGTGGTGGGGTTGTCTAATAACAAAGATGCACGCGCGATTGAAGCCCTCATCCAGGAATATTCCCGGGTAAGAAACGCGGCACTGAACGCCTCCAAAACTGAAATCATCCTCCTTGGTTGGTTTCAGAACTGCTGGGCCCCAGCAATTAGTTCCCAACCAAGCCCATCTGCTCGCCCACGCCCACGCCTTACTAACTCAACACACACCGCTCCACTGGTGCTCCCCTTCATGCCACGTCCTGCCATAGGACCGGTGCGCCATCTGGGCATGTGGATGGAGGCAGGCGGATATGCGTCAGCAGTAATGGAGTGCCGTATACTGGACAACGTGATGAAGCGAATCGCCTCTCTCAGAGCCCACCCTACTACCCTCACTGGCAGGGTTGTTCTTGCCAACTCTATGCTCCTCTCCAAAGTCTGGTTTGGAGCCCACTCCATCCCCTTCTCCCCAAGCTTCTTCAAATCCCTGTATGCTTTGCTGCAAGGATGGCTTTGGTCAGGTCGCCCTCAACCAGTATGGCTAGAGGTCATGTTTGGCCCTCATCATCATGGTGGCATGGGCCTACTTGACTTCAAAGCCCATGCCGCCAAGATCCTGGGCACCTGGATCGCGGCTGTCACCCCTCCTACACTCCCATCCCAACACTGGTCCCACGCGGCCTGCTCCAACTTCTCCCGAGCCTTAGGCCTTAACAATCCATCAAACCCCCACTCCCTGATGAAGTACCTCGCATCACACACATTGGCCACAGATCCTCACAGGACTAAAACCCACTACAAACGAATCCTACTCTCCATGCGAAGTGCAGAGTGGAGAATTCGTATTAGCGGACATACAACCCAAGAAGCCGCCCCTCTCCTCAGTTCACACAAGAGGTACAGGGGCTACCCATCCATGATGGCGTGATCCCCATTCGACCATGTCCTATCCAGGGTGGACTACCTGGACATGATGGACATCCCTTATTCCACTGAGACCCAAAATACTATCTGGAAATACGCATACCATCCTCTGTTGCAGCCTCAAGTCCGCTCCCATGTGTGGCGCTGCCTGAGGCGGGTGTATCATACAGCTGAGCGCTCTAACGCTTTACACTCATCCTGTGTCGTGTGTGGCTAGTATAGAACGCTGTTCCACCGCCTGGAGAAGTGCCCCAACTCTAAAGTGATATGGCGCGAAGTTCAACGTCTGCTGGGCCAGGATCTAACGCATCCCTTCAGTCTGTCAAGAGATATGTTTGCTTCATCAATGGCCTCCCCCTTCCACCCTCCCTCCGTGCTCTGGTGGTTGCAATAGCCATGTGGAATATCCACACGATTGTCTTGGATGCCATCGCTGGCTCCATCCCCACCCTCCCAGAAGCTGTCCACAGATTCTGGTCTCATTTGGTGGACCACTTTCAAGCGTGGATGTTTAGATACCTCCCACCGCGTAGCTGACAGCTGGTCTCCTCCTGGTTCCCGGTCTGGTTCATCAAATCAGACCCCTTCCTCCACACGTGCTCAATAGTGGCTACGGCCCCTTCACACGTTCCCTCCCCCTCCCCATAAGTGGCGTTCCCGCTGGCAACAAGAGATAGCATCGCTTCTCTGGGGTGCCTCCCCTGGTACTAAGTTTGTCTTTCCTGAGTCATATTTGGAAGTGTCCATCCCACGGTCAGCCTCCGCAATAAATTTAAAAATTTAAAAAGAAAAAGTCGAAGCTTCATAAAAAAGATGTGATGTGAATGGGTAGGTAAAATTTCTGTGTAAACTATCAATAAAGTGCAGCTATGGCATCATCCAATGTGAGCATTTTTAAGGTAATCAGCATTTGAGACTCAATTTACTGGTCTGCAAATTAGCAGGATATCATTTCAGCGTAACACAATCCTCAAGATAGCATGTTCTTTATAATCAAGATTTTCTTGGAACTTAAATCTTTAATAAGCGCCTCATTCACTTCACTCCAAGTATTCAGATTGTCCATGTGGGCACCATAATCTCCAGAGACATAAGGTTTAAACTAGAAAAGATGACAGAATTTGTCCAGATAGGTGTGAAGCAACCCTTAGCCCTCTAAAGCAACTAAGTAGGAAAATTCTAGCATAATTTATTTATTATTTATCTATTAGGTAACGTTTAATTAATTTAAGGCCTGAAATTAAATTTGATATAAATTTTTTAGCACTAAACAATTAATAACACTGAAATGCCTCATTAATGTCATGGATTCAGCTGAAAAAATATTCTGGGCCCCAATAAGGTTTGTGAGCACCTAGTTGAGTGCCTAAAAATGCATGGGCACAGCGGTCTGAGCAACTTTTATACTTGGAGTTTTATTGGGGAAATGAGGGAAGAAAACTTCAATAACATATCAAAGGCCTCAAGGCAAACCTGATGGTTGCAATGGGGCAGCCGCATTATTATGGGGCAACCCTCAAGGCGGGGGAGGCAGAGAGGATGAAAACTCCTCTGGGGTTCACAGTTGCTGGCTTTTGGATATAAAAATTGAGCTTGAGCACCAATGAGGGGCGGCACAAGAGCTACCACGTGATCAGGGGTGAGAGCAGAGGGGATGGAACCCACAAAGAGCGTTGAGACGGAGCTCTCCATGAACTGGGTGCTCCAGGCCTCACAGTTTAGGGTGGACCATCAGCAGATGGACCAGGTAGGGGTCTCTGCGCTGCGGGCAGCAGAGTAGAGGTGCCTGGCACTGCTCCAACTGGGGAGAGATTTCAGGGATGTCAACAGCAGAACAGACATGAGGGCTTGTTTAAACAGGCATGCAAAGGTGGACAATGAAGCAGGTTCATCAGTGGGGGCAAGCTGATTCATAATATTTGCAATCCACTTCCATGTGGCAGGGATGATTGACTGGATAATCCAGTTAGCAAACATTGGAATAAGGATTTGGATGGCAGTAAACTTCACTAGATCAATTGGCAGAGTTTTAATTTAAGTAAGTAAGGTGGACGGAGGCTGCGACAAACTGAGCAGGGTATATGAGTTTTATTAGTCACAAAGCGTGAGAAAGTAAGAGAATGAACCAACAACAGCGCCTGGGAATGGCAGCTGCCTTATAAATTGGGAAAATCGCTTGGGAGGAAGTGCTTTGTGATTATTTAATTGGGTGATAGCGATTGGATCTGGTTGGCTGGTGGGGAGGGGGTGGGGAGAAGTTCAAAGTCTTGCAAATATTTGAAAACTTTATTGAATTTATCCGCATTTTAGGCCTAAGCTAAGTTGATGGTTCCAAAGTAGCCCCTGACCATCCGATTCAGCCTGCTCCTATGATTCAGATTTCCTTGATTTGTCCTAGGGGGCTGTGTTTTCTAGGCTGAGTTATTTCTAGGCCAGGTCCAAACTCTCAATTGGGCTATCTGCACAAACTGTGTTTCCTAGATCTATCCCAGATAGTTGAGGCAATTGGTCCAAGTCGTTTGATGTCTTGTCTGAGATCTGAATAGTGCCCTTATTTGATTTTCAGTGCTAGCCAGTATGGACTGGTTCCCCAGGCTGGTATTTAAGTGCTGGGCCCCAAGGTTGGCACAAGCAATTTCTTCAAAATTTTTGGCATAATTTGACTAGGGAGTGGGGGTCCCAAGGGTCTGCCCATGGCACCTAGCTTTCACGATCTCTCTTCAGACCCCCTCTATCAACATCAACAAGGTTGAGGAGGGGCAAAGGGGTGGGAACTGGGTATCCTTGGGGGAAGAGAACTCACCCAGAGCTCATTTAGCACATGTGCCAAGTCACTCAACTGCAACTGGGGATATACTTGATCCATAGGGCTCCTTTTTGTCTGGAAGGGGTATAGATCCCTATCCAGGTGTAATGGCTGGTCTCCAGGACTTAGAATAAAATTATTCAAGATATGCTAACCAGGGGATGGATATTAACAAAACGGAAACACCAAAAACAAACCACACCAAACATGACCTACTGACTAAAATGAGCAGGTAGGAGCACAAAATGAGAAAACAATCAAAGAGGTAGTACAGCGGCGAACTGCTTAACCCATCATGGCGGGAGGTGAATGGGGATCAGGTGGCTCATCTTCAGGTTCCTCATCCATATACAGAATGCAGGCCAAGGCCAAGGCAGAGAGCAAAGGCGTGGGGTTATCAGCATTATTTGGGGTGAGTTCAGAGGACCAGTTGTTCAGATAGGTTGTTTTCAGCATAAATTGCACCTAAGCAAGTGGACAAACATTTTTCCGCTTGAATTTGCATGGCAAGAAGTTTAAAGAGTAAAGCGGAGATAACACAGGTAGCTATTGGTTTGTAATGCAAAGTGGAAATCACTTTCTGAACTGCATCTGAGGCGTGTTTAGAGGCTGAATAATGGCGTTTTTGCTCTTTGGGGCCATTTATGGGGCGAGAATAGGAGGAGGAGACCTTTGTCAAGCATTATTGATGTGTGGGAAAAACAGCAACGGAGATGAAATGCATGTCAGGTTGGGCTACAGCTGCCACATCAAAATGATGTTGTGTGCATAACAAATCATCAATTGGCCATAAGGGCATAAAAGCGCTGAGGGATCTCAATGAGGGTTTGTAACAGATTAAATTTTTCCATATTAACTTTAGGATCTTCAATCACATCACCCATAACTTTGGTTTCATCCATTATGACCCATGGGTTCATCTCATACAAATGCACGTTTTCCACTATAGGGTAGTTGAGGTTGGCAAATGGGTTTGGGCACTGGATTAACCTTTTTCTAAAATGATTAATGATTGGTGGGAGCATTGGTGGCATCTGGCTTAGGAGGGGCCTGATTGGCTGCTGTGGGTGTGGGAGTGACAGGTTTTGGAGGAGGGAGGTGAGATTGCACCCCATTCTGAGAGGGCTGTGAGGCTGTTGGCAGATGGGGAACAAGTAACCAAGTCTGTCAATTCAGCGAAAGCAGCAAGGTAGGGTAGCTACAATTTTAGTGATCAAACTCAAAGAAGGATGAACATACGGTTTGCCGCCCTTGACATGGGCCCAGAACAGATGGTAAGGCAGATACAATGAAGGAGTGAGGGGGAAGCTGCTCCTCACTTTATATAACTTAGGGCTGACCGTGGCAAATGCCTGAGGCCCTATGAGGCGTGTGGCTCCATTGAGGACAATAAATTGAAGGATGGATTCAGCGCCGTAGGCTGCCAAACCTTCCATCAGCTCCTGATGGAGCACCACAGGGGGAAGGTGAATGGGCTACCCAGGAAACTGAACAATCAATGTGGTGTCAACTGGGAGACAGGTGCGTGTTGTGGGTATTGAGGTGCCCTGAAAAACCTGGGGCACAGTTGCTCCAGTGGCAGCATCAGCTTCACATGTAAAGCCTATAATGAAATATCTTTTATAAAGACAGAAATCGATGAACCAAGTGGGTTACATCACTGCCTGTGCCATTTTGATAATGGCTTTGTCTGCATATGGGAACAACTTACCATATTTAACCCAAAGGCTGAAACACATGTGAGAGCAGGAGTTATAAGAGGGCAGCAGAGCAACATCTGGGAGCATGCAAAGTGGATGACGAGATCTTTGGGTGGAACAAACCAACCCAAGGATTTTCTATGACGGGCCTAAACCACTCTGAGCACGTTCTTCACCAAAATGGAAAACGTTGGGTGGGGTTTTGCCACTACCTCACATGGGAGTAGCAGGCGGTGGGGCTGTGGACATCAGTGGGTCATCTTTGCAGTGAATTGGATTGCAATTATTTTTTTTAAATAATTTTAAAAATTGCTCAAATGTGGGTTTGAGCTGAAGGAAAAAGCCTCAAGACTTGAAATTAATTAGGCTTATTCAGAATAATCTTCAGCATTTGCTCCTCTAGTTGGTAGAAACCAAGGATCTATTTTTACCTTGTCCCGCCTTATTTCTATCTTTAAATTATCTATTATTCCATATATCTATATAGTAAATTTCCTTCATAAATATATATAGTTTAAGAAGTAAATCCATACCTTTTCACACTAATTCTTTTCTTTAACTCAAGACAAAGCTAGCTTGAGGTATAATGGAAGATCTTTTAAATTCTAAGGGTTGGTATCACGTTGAGAGCATACGTTTTTTAAGTCTTTATATATTTCCAATCTCTTTTTAAATATAATTACTCTTGAATTAAATATCTCATCTCGAATTTACACCAAAGTGCATTTATTATTGCCATAATAGAGTATAATTTCCGTTTAGAAAAATTAAAGTACTAATCTCACTTGTAATGAAATACCATTTGGAACATACTTGAGCAAGTTCAACTCAGTAAATGTCTAGACTTCAAAGAACTACTGTCAAACATTCTGAGAGTATCCCAAGACTGGTGCTTTTTGTAAGGTGCTTCCAAGGCAAGCTGGTGAAGATAAACCTTTGCAATGATTGAATCATTCCAGAGATAATTAGGAGAATAGTGTACAATAAATGGTTTAATCAAGTAATCAAACCATTTTCTTTAATTAAATTTTATGTGTTAAGTCCTACCAAGAAATTCTAGACAAAGTGGGAAACCAACTTTTCCAGCTTTCAATTTGCTTTATAATGCTTTTCTATATCAAGGCTGCATTTACTAAGTGCACATCTGCCTACCAGACATTTAAACAATAAATCAGTGATAATTGATGTCAAGTTAACACTGCAGCCTCTAGATTAGATGCGCAACTCAAGAATTCACCTCCTTAAATAAAAATCTATGATGCGGTTTTCACTATATGATGAAATTTAAACAATTTCAAATTGACCCAATAATCTTCCATTATTTTAAAATAAATGCTATTGATTTGAATAACCAAAACGCCTTAGCGCCCTCTCCAGTTTCATGCAATGAAGCTCCTTGCTGCTCTAATTCCAAAAGTGAAACTTTTTTCTTAAATGCCTCAAACCCTCTCTAATTTTTTGTGCTGACACACCTCACTGTATCATGTCAAAACAACCAAGCAGAATTATTCAGAGCACTCTCCACTTCCTTACTACAAAATTTGTTTGATATTCTGAAACAAAAGTCAGAGCAGCCACCTTAACTGATTCAAAACTCCTTCTAGTTCCCTGCACCAAAGCTGATTTTTAATGATAGAATATTGAGTTTTTTATCTGAGTTTAATCATCTTGACAATAAAAATGAATCTTACGCCTCATTATTTATGACGCTGAGGCTTACAGCTGCCAAAATGGGCCAGCCAAACACAATGTTTTGGCACCTAACTTGTTTTCCTCTGCAAAAGCTATCAGGAGCTTTCCACAATTAACTCAGGCCAGCTGAGCCAAGAGCTTATAAAACAAATCACCCTCTCCTACCACTTCAATCTACTCTAAATAATTTAATATATTTTTATTTATATTTATTAAGATTTTAGAATTTCTTGACAGTGTCAGGATTTTTTCATTGCCTGGGAAAATTCAATATAATCTAAAAGATACTTAAAAGCCAACAAGCTTTTCTTTCCCATAACCAACTTAAAATGTATGAAGATTCAATACAAGGAGGCAAATTTGATAATCAAACAGGAAAGATGGGCCAAAACAATAGAACGAATTCAAACTGGACAAAAGCTGTAATTGGCAACAAACAGAACGGTGCACATAAAGGTAAGAAACGCCCTTGGGCGGGGCAAAGGAAACATTGCTGTAAAGAATCCACAAGCCCAGACACCGTTAAGTTCATGGAATTCATTACCAAATAAAACGCTTATCCCAAGATATAATATTTACAACCTCCCAATAGTAGAGCACGGCCTCTGACTCTACCTAGGAGTAGATTCTTCCACCTTATGGGAAAAAGTGGGTGAGGCACAGGTCCCCTTGTTTCTCTTTTTTTTTAGTACTAGATGGTCCCAACCCAAGGGGGGATTCATCGATGTTTATTGAATTACGCCTGGGCTCCTAAGAGCCTGAGGCGAGGGAAGGGGAGGGAGGAGGCATCGAGAAAGGGAGGGGGGTTTGCGCGCCAGAGCCGTGCTGCAGTGACAACTGAGCGGGGAGGGTTGGCGACATAGTGCAGACCTTCAGGGCCATCTCAAAGTGTACCTGAAAGTGGGTGATCATGTGTGGAAGGGTCCACACCTGCTGGTCAAAGGCAGCACGAAGGAAGGAGTTATGGATGGTCCAGATGGCTGTGGCATAGGCGAGGACACGGAGGGGTCGGTGGCAACCAGGCAATGTCTCCTCAAACATGAGGTCTTGCACAGGGTGTCCAGACCAGGGCTGAGCATGGAGGAGCACGCGGGCCTTTAGCCAAAATGCGGCGACACCTGGACAGGTGAAAAATCGATGGAGGTGGGAGTCAATAGGCTCCACACAGCGGGGGCAGCTTCAGTGCTGGAAGGTAGGGCCAGTCCGGTCCCCTGTCCTGTATGAACAGTGGAGCACCCTCCATAGGGTGTTGGACACCTTTGCTGACAGGATGGGGTGATAGACGTCCTTCCACAATTCCTTAAGGTCAAATCTCACGGAGGGAGGGAGGAGCTCAAGGAGTCTTGGGCGGATGGGAGGACGATCTTGGGGGTTGAGGCGAGTTGTGACAACTTGTCCATTGTGCACAATTGCATGGCGACGTGGGCTGAGGCCAGGGCCTTCCCTTCTGTATGGGAAGGCATGGTGGATCCGCGCGCCTACTCGTTTCAGGGCAAGGAGAGCCTGGTTCCAGTAGGGGGATGAGGATGGTTTTAGGCGATGGCCTGGGTGGTTTGTGAGCCACTCCCCTAATGAGGTCAGAGATGCTCTAGGAAGACCCAGAGTTGCTGACACTGACTGGCGGAGGGCGGGCGCCCATTGGGGCATGGGGGTCGCGTCCCAGCAGACAATCGGCCATAGGAACTTCAGGAAGATTGTGGTGGCGTGGGATCGCTTGTCCAGAAGCCCTAGGCCCCCTTCATTGCAGGGTCGGTAAATGGTTGAAAGGGCCATTGGTGGATGATTTGAGCCCCAGATCCAACAGCGGAGGAGTACATTGAGCCGCGTATAAAAGGCATCTGTGAATGGGCAGACGTGCGCTAGGAACCAGACTTTGGAGAGAAGGAACACATTGGCCATCAGAGCTCGACCCTGGGGGTGATGTGCCGCCGGTTCCAGCTGGCAATCCTGGAGTTAACTGCTGCAAGGAGCAAGTCCTCATTGTGTTTTAGCGCAACTCCTTGTTGGTTGGTGAGAACGCCCAGGTGACGGAAGGTACCGCGCTCAGGTTAAATACCAAATGGTGGGGAAGGTGGGGGAGCCAACCTGCACAACTGTTGTCTTGGAGGTGTTGACCATGGCGTTGGACGCCTTGGTGTACCTCTCAATGGTCACAGCAGCGAGGGCAACATCCCCAGGGCAGCCAAATGCAATGGCAGTGTCATCTGCAAGTGCCATGGTGCGTGTGGGGGCTTTACCTGGGACCAGAATCCCTGTTAGCTTGTCCTGTAAGGAGGCCAAGAGGGGGTCAAGGGTGATGTTAAAAAGGATAGGGCTCAGGGGGTCCCCTTGCCGGAGACCTTGTCCAACTGGTACTGCCACTGTAGAACCCATTGGCGCCAGGACTCTGGTGTGGAGCTGGTCATAGAGCGATGATATCCAGCGCCTAGCTGCGGGTGGGAGATGGAAGCGGGCCAGGGAAGCATCAATATACTTCCAGGCTACGCGATCATATGCTTTCTCCATATCCAGGAGAGCCACAAAGCCATTCACCTTACGAGAGTTAGCAGTCAAAGTCACGTGGAGGTCATTATAGTTGTCCCATAACGACCTCCCCGGAATAAAACCGTACTGGGATGGGGAGAGGCGAGGTGACACCCATTTGGTGATGCGGTTGGCCAGAAGCTTCGTGAAGAGCTTGTGGTCTATGTTGATCAACGCTATGGGGCGCCAGTTCGCCAGGTTCTCACGGTCTGACTTCTTGTGAATGAGGGTCGTGATTGAGCCTCTGGAGTCGGGGAGGACCTCGCCATTCACCAAGAGTGCAGCGAAGAGGTCGCGGAGGGTTCTGGCTATCACTGCAGGTTCCAGAAGGTACACCTCAAAGGGTATTCCGTCTGGGCCTGGGGCTTTAAGCCGTGGGGATTTCAGAAGAGTTTCCATCACCTCCTGGATGGAAATAGGCGCCAGTAGAGCCTCATCAGCCCATGGGTCAATGGGCGGCTCTGGAGCCCGCCACAGGAAGTCTTGGATGTCCGATGGGTCCACCTGGTTGGCATGGAAGAGGCTGGAGTAGAAGCGGTGTAGTTCCTGCGTGATTTCCTCCTTATCTGAAGTGGTTTTAGTGCCAATCTTCAGTGCAGTAATATCCTGCGCTGTTGACCGGGCTTTCTGTTTCTGAAAGAAGAAGCGGGTGGGGCGTTCCCATTGAGCATAGTAACGAGATGTTGTAAAGTTTGCTGCCCGTTCTTCCTGCAGTGTGAGCTCCAAGCGGAGTGCTTCCTGCGCCGCTTCCCAGTCTTCCAACCATCTGGGAGAGGGCGAAGGCTGGCAGTTTCGCTCTAGATGTCTGATTCTGGCTTCCGCCCTTTTGACTCTGGCGCGAGCTGCAGTCATTTGGTTTTAGCACAGTTGTAAGCAACGCGGGTGATGCCCTCCTTGGTCACCGCCCATTTAGACTTGTGGTCAAGCAGGTGGGGTGGGGGGGAGGTGAGAGTCTCCAGGATGGTCATAGACAGCTTCTCCTTAGTGAAGGGGTTGTTGAGAAGAGCTGGGGCAACCCTAGGCCAGAACCTACGCGACGGTCTAAGTGTGGTGGTGAGGATAACGGTGAGTGACCTGTGATCACTCAGATGGTTGTCACGAGAGATGGGAGAGGAGACGCGGCCAATTAGCAGGGGGCCAATCAGTGCCATATCTATGCGTGACGCTGACTGGAAAGCTCCTCCATCATACTGGATCCTAGTCATGCAACCTAGGCCAGACGCGGAGGGTGGAAGCGCATCTATAAAGCCACTCAGGCGAAGGAAATCCTGGAGGCGACTTGATCCAGGGCGTTCCTTTGCTGCAGGGGGTAAGAGTCACGGACGCGACTTATGGTTGTGTTGAAATCTCCTAAGAGGACTGTATTCCGTGGGAGATTGAGTTGGAGGAGCTCTTCCAAGAGCCGATTTTGCTCCTGACCTGCATTAGGCAGGTAGATGCTTGCAGCGAAGAAGGAGAAGTCAGGAGTGGTGAGTTTGGCCAGTATGAGGCGGCCACCTAGATATTGTGAAAAAGAATGGGTTTTAACCCGGGGATTCAAAACAATAAGGGCGGCATGGTTTGTCCAGAAGGAGTTGCCTCCAAACTGTTCATTCCATGCAGATTGTTCGTGGGGGAGGATATGGGGCTCCTGGACAGCAGCGATGTCAATTTGTGCTGACCTGAAGTTGCGGAGGAGGCGGGCTCTCCGCTTAAAGTCCCGCAACCCATTTGCGTTGATGGATTGCAGGGCCAGGGTGCTGCCATGGGGACTCATAGCTGTTCCCCTCCATGTCCTGGGGGGTTGCCAGCGCTTAAACCTGCTGCTGTGAGGCGGCTAGTTTTGAGTCCTTTAGCTTGACTATTAGCTGCAATCCGTGAGGAGCGTCGAGGGTTCTGAGGGGAAGGAGAGGGTGAGGGGGCGGAGGACCCAGTAAGCCAGCCTAGGATGCTGCCCCCGCTCCGTTGCAGGGGAAGGACCTGAGGGTGCTCAATGGTGACCTCCGCGGTGTCCCCATTTGATGAGTCTGAGTCCATATTCACTTCCTCCAACACTGCAAAGGATCCGCGCGAAATGGACTGTGGGGTTGGGGTAGGACTCTTTGAGGTGGCACTTCTACCGCAGGCCGCGAGTTGCCAGTCCATGCTGGTGGGCATAGCTCCATTGGGAGTTGAGGGTTGATGCGATAAATCGCTGGTGGAGGTTGGTGGGGGTGCCGCGGAGCCCTGAGTGGGGGTGGCTGACGAGGGGCACCCTGTGGGAGATGCCTTGCGCTTGGTGAGAGAGGGAGTTGACTCTGGGAGATTGGAGGGGGTGCCCATTGGAAGGGGGGCATGAGCGCGAAGGTATCCCATACCAATAGTGGGGTTAGCTGTTTCAACTGCTAGGCGTAAGGCCTCAGGGGACAGGTCTTGAACGGGAACCCATTGTGTGGGTTGTGGAATTGCTGCTGCAGCCACGTGGGATCGTTTTTGGCCTGGTTTAGGCCCCTGGGTGGTGGCTAAGAGGGCTTGTTTTCGAGCTGTGCAGCCATTATACAAGTGTCCAAGGGCGTTACACCATGAACACCGGGGGCGCGCCTGATCAGGGTCGACAAAGAAGATCTCAGGGCATGTCCCAACTACCGCCACACGAGGAATAACCTTAATGTTGCGGGATACAGTGGGGGAGGGGATGAACGACGCCCTAGCAGTGCGAGCTCTTTGAGTGGGAGCATAGTAAGAGGGGACGCTAAAGTCCACTGAAAGAACAGATCCAAACTCCATTAAACCACGATGGAGTGCCAGTTTAAGAGACTCAGGATCAACAGTCGTTGGTAGGTTGGAAAAAGTAACCCATGAAATTTTCTCCAGGTGAGAGCGTGTGCGGGAGATGCGAAGAGATCCGCGTGGAATAATGACCTGGAGGGTGGCAGCATGGTCAGCAAGGGCAGCTTCAGTGAAGCCCACATCGATGTAGTGGCCCTCCACTGATTCAAGGATGGTGGTGTTAATAGGGAATGTCTCCGCAATCGCTGCAAAGTATGAGAAGTAATCCTCTTTATAAAATTCAACAGGGTATGCCCATAATAAATGCGAATTGCGTGGGAGAGAGTTGAGCGAGGTAGAGCTTTTTGCGCTCTAATTTCGGCCCATTTCTTCTTAACATCAGCAATAAACGCCACTTCACGGGGATCAACTTTGGGTAGCGTTGGTGCAAGAGGTTTTTGCCACCCCCCAGTGGCTCCTTTGGTACGTTTGTGTTTGCTTTGGGCTGCAATTGCAGGTTGAGTGTGAGCTGGTGGTTTGGACAAGTTTGCGGAGTTCCCTTGTTTCTGGAATGTTACAGCAGTTGCTGGCGTCATATTAAATTGAGGGGCGGTTTTTGGGCCTTGCTAAATTGGGGAGGCCCATCCAGATTGGAATTAACTCCAGCCAGTTGGGAGGGGGAGATGTTTCATCACCATCCCAATCTATTTGGGTAAATTCAGCCCGAGTATTTGCTGTGATTTCGTGGGCAAAACTCATTGGCTGATTGGTGAATTGGTCGTTTTCAGCATATGGAGATAAAGTGCCGACTTGAGAAGTGCCGATTATGGGGTTTAAATGGGACGGGTGAGATTAACACTGGTGTGAAGTTCCAAAATCTGAACCATTTAAATCCCCATTGGGAAGAGTAGATTGTCCCAATTTGGTGCTTAGTGAACCAGAATGTGCGGCTAATCCAACCTTACATCCGAGGGTTTGGGGGCCAGGTGATTGTTGGGCCTCGCTAAATTGGGGAGTCCCATCCAGATTGGAATTAACTCCAGCCAATTGGGAGGAGGGCGATGTTTCATCACCATCCCAATCTATTTGGGTAAATTCAGCCCGAGTATTTGCTGTGATTTTGTGGGCAAAACTCATTGGCTGATTGGTGAATTGGTCGTTATCAGCATATTGAGATAAAGTGCCGACTTGAGAAGTGCCGATTATGGGGTTTAATTGGGACGGGTGAGATTGGAACTGGTGTGAAGTTCCAAAATCCGAACCATTTGAATCCTCATTGGGAAGAGTGGATTGTCCCAATTTGGTGCTTAGTGAACCAGAATGTGCGGCTAATCCAACCTTACATCTGAGGATTTGGGGGCCAGGTAGCTGGGTATCGCCCCTCATGGAGGGAGCCAGAAACACGGCATCAGCAATAATAGATGGGGCTGAATTAGCTGACACAATGGGGGAGGTGAATGTCTGGATGGGCTGAGTTGCATTCAACTGAGCAGACACCATTAAAACAGCGTGGGTGATGGCCTCCTTGGTTGGAGGGGGCCCAGCGGGTTGGTGGGAGGCAGCGCACACAGAGCTGTTAGGCGTGCAGGTTGCAGAAGTGCGATCAGGTGAACTGGCGCTAGTTGGAGTAGCTCCAGGTTGGGGGGTGGTGCCTGCTTTCATGGCTGCTGCTTGAGAGCGGGTGATTCTGGTTGACCCTGAGGTGGGTAACCGAGGGTTGCTTCATTTGGGCGTGGTGCTGGCTCTTTTGGCATAGCCTGCGGGTTCTTTTGCGGGGTTTCCCGCCATATTTGCTAATAGTTTTCGTAAATCTCTTTAGTGGAGCTAAATTTCAGGCTGAATTGATTTTCGAAAAGTGATGCTTAGCAGAAAGAGTCGAAATTGGTCCCCTTGTTTCTCAATGCAGTGTACATAACCACCCATATGATCCACCACAACTGGATTGACATGGGATTTAAAGCTGAAAATAATGCAGACAGCGCTGCAAAAGTCTGCATTAAAATTGACCTTCCTAAAGGCAAACAAGTCTGATGCACCATTTGCACAAGATGAAACAAAGCAAAGACGCTGTTCATTTTATTTGACTCACTTCCAAATACTTCCCTTGAAAGTAATTGAGGAGGAGCTCCGCGCTGGACACACGAACTATGGTGAGATTAAACAATTTTAGTTTCAGTGATTTCACCTGATGCCAAGCCTGTGCAAAGATAAGGCAATTGCGTAATTAACACGCTTTCTGAGGAAATATGACCTCATGAGAATCCCATGCACAGTGGTGTTCCCCCTCCCTGATGGAGGTTTATTATTGGTGTTTCACGTCAAACCAGAAAGTGCACCGCCAATCTGCAACTACTGCAGTGCCCTGGGGCACAAAGTAAACGCATACCCTGTAAAGAAGGGCATTATGGACCCCAACTTTTGTGATGACACAGTGGAAGAAGATAGAAAAGACTTTGCCAAAGACATAGACATAAACCACGCCTTGCTCTAGGGGAGACTTAAAGTATATTTATAGACCCAGTATCACTAAAGGTGCTCAATATGGCTCAGAAGGCTCGCAAATGTGCTGCAGCAATGGCAGCATCACACACTAACTTCCCAGCACCCCAGCCAAATACAAAAAGACATAGAGGAAATTACCCAAGCCAACCATTCTGATAAGGTGACCCATAAAAAAGACAATTCTCAAAGATTTTCCAGAAAACCCAAAATAATACCAATAACCCTGATCTTGCCAAACAATTTAGATAAATGTTGGTGCACAAGTGAGACCCACAAACCCAGGTGCAAAAAATAAAACCCCAGAGTGTGATGTAAACACCAATAAGGATTACATGAAACAATGATGGAAGAGAGCAGTTAAAACCCACTAGCTAGTTAGACCTGTGCAAAAGAAATAATGGAATAGATTGCATAACCACGCAGTTGGGAATGGTTCTGTCACCAGGAGCCAATATAAAAACGGTTTGAAGGGATAGGGCTGGATGGCCCTCTCAGCTACTCCTGAGTCGCTTCATGCAATTCAGTAACCCTAGGGATGCATAACATTGCGGGAGCCAAGACTTAATCGTTCTAAGCCAATAAACTAACTCATGCAAAAACCCCTGTAGAGATTTTACCATCCAAGAAGCCCACTGTCTACAGGGGTAAGAAGGATCCTGGTCAGCCAGGGTTTCAAATAACAAGTGGTATGGATAACCCACTGTGGGGTGGCTGTTCATAAGCACAAAAAATTGTGTTATAATTTTGGCATTATATTTGTGATACGCCATAGGGGTTTTGCACAGGGTTAATCCCATTGAGCAATAGGACTGAAAATATGACTATTGTCATCCTATAAACAAAGTAATAAACTTTAAATAAATAGGGAGCAATTTCTCCCAAACAGAATCTTTATCTATTTTAGTTTATCCAGAGGATCCTTGCTGTTCCACTCGCTCTAACTACTAACAATCCCCCTTCTTTTTTTTTTAGTACTAGATGGTCCCAACCTGAGGTGGGATTCATCTATGTTTATTGAATTATGCCTGGGCTCCTAAGAGCCTGAGGTGAGGGAAGGGGAGGGAGGAGGCATCGAAAAAGGGAGGAGGGTTTGTGCGCCAGAGCCATGCTGCAGAAACAACTGAGCGGGGGAGGGTTGGCGACATAGTGCAGACC
Organism: Massospora cicadina; assembly: GCA_022478985.1. Lineage (NCBI taxonomy): Eukaryota > Fungi > Entomophthoromycota > Entomophthoromycetes > Entomophthorales > Entomophthoraceae > Massospora > Massospora cicadina. Next base: position 71,779 of record JAKSZP010017071.1, on the reverse strand, counting down.
TTCATGCCATCTCAAAGTGTACCTGAAAGTGGGTGATCATGTGTGGAAGGGTCCACACCTGCTGGTCAAAGGCAGCACAAAGGAAGGAGTTATGGATGGTTCAGATGGCTGTGGCATAGGCGAGGACACGGAGGGGTTGGTGGCAACCAGGCAACGTATGCTCGAACATGAGGTCTTGCACATGGTGTCCAGACCAGGGCTGAGCATGGAGGAGCGCGCGGGCCTTTGGCCAAAATGCGGCGACACCTGGACAGGTGAAAAAATGATGGAGGTGGGAGTCAATAGGCTCTGCACAGCAGGGGCAGCTTCTGTGCTGGAAGGTAGGGCCAGTCCAGTCCCCTGTCCTGTATGAACAGTGGAGCACCCTCCATAAGGTGTTGGAGACCTTTTCTGACAGGATGGGGTGATATACGTCCTTCCACAATTCATTAAGGTCAAATATCACGGAGGGAGGGAGGAGCTCAAGGAGTCTTGGGCGGATGGGAGGACGATCTTGGGGGTTGAGGCGAGTTGTGACAACTTGTCCATTGTGCACAATTGCATGGCGACGTGGGCTGAGGCCAGGGCCTTCCCTTCTGTATGGGAAGGAATGGTGGATCCGCGCGCCTACTCGTTTCAGGGCAAGGAGAGCCTGGTTTCAGTAGGGGGATGAGGATGGTTTCAGGCGATGGCCTGGGTGGTTTGTGAGCCACTCCCCTAATGAGGTCAGAGATGCTCTAGGAAGACCCAGAGCAGCTGACTACTGTCTGGCGGAGGGCGGGCGCCCATTGGGGCATGGGGGTCGCGTCCCAGCAGACAATCGGCCATAGGAACTTCAGGAAGATTGTGGTGGCATGGGATCGCGTGTCCAGAAGCCCTAGGCCCCCTTCATTGCAGGGTCAGGCAATGGTTGAGAGGGCCATTGGTGGATGGTTTGAGCCCCAGATCCAACAGCGGAGGAGTACATTGAGCCGCGTATAAAAGGCATCTGTGAATGGGCAGACGTGCGCTAGAAACCAGACTTTGGAGAGGAGGAACACATTAGCCATCAGAGCTTGACCCTGGGGGTGATGTGCCACCGGTTCCAGCTGGCAATCCTGGAGTTAACTGCTGCAAGGAGCAAGTCCTCATTGTCTTTTAGTGCAACTCCTTGTTGGTTGGTGAGAACTCCCAGGTGACAGAAAATACCGCACACAGGTTCAATACCAAATGGTGGGGGGAAGGTGGGGGAGCCAACCTGCACAACTGTTGTCTTGGAGGTGTTGACCATGGCGTTGGACGCCTTGGTGTACCTCTCAATGGTCACAGCAGCGAGGGCAACATCCCCAGGGCAGCCAAATGCAATGGCGGTGTCATCTGCAAATTCCATGGTGCGGGTGGGGGCTTTACCTGGGATTAGAATCCCTGTTAGCTTGTCCTATAAGGAGGCCAAGATAGGGTCGAGGGTGATGTTAAGAAGGATAGGGCTCAGGGGGTCCCCTTGCCAGAGACCTTGTCCAACTGGTACTGCTACTGTAAAACCCATTGGCGCCAGGACTCTGGTGTGGAGCTGGTCATAGAGCGCTGATATACAGCGCCTAGCTGCGGTGGGGAGATGGAAGCGGGCCAGGGAAGCATCAATATACTTCCAGGCCACCTGATCATATGCTTTCTCCATATCCAGAAGAGCCACAAAGCCATTCACCTTACGAGAGTTAGCAGTCAAAGACACGTGAAGGTCATTATAGTTGTCCCAAAATGACCTCCCTGGAATAAAACCGTGCTGGGATGGGGAGAGGCGAGGTGACACCCATCTGGTGATGCGGTTGGCCAGAAGCTTTGTGAAGAGCTTGTGGTCTGTGTTGATCAACGCTATGGGGCGCCAGTTCGCCAGGTTCTCATGGTCTGATTTCTTGTGAATGAGGGTCGTGATTGAGCCTCTGGAGTCAGGGAGGACCTCGCCATTCACCCAGAGTTCAGCGAAGAGGTCGCAGAGGGTTCTGGCTATCACCGCAGGTTCCAGAAGGTACACCTTGAAGGGTATTCCATCTGGGCCTGGGGCTTTAAGCCGTGGGTATTTTAGAAGGGTTTCCATCACCTCCTGGATGGAAGTAGGCGCCAGTAGAGCCTCATCAGCCCGTGGGTCAATGGGCGGCTCTGGAGCCTGCCAAATGAAGTCTTGGATGTCCGACGGGTCCACCTGGGTGGCATGGAAGAGGCTGGAGTAGAAGCGGTGTAGTTCCTGCGTGATTTCCTCCTTATCTGAAGTGGTTGTAGTGCCAATCTTCAGTGCTTTAATATCCTGCGCTGTTGACCGGGCTTTCTGTTTCTGAAAGAAGAAGCGGGTGGGGCGTTCCCATTGAGCATAGTAACGAGATGTTGTAAAGTTTGCTGCCCGTTCTTCCTGCATACTGAGCTCCAAGAGGAGTGCTTCCTGCGCCGCTTCCCAGTCTTCTAACCATCTGGGAGAGGGAGAAGGCTGGCAGTTTCGCTCCATATGTCTGATTTTGGCTTCCGCCCTTTTGACTCTGGCGCGAGCTGCGGTCATCTGGGCTTTGGCACAGTTGTAAACAAAGCGGGTGAAGCCCTCCTTGGTCACCGCCCATCTATCCTTGTGGTCAAGCAGGTGGGATGGGGGGAGATGAGAGTCTTTTGGATGGTCATAGACGGCTTCTCCTTAGTGAAGGGGTTGTTGAGAAGAGCTGGGGCAACCCTAGGCCAGAACCTACATGACGGTCTAAGCGTGGTGGTGAGGACAACGGTGAGTGACCTGTGATCACTCAGATGATTGTCACGAGAGATGGGAGAGGAGACGCGGCCAATTATCAGGGGGCCAATCAGTGCCATATCTATGCTTGACGCTGACTGGAAAGCTCCTCCATCATACTGGATCCTAGTCATGCAACCTAGGCCAGACGAGGAGGGTGGAAGCGCATCTATAAAGCCACTCAGGCGAAGGAAATCTGGAGGCGACTTGATCCAGGGCGTTCCTTTGCTGCAGGGGGTAAGAGTCTCAGATGCGACTTATGGTTGTGTTGAAATCTCCCAAGAGGACTGTATTCCGTGGGAGATTGAGTTGGAAGAGCTCTTCCAAGAGCCAGTTTTGCTCCTGACCTGCATTAGGAAGGTAGATGCTTGCAGAGAAGAAAGAGAAGTCAGGAGTGGTGAGTTTGGCCAGTATGAGGCGGCCACCTAGATATTGTGAAAAAGAATGGGTTTTGAACCCGGGATTTAAAACAATAAGGGCGGCATGGTTTGTCCAGAAGGAGTTGCCTCCAAACTGTTCATTCCATGCAGATTGTTCGTGGGGGAGGATATGGGGCTCCTGGACAGCAGCGATGTCAATTTGTGCTGACCTGAAGTTGCAGAGGAGGCGGGCTCTCCGCTTAAAGTTCCCGCAACCCATTCGCGTTGATATATTGCAAGGCCAGGGTGCTGCCATGGGGACTCATAGCTGTTCCCTCCATGTCCTGGGGGGTTGCCAGTGCTTAAACCTGCTGCTGTGAGGCTGCTAGTTTTGAGTCCTTTAGCTTGACTATTAGCTGCAATCCGTGAGGAGCGTCGAGGGTTCTGAGGGGAAGGAGAGGGTGGGGGCGGCAGACCCAGTAAGCCAGCCTAGGATGCTGCCCCTGCTCTGTTGCAGGGGAAGGACCTGAGGGTGCTCAATGGCGACCTCCGCGATGTCATCATTTGATGAGTCTGAGTCCATATTCACTTCCTCCAACACTGCAAAGGAGCCGCTCAAAATGGACTGTGGGGTTGGGGTAGGAATCTTTGAGGTGGCACTTCTACCGCAGGCCGCGGGTTGCCAGTCCATGCTGGTGGGCATAGCTCCATTGGGAGCTGAGAGTTGATGCGATAAATCACTGGTGGAGGTGGTGGGGGTGCCGCGGAGCCCTGAGTGGGGGTGGCTGACGAGGGGCGCCCTGTGGGAGATGCCTTGCGCTTGGTGAGAGAGGGAGTTGACTCTGGGAGATTGGAGGGGGTGCCCACTGGAAGGGGGCATGAGCGCGAAGGTATCCCATACCAATAGTGGGGTTAGCTCTTTCAACTGCTAGGCGTAAGGCCTCAGGGGACAGGTCTTTAACGGGAACCCATTGTGTGGGTTGTGTAATTGTTGCTGCGGCCATGTGGGATCGTTTTTGGCCTGGTTTAGGCCCTTGGGTGGTGGCTAAGAGGGCTTGTTTTCGAGCTGTGCAGCCACTATACAGGTGTCCAAGGGCGTTACACCATGAACACCGGGGGCGCGCCTGATTAGGGTCAACAAAAAAGATTTCAGGGCATTCCCCAACTACCGCCACATGAGGAATAACCTCAATGTTGCGGAATACAGTGGGGGAGGGGATGAACGACGCCCTAGCAGTGCGAGCTCTTTGAGTGGGAGCATAGTAAGAGGGGACGCTAAAGTCCACTGAAAGAACAGACCCAAACTCCATTAAACCACGATGGAGCGCCATTTTAAGAGACTCAGGATTAACAGTCATTGATAGGTTGGAAAAAGTAACCCATGAAATTTTCTCCAGGTGAGAGCATGCGCAGGAGATGCAAAGAGATCCATGCAGAATAATGACCTAGAGGGTGGCAGCATGGTCAGCAATGGCAGCTTCAGTGAATCCCACATCGATGTAGTGGCCCTCCACTGATTCATGGATGGTGGTGTTAATTGGGAATGTCTCGAGATTGCTGCAAATTATGAGAAGTAATCCTCCATATAGAATTCAACAGGGTTATGCCCATAATAAAGGAGAATCAGTGGGAGAGGGTTGAGCAAGTTAGAGCTTTTTGCACTCTAGTTTAAGCCCATTTTTTAACATCAGCAATAAACGCCGCTTCATGGGGATCTTCTTTGGGTAGCGTTGGTGCCAGAGGTTTTTGCCATGCCCCAGTGACTCCTTTGGTACGTTTGTGTTTGCTTTGGGCTGCAGTCGCGGGTTGAATGTGAGATGGTGGTTTGGACAAGTTTGTGGAGTTCCCCTGTTGCTGGAATGTTACAGCAGTTGCTGGTGTCATATTGAATTGAGGGGCAGATTTTTGGCCAAGCTAAATCGGGGAGGCCCATCCAGATTAGAATTAACTCCAGCCAATTGGGAGTAGGGCGATGTTTCATCACCATCCCAATTTATTTTGGTAAATTCAGCCAAGTATTTGCTGTGATTTCATGGGCAAAACTCACTGGCTGATTGGTGAATTGGTAGTTTTCAGCATATGGAGATATAGTGCCAACTTGAGAAGTTCCAATTATGGGGTTTAAATGGGACGGGTGAGATTGGAACTGGTGTGAAGTTCCAAAATCCAAACCATTTAAATCCCCATTGGGAAGAGTAGATTGTTCTAATTTGGTGCTTAGTGAACCAGAAAGTGCGGCTAATCCAACCTTACATCTGATGGTTTAGGGGGCCAGGTATTGTTGGGTTTCGCTAAATTGCCCCTCATGGGGGGAGCTATTTGGGTAAATTCAGTAAACACGGTGTCAGCAATAATAGATGGGGCTGAATTAGCTGACACAATTGGGGAGGTGAATGCCTGGATAGGCTGATTGCATTCAACTGAGCAGATGCCATTAAAACAGCGTGGGTGATGCCTCCTTGGTTGGATGGGGCAGAAGCGGGCCGGTGGGAGGCAGCGCACGCAGAGCTCTTGGGCGTGCAGGTTGTGCAAGTGCGATCAGGTGAAGTGGCGCTAGTTGAAGTAGCTCCAGGTTGGGGGGTGGTGCCTGCTTTCACAGCCGCTGCTTGAGAGTGGGTGATTCTGGTTGACCCTGAGGTGGGTAACCAAGGGTTGCTTCGTTTGGGGGTGGTGCTGGCTCGTTTGGCATGAGCCCGCGGGTCCTTATGCGGGGTTTCCTGACATATTTGCTAATAGTTTTTGTAAATCTCTTTAGTGGAGCTAAATTTCAAGGCTGAATTGATTTTCGAAAAGTGATGCTTAGCAGAAAGAGATTGCTAACAATCCCCTTCTTTAATTGTCTCATCTTGCTTATATCTCAGCGACTTTGAGTGATACTATTTCCTCATCTTAGTCTATTTGTTCCATCATATTTTTATTGGTTCTGGCAGAGTTTTTATTCATTAAATTCATGATCGCCTAATCAAGGCGATTTACCAATTATTTGTTGTTTATCAACATCAACTAATCGCCTCATTTGGAAGTGATCCACTAACCATCCATTCTAATCTAATATCGCCTCATCCTAAGGTGCTTGAATAATCATAACTCATATCATTATTGGCAGATTCTACCCATTCCGCCATAATGACTTAGGTTTATCATTGTATTCATATCTGAATCTCAAAATTATAAAATTATAAAATCTGAGGTCTATCTTTACAGTTGCGTCCTGGTAACAAAAATCTCATGGCAGGATGACACAGTCATGATATCAATAATTTATGCGCCAAGCACCTCATTTGATAGATAAATTTCTAAAAACAATACCAACGCTTCCCTTTCCACCTGATACTCTTCTGCTGGGCGACTTCAACTGCTAGGGACAATCCCCACACAGACTGATGACTTTCTCCCATGGGATACCCTCTGGGATACATTGAACTCTAAACAATGAAGGCTTCCCTTAGCCTGTATGACACTCTCTATCCTGGAGCACCCCTCCTCCCCAACATGACTTGTCCCAACATAAGTGAGGGCAAGCTTATCTCAATGAGCAGAATTGACCTCATACTCACCCAGAATTACACCAGACTATTCCTATCCAACTTCTCGACATAAAAGATACATTTTTTGACCACCAACCTATTTTGGTGCAGCTATAATAAACCCCACACCTTACACAGATAACAATCTGGAGTGTATGCACCCATAAAAGATAGAATTTACCTAACTATCTGACTGGGTCAAAAATGAAACTGGACCCCCAAATTTACAACACCCACTCATATTGGACCCCATCATGGCTTGGGTAAATTCAAAATTTAATCAAATCAACAAAAACACACCATTTTACCTCAAATTAAGTACACCGCCAACTCTTCCACAATAAAACGCACCTTGGAAGAACAGGAACACCTAGTGATCAACACTCCAAAGACTGGCTATAGCTAAAATGGGGACGTAGGTGGGCGGAAATATCTGTCTGACTAAACTTCACCTTTAAGCACAAACATATAATTAAGTTATTGATCAAATTAAGTTTAAAAAAGAAGGTGAGACCTTCTTAATGTACTTCTTCCACCAATTTCACTCCCAAGGAAACCAGCTTGCATGCACACAGAACCTTAAAGAAGATTCACTGTGGCAACCAACCCAGCAGATGCTACAGCAGAAGAGCACAGCCACTTCATGAAATTATTACGTGACACCCCAACTGACCCCAAAAATTAAAAATCTTTATTGACAGTGATGGAATTCAAAGTGCACCATACAATAACAAACTAAATATATTGATCACACAGGAGGAGCTCAAGGACACAGTTCGCTGTGCACCAAGTAGGAAATGCCCAGGGCCTGATGGGATTGTCAAGAAGTGAGATAACAAACAAATAGAATTCCTCACTTTCAAATTAAGCCATAAAGAGTCAACTCTTGAATCTATTTAAATGAAACGATTTCAGGATTCTCATCCCCAGTTCCTGAGTCACGTGGGGCGGCGTTTCCACCAATTCAGTCTGGTGGGAAGTGAAATACATTGAGGATGCCCACAAAGCGGTCAATATGAAAGACCAGAAAAGATCCTGAATGGATGGGGCCACAACTATCTTCGAGGTATCATGTCCCCACTCACCCTATAAAAATTGATATTTTTAAACCTAATAAAATATTTGGTATTCTAACTAGTTTTTTGTTTCCTAGTGACCTTTTTTGCGAATTTGCAGCTTTGATCCACCTTCAGACTTCAGTGAAAGTCTAGAGAACTATAATGCTGGCAAACATGGTGCTCACTACAGGGGACTCCAAGATGTCCTAAGTGAAAACATCTATCACAATGGAAAATACTAGCAGCCCTGAAGACTAAGCCGCTGGTCAGTCAACAGGCGTTGCTCAATGTGTTAGTACATCACAATATGAAATACCATCTGCTCAACCTGAAAACTTAGAATTCCGGGATGCATTCCAGTTCTCCCTGCCTTCTATCAAAAGAATTCAGTACCAAATTTTTGTACAAGAACCTTAATGAGGGTGTCCAACAATTAATAAATGGCATCTACTCTGTGGGTTCTCGCTTCTGCCATTCTCATGCCTTTTCCATTCCATCTACCATTTGGAACCACTATGACATGGCGAAGCTGCCAACAGCAGAACTCACACCAGGTCCTGAACGCTACCTTCAAAACTTTGTTCGCCGAGTGTCAATCACCTAAACCAACTAGTTGAGTTTCACAACAGGAGGTATCCCAACAACTGGGGCTCACCAGGCCCTGCACACTCACATTATCAACTCTTTGTAATGCAGCCTCTTCCTTTGTTAACAACAACTGCAATGCCATAAATGTTAACTGATGGTTAACCAACGAAGTCCAAGATCAAATTGTGTTTTTAGATAAAAGGAGTTCTGGCTATCTTGAGGATGATCTGCATTGGAACGTCCAACTCCTTGAGGCAACTTGAAATCAGCGCCTCCTTCAGGTTGAGGAGCTGTTATGAAACCTACAACAACACTATTGGGAGCTGGTCTCATGCAACTACTCCTCCAGGAGTGAAGGTCCTAAAGGGCCTAGGGGGTCTGAAGGCCCTGAAGGGCGTTTAGGACCTAAAGGGCCAGAGGGTCCCCGTGGTCCTCCAGGGCCCCCAGGACCCTCAGCGCCCACCCCTGATGGCCCTGAGGATCCATAGGGGAAGGATGTGATAACAGCCTTGGCTGCTTAAATGATCAAATTTAAAATGTAGCTAAGGGATTCAAACTCCAAGTGGATGGAGTCCCCCTCGACCCTAGGGTCTCCATTGATGCCCTATCAGATGAAATGGGCAACTAAGTGCTTTCGCCAAACTTACTGATACTCATATCTCTCATCTCAAGCAAACTTGTCAAGGGTTTGAAACCTATTTGACCACCCTAAAGAGCCAGTATCACCTTCAGGGCACCGACTTTCAATCCCTAAAGGATCAACTCACATATAAGGCTACCGTTTTTCCCTCAACTAAAATTAGGATTATATCCAAGAAGACCTTGAGGGCCTATGATGACAGCTAGACCAGCATGGCCCCCACAACTATGCGGAAACTGAGATCTCAGAGACAGCGCCAATCCCCAGTGTTAATACCCTCTCCACTCCGCTTGTAACTAACTTAAACTTAGATTTAAAAAAAGGTTCATTTCTGGCTAGGAGAGCATCTTCTCTTTCCTATATGCATATGAGAGCTCCATAAAGAGGCAACCAAGCGGCATAAGGTAAAACAAATCCACTCCTGCTTAGATAGCACTGCCTGGGAGATGATGACCCTCCATTTCAAGGAGTGCACCACCTGGTAACAGGTCCATAATAACTTAATCCAATAGTTTGGTAGCAATCAAACCCTGGACAACAAAAAACAGGCGTTCATGGGTAACTGACTGAATTAAGGAGAAAGCCCCTAAAGTTTTTCCAGCCGCTTTTACACCCAAGCACAACCCTTAGTCACTACAAATAGTATCACCCTGGATGATGCTATTACCACCATCAGTTCTGCATTGGGATCCTAGCATGAGGTTCAAATTAATATTATTGGAAAGAAGAATGGGTTTACCTGCATCTGAGAGATCAAGGAAACATTTAATGAGATCCCTGAGTCAACTATACACTCTAAACTACATTTAAAGGCACTTCCAACCGTCCTAGAGTCCATGTGGTTGAAAACAGAAGGATACTTGACCTCGATGCACTTACTGTAACAGTTTCAGACACAAAGCCAAGACCTGCTGGAAATGACTTGCTAAGGAGGCGGAAAAAGGGCCATCTGCATGAAGGACGAGGCGCTTCATCATGACATCCCTACCCAGCCTCAAGAGTTCTCCACAACCTTGAATGAACTTTGAGCTACCTTATCTGGAGATGAAGTTTTGGGTATCTAATGATAATAAAGGAATTAATTTTGCTTACTTTTCAACTGATGACTCTCACATGTTCCACATGCTGACACCCCAGTTAGTAAGTCTGGTTACCAGGGTCGCAGTCTGAGTCCATATTATACCAGTGATTGCCATTTTTGACAGTGGCTCCCCCATGAATGTCATATCCTCCAAGTTAATGAAGTTCATCAAGATCACACCAGATATGCCACACTATATATGGAGTATGGCATTGCTGTCCCCCAATGTACTTGACTTATAGGAACTTATTACTCTCTACCATTATGGCTTAAAAGATTGCTTTAAACACCCCCGCTGTCACACTAGATAATTCTAGCTATGTCCTACTCTTTAAGACTCAATTTCTTTGAGACTATTCAGCAATACTCCAAATGATGGCGGTTTTTATCCCTAAAGGATATCAGGTCCCTCTGATCTTCAAAACCCCCATGATTCTAAACTGAGGTCAAAGCCCAATCTTGTTTAATAGAGTGAAGGCTGAATCAATCGGCTTGAATATCACATCAGGGGCTCCCAAGTCCAATTGCCCCCTCATGCTGTTGATGAAGAAGGCATGTCGATCTGCTTACCTAGGGCGACTACAATACCTCAGATGTCCCAAGTCATTGCCAACAACTAAGTCCATTTTAAAATCCCCTCAGGATACATATTTGAAGTCTGAGGACAAGACTATCCATACACAAAAGAGGTGCTAACCAGTCCGGGAATCCTAGATCCAGCTTGTGAAGGATCTATATCATTATTGTTGGCCAACCTTACTGACAAACCCAAAATAGTAGGTCCAAACAGCCCTGCCGCTTATGTCCGCCTACTAAAAGTGGAAGCTATTATAGATATCAAAAGATTTGGGGACTTAAGATATTTCAGTTTGGAAGCACCTACATCAGCCAGTCTGGTTGATACCAATATCAGCATAGACCTTTCAATGAACAACAATGTAAGTTTCAAGAATTGTTAGAGGAGTATTTGGGAATATTTTAGCCTCGACCTATGACTTTGGAAGAATGAATGAAGTCCTACATCATGTAGAAACTGGGGATGCTCACCCCTTCTGGTCCCAACTTATTTAAAAAGCAAGATTGAAGAAGCTCAGGTGGCAGTGGAACACAAATAACTACTCAACGCCAGAATCCTGTCACTATCATGCAGCCCTTTTGGCCTCTCCTCTTCTTCTGGTTTGGAAGAAGAACGGCAGCCACTAGGATGTGATGGACTACTGATGACACAACTCCATCATCAAGAAGGACAGTTATCCTCTGCCACAAATTAACGATTCACTCCGTCTGCTTGCCTGATCCTAGTACTTTTCCGCCATGGACCTTGCCAGCGGATATTTCAGGTTAAGCTCACCCCTTAGTATCGAGCCAAGTACACGCTCATAGCTAACAAAGGACTATTTAAGCCCACAAGGATGCGCCAGGGCCTTTGCAAGGCCCGGCAACTTTCCAACGTGCCATGGACGAGATCCTTGGGTACTTAAAGCTTTCACGCGTCCTCTCCTACCTAGATGACATTACTGTTCTCTTAAAAACCTTCAATGGGCACATTAAGCATCTCAGAGAAGTCACCAATCAGCTATGGAAGACTTCCATAAAGATTAAACCTTCGAAGTGCTCTTTTTCCAATCTGAACTGGAATTTCTGGGACACAAAGTTTCTAAAAAGGGCATCAAGCCTATACTAGACAAGGTCGACGTCATAGATAGAATGTCACGCTCCTAAAGCTTAAGGAATATTCAGGTATTCCTAGGCATAGTATGCTAATATTGTCAGTTTATTCCCTGGTTTGCCGACTTAGCTGAGCCATTATTCTACCACCTGCAGAAGAATGTGCCGTTGAAATGGCGGCTTAACAAGGACAGGCTTTTAATGCCTTGAGAACTGCTCTATGTACTAAACCCATTCTATTCCACCCATACTTTGACTAACCCTTCTTATTGTTTATGGATGCAAGTGATGTTGCCGTTGGGGCTATTCTAAGCTAACATGATGAAAACCAAGTCGAACATTCTGTTGCCTATTTCAGTAAAGGGCTGAGTAGAGCTGAACAATACTACAGCGTTACCAAGAGGGAGTGTCAGGCTGTCTTGCTAGCCATCAAACATTTTTTTCCTTATATTCACAGTACTCATTTTTTATTGTTACAGACCACTCCTCGCTCTGGTGTCTCCAGAAAATGAAGAACCCCGATGGCTGACTAACCAGGTGGGCTTTACAACTACAGAGCCATGATCTCACTATAGTTTATTGTGCAGGCGCAATTTACCAAAATTCTGATGGCCTCTCCAGGATGCCTGTGTAAGCCACTTTGACCCTCAAGGTGGGCGGCTATATGGTATGTAGGCCGACCTGAGTAGTGGGAGTTGGAAAGTACCGAGGTCCAAGCTGAACTCTGAAGAATGACATTAGACACAAAAATTTTAAATGAGCTACGTTACAAGAAGGTCAATAAGATGTGGTTCTCTAATGTCCGCCCCTCTTCCTGAACTGATGCTTTTCTCGAGATCTACTCTGCTGTGGGATTTAGGGCCGTTAAGAAGACTCATGAATGACGAAGTCACATAGCTACTGGGACCATTTAGTAGAAACCATTCAAGAGGTCTTAGAGACATGTATGACTTTCCAATTTTAAGACTGAGACAATCCTAATTCCAACACTTGGTTGTCATCCAGACTGGGCCCTTCAATGTAGTTAGCATTGATGTGGTGGGTCCTCTTCCCACTGGTTTGCATAACCATAAGTATATTAGCCTAGCCGTGGACCACTTAACCAAGTGGTTTGGAGCGATTTTTATCCCAACAGCCACTGCCAAAGCCACAGCTTTCTTACTCGTTTGATCCATTTAACCCAGCATAAGTGCCCCCAAACCTTACACTTGGACAATTGGTTGAACTTCACCTCACATGATTTACAAGAACTTACCTCTTTATACAGCACTACTCAGAGTTTCGCTGCCCCTTACCACCCATCTACTAATGGGGCTGTAGAACGCGCTAATGGAACTATTATTTTAATTTTATGAAAGTTGACCGCCTCATATTCTGCCCGTTGGAACCACTAACTATCCAGCGCTTTGCTTGCCTACAGGGTAAGCTACCACCGAGTCATCAAGATGTCCCCATTTTAAGCCCTATATTGGCTTGCACCTCAGCTACTAAGTAGCATCCAGTCATAGGTGAGACCTCCCCAACCATGAACTCTGAATTAACATGAGGGCTTAGCCAATGAAATTGTCACAATTCAAGCCCTAGCCACACAAGGCATTATCACCACTACAGGAAGAGAGGCATTCCAATTTAATCTTGGCCAACTTTCCTTACCAACATTTCAATTAGGTGACCTTGCTCTATTCTATCATCATCGACCTTGATGCTGACAAAATAAAAAAGATGTTCTTTGATCTGGACCCTATAAGGTCATTTATAAGAGAAGTCAGACTACACCATTGCTGATGTCACCAGGGGACCGTGGTCAATTGAGTGCATGGCCAGTTCCTTCAGCATTATACCCCCCTCTGACAGGAGATTGAGCAGGGCGTTGTCTGGATTTGAGATAACATACAAATCGAATTCCCCACTTCTGAATTGAGCCATAACAAGTTGACTCTCAAACCCAACAAAATTAGAAATGACTTAAAGATTCTCATCCTCAATTCCTGAGTCACTTGTGGTGGTGTTTCCACCAATTCATTCAAGTGGGCAGCAATATACTTTGAGGATGCTCACAAGGTGGTAAATTCAGAAGCCAGGAAAGATCCTGAATGGATGGGGCCATGACGATCCTTAAGGGACCATATCCCCACTCACCCTAAAAATATAAATAAGTTTTAATCCTAAAAAGTATTAATATTCTAACTGGTTTTATGTTTCAGCCTCGACCTTTTTGACAAATTTGCAGCTTTGAGCAACCTTTGGACCTCAACAACATTTCTAGAGAACTGTAACGCCAGCAGGGATACCTACGAATTTTATGATAAATATTTCAACAAAATAACCTCCCTCCTCCTAGCATTAATGAATCAGAGCCTGATAGACACCAGCCTTTTACCAGGTGAACATGACTCTTATGTCAACCCTTTTTAAAAAGGGTGATAAGTTGGACCTGTCCAACTGTCATCCAATTGAATTAACATATACATACACAAAGCTTTTAACTAAGATTATATCCATCAAAATGGGCAAACAGCTGCCAAAGACTTGTCCTCAACCCAGTTTGGGTTCATACTAAGGAGATATGTCTGGATCAATATAAAACTGTCAGCAAAATTTTTCCAATATAAAGCAACTGGCGTCCTGATTTCCCTGGTCCAGTAAATGGCATATGTGTGCGTCAAATGGCCCTACTTGAAGGAGTGCATGAAAGCCTTAAATCTCCAACTTAGATTCATAGCTTGGGCAATGCTGCTCTCAGTTTCAACCTCCATGGCTATTTGCAGCCCTGGCTTCCAGACTGACTCAGTTAAACCGCACAGAGGGCTCAATCAAGGGAATTCTTTCAGCCCATTGCTATACAACTTAAGCAAAGATTAATCCTACAGTTTGCTGACTTACGCCTTGGTGGCATCACAGCACAAGTTCAACATGCAGTCAAGATACAGACCTTTGCAGATGACTGCGTAACTGGTATAGCTATTAATGAAGATGACCGGCAGCTGGAGATCATCCTGGAGAGTATTCTAACGTGATAAACGCAACACTCAAAAAAAAGAATACTGAAACTATCCTGCTAAGCAAGTAGCAACTAACTGGACCACAGTACCCACACCACCAAGATTCTCACGAAAGAGTGACCCAATCCTCCTGCCCTTTGCATCATTTCCTTCAACTAAGCCTGTCTATCACCTTAGTATGTGGCTGGAAGCAGGGGGTACGCCAATGAGAAAATAGAGAAAAACCAGCTCTAAAGAATGTCCAACCTGGTTGCCTCCCCTTGAGGGAAGTTCAACTGGGCTAACATATAAGTAGCGGTTGCTAACTTACTCATCCTCTCAATCCTTGTTCCCAGCCCACTCCATCTCCTTTTCACCCTCGTTCATCCCCTCAGTCCACGCCTGATCCAAGGATGGCTGTAGCCTGGAACCCGCCCACCTGTCGCATGGAGATTCTTTATGCATTATGCTCAAGCATCAGCATGGGCCTAATAGACTTTGAGGGATATGCTAACCGATATTAAGCACCTTATAAAGGAATTCCTAGCCACAGACCTACAACCACAACTATGGTCAAGAGAAGCGAGGGCCAACTTTGCAGTTACAATCAAACTATCTAACCCACACAACCCTTACAGCCTGCTCGCATACCTTGCAAACTGACAAAATGCGGTGGGCCCACATGTAACCCCCTCACTTCAAGCGCCTCCTCCGCACCATTTGGCACATAGGCTGGACTGTCTTTCTCAAAGGCACTAGTCGGGAAGGCAAAGGCCACAGCTCATTTCACGCAAAGGAAACCAGAGGACCACCCTTAGAGGGACACACACAACGTGACTCCATTTATCACAAGAATCGAATACTTTGATGCATTAGACATCCCCTATGACCTCACAACACAGAAGGCAATATGGAAGCTTACCCTCCACCCACTCTTCCAGCCAAGGGTAAGAGCAAACACCTGACAATGCCTCAGTACCTAAAGAACATCGCACCGATCAAACACTTATCATGAAACATGTGCAGTTGTGTGGAGGGGATGGCACCCTTCATCACCGCCTTGAAGCATGCCCGCCATCAAGAGCCATATGGCATATAATTGCGCGTTTTAAACCCACAATAACAGGAGCTATCAATCTCAAGAAGCCACCATGCATTCCATCTTGTATCCCTTATACAACTCACATTATGCTCCCTCATTGAATCATTGCACTGTGGACTATACACACAGTCTTGATGGATACCTCCAAAGGAGAAGTGCCAACATCTGCGAGACAGTCAACAGATCTCTTCTAAACCTAATGGAACACTTCCAGGCCTGGCTCAATGTATACATGAGCCTAAGCAACAAATACTCATTGAGTCGTGGTTATTAGTCTAGTTTCTATATGTGGACCCCTTTCTCAACATCTGCTCCATCATAGGGTAAGATCCAAGGGAATGGAATACTCAATCCTCACTACACCTGAAGGTACCAGTTGACAGCAGGATAAATTTTTTACTCTGGTATGTCTCAAAAATCACTGTAACATCTAACTCCCCTCACTCTCTCTCACTCTAAGCTCTAGTCTCTAACAGTAGTGCCTGCCACTTGTGGCCTACTTTAATTAAATAAATACTAATATAAGCTACCATCTGACCACCTTGAGCATTAACGCAAAGCTGTGCACAACTTTTTTTGCCTTCTCCTACAGTTGGAACTTAATCAGGTGTATTCCACCTATACTTTATTGATATTTTGGATGAATGGCCAATCTAGGTGAATGGCTCGTTGACTTGATTTTGTGGTGTTTTATGTGAATGCTAGGTAGTTGCTTTTCAAATGGGTTGAGCTAAATTGATTATTCCGCAAAGACTGGATAATAGGTTTGTTGGGGCCAATCACTGATCTCAAATTAATATATGGATTACTGGCAACTAGTAGCCAAGGATGATCCAAATATATTAAATCTTATTATATGCCAGAGTAAGCCAAAGATTTTGAGTTCAAGGTGGCTAAACTTGGGCTGGCCTAATATAAATTTTGACTGTAAAGTTAAAACCAATCTGTTACTTGAGAAATGCAAAACCCCAAATGAGTAATTAAAAAAGAGTCGAAGTGTGTTGTCAGCAAGAAGCTGAAATATCCCAAGTTTACCCAAGCGACCAAAGCCATTTCAAGTGCATAATAACTAAGTTGACTCAAAGTTCAAACCCAAATTCAATAATAATTTATATGATGATTTATACTAAACTCATCAGTGACTGAAGGCTAAGGATAAGCCAAAACTTTTGTTTGGACATTGTGAAGGATGGTCAAAAATGGTTGTCGCCAAGGAAAAGAGAAGCGCAGGGGAAGGAAGAGAGTGTGGTTGGCTGGATGATCTAACAATGGGCAAGTAGGTGTGCAATGAGTGCAGTAGCCTTGTTTGAGTAGAGTTACCTGGTGCTTCCCTTTCATTAAGAAACATTTCTCTTTGCCTATTATCTATTTGTAAAAGTTAATTTATTTTTGTTTTTCAAAGTTTAGGCTGGGGGATAACCCAGATGGCATGGATGACACGCCTAGTGGTCAGCCGGTACTGCTGGCCCCCTTGTATAAGGCAAAATGGCAAGAGTCAGCCAGAATTCATACTGGTTGACTTGTTAACAGCAGAGCACACTGTCACCAGAAAATTAAATTTTCTGACAGTGGTGCTCACTACAGAGGAGTTCTTCTGGTTGGTGACTGAGTAACCAAAGGTTTGTGTTAGGAGGTGGCTAGGAGACGCCAAACCAGCTGGGGAGGGGAGACATAGGTGTACCCCAAACTGGTGGTTAGCATTCCAGCAATTGTTATAGGCGGGGTGGGTCAAGCCTTGGACGCATGCCCCACACGCTGAGGCAGGAAGTAGGAGGAATACCATCTGAATTAGTGGGGGAAATGTCAGAAATTTTAACCAGATGGATTCATCCAATGATCTATCAATATTTGGGATGAAATGGCTAATAAGGGCGGAATGGCTTATTGATTTAAAATTCTAAAATTTATTGTGAGGAAGGCCAACCATGGGATAAACACTTCTGAATTTGACTCAGAAAGAGACAAAACTTAGTACCAGGGGAGGCACCCCAGAGAAGTGATGCTATCTCTTGTTGCCAGCGGGAACGCCACTTATGGGGAGGGGGAGGGAACGTGTGAAGAAGCTGTAGCCACTATTGAGCATGTGTGGAGGAAAGGGTCTGATTTGATGAACCAAACTGGGAACCAGGAGGAGACCAGCTGTCAGCTACGCGGTGGGAGGTATCCAAACATCCACGCTTGAAATGGTCCACCAAATGAGACCAGAATCTGTGGACAGCTTCTGGGATGGTGGGGGTGGAGCCTGCGATGGATCCAAGACAATCGTATGGATAGTCCACATGGCGATTGCAACCACCATAGCACGGAGGAGGGGTGGAAGGGGGAGGCCATTGATAAAGCAAACATATCTCTTGACAGACTGAAGGGATGTGTTTGATCCTGGCCCAGCAGACGTTGAACTTCGCACCATATCACTTTAGAGGTAGGACACTTCTCCAGGCGGTGGAACAGCGTTCCATACTGGCCACACACGACGCAGGATGAGTGTAAAAGCGTTAGAGCGCTCAGCCATATGGTACACCCACCTCAGGCAGCGCCACACATGGGAATGGATTTGAGGCTGCAACAGAGGATGGTGTACGTATTTCCAGATAGTTTTTGGGTCTCAATGGAGTAAGGGATGTCCATCATGTCCAGGTAGTCCACCCTGGATAGGACATGGGGCCGTGTGAGGATCACGCCATCTTGGATGGGTAGCCCTTGTACCTCTTGTGTAAACTGAGGAGAGGGGCGGCCTCTCTGGGTTGTGTGTCCACTAATATGAATTCTCTACTCAGTGCTCCGCATGGAGAGGAGGATTCATTATTAGTGGGTTTTAATACCGTGAGGAACTGTGGCCGATGGGTGTGAAGCCAGGTATCTCATCAGGGAGTGAGGGTTCTATGGATTGTTGAGGCCCAAGGTGCAGGAGAAGTTGGAGCAGACCGCGTGGGACCAGTGTTGGGAGGGGAGCGTAGAGGCGGTGACGGCTGCAATCCAGGTGCCCATGATCTTGGCAGCATGGGCTTTGAAGTCAAGCAGGCCCATGCCACCATGATGATGAGGGCCAAACATGACCTCTAGCCATACTGGTGGTGGGCGGCCTGACCAAAGCCATCCTTGCAGCAGGGCATACAAGGAATTGAAAAAGCTTGGGGAGAAGGGGATGGCGTGGGCTCCAAACCAGACTTTGGAGAGGAGCATAGAGTTGGCTAAAACAACCCTGCCAGTAAGGGAAGTAGGGTGGGCTCTGAGAGAGAGGTGATGCGCTTCGTCACGTTGTCTAGAATATGACTCTCCATTACTGCTGATGCGTACCCGTCTGCCTCCACCCACACGCCCAGATGGTGGACCAGCCCTATGGTAGGGCGTGGCACGAAGGGGAGCACCAGTGGGGTGGTGTGGGGTGAGATGGGAGGGCGAGCACGTGTGCGAGCAGATGGGCCAGGCTGGGCACTGGTTGCTGGGGCCCAGCATGCTTGATACCGACCAAGGAGGATGATTTTGGTTTTGGAAGCGTTCATTGCAGCGTTACTTACCCAGGAATACTCCTGGATGAGAGCTTCAAGTGCGCGTTCATCTATATTATTAGACACCCCAACCACACAATCATCTGAAAATGCCATCATCTTGACTGGGGCTTGGCCTGGCACATGGACCCCAGTGAGTTGGGCATTCACGTTTCGAAGTAGTGGGTCAAGGCTGAACTTGTATAAGAGTGGGCTAAGGGGGTCCCCTTGTTGCAAGCCCCTTTGAGGGCGACTACTTCCATTAGGAAGCCAGGGCCACGCACTTCCATTGTTGCAGATTCCGTGAGCAGCATCACCCAGTTGATGAAGTGAGGGGGTAAGCAGAATTTATGGAGGCAGGCCCTGAGGTATTCCCAGTTTACTCTATCATAGGCCTTCTGTTGGTCCAAGAATACGAGTGCCCCAGAGGCTGTGGACTGGCATGCGTTAGCCACAGAGTGCACATTGTCCCAAATTGACCTTTTGGGTATGAAACTTAATTGTTCTGGGGAGATGGTGGCAGATGCTACCATCCCTAAATGGTTAGCCATGATTTTTGTTAGAATTTTTGTATCCGTGTTAGTTAGAGAAATGGGGCGCCAGTTGGCTAAGTCAAGCTTGTCCCCTTTCTTGAAGAGTGTGACGGTGAAGGCCTCTTGTCCTCCTGGTAGGAGGCGCGTTTTCAGAAGGCTCTGGTTATGTGAGGCAAGCAGTAGTGGGGATATATATTTGAAGTACTTTTTATAAAACTCGTATGGAATGCCATCTGGGCCTGGGCATTTCTGGTTTGGTGCACCACGGATGGCTGTCCATAATTCATTCAGAGTAATCAAATTCATTATTTCCGGGTATTGGGAAATGGTGCAGATGTGGGTTTGGTCATGAAATTCCACCACTTCAGCCAGCTGAATTGGATCAGATCGGTATAATTTGGTTTAATACTTTTGTGTTTCAATTGCCACTTCATCTGGCATATCTGCGATGGAATCATCTGATCTTTGCACCTGTGTGCAGGCCATGCTCTGGCATGGTGCAAATTTTTTTTAAAAATATGCGGTTCACATGTCACCCTCTGTAATGTGTTTGGCCCTGTACTGAACACAAACCAATGTTTGTGTTGCCTTTCAAGCGCGTTGAGGTGGGTGGCTGCTTCCACCCACTTCCGGCCCCATGCAGGGCTGTAGCCTGTAGTTGGGATGTTGGACTCCAGGTGTGTCAACTCTGCCAGAGCGCGTGAAATGACAGTCAATGTGGCTCGTGAGCATCAGGAGGAGAGGTGGCGAGAGTGGCGGATGGTATCCTCTTTGAAGGTTGACCATGTGGAGATGGGGTCCACACAAAATGGTGTAACAAACTCTTTTTCCAAAGTTGCAGATTCCACCCAAGTGGAAAATCCTGGTGACGCAAGTTCAGGAGGGCGGAGTTTGCACCAATGTGGGGCTTTAGCCACTGTAACAGGTAGGTGGTAGGTTATTGAGACCAGCCAGTGGTCAGAGAATTCAATTTTTGTTGTTTTGAAGTAGGAAATGTGAGATTGGAATTTCGCCAGCATGGCTTATTGATTTAGTTTTGAGGTTTTTAATGTGATTGCTAGGTAGTTACTCTCCAAATTGTTAAGCAGAATCAAGTATTCCGCCTTGATTTGATAATAGGATCAGTCTGAGCCAATCACTGATTTCAAATTAGTATATGGATCACCGGCGACTAGTAGCTGTGGATGACCCAATTGTATTGATTTATTATATGATGGTGGAAGCCATAATATTCCGTGTTTGAGCCATTAAAGTTGTTTCCAGCACCTAAAATAGATATTAACATTAAAGATTTTTCTCAGGCTACCACCTGAGAAAGGCAAACCCTGAATTAGCGATTAAAAGAGTTAAAGATTGTTATCTGCAAGAAGCCATAAATCTTCTGAGTTTACCCAAGCGACCAAAGCTTTTTCTATCGCATAACTATAGAAGTTAATACAAAGGTCAAACCCAAACTTGATGTTACTTTTTATATAATAATTTAAACTCGTCTCACTGGTGACTGAAGACCAAGATGAGCTGAAACTAATAATTCAGACATTGGGAAGAATGGGGTGAAAGGGTCAACATCAGGGAAGAGAGAAGTGCAGCGGTAAGGAAGAGAGTGTGTTTGGCTTGATGATCCAGCAATGAGCTGATAGATTACAATGGGCGCAGTCGCCCAGTTTGAGTAAAAATATCTGGATTTTCACTTTCATTAAAAATCTCCTTTGCTTATTCACTTTTTGATACAAGTTAATATACTATTGTTTAGTGGATGTTAGTCTTAAGGATCCCCAATATCATGGCATGGGTGATACGCTTAGGAGTCATTTGGCGCTGCTGGTCCAGTTGCCTAAGAACAAACTGCAAGGGTCAGCCAGTCTTCATTTAAGTTGATCTGCAAACTAGCAGAGCCCACTGCATCCGGAAAAGCCATTTTTGACACCTATCTTTCAAATAATATCCCCTATTTTTCTTCAATCCAAGAAGTTTTTAAAACCAATTTTGATACATCTCTTTTTTTGTTATTAGCCTCGTTCTCCTTTGATTGATGTGGACTTCAACTACATCAAATTGGCTAGCGATGCTATTAAACCCACTTAGCCTAAAAATTTGATGAATATAAGCTCAGAAAGTACACCATCTCTGATCTAAACATTGACTCCTACCCCAGTGGGACAATTTTTTACTCCTTTATCCAACACCTTCCATTTTTAATTTAGACAACTTATTTAACTCCTCAATTATCTTTGAGATGACTGATCATTACATAAAAATCAATTACAAACTGCTCAGATTTCATCTTGAATTCATCAAGGCTGATATCGAAATTCCTTGCCTTCATTGGCATGTTAACTGGGCGAACAACTAACGTACTTCCCTTTGCCATTTTTGGCCCTTACTTTGTATCAGTTAAATCTTGAAACTTTAATGTTTTTTTTTCAGAAATTCAAGCTGAATTGACTGCAAGTTGTTAGATTCTACATTGAAAAATTGCCGCATAAAATCAACTTGGACCATAGGATTTAGATGGACAGGTCAATTTTACTGACTTTGATTGTCTAACTACAAATAGTGCCACCATTTTAAAACAAGCTACCCAATCTAGACTTAATGTAATGGCCTGGCCTTATGTTATAAAGACTTTCATTTCCTGGAAACTCACCTTGAGTTTTCTAGGAGGATATATAATGTTTCTCACTATGTCAGATCTCTTTCTCCATCCCTTTAGAAGATTTTGGGTTCAATTACAGGATCAGTTGAAGATATCCATACAAATGCTTTAAGCAGCTTAGTTGTCAGATTCCAAACACTCCCCATCTACTTCATCGCTGCTTATCTACCAAAATTATTAAAAAGCTTTCTATGCTCCTCTGTTCCATGTCTACCTCTTCTCTCAAGATGGCGCTAACAACTATCTTGTCAAGAACGTGTACCACTTTCAAAATCAAAACTTCAAACACTAT
Source organism: Massospora cicadina (assembly GCA_022478985.1). Lineage (NCBI taxonomy): Eukaryota > Fungi > Entomophthoromycota > Entomophthoromycetes > Entomophthorales > Entomophthoraceae > Massospora > Massospora cicadina. The sequence goes on along the minus strand of JAKSZP010017071.1, from coordinate 49,081 downwards.
TATAGAACTAAACGTAAAACAACCAAATTTGTTCTCACACTAAGCTCTTCCATCCTAACGCCATTCCTAGGCTGAATAAACTAACCAAACCTTAGGAATTTTCGTCTCTCCAAATTCAATTTATTTTCAGGTGCTTGAATTTATATTAGGAGATACTCCTTCATACCACCGACTGCAACATATTAGGGAGACTTAAACCCAACTCTTAGATATCAGGTCAACACCTATTACAAATTCCTTAAGTTATCATATCCAGACCAACTCTTGTAGTTTAAAACTCGTAATGAGACTGGACAACCCTGTTAAAATTATTACCCCCAATCAAGGCTTGGAGGGGGTAGTGTCAAGATTTGCCCTAGTAGGTATGAAGCCTCAAGCTTAGACGTTTGATAAAACTATTTATTTATCAATCTTGGACTATATATAATGACTTTTATTAATTTGATGATGATTCAATGGGCTAAAGGCCCTAAAATTAATATTATTATTGGATATAAAAATTAGAGACATAGAAAAACGCTAAAAGCCCCATTTATTGAGTCCAGGATGAATCACCGTTATTTGCTCCACTAGAGTGTAGAAAACAAGGCTTTATCTAGTCATGTCTCGCCTTATTCCTAGCCTTATTTTACCTATTAAACCCTATATATATTTGTATAATTCCTTTCGTCATTATAATAGTCTAGGATAATAGATCTAAGCACTTTTTATGTTGATTTTCCCCTAACTTAAGACAAAGCTAACTGGAAATTTGATGGAAGATTTAGCCAATCCCAAGGGTAGATACCCAGACTGTGATATTAAAACCTTAAAGACTATAAATATTCTCAATATCTAGAAAAAAGAAAGTACTTGAATTAAATCTCTCATTTCAAATATTAGAATCAATACTTAGTCATCATATTTCGAAGGAACAGGTTTTTAGACTCAAAAAATAAGCTACTTTTTGAAGACAGCCTCCTTAGTAAACTTTTTAAATTGACAAGTTTAGTAAGAATTTTTATTATAAAAAAGACGAAAAACTCAATGCAGTATCACGCACTCCCAATGGCTCAACTCTTACTTTCAGATAATCTCTTCAGCTAGGTTCTACTCTAGCAACATAGTAAAAAGATCATTTCCCTCTTAGTGTTTGGTCTAGATAACTCTTCCTATTAGAGTTTCTATTGGTGCTTTTCATGTGTACTAAGCAGCACTCTAGAGTGGAAGACTGGTGGGTAAAGAATCTAAATGAAATTAATCAAAATAATTTCTAGGCTTATACATTTCCTTTGTAATTATCATCATCCAATTTCATTAGAGGCTCTGACAGAATACCATAAGAAAATAAGATCTCTCCTACCAAGTTTTTACGCTAGTGAGAGGGACAAAATGAAAGATAAGGGTAAAGGCAGCAGAAGAAGATCTAATCTGCCGAGGCCAAGAGGCTAAGAAATTACTATATTGAGAAAATATAAGTTGCACGAGGGGTTATGGGTTTCAATCCACCAGGTTTAAGATTCTTCAGAGTTGGGCCAGAATTATATAAGAGTAAATTAATACAACTTTGGTGACTCCTTATAAGTCAAAACCTGTGCGCCTGAAGCTCCTAATACCATTAAAGATAAAATCTAGAAATTAGTGAAATATAGAAATTGACCAATCTATCTTGAGCTAAAAGTTGTTCAAAAAAGGAAAATATCAAATTTACACCAAAGTGCATTTATTAATGCCTTAGCAGAGGATTATACCACTAAGAAGAGCCAAAGTGCCAATCTCCCTAGCTATAAAATATTTAACTAGGAAACTAAAGAAGCTAGTTTGACTCATAATTTTCTAGCCTCAGATGGACTTCTGGCTAACAATATAAAATTCTGATTCAAGAAATGCTTAACCTTTGTTAATCAGTTGCACCTTAAATTGTGGCTCCATATACAAAGAGTATTAATGTGACACACCCTTCTCCAGGAGTACAATTGTATTTGAAGGAAAATTTGAAGGTAGTGGCTTCCAATCCTGTGAAAACATGTCCTCTGGGAGCTTCTAATCCATTTATCTTGTCAAATGTAGAGCTCTGCTCATCTTGTCAAGTGAGTCAACAAAAATTTATCTTGTAAAGATTTAAGATGTTGCTCCATTTCTTCAAGAGTAACTATTATTGAAACATCCACCAAGTTATTACTACTAATTGAGCTTGACTTTATCATTCTCCAGGTTCTTGACTTATATGTCAAGAACTTTTATTTCCACTCAACATCAATTTTAGGCTATTTTTTGAAAAACTGTCAACTTTCCACCACCGCCTCACCACAACAAAGTACAAATTTATGTCCTTAGATCAACCACCTGCTTCCCCAGTGTGGGGCAGCGGTGCTCCACCCATTAGCATTTGCTGCCCAGCAGGCAAAATCATGCAGACTGGATCTTCCAGTCCACCTAATACATCTAGTTGCTATTTCCCTCCAAGGGACTTAGCAATCCACCACTCACAAGCCTACCCAACCCACCCCCTAGCCCTACCCCAATATAATATTCGCTTATGCCTCTGCATTTAGAATGGATGTCTTCCCATATGCTGACAAAGTCATAATTGAGCTGGCAACGGCCATCTTTGCACCAGTAAGGTTTATTAACTTCCGCCCTAGCATGGGCAATTCAATATTGAATACCTCACCAAAGAGGATGCGGTTGCAGTAGCAGCTACGCCCTTAATTAAAAACCCTCATTACCACCATTTAAACATGTCTCCCAAATGATAACACTCTTGTGTTATCTTTGCAAACCTCCCCTCACACTTTCCCCTAAAACACTTATATGAGGAGTTGATGTCAGGGCAGGCAACTCATGGTAAAAACCACATCCTCTAATTCATTGTCCCAAGTGGTGCTAAGCACCTCACGGCACCTTAGGCAATGGCCACCCTTACCCCCACCAGCTGAACATGGCCCAGCACATCCCACATCGTGTCTACATCCCATCTGCACCTGACTATTTCTTTTGAGACTCACATTGACAACAGCAGCACAGTTTGCCCCCTCTGCCATGAATTGGACAATACCAAAAAACCATGTCAATACAATTCAAACCTTAAAAATATGGTCAACCCCATCCAGGAGGCCACAACAACAGCGTTCAAGTGGAGATTTTGGCTTCCGCCCCCCCTCAGGTTGTGCACTTAGTGAACCTACAATAAAATCTTAGCAACCCAAAGCAAAGCTGACCAATTTCCACCCATATCAAACAATCAGGAGCAGGTTTGGACCCATATTCAATCCTAATAAATGTACTCCCCAAAAGTTATTCAACCACAGCCACCTATCACCAAATCAATCCAAGTCAAACAAAATTCCTGGGACCTATTGGATGAAGTGAACAAAACTGGTGAAATTGTCCCACCTCCAGCTAAACCAACTGATTTAGAAAATTTTATGAATTCAGACTTTAATTACCCACTCCCGCCCAAAAAATATGTCCCTAAACCCAATGCTATCTTATACCAAAGTGACCACCAGCTAGCTGAGGCTGCGGTGGCCTCACCAAAAATGCCACATAAATGAAGCTGTGGCAAAATATGTCGCTTAATTAAAAAAGAGCTGCAAGCCCCCTTGTTCATCTCCAATTTTTTTCCTACTGCAAATGAAAAATCCAACGCCTCCATGAAAACGTCATCACCACTGTCAAACATGTCTTTACTCTTGCAGAATTTTCATCCACACACATCACCAGAGTAGACATTGTGATATTAGCCTAACTTTCTGACGCCCACACCCAAGCCAAGCACCATGTTGCCAAACTCATAGAGTCCTATATTCAGGCCCAAATTAAAAATCTCAACAATAATCTAAACCACCTTGACCCTCATCATGTGTATGCCCCAAAACCCTTACTCTCAGCATTGATCTGTTTTTTAATTGCTAATCCTGAAGTTTATGATTATAATTTGGATCCCCCTCCCCTCCACCATGGTGGGATATACGCTTCACCGCTGTTTTAACAGGTAGGTTGTTTTTTCATTTATTTTGTGCTTGACGCTTCTGTTTAGGGCAGTCAGTTCATGTCTTGGTTAATTTAGTTTTTGAGTTTTAGTTCTGGTATTGTCCATCCCCTGGTCGGCTTGTTTCTTTTAAATATCTATATGCGGATGTCAAGAGCATTGCTTTTGTGACAAGTGATAGAGTGTAAGTATATAAGAACATGTTTTAACCTTCTTATAATCCAATACACACGTTCAAGTCATCTTTTAAATCTAGGCATCAGTGCTTTGATGAGGTTTGACAGTTCTTGTATTTAATTTTTCTGTGAGATCATTACAGCCTTATTCAGCTTTATTGATGAGGTGGTAGATCTAGTTAATCTCTTCGCAATTAGACTCTTAGATCTATATTTCTGCTCCATATATGTTGAATTACTTGGCAATTAAATGAGCAAACACCTGATTTTCTCTGGATACTGGATCCTTCTCAACACAGGCTACTCAGGACATAAGGTTCTAAGGTACTGACTGAGTCTAAGAGTTTTGATGAGCTTTTAAGCTCATCAATTTGTCATAGGGCTTGCTCTTATCAGGACACAGGAAAATTTTGTTCTTCCTCATTATAAAGTCCATTATAAGAATGAGCTCCACTTCTCAATGGACTTCAGTATCTTGCTTTCAAAAAACTTGGAAAAATCTTTAAGTACTTTAAATATCCTCTTATTACACTCCATAATATTACTTTCAAAGAAAGTTTTACGGCTATCTCCACGTATATGATGACTCATGAATTGATTATCCCTACTTGGTTATGAAGTTTAAATAAATTAAGAACAATTTGTTTTTGAAATCGTGTATGCCCCTATACTTTGAATGCTAATCTATATACCTGTTTGTAGGACACTCTTAACGCCCCTTGGGTATTGATATGACGATGAAGTTCCTTGTTATGGACTCCTATTAAATGCAAATTATGGTAAAGCTCTATGTGTATAATTTGCTTGATGTATTTTGATAGATTTGCACTTTAACTGTATGTTTCTGGGAGAGCACTAGATACATATATATTATGAGAGTCTTGTCTATGACAAATACCTTTTTGAAGCTGGCTCTTTCTCTTGGGTTTATGATTCCTCAAAAGGAAGTCTCAAACATCTTTATTATAAAATTCAGATTAAAAATCAATATTCTGTTATTTCATTGGATGCTAATTTACTTCTAAAATGAGACAAAGGGTGGACTTCCCATTTGATCATCTTCTTCAGTATTTTCGTTGTGAAGCTGAAGAGTATACTATAAATGAAATTATTTTCCATAGTTCTTTCATTATATGTGTATCATTAAGCGATGGCTTTGCCCATGTAATGAGCACCAGCTTGTAGGGCTTCTGTTTCTGAGAGGTACAATGTTACTGTTCCTAACAAGCCCAACAGTCAATACTTGATTTAAGACTAGTTTTTAAAAGTATTTTAGCTATTTTTGGGTTGGTTAAAACTTTCTTAGGTTTCCACAATCAGAGTATCCGTCCTATGATAATAGGTGAAAGACCTATTGAAGCAAAGTCACCAATAAGGAGATTTAGAATAAAATGAGTAACTTCAATAGAAAATATCTTTGTGGTTTTTAAATTTTACTTTTACAATATGATCCCTAAAAAGGAAAATAAATCATACAATTTATAGAGAGAGGGCTCTCATAATCAATGCTATTCAGTGTATACAGCTTCTGGGTTTATAAACGCATTTTTATCATAAATTTTTTTACTTTAAGAAATGAACCTAAAAACACAAATTTGATTAGAATCGGTATCACTTAGGTTAAAGTCTAGCAGATTCCAAAATTTAATCATTTTGATGTTATAACTTAATTAAAAATCTTTATACGTTACCTGATGTAGTGAACGCCAGACATTATAGTAAACCTTTGAATTGGCTTTTATTAATTTTTATTGTGATATTTTGGGCTTAAGTTGCTACATTAAATTTTCTAGTCAAGTTGAGCCTTACCAACTATCTAATTTATTATATCATTAATATATGAATTTTTTAACTCATATCAATATTCTTATGACTGTGCAATAAGTTCAAAATAGCCATAGCAGATTGGCTAGAATCCACCAACAATAATTATAGAGTACAAGTTTTCAAGCACATTGAGATGAGGTTATATTGGGTCTGAACAGAGATTAATGGATTACTTACAAATAAGGTGATTAAGATATGTCAATGTATGACAAATAATTGATAAATTGCCTTAATTTAAAGGTTATAATGAATTTGATGATGAATTTTATGGAACCAAAAAGAATATGGAAGAACATATAGTCTAAGTAAAAGGGTCATTATCAAATGAAGTTTCTAAGATCTAAGTAATACCAGAGAATTGAAGGGGGAGGATCGTTTTAGGAAAGAGAGAGCAGAGCAGAGAGGATCCACTGAATATATTACTTTAGATAAGAAATGTTAATGTGGTAATCTCTCCAAAGTATTGTATTATATATATAATTTCTTGACCTGTTCCAAGGAGTGCCAATTTCCGTATCATCCATTCTATTGCTCAGTGGGATCAATCTGTGCAAAAACCCTACAGCATAACACAAACAATTCCACTAAATTTATAACAGTAGTGCTCACTACAGGGGTTTAGCTAGTTGGTACCAGAGTAGCTGATGGGTGGGTGAGGTTTCCGGCGTTTGTTGGTGGTGGGGAGAGAAATCTTTGGATGCACAACCCACACGCTGAAGCTTGAATGTATGAGGAATACTATCTGGTTAAGTGGGGGAAATGTCGTAAATTTACCAAACTGGATTACTCCAATGATTAAGCATGATTTGGGATGAAATAGATCAATCCCAGCGGAATGGATTATTGACTAAATTCTGTATATATTAAGAGATTGCTAGGTAGTTTCTCCCCAAATTAAGTCAGGCTGATTCAAGGTATTCCACCGATTTTGGAAGTTAATATCAAGTGGAGCCAATCAATGGCTGATTTATGTTTATGGATCACTGGTGACTAGTAGCCAATAATGATAAATTGTATTAATCTGCAAGTGTCAGCGGAAACCTACAATCCTGAGTTGAGGCAGCTGAGGTTGTTTCTAGTGCCTCATATTTAGAATTCAAAAAATGCTGAATAAGTGTTTACTTAGATGATCAACTTCAAAGAGTTAAAACATACTGTCAGCGAGATGCTGAGATATTCTGAGTCAAAGCGAGCAACTGAAGATGTTTCCAGTGAATAATAATCAACTGAAAAGGTTAGATCAAATTTTTAGTTTAATTAATATATAAAATATATGGCTCACCAGTGACCCAAGTCCAAGGGTGAGCCAAAAATAATTTTGACCTTGGGAAAGATGAGGCGAGAGGGTCAACGTGGGGAAAAGAGAAGCGCAGTGAGAGTAAGAGAGAAAGTGGATGGCTGGAAGGTTCAGTGGAAAGATGATAGATCTGTGGTGGACACAATAGCCCTTTTGTAAATAGTATTTACCTGGCGCTTCCCTTTTACTAAACATCTCCCTTTACCCAATCTACCTTTTAGTAGAGTTTATATTTATTATAGTTGGTTGGAGGTTGGGCTGGGAAACCTTGAATTCACAAGTGACACGCCAAGGGGTCAGCTGGCACTGCTAGCCCCATGCCTAAGGCAAAATGGCAAGGGATAACCAGTCTTCATCCTGATAGGCCTGCCAACTAGCAGAGCCCACTGTCATTGGAAAAGCGATTTACAACTTTGGTGCTCACTACTGGGGCCCATTGATCAATCACAAAACAATAAAAATTCTTCAGTCACCAGCCATGTCACATCAGGCTTATTTTAACAGGTGATCTTCATGATGCGCTGCACCTATCAAATATGCGGAACTCAAACTTGCCTTTGACGCTGTGCTCAATTGGCAGGAAGAGCTTCTGCAGGAGGTTTGTATTGATAAGCTGCCTTCATATTATTGCAATGGGATTATTCATGGGTTTTTTAAGCTATTTGAATTTGCAATGGGAGGAGCCTTGGATTGGCATAAAGCAAAATGATTGATATCCACCTTAGATGTTGGAAGTGACAATTAAGTCACCTGCTATCTTCCAAAGATCTCCTTTATATATCAAATAGTAAAGGATGCTGTGCTGCGTTTGTTCAGAGGAATTGCAAAGATGTCACAGTGGAAGGCTGAGTTCTTGACCATCAGGTTTCAGCTTAATGAGACCCTCACCACATTTTCTGATCAATTTATGGCAGAAGCTCACATGTTAATTGAATCAGGGACTTTATCCAAATCTGATGTGTGCATTACAATGCCCTCCGCGGGAAACCATACCCTAAGTTCTACAATGTCATGACCCTAATGTTGGGGGATGATGTACCCTGCTTAAAGTTTGTTCAGTTTTTTGTGCCATCTAGCTGTAACCTTCCCTCCACCCAATGCAGAGTGGAAACATACTGCCACTATCGTCAATTTTCTTATTGGGCTATATTTGGCCATCTGGTTCAGCAACCACCAAGTTTCCCCCAGCAGTACAACTTCCGCCACAATTATGCTTATCAGCAACATACTAATTACCAAACTGAGCTAATTAAACTGATCAACCATAATAAGATTATTGGTGAGGCTCATATAACACAAATTAAGGATACAGGCCCTACAGGGGTATTTATTATAAATGCGGTCAACCTGGGCACCTGAGCTGAGGTTGCCCCAATTTTCAGGTCCATCACTTATAACAGGAACTGTATTAATAGTGAAAAGTTTGAGCAGAGTAGAGATGGGAGTCTCTACTTCCGCTATCTTAAGCCCAAACGTCCCACCTGAACCCTTTAAAGTATATACAGAGGAAGTTCCCCAGTATTATGATGCGTTCCTATATAATCAGCCAGTTGGAGGGGTGAATATTTTTAAATGAGAGCAAGCAATAGCTGCATCAGAAGAAGGTTCTCAGATGCAGCCCCTGCCATACGCTTGTCAAATGTTTAACCAAGTTTCCACTGACAAGTTGGACCAATTCGCAGATTAACCTTCCTTGCAAAGAGTAACCGTCGCTCTTCTGGTCAATACTTTTATCAAAGAATACTCCAAATTTTGGTGAAGGGATTGTGATTAACTTGGGAGCAGATATTCTTTAAATGTCCATGCATTAACTAGTTAAGATACTTCATATTCAGAATCATGTAATATGACATTGTTGTAGCAAAAACCCAAGTCTGCACTATAAAAATTATACTGATGATCCAGTTAACATAGTTTTGACTTAATCTGTGGCTAAGTTGACATTAAAACCTGATGTGAAACACTGGATGGTATATGGGACCTCTAGAGCAGATAGCAAGTTCTTTGAGTAAGCATACATCACGCTCTCATTGTAATTCAGGTTGATTGTCATTGTAGCCCCAAAAATGTGTTGCCAAATAATAATTATGATATGTTAATTGGAACTGCTTTTATGTGACACTATGGTGCGGTCATTGATATGACAAAAGACTTTTGAACATTTTGGGGCAACGGATCCCAATTTACTTTACCTCCAGTAGAGTGCCAAAGGATTTGGTGCACATGGGGTGTATTAAACTTGCCTACTAAGATGGGGAGATTCCAGTGCTATAAAATCAAGTAAATAGAGGACCCATCCCATTCCCCAGAAGATATATGAATATCAAGGACTGACTCTCCGATCTGCTGGACCTATATCCTCCTCCTATGGTCACCAAGTAGTAGTGACACCAAATTGGAGGTAGAAGTACCACGTGGACTCTATGGGGAAGTTATGGCCCTATCAGCCATTGCGGCTTGAGCCCCATGAGGCTCCAGGCATTATACTCCCAGGACATGAGAGATCAATCTTTTGTCAGAAAATCTACAAATGGAACCATTGCAAATCCGCCAACATCAGATAGTGGCGTATTTACATATGATCTCTATTGAAGAAGTTTTTCAGGTTCATGATTTTGGGTCACTGGACGAATTTTTTCTACCTGTTGAGCCACAGTCTGCCATACTGACAGTGGTACCTCACAATGATTTAATGGGATTATTGGAAGCACAAAAAGATTAAGCAATAGATCTTATTTCAAAATTAAAGAGATTATTTGATGTCAACAATGATTTATATGAGCAAGGGGGGTAGTCCTTCAGTTGGACACTGAGGATCATTCCCCATCAGGTCATGACTGATCTGCCAATCAAGTGCAGCTGAGGAAGTAGTTACAATGGAAATCAAAAAATTATTGGAGCAATGGAAGCTTGGACTTTCAAAAGTTTATGTGAGCCTCACCCATTCTGATTGTAAAAAAGAAGGATCGTATCAATTTGGTGGTAAGAGACTATTAGAAGCTCAACACTATCACAAAAAGGACTCATATCCCTTTCTGTGGATCAAAGATGAACAGGATTAATTAGGTGGATCTTTTACTTCTTGGAAATAGATTTAATATCAGGTTATTGGCAGATGGAGTTACCTATGTTGGAATAGGAGAAATGCGCCATTATCACATCCAAAAGGGTTTTACAACCAACATGTATGCCACAAGAGCTTGTGTAATGCCCTGGATAAATTCCAAAGGGCCATGGCCACCATTCTTGGCGACAATAATCTGTCATGTGTCCTTGTATACCTCAACATTATTAATGGATTTTCCCAGACGTTCTCTGAGCATCTTACCCATCTGGATGAGGTCTTCCGCTGGCTTACAAAGACCATCATCAAGATTAAGCCTCAAATAGGTCACTTATTCAAAAGCCAGATAAGGTACTTAGGGTTTGTAGTAGACGAGACCAGGCTGAAGCCTCAATCAGCCAAGATGGAGGCTATCCAAAATATGCTTATACCAAACATTAAGCGCAATATAAAATTATTTTTAGGGACGGTTGCTATTACTGCCACTTTAACCCAACTTTATTTGTATTGGAGTTACCACTGTTTGAGTTATTAAAAAAGTTAGCTGTGTTTGAATGTACAGAACGCCAACAACTCTCTTTTGATACAATGAACGGTGATAATCTGTGCCAAGTGTTGTGCCATCCAAACTTCAATAAAGAGTTCATCATTCATATGGATATTTCCATTTCCACTGTAGGGTCAAACCAGTCTCAAAAAGCAATGAGGGGGAGAAAAGCCCCATAGCATACTGCAGTCAGAGCTTGACAGCCATGAACACAACAATACCGTGACAAAGTGGGAGTGCTTAGTAATGATTTATCATATAAGCAATTTTGGTTCTATTTGCATGGGAAGAAGTGTAAAGTAGCCTTGGATCATCTTCATTACACTGGTTGCAGAACCTCAGGAGCCTGAAGGGCGCTTATCCCGATGGGCCCTTAAACTACAGGCTTATGACTTTGATATCCTCCACCAACTGGAGAAAAACACCAGAATGGTGATTGATTTTCAAGGCTACCAATAATTGAAGTTACAGGTGGCTATTGGGTAAGCTATATAAGCAAACACATTATTTTTAAAGCGTATAATACTACACTTATGCCATACTATTATATACCGCCTCTTTCAACTCACTAAGGGTTTAAATTATAATCATTGTTTTATATTGACAAATGAGAACCCTTAGGATAAAATTCTTTTTGCCCATGTTTCTTAGGTGTTATGGGTCTAAACTATCACCAACAACCCACCTATTTTTAAAGTAAAATGATTATCAAGGAAACGTGTTCTCAGCACTTTTGCTGATTGGCCAAGTTGACAAGGAGTAGTTGGATGCTTTCCCCTCACCTAAGTAGTACAATGGGATCTACCAGCTTAATACTAGTTCAGAGGCCTAAGGGAACATTAAAAACCTTAAAGTGTAAATAAGGCAAAATAAATTAACTTTACCAAATAAATAATAGTACTGTTTGTAAGTCTTCAGTTTTTGAGCTCAATGGTGCTATGTCCATGAAGCCCAACAGTCAATACTTGAGCTTTCTAAGTTTCATGACAAGTATATTTAGTTTATTATAATTTGTTCTAAGTCACCGCTTATGTCCAGTCAGTTAAAGTATCCTTTGTATTGTAACTATGGCGAAATGTATTTATTGAAGTCAATTACAAAACTATTTTTATAATTAATGACGGCTTTTATTATAGTATAGAATATGGGTTTTATATGTCGCATATCACAATATAATCCTCAATAAAAGGATGTATAGATAAATGGTGGGGAGACACAGATGAGATCTCTTGTTCAGGCGGTACATCTGGATGGTACAATGCCATTGTAGCATATTTTTGATAGGGTGAATTTTCAAGTTGAATATACCAAGTAGGGTGATACTTGTTATAACTTAGTTGATCGTTAACAGACTCTGTATTCTTACCTTCTAGTGGGTTCTTCTTAATCTTACTGCCCCATGGCCACCTTGAGTAATTGTCACCTGACCTTCTAATGATCTTTCCTTTCAAATAGGGAAGCATTCATATCAGGGTATCTTAGGCTCAATTTAATTTACAAAATCATCTTAAGGTCAATTTAAGTTGTGCTGGCTAACAGATTTTCTGGTAAATTTACTAAGGAAACTCCTTAAACCCCTTCTTGAGTTTATTCATTGAATCGTCAAGTGAATCAAATGATCAATATTTTCCCATCATGTCTAATATCCTGATATCTGACATAACCCCTTTAATGATTACTGACAAGATAGTATCAACACAAGAATTGGCTATCTATTTGGGTTTTAGTTACTCCAGTTTTGTGAGACCTGATTTAGTATCCAATTTTTTACTTCTTTAAGCTATAGCATATTGCTTGTCATGGATGGAATCTGATTTTCATTCTTGCATGCTATACAATTGTAATATATTAGGACAAATCTGAAATATAAAATGTGGGAAGAGGTTAGTGAAATGCATTTGCTGCTTGATTTCTCTTGTAACTGTCTTGGCTAGACTTTCCATTATCTCTAATTGAAGCTGTATATTTTTCTGGACTAAGATTCTCAGCGCTTTCTTAGGCTAATCAGTATTCTATTAGTAACTTCACAAGCTAATAAATATGGGATTCCAGGCTCATTTCAATATATACCTTAAAGAACAATTTAATAATTCAATAGAAATTTATCTTATAAGACATCAATGCATTTGGAGATATTGATCTTAGTGTTATAGATTGGAAGTATCCATCTTTTCTGAAATTGAAACTAGTGTTACATTCTCTCTTTCTACATTCCTTTTATTTGAGAACTTTTAAGGCGCATATAATTGTTGTTGAGTTCCCAAACTCATAGAAAAGCACCTAATATCTCAAGAAAAAGTTTCTTTTATTATTGCATATCAATACCTGCAAGCAGCCAAGCCTAGTGTATATATATGATATGGAAATTGGCGGTAGCGTTGGGCGTTTATGTGGTGATGAGAATTGCTTTGTCTCACTTCGTGAAATAATTGATCCCAACAAGGATGTATCAATTTTATCCTTTAGTTTCTGGTAGTGGACCTATGACGCCTAAACTGATGGTATATAACTGTTGCTGAGGGGTCTTGGGCTTATAATTGTATTAGGCCTTATAAAATCTTTTCTTTTATTAAGTGATGCAAGTGGCAAAGACTTCCGCTACATGTCCAGTATTCCTTGCCAATAGTAAATCCTAGATAAACATAAAATTTTCCTGGTTTAACCTTGTTCTAATCTAGGTGTGGTCTTCCAAAATAGCTGGTACTCGTTTTGAAGGTCACAAGTAAGGTAATCAGTCCATTTTGACTTTATTTGTAAAGTAATCCGTCAACATTTGTATTTTGAGTGTGTCATAGTAGCATCTTCTGAACTGGTTCATCTTTTTCCTCCAAAGAGTCTGGCTTCATTAGTAGGTCATGTAAACTTTAAGCTTCGCTGTTGTCTAAATATAATAGGGGTGTCTGGTTAGTCCATCTGGATTTATGTGCAGAAGTCCAGCTTGATGAATGAAAGTCATGTCATAGTGCTGAAGTTCTAGAGATCAGATGGCTAGTCTTTCTTTCAGATAATTCATGTTTTGCAGACACTTTAAAAAAATGTTGTCTGTAACAACTGTAAATTTCATACCGTACAAGAAGGGCCAGAAGTGTTTTACTTTCTAGGAAAGCATCTAAGCACTCTTTCTCCATGACGCAATATTTTTCACATCTTTGGAAAGCGTGATGCTGTAATAGGACACTGGGTTGTCTATGCCTTCATCATCTAATTGTGAGAGGATATCGCCTATGGCTCAATAGAGGCATTTGTAAACAGTATGAATGGCTTCTCATAGTCCAGATGTTGTAGAATTATCCTCCTTTCAAAAAGCTCTTCAATGATTTGAATGCTGTTATTCACTTTTAGTCCCCACTCATAGTGGCTATTACTGGCAAGAAAAATGGACAAGAGGTTCAGCATGTTGAGAGAAGTTAGGGATAAATCGATGGTGATATGCCATCATTCCTATGATTAAGTGCATGTCTCAAAGTCACTTAAACTCAAGCATCTTTAAGATGGCTTTAACCTTATTGTTTAATGGTTAAATTCCTTCCTAAAATAACGCGTAAACTAGAGACACAAGTTAAACTGGAAGAAGAAAATTTTTCAGGTTTAAGTTAGATGTGAAATATCTTGTATTTATTGAAAAACTAACTTCAGGGGGTATATAATCAGTAAATGTTTTTAATATCACCAGTATGTCATATAGCTACACAATCACACAGCCTAGTTTAAGACCTTACATAATGTGCGTCACAACTCCACCAGTTGATCTTGCATGTGCTAACACTGAGGAGCACGACATAGTGGATGACTTCATGTTGCTTAGTGCATCACAGTCAGCTGAAAGGACAGGAGCTTCATAAGATGCAGAGATGGATGTGACTTCATCTTTAGAATTAAATAGGAACTCAAATAAAGTTTAGACAAATTATATTCTGCTGAAAATTACTTCATTAATGATAAGACAGGACTATTTATATTACTGATGAAAAGTAAAGGGGAATCATGATTCATTAGGAATGGCGAAGAGTGATTAATTGTTCATTCTTGATTCCCACGTGGTTTGTTTTTCATCGCGTCCCACATGTAATTTCACCTATGCTTCTTGATTGTGTGAAATCAGCTGATTTTTGCACGCTGGTGCTTCACGCCAGCTGGTATCCATAAATTTCTTTTTAAATTTAAATTAAAAATAAAGCGCTATTAAAATTGGGTTTTTATCAATTATATTGTAGGCACAATAAGGAGAAAAATGATGACCCTTGACATCTGAATATTTGGTATTTAAAGTAAATTGAGGGTCAAGGGGAATTTGGAAATAGGTTCAGAATAGCTTAACCTAGTCTAAATTAGGAAATATAAAGAAAAATTGAATCATAACTCGTGAGCTTGCTTCAGTGCAGTGAGCAAATGAAGAGGAATTTTTATTAGCAAACATGTACCCATGAGTATCGTTTTAATGTACTTAAGACAATCATCACCTGAGAAATTTCTTGCACCTTGGGGGACCCCCGCCAAGCCTATAAAAGGAGGGGTCCCATGTAGGTGCGTTAGAGGACTTTGGGGAGGTGCAGGGAGTGCCTTCCAATGTTACCCCTGAAGTTCATCTTGAGGTAATCTGACCATTTGATTTTTTTTTAGTAAGATTTGACCATTTGATTTTTGATTTGATGCCCATAAGATTTTGAACTCATGTTACCCCAATTAACAGGGCTCCACCGAGAATCAGCCAGGGACTTTTGGTCGATTTTCTTGACTTTATTATTATTAAATATGATATTAACAACTTTGGAAAATTGCAATTGGCCAAAATTTCCCTTTTTTGGTGTAACTTGAACTAAAGCATTCTTATTTTGAAGCTGCGAAGGCAAATGTCCAACATTGATCTCCTAATGATAGTTTCATAGAATAAGTTAAATTATTATTAACCTTAAGTAGATGCTCTTCCAATGGTCCAGGTTTAAAAACCAACTTGCATGCTTCCAGAATGAACAGCTGATGACTATATTTGAGCTTTGGGCCACAGGTGATGGGGCATGTGAATGTGGCCCTGAAAGTAAATAAATTATTCATAAATGATATTAAAATGAATATTAGCCGAATTTGGAGTAATTCAGGTAATACTCCAAACTCAAGACCTAAATTGATGATGTAAGCTCAAACCTTAATTTGGGACTTATAGAACCATTTAAGTTTATAGGTTGGGTCTCTAACACCAGAATATGTTGAACTTCTCCCCAAGACAAAGCTTACACCTTGCATAATTAATTACAAGGATATAATTCATTGCCCGTTGAAATGAGGCAGGAGTGTTTCATAATCCCTGAGGGAGCTGAGTAGGTTGTAAATATTCTTCTATGCATATCAACGCACATTTTTTTGGTCTTCTGGCGATAGATCCACATGCCATTTTCACTGGTGAGGTCCATCAAAGAGAAGAATTTAATCCAGAGAGTTAGACCAAATCATCGTCAATCCTTATAATTGGATGAAGTCCTTCTTAGTGAGGCTGTTTAGCTTCTGGTAATATACACTCTTCTGTGACCACCATTCTGCTTCTTTATGAGTAACAGTGGGGATGACCATGGACCCTGGGAGGGAATAAGTAATCCAGCGTCCAATAGTTACTTAAGGCTGGCTACATTTGTTGCTCCTCTACCCTTAAAATCCTATATGGCGTTGATAAAGTAGTTTGAGTTTTAAACACTAAAACTATGTGTCCATTCTTTCATGTGACCATAGTTGACATCTAACGTATAGAAAACATCCTGATAGTCTTCAAGTAAAAGATGCACTTTCTCAGGTTCCTCTTTATTTAACTTATCAGATATTTAGACTTTAAGATAGCGCAATTAAGGTATTGTGGGGTATATAGAATCAAGGTGGGTACTAATAAAATGTACCTTGTCAATTTCATCAATGGGATGTAATTGATACTTCCCAATCCTTTGATGTTTCTTTACTAGAATATCTTGGTTGGTTAGGTTGCCAAGTAATAACATAATATGAGCTGATAAGCTGGATTAAGGGACTCCTGCTAAGACTCTTGGTTCAAACCTAATTACTCCATTGATACTAGTAATATGTAGCAAGTCGTTTGAGGGCATAATCAGTGTAATGCTGTTATAAACCACTTTTTTGTTCTCCTAGTTTAATATACCTCCACAGTGTCATAAAACGATATACCCTCTGCTGCTTTCACTGATCTGGGTAGCTTTTTCATGTTTCTTCCAGAGGTAGAATATCTATTAGGTAAAGCATAAACTGGTACTCAATTAGTAAAGTGATGATGTCGTCTTGCTGGAGTCTTTATTATCCATTATAAGGGGAACTTCATAGTTTAGGAGTCATAAATGTCCTTCTTACTGGTTGATAACTCCTGCATATCTGGTCATAAAAAGAATCTCATTTGGTATATCATAATGACTGTTGCCTAGCGCTTAGCAGGTATTGAGAAAACAAAACTTTACATCTCATATTGGCAGAAAAAAAAAGCACCTATTTACTAGTTGTTACTCAGAAAAGCGGTGGTAAATTATTTTTGTATTCAAGATATGGGGTGAGTTTGATCTTCTTGATTAAATGAAATGAAACAACATTGATTAGTGACCCCATGTAAAAATTTATAGGTTTTCTAATTATTCTTAGTAATACCCCTATAAAAAATTTAACTTCACAGTTTACATTTTTATGCAATCTAACAGGTTGTATAATTTTAGTTGATATAATAGTTGATAATATTATGGAGACTATTAACTGTAGTTGAATTGAAGTGTTAGATTTCAGTCAAACGCTCAGCCAGTTTTTCCTCTCAAAATACTTATGATGTCCTGAATAAGTATTTGTTCCCTCATACAGCTAACTCAATCTATGCTCAGATCCCTGTTTACGGTTTCTATTGTTTGACACACTGTTGGCAGCAATCCCCAATTTGTTTCTGCTTCTTCTCTGGATCTCCGCTCAGATCCTTACTCTTTTCTTAAAAAAGAGTCTCCCAACTATTTCACACAGAAATAACAGCCTTGAGAAAGAATAGAACTTGCAATGGATTCTGATAAAAGTATACTAAGATAATATTCTGGTGATAAGTCTGTAAAATAGTGTACAGTGGTGTGTTAGCTTCCTGCCATACAAGGACCTTGATTCACCTGGCTGATTAATTCTTTAAAACCTGTATCAACCCCAGGTTGGGTGAACACCTAAATGAAGAGTCAATCCAATCTGTATCACATCCCAACTTTGTGTAGTAGTGTGTTTTTTATTATTGAATTCTTTAGGGAATTTACAACGGGGAATTTAGCGCCCAACCTACAGTTAACACCTCCTCAAGGAAATGGCAGCTGTTGCCATTGAGCCACACATCCTCATCTCAGCAGAGATGGTTTTCCCATCCTGGCTAGAATTCCATCGTTGGACATCCTTTAAACCTAAAACGGAAAGAGTCAGAAAATGCATTCCTAATGCTTTCCTCTCGATCCAAGCAAACCAACCATATTTGGCAATTGACATGCTTAGGTAATGTGACTTGTTGACCTGTTAGGTAGGTTGCAAACCAGATAATTGATTAACTAGTCGCAGGCAGCATAACTTGCCTCACAACTTATTCCTTAAATTCTCAATCAGTCAATGATGAAACTCAACCAATACCAATTGGTACACCTGATAGTTAATCAATTATCAGATGCTCCTACTCAATTGGCAACTCTGCCTGATGAGAACTTAAGCACTCATCTGGATTGATCCCTGACAGATCTGACTAAAATGAATATCCTAAAATACCCCAAACATAGTTATCCCAAAACCAGGGTCAACTAATATCCAATATACTTCGCATTAGGGAATTATTCCCTAGCAATCCCTGGTAATTTTATCTGGGAATATGGGAAAAAATCCCAACACATCCCCTCTCTTGTTGTCATGGAATTGGCAGAAAGATTTAGACCGACCTGCCAGGCTGGATGTGCGAGTACCCAGAAAGCAAGCCAGAATGCCAGAGGCATTGCTGACCATATGACTTGATATGAAGCCGGAAGATGTGATACCATAAAGTAGTGGTACAACAACAAGGTGAGGAATATCAAGAGAATTGGTAAAGCCCACAAGAGTGCGGGGCGGTAGGCCACCAGGGAAGTGTTATCTGGGATGCAGTCAGAAAGTGAAATAAAATTTGGATTTCTTTTGGTAAAATTTTATTGGGAAAGGAAAGTAAGAAAATTGACCAACAATTTTCTCAGTGCCATGCAACTGATTAAATAGTGGTTGATTGGGTAGTGACAGGATGGGGTTGGAATCCACAAATTTGATTTAACCAGCGAATTGTTTGGGAATGGGGGGGTTTATTCTTTGGGAACCAACATCACAAAATTTGGTGGTGGGCTGAGTCTCTGTTGGTTCAACCTCAAACGTCCAAACCAGGGCTCAACTATGTTTCTGATGATTAGCATGATGGCATTTGGCCTGATGGGCGATGGGAATCCCTTAAGGCTATCCCTTATAGGGACAGGTCCATTTGGTTGAGAATTGGTTTGGAATGGCCAACCTGCCCATGCTCGGTCATTTAACCATTTATTTGGTCAACAGCAGCACATCAGGCACAACACCTGAATTACTATCCAAGGGCTTCAAACCATCATCAAATGCGCCTGAGATTTGTTCAACTGGTTTGGGGATTGAATTGGAACTGTCAGGCAATCCAGCCAATATCTCATTCTTCATGCTTTTACAGCCATTCAAATTTTGGTCATCAGCCAGATTGCTGGCTGAATTAGATCTGACCAATTTCAAAATTGGGAATTTTGGCACAGATTTCACTAATTCCCCACAACAGTTCTTCTGAGGTAAGTGTGAGTATTGGGGATGGGATCCAAAGTGGATGAGCTGTTACCCATAGCTCATCTACTATGTGAGTGAGGTCGCCCTGAGTGATGAGAGGTACCGCTATCCTCTTCAGTGTCTTTTTATTCAGGAATGGAAAGTTGACCCAATTGAGAGCTAAAGGACGTTCCCCAAGACTTACACTTGTCTTGATTTCAGTGAGAAAAGGATTGGGGCTAGAGAACACCACTTCAGACACTCAGTCAAATACTTTATTTGTTCAAGTGGAGTATGATCATCAGTACTCAATGCTGCTCAGGATGACCTTTGGCATGCAGCTTTCCTCCTCTTCCTCCTTGCTACAACCTACTCATAATGTAGTCATACAACCTACTATCATGACAGGCTTTATTGATTTACTTATGACGATATTAATCCCTGGAACTAATTCTCCCCTATCAGGGCATAAGACCCGCTGTCATATTCAGGATTTTTGGTCTGGCGTCCTTGATTTACTGATTTTCGCCTCAACCTCAACAGGAGATTATTGCCAGCCTTGTTTGTTTAACAACCCAATTAAGCATACTCATTTATGTTCGCCATTGTTATTTTCTCTTCATAACCTCTTGGCTTATATTGTTTTTAATTCTTCTCTAGAGAGCTTATCAAATTAATTTGATATTGATTTCTCCAAATGGTAGCTTAATTGATTTCAGAGTGCATGATGTTAACTATCATATTTATCTATCATCCACACTCTCATCCAGCTCATATGTCTGATTCTGAGTTGCATTATCAATAGCTGCTCAATAGTTTGTCTGATCAAGACCTTTTGCTCTTCCAGAAGAGGAATCAATATGCATGATGGAACTTTTTCTATGGTCCTTCCAGGACTCATGCTCCTAATCAAGTACCAGTAGCTATTACTTCCGTGGAATTACTAGAAATGGTAACCAACCCCACTAAAACCAGGTTAGTAATTGTCTCAAATGACTCGTGACCAATCCTTCCTCCATCATCAATTATAGAGTTAGAATTCGAGACTCTCCTGGATTCAGCTCCTTTCGCAGAAACTCCTAACATCATTGCCAAACCTCCTGAAGTAAAATCCCTTTTCTCTCATTCAGTCATTCCTCACCAGATTGGGCTTGCTTCTGGAGTTCTTCTTCTGGCTTGGTCTATATTACAAGCCAGCTGTCTTGGCCACTGAGCTAACCATCAGCAACAGCATACATTTTGAACTCCTTATGTAGAATTAAGGGACCAAGTCACCAAGTCTTTATGCATAGCTTTGAATTCTTCTGATATTGAAAACATCCTAGATAGATATCACAGCTTATGTTCTTCACATTGCCGGCCAAGCTCTTCAAAGTTGGGGAAAGAAGCTTCCAGACTCTCCAAGTTTCCATCATTCTTTCTTCTTCAGCTTCCAAGAAGCTCATAGTTGTCACTTGCAGGATGCCATTCGCTTCTTACTTGATTATCTCAACATCTGCATGTCCCATCAGTATATTCCTTTGATGGATTTGATAGGGGGCATGTTTCAGCAACCCCCATCTAGTATCCCTCACTTGTTGCCGGCCCATATGTCCAGTGTTCTTGACAAAGCCCATCAGCAAGCGCTCAAGACTAATCTTCTGGCTCTGTACCATATTGGGATTACTCGGGGTTATTTGCTAACTGCCTCTTATTGTACTGTTGCTTCCCTCCACACTCCAGGGTATTGCGTTTGGCTTCTTCCAACATTTCATTCCCCTTCCCCTACTCACTTTATTGCAGGGATCTGCATCCTCTCAACAAACTTGGTTTCAAATAAGTCTAGCTCTCACTAGCATCAGATCTTACATAGATTTTGATGAGTTATTTACTCCTAATCTGATCTATCCTCCATCCCCCAAGAGGCAACATAAGCGGAATCATCCCTGAATTGAGGATAATCAATAATAAAATCAAAACTATAAAAATATATCTATTTTCTATATGGTTTTAATTTTCTTTTATAATAATTTTATCAATCATTTAATTTCTTTCTTTTTTTATGGGAATTGACCTTGCCCTGGTTCAGCGATCCATTTTTTATTTTCTTCCCCCAAACTGGATCCTAGGTATATTTAGACCTACCAGTTTTGTATTGTTCAGAGGCCTTACTTTTTTAAAACTGAACCATATAGATTGGCTCATATGTCCTTTTTCAGACTTGACCAAATCATTAGGACATAACCAGCTTAATGGTTCAGCAGTCCTTTGGGAACTCTTTTTTTATAATTTTCTTTTCCCGATCCATTGCTTTAAATACTTAGCATGGAATCAATTTACTATCCTTCCATCCATGAGAGCCTTGATGGAGTAGTCGTCCATCACCATCTTGGCGATAATCTCAAATGGACCTGATCACAACGCATCCAATTTTTTTCTTCTCCTAAAACCATGTATATTGCAATGGACAACTCTTTTGCCTATTTGCTATTCTGAAAAGGCCGGTCAGTTCTTATCATCTGTCATTTTTGCTCATATCCTTTTCTTTTAAGTTGTATTGTATTCTTCAATTGCATTTCAATCAAGATATTCATCAATTAGTTATAAACTGCTCAGCACTCATCCCCAATGTTGATTCATAACTAAATATAAATTTGGCAGCAACGTGGCCTTCCTCCCATATAACAACTCAAATGGCATTTTTCCCATCGCTGTATGATGAATGATATTGTAGGCAAATGTCACCAAACTAAGGTACATTCCCCACGTGGAAGTTCTTCCTGTGACTAGCTTCCTCAAAATTATGGCCAGCGTTCCATTCACCTGTTCTACTAGTCCGTTTGTCTCCAGCCGGTAAGGTACTGACATGACTCCTCTGATCCCCATTCTCTCATTTAAACTGCAGGATCACATGAGATGTGAAATATGTCCCATTACTGCTCAACAGGACCTGCGGGCATCCATGTTAGTATACTACTTGATCTAGGATGAACTTTGCAGTACTAGTAGTGTTTACTTTCGCCAGGGCCTTCATCTTGACCATTCTCATCAGATGATCACTCACAACTATTATGTACTTGAAGCCCACTGTGCTCATTGTAAGCGGTCTCATCACATCAATGGACACCATAGGCCAAGCAGATGCAGGGCGTACCAGTTGGTATACTGTCGTATTCCTATATGTCTTGTGCAACTGGCACTCCACACAGAAAGCCAGATAGTATGTGACGTCAGATTTGATATCTATCCAGTAGTAATACTGCAAATATGGTTGGTCGTTTTTCTCAGGCCTCCATGCCTGACAACCTTATGAGTGGCTTGAACAATAGCTGCTCTTTCTGATGGCTTTGGAATATTATCTGCTTCCCATTAATCATCTTGAAATCTTGTCAATTCATGGTCTCAGTGTTTTCAACTGTTTTCAAAGTGCACCTTGGATTTCTTGGGGCTTATTATTGATTTTTCTGTCGACCATTCTATGGAATAGTTCATCCACCTGCTGGTATACCATCTGGACCGATAAAAACTGCGATAAGCCATCCACATTCTGATGAGAAGCCCCCGCTTGGTGGACAATCTCATAGTTGTAAGACTGTAACTTCAATGCCTATGGGCCAATCATTCTTCTGGTTCTAATAAATTGTGAAGCCAATGCAATGGAATGATCCGTCACTACTTTGAAGTGCATTCTGTAGATGTAAACTAAAAATGTTTACAGGCGTAAATGACCACAAGGTATTCATGCTCAGTTATGGTGTAGTTCCTCTCAGTGGCTGAGAGAGTCAGGTCATATATGTCACTGGATGGTTGTCCCCAAGTTCATCTACTTGGATCAATACCGCGCCAATTGCCATCACCAAAGCATCAGTTTGTATAATAAGTTCTCAATCAAAATCCGGATATTTAAAATTGAAGAAACTATCAATTACTGGCTTAACTTTAAATTTTAAAAATTTAAAATATATTTAAGGAGGCCAACCAGGGGACAGACACTTCCAATAAGTAGACTAACAAAACGAACATCAGCAAGCGGGGCACCCCAGAGAAACACACGCTATCTCCTGTTGGCAGCAGGATCACCAAGAAATGGAAGGTGGCTATGTGTATAGGGGCTTGCGGCACTATTGAACACATATGTAGGAAGGGGTCTGAAGTGATGAACCAGACCGGAAGCCAGGATGAGACCAACTGGCGGCGATGGGATGGTAGGTACCCAAACATTTAAGCTTGAAAGTGGTCCACAAGGTGCGACTGGAGCCAGCGTACAGCTCCTGGAAGGTGGGAGTAGAGTCTAAATAGCATCCAATAAGATCGTGTGGATAGTCCACATAGCGATTGCAACCAATAAGGCATGGAGGTAAGGTGGTAGAGGGGAAACCGAGTAAAAAGCAAGATGTTTTAGACAGGCTGAAGGGCTTTGCCTTATCCTGGAGAAAGAGATGCCGAACCTCACGCCATATCGCTTTTGAGGGAAGGCACTCTTCCAGGAGGTGAACCAACGTTCCATACTAGCCACATATGACACAAGATGAGCGAATATCGTTAAAGCGCTTGGTAGCACAGTATACCCATCTCATGCAGCGTCACAAACGGGATGAATATGTGGCTGCAGAAGAGGGTGGTGAGTGTACTTCCAAATGGCTTTCTGGGTATCAAGGGAGTAAGGGATGTCCAACATGTCCAGGCAGTCCACCCTGGCTATGATAGATGACCTCATGAATATCACTCCGTTCAGAATGGGTTGCCCTTGTAAATCCTGGGTGAACTAAGTAGTAGTGCGCCCCCTCTGGACTGTGTGCCTACTGATGCAAATTCTCCACTCAGCGCTCCATGTGGGGATGAGAATTCTTTTGTGATGGGGTGACGTCCCATGTGGGCCCGCAGCAGATAGGTGTGAGACAAGGTACTTCAACTGAGAGTGGGGGTGGGAAGGATTGTTAAGGCCCAGGGCGCGGGAGATTTTGAAGTGGGCCGCATGGGACTAGTGTTGGGCTGAGATCGTTGGGTTGGTGACTGCAGCGATCTAGGTGCAAGTATTTTGGCGGCATGGATCTCATAGTTGTGAAGACCCATGCCACCACTATGGCAATGGCCAAACATGACATCCAGGCGCACTGGTGTGGCGGCCTAAGTAAAGCCACCCTTGCAGAGAGCGTATAAAAACTTGAAGAACAAGGGAAAACGCAATGGCGTGGGCCCCAAAACAAGCTTTAGAAAAGAGCATAGAGTTGGTTTACACTACCCTGCCAGTAAGGGAGGTCTGGAGGGCTTTGAGGGAAGCTATGCAGGTTAGTATCGTTGTCTAGGATATGGTGCTCCATCCCCGATGAGGCATACCCTCCCGCCTCCAGCCACACCCCCAAATGGCGGACTGAGCCAGCGGTGGGGCTTGGCATAAAGGGGAGCACAAGCGGGGCGATGTGGGGTTGGCAGGGCAAGCGATCCCATGAGAAAGTTGTTGAAGGTATAAAGCGGGGCGCTGGGGACCAGTGGGTTTGGTACTAACCAAAGAGAATGACTTCAGTTTTTGGAGACGTTAAGTTAAGCGTTACTTACCCTGGAGTAAACCTGGGCAGTAGCTTTAAGAGCGCGTGGATCATGATTGTTAGACACCCCAATCACACAATCATCAGCAAACGTCAACATCTTGACTGGTTTTTGGCCTTGTACATGGACACCAGTAAGGCTGGCATTTACATTGCGAAGAAGTGGGTCAATGCTGAAGTTATAAAAGAGTTGGCTTAGAGGGTACCCTTGGCGAAGGCCCCTTTGAGGGCGAACTACATCCATGAGGAAGCCAGGGCTACGCACAGCCATTGTGGCAGATTCCGTGAGCTACATCACCCAATTAATGAAACAATAGGGGAGATGGAACTTATGGAGGCAGGCTCTGAGGTAGTCCTAGTTGACTCTATCATAGGCATTCTGTTGGTCTAAAAAACAATTTCTCCAGAAGCCGTGGATTAAAAGAAGTTGGCTACGGTGTGTATGTTATCCAAAATAGACTGTTTTGGAATAAAATCATATTTCTCAGGGGAAATGAGAGCAGAATCAACTACCAATAGGTGGTTTGCCATGATTTTTATAAAAAGTTTAATATCTGTGTTAGTAAGTGATATGGGGCATCAGTTGGCCAAGTCCAGCTTATCATTTTTATTGTACAACGTTATCATGAAAACCTCTAGTCCTTCAGGGAGTATGCGCGTTTCTATTAGGCATTGGTTCATTGAGACAAGCAGCAAGGAAGAACAATATTTGAAATAATTCTTATAGACCCATAAAGAATCCCATATGGACATGGGTATTTCCTGTATGGTGCACCGCAAACAGCAGACAAGAGTTTGTCCCAAGAAATTAAATTCATCAACTCTGGATAACAGGAAATGGTGTGGATATATGCACCTTTGAGAAAATTGTCCACTTCGGCCAGCTGAACTGGATTGGAGAAATACAATTTGAAGTAATAATTCTGTACATTGATTGACATATTGGCCAGAGTATCTGCGACATAGTGGTCTGGCCTCCACACTTGTGTGCAGGCCAAGCTCAGGCACGGCGCAAAGATTTTTGAAAAAATTAAGCAGAGCACGTGTCACCTGATTCTATATGCTTTGCTTTATACTGAATATAAACCTGATGCTTGTGTTGTCTTACCAGTGCGTTGAGGTGTACGGACACTTCTGCCCACTTACAACCCCAAGTCAGGTAGTAGCCTGCTACTGGGGCATTGGATTCCAGGTGGTCCACTTCTTCCAGAATGTGCAAATGACTGTCAAGGCAGCCCAAGAGCGACGTGATAAGATGTGGCATGCCTTGTGGATGATGTTCGCTTTGAAGGATGACTAGATGGAAAGTGAGTCTGCACATACCAGTGTGGTAAAACCCAGAGCCAAGATCTCAGTGTCCACCCATGAGGAAAACCTGGGAGATGTGATCTCGGCTAAGGCATAGTTTGCACCACTTTGGCGCCTGTGCCGCTGGATGTGACAAAGTGAAAAAAACCAATACCATCCTGTGGTCAGATAAATCTTGTTTCGTCATAGTAAAGTGGGTAACTTGGGACTGGAATTTCAATGGTACAAGAATAAGGACAATGCGGGACATAGACCTCAACTGGCTTTTGTGCACATGGACAAGACATGTTTGGAAGTAGTTGTGTATGATGCGGCAAAGTATCAAACAACCTCAAAGTGGCTTTTAGAACGCGAAGTTCTACATGCCCATGCAGGTGTAGGTGACAAGGGCCAGAGGTCAGTGGCTGAGTTGGTCCCAGTAGTTCAAGTCACCAACAACAAAAGGGCCAGGGGGAAGCGGGGGGAATTAACAATTGAATTAATTCACACCAAGCTCATGCACAGGTTGGAGAATAAATGGAACGACAGCATGCACTATGGCATCCCCCAAAAAGGACACAACAAAGATATGGCCATCGAGGTAAGATGTTGATGAAATAAACTTAAAATTATGGGTCACTAACAAGCACCCCACAGTGCAGTGACCACTAGGAATGGAAGGGGAGGAGCATGGTTGCCAATGCGTCCTCTGCACTGTGTGACCAATGGGTTTCCTGAATGGCCATAATGTCCACGGGTAAATTCATTTTTTAATAAACTTAGTTTCCTAGCCCAGGATTGTGAGGCCTTGAGTTCAGCAATGTTCAACGTCCTTATAGTAAAGGCTCCACCCATCAAACTTAGGTGCAAGGGGAAGGGCACCTATGCCCTTCAACCTTCTCTTTTTCAGCATGTCGCTGCATGGCAGCACAGGTATTCTGTGCTATGGAGTATGGTACAGTATGGGATAATTTTGCTGTGGGTTTGGTGTTGGCTTTTGCCTTCTGCTTTTTTCCCACTGTGGAACAAATTTTTAGCATTGTGTGCACCTGTGGTGCACCATTGCATGATGGAGAAATTCAGCAAAAATATTAGTGAGTGACTTAAAATCAATTGATGCTTGGTAGCATTGATCAGGTGAAACTGACTCACCCATTGGGTCTTCAGCTTGGGTGTCTCAATATGATTGGTTAAAAAATTTACAAGCCGCCTCCACAGTGAATGACTCGATGTCCTCCTAGAACTGGATGGGCAGGATCACAGACTCAGTCATGGCTTCCGCCTTGGCTGCCACTCTTTGGGCCTGCTCGGCCTTCTTGTGCTCCTGCGGACACAGGTTTCACCTAAATTTAGCACCCAGGAACGCCCACAGGAAGGCTGCATCGGTGTCTATTACCAGTTAATAGTGGGTATCTGCACCGCGCATTGCATCTGGTATTATTTCTGTTTGAGTAATGTCCTCCTTGGCGGGGCAGGTATGGGCCTTGTGGCCAAAAGCATGACAGATGGTGCATATAGGAGGCTCAATATCCACGGTGACCTAGAATGGGCGGTATTCTTGCCCATCAATTTCCACAAAAATAGTTTGGGGGATCTGGGTTAAATCTTCCACTACGCCCGCAGATGGGGTGAGAACAGCAATCAATTTGCCTGTGCACAGGTCTGGCATGCGCATAAAGCGCTGCATGTCAAAGGATTGTATTTCCTCATATTTGTGGATCCCAGCCTTCAGGTGATGCTCCAGCATGAAGTGCTTGATTTTTGTAGGTAGGAAGTCTAGAGTAACGAGAATTTGTTTGGATTTAGTCCAGCGAGTGCGCTTCATTACAACTACCCATTGACTGTCCAGGAGGTCCACCACCACCCACACTTTTGTGGCTTCATCTGCCATACTTTTGTTTATGAACCCATGTGTCAAGATTCCAATATGACTGGACAATAATCGTGGGACAGCTAGGGTGGAATCCGCAAAAATGAAATCAGTTACAACTATTTGAGTGCCTTGAGACGAGTTTATATTGGGATATAATGGGTTTTATTGGGTCGCGTCTATATAAGGCTATAAGGTGATAAGGTAATGTCAACATTCGATGAATATGAAGTAAATCGCCTACAATTTGGGGTGACACAGAGGATTAGAGAATAACAATCTGAATTTGAGGAGAATCAGCGGAATAAAATAGCTCAAGCCATAAGAGCAGTATTTCCTGAAGCAGCTGTATATAAGCGAGATGGGTGATTGAGAGAGGGAGGTTGTTAATAGTGGGGAAAAACGGGACAGCAAAAGGTCGCTGTATTTACTAAAAATAAATAAAGAGTCAATTGGACAATTGCTCCTATTTTTAAGTATATTTTCAATTGTGTCCGTAGGACCAATGATCCCCACATCATCTGTTTGTTGCTCAGTGGGTTTGACCTGTATGAACAACATGACAGATCCTAATGATACTGTCCAAATTTATAACAGTGGTGCTCACTACAGGGGGCCCATTTATCAACCACCTAATAATCCGAACTCCAGTCTCCAGCCATGCCTTACACAAGCTGTACTGCCTGGGAATCTTCACAAACAACGCATCAGCTGGAAATGAGGAACTCAAACTTACCTTAGATGAGGTGCTCAAAAACCAAGATGAACTTCTTCTTGAACGAGATGCTGTCATGCAACAACTTGATAGTATGTTTAGCCAAATGCAAATATTGGGACAACAAAGCAAAGAACTCGTCAACTGATTAAATGATACCACCAAACAGCTTCAGTGTGCAGAATGAAGATTGACCAATACCTCTCAGCCTTCTCTCTGGGACAAAGATGACCATTGAGAGGGGGCATCATATGAGGAAGAATATGGTGCTGGTCAGAGCAACTACACCCAGGATGGTAGTACCAGATACAAATATGAGTCAGAACAACACTTCCTCAAGTAATGGTGGTACCGCCCATGGCAGAAGGTCACACTACCCTTGAAGCAGCGGATATTCCAACTTCCGCTAATCCAGCTTTTCATTGAGAAACCACTTTTGGATCCCAAACAATTCCTCAGTATGGCCCAAAAACCAGTGAAGGGGATGAGGAGGTTGATATTGAAAATTATCTCTGTTTGACCGCAATGGGAACATTCATGGGTCCTTCAAAAATTTTGAGCTTGCAGAAGAAGGCGCATCTGATAGACGGAAGGCTGAGTTGCTAATATCTGCCTTGGATGTCAGAAGCACCAATCAGTTCACCTGTTAGCTCCCAAGTAGCTCTGTCACCTATAAGGACATAAAGGATACTATACTCCGCTCATTTTGGGGTACATCAAAGATGTCACAGCAAAAAGCAGAATTCTTAACAATTGATTCTGTAAAAACTAGAATTTCCTGAAGTTCACGGATTGATTCACAACAGAAGCCCATTTGCTGATTGGAGCAGGGCACTTAGCGGAAGCTGACGTGTGCATTGCCATGACCTCCACGGTGAAACCATATTGTAAACTTCTTAATGTTATTTCGCCACTTCTGGATGATTAAGCCTCTGCTCAATATTGTACAGTTTTTGGGTCGTGTATCCCCTACCTTTCCGACACCAAATATGAAATGGAAGATTACGCCTATACTGTGCCCTCTTATTCAGGAGAGTGCTCTCATCCAACTCCAGCTTCAGTTAGTAATCCTCAGCCTTTCTATAACTCTGTGCCTCTTCCTTAGTCAAATTATAATCAACAGTTAAACCAGCTACAATTTCTGGCCATGTAAAACTGTCAGCAACCCAGTTATTGACCAGGATTTAGTTATGCTGATTATCAACAAACAGCTTACTGACCTGAGGCTGGTTACACTAAACAACCCCAAACTTTCCAGTTTGGAACCTCTTATGATAATCAAGGATGTGTTTCTTATGGGGTTAATTGTTACAAATCTGGTCGCCATGGTCATTTGGAAAAATTCTGCCATAACCGCCATGTGAACTATGTACACCAAGATCAATACTATCAGGGAAAGGATGGAGCGTAGTAGAGATGGGACCCTATACCTCCGTGATACCAACTCAAAACCTCCCCAAATCAATGGTAGTATACCCTGAAGAAGTCTCTCGTTAAAATGATGGACTTTTATATCCAGCAGCCAGTTGGAGGAGTAAATGTAGTAACCCAAGCTCAAGACAAGGCAGTAGCAGAAGAAGAGTCCCCTGAACAACTGAAGCTGTATTTCTGGCAAATTCTTGATCAAGATTTCATGGACAAACTTGATTCTGCTGCAGATGCGCCAACTCTGAAAGGAGTAAACGTCACCCTTCTGGTAGATGACATTGTCAACGAATACCCCCAAGTTGGTAAAGGGATAATGAGTTTCTTGAAAAAAGAGCCCATAAATGTTCACATATTAAACAATAAATATTCTTCTTATTCTGAGTGTACATACTGTGATATTTTTGTAGCAAAAAATAGAGTTCACGCTATAATAGATACTGGTACTCCAGTAACATAGTTTCCACTAAATTGATGGTAAAGTTGACGTTGAAACCTGATGTGGACCATCACATGGTTTACATAACTGTGGAGCGGTAAGCACCGTCTCTGAGGAGGCTTACAGTGCGCTACCTCTGCGCTATGAGTCCCTTTTAATTGTAGCCCTGGCAATTATGATGTCAAACAAAAACTAGGACCTGTTAATTGGGACAGCTTC
This sequence comes from Massospora cicadina, assembly GCA_022478985.1. Taxonomy (NCBI): domain Eukaryota; kingdom Fungi; phylum Entomophthoromycota; class Entomophthoromycetes; order Entomophthorales; family Entomophthoraceae; genus Massospora; species Massospora cicadina. The sequence continues at coordinate 17,927 of JAKSZP010017071.1, read as the reverse complement.
CCTGTGCCGTTTCAGGGCTGTTGTCAATATGACAAAAGGAGACCCTCGCCATTCTGGGTCAGCGGATCCCAATTTACTTTACCACTAGAGGAGTACCAAAGGATCTGGTGCATATGAGCCATATCATGCTTGCATATAGTGACGGTGTGATGATTGTTCACTACCACTGACTAAAGCGCAAGACTTAGCCTTTCCCCAGCAGATATAAAAACATCAAAAGATACCTCTTTAAGCGGCAGGACCCATATCTATACCTTCTAGCCATCAAGTCCTAGTGAAATCTGAGTTAGAGGTGGAAAAGCCTAATGGGTTATATGGTGAAGTCATTGGGATCTATCATCAAATATGGTTTGAGCTTCATGTGGCTCCAGGGATTATTTTTCTGGGACATGGTGAGATTAAGGTTTTGTTAGCAAACCTCCAGAGTGAACCAATGCAAATTACAATGACACCAAAAATTGTAGCATATTTACATCTGATTCCAATAGATGAGGTCCGTCAGGTTCATGATTTACAGTTGTTTGATGAATTTGGTTTACCAGCTGAGACACCTGCCAATGTACTAATGGTGGTACTGCAAAGTAATTTAATAGGACTATTGGAAGAACAAAAAGACCAAGCAATAGCTTTATTTCAGAAGAATAAGGGGATTTTTCTGTTGACATCATAACTTAGGGTGTGCTTGAGGGGTGGTCCATCAAGTAGACACAGGAGATCATTCTCCTATAAGGTCTTGGCTGATCTGCCAATCACGGGCAGCAGAAGACATTGTTACTGATGAAATTGACAAGTTTCTAGAACAAGGGATACTTTAACCATATAAAAGCCCACGGGCTTTGCCTGTTCTAATTGTAAAAAATAAGGATGTCACCAACTGCCTAGTAATAGACTACCAGAAGCTTAACAGTATTACAAAAAATGATTTGTACCCTTATCCAAGAATTGACAATGCTTTGGACCAATTAGGGAAATCCCATTATTTTTCTGATGGATTTGATATCAGGTTACTGGAAAATTGAGTTACCCCGGAGGAACAGGAAAAATGCATTGTAATCACCTCTGAAGGCCTTTTTCAACTGATGAAGATGACTCAAGGGCTGTGCAATGCCCTGGCTACGTTTCAGCGTGCCATGGATGTTATTCTTGGTAACCTGAAACTGTTTTGCATCTTTGTATACCTCGACAATATTAATATTTTCTCTCAAACCTTTTTGGAGTATCTCAACCACCTAGAAGCAGTATTCCGCCAGCTGTCTTAGGTGAACATTAAAATTAAACCTCGAAAATGTAACTTCTTCAAAGATCAGCTGGAACACTTGGGGTTTTTGGTAAACTCTAAAGTGCTGAAACCACAGTCAGCTAAGGTCTAGGCCATCAGCAAAATTGTACTCCCAATAGTAAGTGTGACATACAGGTATTTTTGGGAATGTTCAGTTACTACCGGTTTTATCCCTAATTTTAGCTGTATTGGGGGACATTATTCAAGTTATTTAAAAAGAACGCTGTGTTCAAATGGATGGAATGTCATCAATCTGCTTTTGATACACTTCATATGGCATTGATAAACGCACTATTGTTACAATATCCAAACTTTGATTGGAAGTTCATTGTTCAGATGGATGCATCCCTCTCCACTGTTGGGGTTCTACTTTCTCAGAAAGATGACGAGGGAGAGGAACATCTTGTAGTGTACTGTAGTCAAAGTCTGAACTGACATGAGCATAATTCTACTATGACCAAGCAGGAGAGCTTAACAGTGATCTACGCATATAAACAATTCAGAGTCTATCTGCATGGGGTAAAGTTTAAAGTCATAACAGATCACGCATTGTTACACTTGTTGCAGAACCTTAAAGAACATGAAGGCCATTAGGCTCAATGGGTTCTTAATTTTCAGGCTTATGATCTCAATATTCTCCATTGGCCAAAAGTAAAGCATCAGAACGCTGACTGTTTAGTTCAATTACCAACTATTGCAGTAACAGCGGTTCTCAGCACGTGATGTATGATAAAAGATGCTAAGCGGAAAATATGATGACAAACCTCCCCAAGTGATCAAAGTGTTAAATAAGATGCAAATGAATATCTTCCAACGGAATGGGGAACTGTACAAGCATATTGGCGATTCTACGGTGAATTTTCCACACCCCTCAGCATGACCAGTAATCCTTATGAGTGCGCACAAGGAAGTTAGGCATGGTGGAGTGCATAAGACTATGGAGTTGTTACGCCCCTGGTACAATTGGGAAATTATGAGCTTCAATGTACTTAAAACTATTTCCTGTTACCATCAGTGCCAAGTGGAGAAGCCATTTTGCCGTATGACCTCATATTGGTTAGTGAAATCACATTTTGCTTAGCACACGGTTTCCCTTGATGTCGTTGGCCCCTTGCCAACAGGAACCAACTGGTATAAATACATTATTGTGGCTATTGACCACTTGACCCAGTGGGTTGAAGCGAGGGTGATATGAGACTTGGGAGCAGTTACTGTGGCCAGGTTCATGATGGAATGCATTATTCAGCAACATGGCTGCCCTCAGGTTATTCTCACTGATGACAGAACCAACTTTATTTCGCACATCCTACCTAAACTGAATGATCTTATGGAAACCGTGGGGTTCTGACGACCCCATATCACCCCAAATCCAATGGAATGGTCAAATGGGTGAATGGAACTCTGGTGAACATACTACAAAAATTAGTAGCAGATCGAACTTCCAATTGGAGCTCTCTCCTTTCCACTGCCATGTTTGTATATAACTTAGTTACATTCTGCCATGGGGAAAAGTTCCTTCCAACTACTATATGGCTGACACTTTGCTCTTCTGGCGTTACCTTATTCATGTGTAGAAGACACCAGTGGACTGGAATCCCACTGATATTTGATTTACCTTTTCAAAAATTCTGATCAAACTGCAAACCAAAGCATATTCCTTCAGCTTAGCCAAGAAGATCAGGAATCAGGCCACTGGTCATGAACATTGTAGTGGGCTGATGCCATTCAAGGAAGGCGATATAGTTCTCTTCCATGACCAACATAGATTCAGGTGGAAACACAAGCTGGTCAATATTTGTATTTTACCATTAAAAGTTATAGAAAAAACTGGAGTCAATGCGTATACCATCAAGGATCCTGCAAGTGGTTGGATCATTAACAGAGTAGATGTGAAGTTCCTCTGACCTTACAAATAATAGGATCTTATCATCCAATCAAGGAGGGGTAATGTCTTGATTCCAATATGACTAGATGATAATTGTGGGACAGCTAGGGTGGAATACAAAGAAAATGATATTAGTTATGATTATTTGAGTGCCTCAGGACGAGGTGATATTGGGATATAACAGGTTTTATTGGATTGCCTCTATATAAAGGTGATAAGGTGATGTCAACATTTGATGAATACAAAGTAAATCACCTACAATTAGGGTGACAGAGGATTAGAGAATAACAAGCTGAATTCGAGGAGAATAAGTGGAATAGAATAGCCCAAGCCATCAGAGCAGTATCACCTGAAGCCGCTGTATATAAGCAAGGTGGTCAATTGAGAGAGGGAGGTTGTTAATAGTGGAGAAGAAACGGGACAGCAAAAGGTCGCTGTATTTAATAGAAATAGATAAAGAATTAATTAGGGCAATTGCTCCAATTTTTTAAGTATATTTTCAAGTGTGTCTGAATGACTGACGATTCCCTCATCATCTATCTGTTGCTCAGTGGGTTTAACCTGTACAAACAACATGACAGATCCTAGTGATGCCATCCAAATTTATAACACCGAGATCCAGTCAACTGTGAGGCATGGATTGCAGTGTGACATATAAAGCATTTTGGAAATGTGTACATCTCCACTAAACTTCTCTCTTAGCACCATTTGTTGTATATCCAGGAAGACTCGCACCCCATGTTTCATCAACAATGTGGGTTGGGAGTATGGCATATAGCTGAACTGGTTGCAGCGTGCTTTACAGGCCAAAATTAATGGGAAATGCTAACTGCCAGTTTTTTACTACTATTATTTAGGCCGCCAGTTTTGCTGGGGCGTTTACAAAACTTGGTTGGTGTGGGGCCTGCACCTGTGCCCTTAACTTTGCTTGCACAACTGCTACCCTATATTGGGTGCACACTAAGCTCATCGATGAGATTATCAAATACCTAAAATTAAATTGAATATGTTTCAAAAGTGTTTGCAATGAGAGAAAAAGTTCCAAGTATTGGCATAACTCATTGAAGGAATTCTGTTCTTCTTCATTCCATACAAAATTATTTCTTCAGATTCTTCAAAAGATGGAATAAGGGTGCGGCAATTATGGCAAAATCCTGAATAAATCTTTTATATTATCTGGCTATTCCAAGGAATGCTTAAATATCTTTGATAATCTTTTTGCACAGCCATTAGTTCTATAGCTTGATTCTTCTGGGTTGCGGCTGCAATCCACTAGAGCTGATCACAAATCCCAGATATTTTAACACTTTTTTGAAGAAGTGACACTGCCTTGGCTTAATCTTTTGGTTTGATGCGGATAATCTCTTAACACTTCTTCAAATGTGCAAATGGTCAGTAAACGTCACACTGAACAGATTGATATCATCCAAGTACACAAGGACGCATGACAACTTAAAGTCATAAAAATAGTGTCCATGGCCCTCTGTTACATCAAAAGGCGCATTACTTAGACCCTAAGCATCCTCGTGAGTTGATATAGCTCCTGTGAAAGATAATCAAATTTTCTTTTGTATTTTCTTGAAAAATAATCTACAAATATCCCAATATTAGATCTATCGCAAAAAATAATTTTTATCACAATTGATAGTGCATCATTAATTCTTGGTAGGAAAATGAATCCTTTATTATAATCTTGTTCAACTTCTGATAATTGATCACCACCAAATTAGAGTTATCCTTCTTTTTTTGATAAGAAATGGACTCGCCAGGGACTCAATGACAGAACTAGAAGTTAATGCTTCATTGTTTTGCTGATTTCTCCTCCACTACCACTTAGGCCACCTTTGACCATCAAATTGGTCTCATCCTGATTGGCAATTTTCCCTGGTATCAACCTTGTGGATCACATCTCTCGCACATCCCAAATTGCGGTTATCCTGGTAAATGTACTTCCCAATATTTTTCAAACAATTTGAGCATCTCCTCTAGCTGTCCTTCCGTCAGATCAGCGAGTTGCTCTCATTCAACCAATAGATTGATACTCTCAGTTACCCCGGCTGGTAATCTTATCTCATTGAGGTCCAAATATCATGGACCATTATATAAATCATTTAATATTTTATATATATTTTATATACTTTTTTCTTTTTTGAGATGTAACTTTTAAACTAAAATAAGGTTCAGAGGTCCTTCTTTTCCCCTTCATCCAAACTAATTCCTAGGTATACTCTGACCTACCACTTATCTTAATTCAAAATCTTATTCTCTTTAGATTTAACAATCTATTTGGTTCAGTGGTCCTCTTTTAGGACTTGACCAAAATCAGGACATAACCATTTAATGGTTCAGAGGTCCACTGATAACATTGCAAATATTTTCTCTTAGGTCCAATACTTACAATTTATTAGTTTTGAATTTCTTCACTAGATGACCAGCATTGCTGTTTCTTCACATATAGGCTACACTTTCTGACTTTGACAATACTCATAAATGTTCTCATTATTTAGGCCTTCAATCATAACTTTTCATTCAACTAACAGGTCCTAGTTTCATCTCATATTTTGGCAACTGATGCTTGAGTTTATATATCTCTCAAAAATCGTGAATTCCTTATTGGTCAACAGTTCCATTTGATTGTTTGGATCATTTTTCTCCTGAAAACTATTTTTGCAATTGTGCCACTAAAAAGTTTAGAGTAAATTCACTGGTGGATCTGAAAACGATCCCTCAATCACACAGATTGATTAGCCTCGTTAACTTCATCCAATTTCGTTGTGAATTGATGAACTCGTCTATAGCAATTTCTGATCATTGATTGAATGTTATTTAGTCAAACGATTCTCTCCACTATTTTGGATCAATTGTTTCATGTCCTGATCTCATACTCTTCTTTTTTTAGTACTAGTGGTGCCCAACCCAAATGGGGGAGCCACCACGCATCTTGATCTCATACTCTTCATTGGTATGGCAATCCAATACAATTAATTAATTCCTTTAATTTTAATTTCAACCAATGTCACATCTAGTGTCTCATCTAACGCCTCACTCCTCAAGACTATTTAAAGCCGACCCAATTTCAACCTAAGTTGGTCCTGCTGATCCTCTTCATTTCAGTTAGATGTTGGGTGGACAGGTTTTCTTGAAGCACTAGAGAGTTCCATATCTAGGATGAAAGTTCTTTTCCCAAAATTTTTGTATCCTCAATTTGTTTCACTAGAAGCTCCACTTCTGAGCTGGTTGAACACAATTGAACATAATCATCTTAACATTCTATCTTCATTAATGTTACTTTCCTTAGTAACGTATTACCAGAATTAGAAACATCTTCATATGACAACACTCCAAATATCTTCTACTCAACTACACCCATGTAGTGAGCACCTCTTTGTAAAAATTTATTGACTTTATATTATTCTCAGTTAAATCTTTTTTCCCATAACAATCACTTTAGTTACTACAATCTAATTTAAACAGAAATCTTTTGATAATCACACAGGAGAGATGGGCGATTTTAATAAATCTAATACAACCTGGGCGAGTGTCACATCAGGAGGTGCGCAAAACGGTGCACCCAAGGGCAAAGAAAACCAGGAGGGGGACCAGGAACCCAAGCCACCAAGAAACCACAAACTCAGACACCGTCTGGGTTTATGGTATTTGCTACAAGACAAGATCAATACATGTACATCCAGTGTAACCAACCCCTTTCAAAGGTGGAACATGGGCTTCAACTCTTCCTTGGAGATAATCCCTGACCCTGTGGGAGAAATCATGCGAGGCACAGCCTTCCCTTTTCCCCCATGTGGTATATGTCGCCACCAACAACATGGGATGCAGCTGGATTGATATTAGTTTCAAAACAGATGAAGAAGCAGAGGCCACAGCAAAAGTCTGCGTTGAAATTGCCCTCCCAAGGGCAAAAAAATAATGTGCACCGCGCGCACCAGATGGAACAAAGCAAAAACTTTATTCATCTCTTTCGAATCACTCCCTACCAACCTTCCCAATAAGGTAATTGAGGAGGAACTCTGAAAAGGCCTCATAGCCTATGGAGAAATTGTGCAAATTGAACTACAACAATTTCGCCTGATGCCAACCCTGTGCACAGGCAAAGTTATCGCCATGATCAACCCGCTCCCCAAAGTGAAAGATGACCTATAAAGAATCCCCTGCACAGCAGAGTTTCACTTCACAGATGAGGGACAGTCATCCACATTCCAAATCACACTGAAATGTGCACCACCTATATGCAACCACTGCAGTTCATTGGGACACAAGGAACATGCATGCCCCATGAAGGAGGGCTTAATGGAAACAGACTACTGTGAGGAAGCCATGGAAAAAAGTAATGAAAACTTCACCAGAATGACCGATGGCCACCATCCATTCCGCTGGGGTGAGAATGAGCTTTACTCCATTGTGGACCCAGTTACACATAAACAACTCAAAGCGGCACAAAAAGCCTTCAAGTGGGCAGCAGCTGAGGTGGCAGCACGCGCGGAATCATCCATCAACCCCAGACAAATTCAAGAGGACATAGTGGATATACACCGAAATAACCAATCAGAACAATATGCCCAGATTGAAAATTTTCACAGCAACTTGACTGAGTCACCAAACGACATCAATCATGCACACTTTGAGGAACAATTCAGCTGCAATATATGCGAAAATATGGTGCACAATTCTTTAAATTCTAACCTTAAAATCACAGAATTCAATCAGCACCCCACATTGAACCATCATGAGACATGTGCGGGAAAAGATAATGCAAATTCCAAAATCTGCAATTCCCGCAAAAAATCAGGTTAGAACAAGGGAACTGACATTGTCACTGATAGAGTTGGAGTACAGGCGTGGAGCATGGCCAAAATGAGCCGCGGTGGGTTAGGGCTAGAAGGCCTTCCCAACTGCTCCTGAGGTGCCTTGAGCACCTCAGTGTCAATAGGGACACTAAACATCGTGGGAGCCAGGGCTCAAACGTCCCAAGTCAAAAAGCTGGACTTTCTGCAAAAACCCTTTGTAGACTTTTGGCCATTCAAGAAACCCACTGTCTATAGGGGGATGAAGGATCCTGGCCAGCCAGGGTCTCACCATCACAATTGGTGTGGACGTCTCACTGTGGGGTGATCATCTGAAATAACAAAAAATTAAAAATTACAAACTCCTTGTCATACCTACATGGCCATGTCATAGTAGCTCGATCACATGCCAAGAGGAAACAATCTCGATAGCATGCATCTATGCACCATGCACCGCAGCTGAGAGAAAAAAATTCTTGAAACCATTCCAACACTCATTATCCCACCAGATACCATCCTATTGGGCGACTTTAACTGCTGGGATAGCCTCAACATGGACTAATGGCCTAACCCCAGGGGGTACCCTCTGGGGCACATTGAATTCTGCGCAATGAAGGCATCCCTTGGCCTACAGGATGCCCTCCCCCCAGATCACCACTCCTTCCCCACATGACATGGCCCAACAACTGCAAGGGAGCACTCATATAAATGAGCTGCATTGATCACATCCTCGTTCTGCAATCCCACCAATCATGCATATCCAAATTTTCAACAAAAAAAATCAATTTTTCTGACTACTGACTCATTTCAGTGCAACTATTGCCACCCAAACCCATGCACAGGCGTTGCCCTGGAGGAAGCTACACCTGAAAAACGTAAATTTGCCCAAGATATCCAGCTGGGTCGAACATGAGGCCACAAACCCAGAATTCACAGCCCCTTTCACTTCAGATCCTATTAAAACTTGGGCAAATTTCAAAATGGAACTAATCAACAAAACTTGACATCTCACATCATGCAAGTACACTGCTGACACAGCCACAATCAGGTGTACCTTGGTGGAACTGGACCACCTTAAGCTAAACGCCCCAGATCTGGTTATTGTCCCAACTGGGGATGCAAATGGGCAGAAGTAAACGCCTGCATTAACACCCTCATCTTTGAGCACCAACAAAGAATCAAAGTATAGAACAAAGGTAAGTTCATAAAGGAAGGTGAAACATGTTTGAAATATTTCATCCACCAATTCTACTCCTGCAGCAACCAACCTGCATGCACACAGGTCCGCAAGACAACAGCACTGTGGCAACTGACCCTGAGGAGGTCAAGGCAGAAGTACACCATTATTACACCAAATTATACCATGATATGCCAACTGACCCACAAAAAATCACAGAACTTATAAATACTGCCAGAATACAAAGCACACCGCCGGACTAGAATATACTAATTCTAATAACATGGGAGGAGCTTAGGGATACAATCCGCGGTGCACCATGTAGGAAATGCCCAGGGCCTGATGGGATACCCTACGAATTTTACAAAAATATTTCAAGAAAATTGCCCCCTCCTCTTGGCATCTATGAACCAGTTCTTGCTGGGAACATGCCTCCTACCTGGTGGCCATGAATCATATGTCATAACCCTATATAAGAAGGGTGACAAATCGGACCTGGCCAACTGGCGTCCAATTGCACTCTCCAATACTGATACAAAAATTCTAACAAAAATTTTAGCAGTAAGATTAGGCGCACTAGCCTCTAACGTCCTGTCACCCAACCAGTTTGGGTTTATACCAGAGCGCTCAATCTGGAACAACATACACCCTGTTGCAAACATATGTCAGTCCAAAGCAACTGGTGCCCTGGTCTTCTTAGACCAGGAAAAGGCTTATGTCCGCGTTAGTTGGCCATACCTAAAGGAAAGCCTACACGCTTTCAAACTCCCACCCAGATTCATAAACTGGGCGATACTCCTCACAGAATCTGCAACCATGGCTTTATGCGGCCCTGGTTTCCTAACTAACAGGATCACACCACACAGAGGGCTCAAACAAGGGGACCTCCTCAGCCCACTGCTGTATAATTTCAGCTTTGAACACTCCTCCGCACAACTGACTCACGCCTCATGGGCATAACTGCACAAGGCCAGCCAACAGTCAAGATACTGGCCTTTGCGGATGACTGCGTGGCAGGTATAGCTGACAACAATGATGCCCGCCTGCTGGAAAGCACCCTAGAGGAATACTCCATGATGAGCAACGCATCGCTCAACAAAAGGAAAACAGAAATAATTCTCTTAGGCAAGTACACTAACAACTGGGCTATAACACCTGAACCTCACACCCCCATATGAAGGAAAAACCCACTCAACTTACCCTTTTCATCATCTCCCACCAACATTCCTGTCCGCCACCTTGGGATATGGCTGGAAACATGGGGATATGCAAATGAGACAATTGAGAATGATCTATTACAGCAGGTATCCAAACGCGTCGCCTCCCTCAAGGAAAGATCCCCAGGACTAACGGGGCGAGTAGCAGTTGCTAACTCACTCATCCTCCCTTACTATGGTACCCTGCCCACACAATCACCTTCTCACCCACCTTTATAACATCAATCTGCGCGCTTATATAGGGCTGGCTGTGGCCCAAATCTCATCCTCCCATATGGATGGAAATACTCTTTGGGATCACGCTCAAGTGGAGCCATGGGACTAATAGATTTTGAGAGCCACGCCAACCGCATCTTGGGTACCTGGATAAAGGAAGTCCTTGCCCAGACCTCCCGCAACAACACTGGTCCAGGGCATTGAGAATTAACTTCGCACAGGCGCTCAAATTAAATAACCCTCATAGCTCACCCAGACTACTATCATACTTTGCTAAATGCCCTACCGCAATGGGCCCACATGGAACCCCCCCTCACTTCAAACGCATCCTCTGAGCCATCCGCTGCATGGGATGGGCTGTAGAGAACAATTGCACTGTGCAGGGAAGGGGACGACCCAGCTCCCACTTCAAATTAAGAAATCCAGAAAATCACCCCCAGAGACATACTTGCTACAACCCCAAGCATAGCTAGAATTAAATACCTAGATGCGTTGGACATTCCCTATGACTTAACCACACAGAAGGCAGTGTGGAGAATGACGCACCACCCACTCTTAGATCTGAGGGTAAGAGCCAACGCCTGGCGCTGTCTGAGAAGGACCTATATGATGGTGGACCGCTCCAATTCCCTCCACGCAACCCGCGCAGTATGTGGAGGGGGGAGCTCCCTATACCACCGCCTAGAAACATGCCCCCCAACCAAAGCCATATGGCGGAAAGTCGCGCGCCTGCTCAAGCTCCAAAACGAGCAGGAATTTTCTATCTCAAAGAGCCTCCTTGCACTCCAGATCAAAACACCAATCTATCTACCCTCCGCTCCATAATGATACCCATTGCAATGTAGACAATCCACACCATTGCATAGATGCATTCAAGGTCACGATCTCAACCATCCATGGGCTATTAACAGGTTCCACGTCCACTTATTGGAGCACTTCCAAGCCTGGCTCTATGGATATATGAGGCCAAGGCAACAGGCGCTCATAGAATCATGGGTCCCACTCTGGTTCCTCCACACAGCCCCCTTCCTTCTCACCTGCTCAATAGTGGGGTAGACCCCCTTGGAGTAAAGCACAAACCCCCATACCTGGCAGTCCTGCTGGCAACAAGGTAACCTGAGTACTCTGGGGTGCCCAATTTTACCTACCTTCGCTTTCCCCTTCCCTTTCCGCACATACTTAGTAATACCTGTCCCCTGGTCAGCTTGCCTCAGTTAAAATAAATAGATTATTCTCAGTTAATAACCCCTATAAATATATTAACTGTCAGAATTTGGGGTTTTATGCAATTCTCCACATTATATGAGATTTAGTTGATATAATTGTTCATAATAGTATGGAGACTATTATCTGTAGTTGAATTGAAGTATTAGATTTTGGTCCAACGCTTGGTCAGTATTTCCTCATAAAGTACTTATGATGTCTTGAATAGGGATTTGTTCCTTTATACCACCTAACTCAAGCTATTCTCAGATCCCTTATTACAATTCTCTTGTTTGACACACTGTCAGCAGCAATCCCTTATTTTGATTCAGCTTCTTCTCTAAATCCCCACTCAGATCCATCTCTTTATCTTAAAGAATCTCCCAATTATCGAACACAGCAATAATATTGTTGAGAATGAATATATCTTGAAATGGATTCTGATAAAAGTATACTAGGATAATATTCTGGTAATAAGTATGTAAAATAGTGTACAGTGGTGTGTTAGCTTCCTGCCATACAAAACTTGGTCTACCTGGCTTATTATCTCCTTATCACCTGTAAAGATACCAGGTTGGGTGACACCTAGATGGAGAGCCAACCCAATCTGTATCTCTTCCCAAGTTTGTGTAGTAGTGTGTTTTTATTAGTGAAATCTTTAGGAAGCAATATTGGGTAATTCAGCTCCCAACCAGCAGTTAGCATCTCCTCAATGAAACGGCAGTTGTTGCCATTAAATCACCCATCCTCATCTCAGTAGCAACGGTCTTCCCCATCCTAGCTAGGATTACGTCGTTGGACATCCTCAAGACCTAAAATGGAATGAGTCAGAAAAATTTTTCCTTGACATTTTCCTCTCAATCCAAAAAAACCAACCATACTTGGCAAGCTACTTGATTAGGTAATGAGACTTGTTGCCAATTAAGGCAAATTGTGAACCAACTGATTGATTTTATAGTTTCAGGTGCCATCACTCACCTCACAAATTACTTATTAAATTCCTAATCATTTAGGAATGAAACCTGACCAATCCCAATTGGTACACTTGATAGTTAATAAATTATCAGATGCCCCTCTTTTTGTTAGCAACCTTTCCTGATGAGATCTTAAGCATTCATCCTGATTGATCCCCAATGGATCCAACCAGGAAAATAACCTAAAATCCCAAACATAGCTACCCCAAAAGCAAGGTCAACTGAAATCCAGTTCACTTCACTTTAAGGAATTATCCCCTAACGATCCCTGTTAATTTAGTCAGCTGGGAATATGGGCAAAAATCCCAACACCTTATATCTAAGATAGCTATCTTTGACCTTCTGAATTACTACTTCCGCTTTAATTATGGTTCCTCCAAACTTTGGTGGGAGGGCTAACAAATCTTGAGGTGGAAAATTACTTTGAGCTTTTGGCAGTCTTGGGACACTTCTTTATCTCCAGGAGACTGTGAATACTTGAGATGGGTCAGATTAAAAGGACAAGGTACTGGTTAGCATTGTTGACTGTTTCAATTATCCTAGGATACCGTTTAATGAAGGAGATAAGTGCTTTTGGGACCTGGGCGTCATCAGTTTTTTTTTAAAATTCAAGCAGTCTAGAATGGCAAGCTCAGCGGGTGAACCTAAAAAATAATAACCTGTGCCCTTGAGACCCCATTCAACGTCAACAAGATTTTTCTTGATGCACATAAGATGATAGATTGGCAACGTTTCGCTTTCAGGTATTTTATGTCAGTTAGCTTTAAGGTATCTGTCCCTAAGCTGACCTTCCTTTCCCCTGCTTGGAAAGGGCATGGCTCTTCTTAAAACACATATCCATAGTAAGGTTGTTCTTAGGTAGTTGCATCTTGGCTTATTCTCCTTATTAGTTTTTTTGCTCCACTTTATATACTCAGGATTTCGTGGAGTCATTTTATTAGGCCTCTGATTTGTGTATATCAACCACACCAAGGACTTCTTTAATGTCTAAGACAGAGGTGAAGCTTCAGTTAATATAACATGACATGCATGGCTAGAAAGGGGCTACTTATTAAACCATCAATGACAACAACAACAGCATCTTTTAATGTAAGCATTTTTAGGTAATCAGAATTTGGGCCACTATATAAAAGCAATCACAAATTTGTCATGGGTTTCATTCAGAGATAGCGAAATTCTCATAAGCAGCCTTTTTCTTTATTCTCAGGCTCTAATTAGACCCAACTTCTAGATGAGCGCTTCCTTCACTTCTCTCCAGGTATGCAAGTCATTCATGTGAGTATATAACCTCTTGTGCCATATGGTATAACAAAATAAAATTTGCATAACCTAATGACAATCAGTCAACCTTCCATCGTAGCTTTGTAATGTGTGATGGAATGATGTGATACTCCCTTCTCAAGGTGTAAACTTGTCCTTGAACCTAGGCTTAAAGGTAGTGGCCTCCAATCATGGAATGACGTGTACTACAGGAGCTTCAGATTAAGTAATATCAGTTTGTGCGTTGCTCTGTTCAGCTTGACACAAGAGGTAATGTGTTTGATCCTGTAGATGATTGAGATGTTGCTCCATTTCCTCGGGTAAGTCTTGACGTCACATCCAGCAGATTAATTCTTCTTTGAGAGACTTTATCATTCTCCAAGCTAATAACACAAATGTCCAGGTTATGAATTTTTTGATAAGAGGATAAGTGGCTCATTAACAAAATCTTGTTCTCATCCTTTTAGTAATACAATGTACTGATTCAAATTATCCTTCATCTCAGTGCATTTGAGGCTCTGAGGAGGCTTATCAGTCTTGACTTATAGCTATTTTCCAAGAATCTATAGACATTTTTCAGCTTTATTGTGGTGACTGTAGAATTGGTTAATGTCCTTTCAACTGGGGAACTTGCCTCTCAAGTCGCTCTATAATTTCTTAAGTCGCTGAGTAATGGAAGGAGTAGACTCCTAAGTCCCACAGGATGACAGATACTGTTCAACATGGACTACTTGGTAAATAATATTCTGAGCTTCTGATGTGTCCTCAGAGGCTCAATGTGCTTTAGTGTCAATTAGTTATAAGGCTTGTCTAGACAAGCCTTGAGGAGCTAAATATGTTTTTTCCTAATACTGGATAGTGAAGCTTAAGCTTTTATTTTGTCATGCTTAAAATGACATCATAGTGGGGACCAACCCTAAGGATAAGGCTGGGCGACAGGAGGTCCAGAAGGTAAAGCTTCAGGCCCTTCCTGACCACAGGCATACAGTAGACCAACGCTGGATACAAGCCAAGTATGACCAGGTTGGTACTATTGAGGTGCCTAACTCCTAGACCCTTACGTCAGCCCAGGCGTTAAAACGGGCAGTTTACTCTTTAATACAGATGGTTCAATTTGGTTAGTTGAGGAATGGGGGTTTAAAACCTGTTCCATATACAAAATCTAGCGTTTGGATCAGATCCAACTTCAATCAATTTCTTAAATGAAGTTGGTTTTAGTGTTTTCTAACAATTCAGATGGTAGTCTTTGCCTATTGATGGATTGGTGCTTAGGACTGCTTTGGAAGACTCCTAATTTCCCCAACAAAGTTTAATTATGTTTTCCGCAACCAGCATTCCTTGTTGGTTGACTTCTTACAAAAAATACCCCGTTTTCCTATTTTTTTGTTTATGTTACCTTGAATGATCCTGTGCGCAGACCTCTTTAAGGAGGTCTTGCACTATGTAAACCGTTCCATTTTGAATATTATTAAACTATCCCCCCGTGCACCGCTGGGTCACCCAGGTTCCATCCAACCTGGTGTGCCTACCCTTTTAACCCTGTGCTCTAATCATTTTTGGTTGAGTTTTGGTTATGGAGATAGCACTCCTATACATAAGTTATTATTGCTTCAGCACCCTCTGCTGGGCTCCAGTAACTTTTGTACTAATGGATAGTTCCCTGGCGTGGGCCCTGTGCACTGAGCACTTCCACGCTGGGAACAGGAGAGTTAAAGATACTCTATTAACTAATTTCACCATGAGCATTATATCTTATCTTTGGAGTTATTTGCAAATGCTTTAAATAAACTCAATGTATTTTATTTCACTCCAATACGTCTATTTAATGGAACTTCTTATCTTCTTCCACATACTTGATAGCACTAGAATTAATAGTTCACATTTGATTATGAAGCTGAATATTGTAGATACAATTCACTTCAGTCAAATGGTGGACATCCCCTAAACTTTGGGATGCTAAGTTATATACCTGTTTATAAGCCATCTGTAAGTCCCTTTGAGTATTGATATGATGGTGGAGTTCCATGTTATATGCTCCTAGTAAAACACAATATGATAAAACCCAGGGTTTACAAACCACATAATATAGTGAGATAGATATACCTTGGTCCATATCTCTGAGAGAGCACTGGATTCATACAGGGTCATTTGAGTCCTTTCCATGGTGGATGCCCTTTTGCGGCTGGATTTTTCTGCCAAGTGAATGAAACATGAAGTAACTATTAAATTCTATCATTAGAGAGCCAAGTTAGATGCTTATATTCAGATTCTCCATAGGATTTTCTTCAACTTCTTAAAATGTGATAATGGGTGGACAACCCATTTAGTCATCTTCTTCACCATTCCATTATGAACCCAGAGGGCGGCAAGATTAATCAGGTATCTTCCATGGTGCAATCAATTGCTTCAGGTATTTTCAAGCGTCAACTGAGCCCTTGTAGTGAGCACCAGTCTGTAGGGCTCCCATTTTTGAGCTTGATGGTGCTAAGCCCAAGAATCCTGACAGTCAATACTTAAATCAATCTAAGATGCACAGCAATTATATTTTTTATTTTAAAGTATGCCAAGTCAACACTTGCACAGTGCATTCAAAAAGTTCTGGGACTAACGTTTTAAAGACACAACTTTACAAATAAATAAAATTTCTTTTATCATAATTTAAACGTACAACCTTTCCCTCTCTATACATATTTATATTGCTAAAACAATTGTTAAAAGGTATGCACATAGTTCCTATTTTGTATAACCATGTTTAAACCAGCTGTCACATTCTTCTGAATTGTCTCTACTTTATCAAAAGGATGAACCTTCAGTGCCACCTTCAGATTAAATTATCCACCCTATTCACCATATTTGGCTCTGTCTGACTTCTTTCTGTTCTCTAATCTGAAGGTGGCACTGAAGGTTCATCCTTTTGATAAAGTAAAACAATTCAGAAGAATGTGACAGCTGGTTTAAACAAGGTTATACAAAATAGGAACTATTGCATACCTTTTAACAATTGTTTTAGCAATATAAATATGTATAGAGAGGGAAAGGTTTTACGTTAAAATTATGATAAAATAAAGTATATTTATTTGTAAAGTTGTGTCTTTAAAACGTTAGTCCCAGAAAACTTTTCTTTCTCGTTGAAAACACTTTTGCAACCCATTCAATTCAAAACTAAATCTAGTTTGATAATCTCATAGAGGGGATTAGTCTGCGCCCATGTCTGGGAGCAGTTGGGCAAGCAAGGCAAGAGGAGCAGGCGGAAGGCCCGCGGCCTCTAACGTTTGAAAATGCCCCAGAGAATCCGGCGGAATAGAAAAAAATCTAAAAAAACCAGCGGTCACAATTTCCCTGGAGATACTCATGTGGCAAGCACGATGCAACCAGTACATCAACATGCTACATTCCCAGCCACTTTCATTGGCGGAATTCAGAGTCCGTGTGTATCTGGACATCCAAAAAACAGCCCTATGGGAAAAATTTTGTGAAGATGTACACAAAATTTTCCTGACCGCGGTGTATGTTGCACCTCACTCCATGTCACGCGGTTGGCTGGACCTAGGTTTTGAAAGCAAAATAGCAGCAGACGAGGCTGCAGTGGTGCGCATAGTGGTCAACCTCCCCAAAGGGCAATGGGTCATCGAAACTAAATGCACCAGATGGATAAAATCAAACCAAATTTTCCTCACGTTTGACTTTTTGCCTAATATGGTAAAACGTGACATTTTGGAGCAACACCTGAAAGATGGTCTCGCCATATATGGCGAGATACAATCTTTCGAAATGCAACATTTCACGCTGATGCCACACCTGTGCACCAGCAAAGCCATTGCAGTTCTGACCCCAACTAAGGAGATCGTGAAGGACCTAACCCAGATCCCGCACTCCACTTTTATTGATATTGCAGGGCATACCACCCACCCATT